>CM058234.1:17152855-17801696 GCA_030180135.1 Orychophragmus violaceus
TGTAATCTGGAGAATACGGGGTCGCGTCCTAGGGAGAGTTTCATGGAAACTTTGACTACCTAGGGGTAGCCCGATTTGCCGCGTTTCGATGGACGGAGAACGGTGTCTTACTTGTATTACTCCGTGTTTATGAGTAAGAGTCATGGGATTACTATTGTGCACCTTTATGGTGACAGGATAGGAATTCCGAGGGAAGGAAGATATTGTCGGGGCCCGTAGCATGCATATAGTTATTTTGTTGGTATTGTGCTTCGGCTATTTATTTTATTGCTTGTTAACTTTCCATCCTTGTTTGTGTTTGGGGTTGGGTTGGGTAGACGGAAAGTTAATCTTGTTAGTTGGAGAATCTCAAATCACTGGGTCGATAATAAATCGCTCACCCTTCTCCTTTACATCTTTTTCAGGTAACCCGTAAGATAACGGATCACAGGACGTTAGTCTAGCCGGTATAGTGTCGACGTCTCTTTTGGAAACGATAATTTCAAAGTAATGTATGTGATATAATTTAAATAAATATTGTCCATGGACCTACATGTATTTCCGCATATTTTCAAAAAAGAAATAAAACTTATATTCGTGAAGCATGTTGTTTATATTAAATTAGTTTAGTTTAATATAACTACCAAGTTTTATTACGGTTGCAAAGCCCTAGTCAAAATTTGGGAAACATGTAATTGAATAACTCGGTTTAGTTGATGACGAAAGTTGTTAAGCCAAGCCGATTTAGTCAAACACGGTAAAAATATAATGGCTCTGGTCCCGACTAAAGAAAACCGGTGATCATGTTCTTGTTTGATTTTGGCCATCGGTTGACTAAGGTCAAAACGGAACATGGGCATTACAAACATGCTCTCAACAAACTTCCATTCACCGTGCCCTCTCAGAGCCAGTAAGCAAAGTGTGCTCTCTCAGAGAATACCTAATAGGTACTCCATTCACCGAAAACCAGACCTCATTTTCCTTCTCTGTCTCAACTGTGCGAAGGCAAAACATCCACATGCCTTGAAGCATGTTGTTTGGCTCCTTGGACGTGTGGAATATATGCTTGAATTGAGTGTGATTTCTGAACCATTTTAACTCTGCTTCAAGCTCATTCTCTATGTACTTCACTGTCGAGGCCATACTACACCTAATACCAATCTTACATGCCTTGGTGTACTCGCTTGGAACAAATAACATCTTCTCTAGCTGCAGTGGTTGGATTTCTTCATCATCATTATTATCATCATTATCGAAGGCCTACAGATTCAGAAAAATGCTTACCAAATATTCAGATTTTTACATAAACCCCAATTTCAAAACTAAGATGTTCTTGTTATTCTCAGTTGTTCCAATATTTTCCTTCACAAGTTAAACAAACCTAAGTTGTACTTGTTGTTTCCAAACAGAGCCACCATTTCTAATTACGTTAATCTCCTAACTATTCAGTCATAATCTATTGCATACATACCTTCTCTAGGATCCTCCTCTATACAGCCTCGGGTTGTTGAATCATATTCCCCACTCGCATCTCTTACTTTAGCCATTCTTAAAAAAAAACATTTTTGACAACCAAATAAGCTTCCTCATCTTCTATGCTACTGCCGTTTCGAAGTTACCAAAACGAAATGGGAAAACGGAAAGAGAATTCGAAACTTACGAACTCGTTAGTTGAGAATCGAAAAAAGCAAAAGATTACGTCGACAGAAACGAAATCATTTGAGAATCGACAGAGACGAAAAAGGCGATGGAGTGGAAAGAGATGGTCGAAATTCGTTCGGTCTACTCGTCGGCGAAGGATTTATTGCTGGGAAGACGGATGGACTGTGAGATTAGAGAGAATTTGGGGTTAGGTTAATTTCGATTTGGCAAAATAGGCTAAGGGAAAAAAATCGATTCGGTGTTAATTGTGTGGGTCGGATCGGATTATCGGGTTGGATAGGGTTTGAGTGAATTGTTTGGTTGGATCAATAATTTCGTAAAAGTCTAAGGGAAATTTTGAATTTTCTTATAATTTTGAAATAAAATAAAAAAAAAATTATAAGGGTGAAACGATAATTAAAAAAAAATGGCAAACCAGCAATTGATCCCAAGCAATACAATTCAAATACATAATTCTTTTCTACAAGGTTTGTTTTGTCTTAGGTGAAATGTTGAAGGTGTTTATTGACATTTTCTTTAACCAACACCCATCCGTCTGTAGATCTCTCTCAAGAATCAAGTCGAGTCCACGGCTGATATGCCACTATTTAAGGAAAAAAAATCTGACATGCCATGTACTAATCTACATGCCACTCTAAATATAATAAGACCATTTTACCCTTAATAAAATTGCTGAATTTAATTAAAAAAGAAATTCAGATACCTGCCCGATCTGCTCATCCTACCCGGTTCTTTTCTTTCTTCTCTCCTCTCTCCTCTCTCCTCTCTCCTCTCTTACGATTTTTTTTTTTGTTCGTGGGTCCTACAGTAAATTATAATTACCAACAAATTTGGTACAACAAAATAACTATGGTACAACTATTAGCAACTATTTATTATACAAAATATAAATTATACTAAAACAAATATTAAAAATTATGAAAAAATATTTCTACAGATTTAATATACATCTTAAACAATTAAAAATACATATACTAAATTTTTTTTTATACATATTTTACTTTTCATATAAAACACTTCTTATAATATAAGGAAAACTTAGGTTATATTTACCTTTTTATGATACAAAAGAGGTAAAATATATGATATTGTGAAAATTATTTTATGAAAACTTCGTAAATGATAATTAATAGTAAAAAATCTTATGACCAACTACAATACAATAATTTATACCAAGGTCCAACTACAAATACGTAAAAACGCTAAAAGTATAACTATGAGAATGAATGTATAACTGAACACTTATAAATAACTATGTGTATGTCACGCCTATTTTTATTAATATTTTACCGACAAAGTTTGACTTCATCCACGTGAGATGATTTTAGTTTTTAAAAAACTTTAAAAATTTCCTTATTCGTCTACTTTTTCTTATTTTAGTGGGTCTATTTTTTTTTGTCCGAGTTAAAAGGAGTAATACAGACATCACATTTTGAGATATAAGTTGTTCAAAATATTCAATGTTGTTCCAAGACCACGGTTTCATACATAATTTTTTCTAGTTATCCGAAGTTGTACATACATTACAAATTCAGACATAAGTTATTCCGGTTATCCAGTCTTGTTCCAAGACCACATTTTCATAAACGAGTTGTTCCAATTATTTGTGTTGTCCCAAACAACTTTCTGAACTATTTCAACTCTTCTGGAAGTTTCTTTATGTATTCCATTATTGGGGCCAAAGTACTCTTTAAGACCACAATCTAAGACCTAAGTTGTTCCAATTTATATGACTGATGGATTCTCGCCTTTTTAACTCCAAGCAATAACCGCCGCCGTAAAAAATTGACGACATCCTTCTCGGTCATTCATGAACGTCGTCACGTATCCGTTCACAAAGACCACATCCCAAAGACCACATACCAATTAACATTATAGCCGTGATTGGCAAATCATTTAGACCTAATTGGCAATCGAAGAAGACGATTCGGCATGGAACGACACTCGTTTCTAGACGCTTCTTTCGCCGATGTGACGAGCTCTCTGGTTTCGTAAGCTTTCGTTGTTTATTGAAAATCGAAAAAGTCGATCTTAAAGTGGATTTCTTCGAAAATAACTAGCTTAGTATCAATTTTTTGGACGGCGAAGATTGATTTCATCTCTCTATAAGACATGTGAGAATATCATTTGGCTGTAATGGTTAAGTTTTATCATCATCATCAAAATCGTGAAAATTAAAAAAACACATGTATCTTAATCGTTATTCGGAGTTGTACCAAAACTTTAAGCCTCAGTTGTTCCAGTAATCCAGTGTTGTACGTATATCATAATTATATACGTAGTTATCCAATTTATTATTAAGAATAAAAACAATTTTTAATAAAATAAGATGTGTTAGTGGGCCCCCGACAAAAAGTAGTGGTAGATTTAGTAATTTTTAGTTATAGGTGAGAGTTTTTGGTTTTTTAATATAATTTATATTAAAAATAAATGATAAAGTAAATACTAAATATGAAGATGGCACCATGGATTTTTTTTTATAAAATAAGTGGCATATCGGCAATTGATCCAATCAAGTCTTCTTCGTGAGTGACTACGACGACGAATCACACTTCTCCTCCGCTTCCGATACTCTTACTCTGTAAGTTCACTCTCCTCTCCTCCAAATTCACATCACTTTCTCTTTGATAGAATGAGATGCTTTCGAACATGTTTATTGAATTTTTTGTTCGATGCTGAAACTTTTACTCTCCAATGGTTTCTGTAAAATGAGCTTTTTTCTTTTCAATTGTGCATTTTTTGTTCTTAGTCAAATACCATTTCATCGATCCATTGTAATGAGTTTTTCTACCTCTGGATTCGTTTAGTTAGAAGGCTTCTTGTATAATCAATCTAACACTCAAAATGTTTTTATATCTTATCGATTTGCTATCATTCTAACACTTTTCCGAACTGATTCAGGTCTTAATCATGGCAAAGAAGATTTTATCTTTGACGACTAGTTCATTAGGATGTGAACGTAACTGGAGTACTTTCGAAGGGGTAATTATTTCAATCTAAAAGAAATAGTTTTTTCAAGCATTAAACTTTTGGTGGATTTTGTCTCATTTGTTTAAATTTTTTAGGTACACACCAAAAAACGAAATAGACTTGATACAAAGAGGTTAAATAGTCTTGTCTACATCCAATTTAACATGAGATTATTGGCCAAAAGAAAAAAGCAAAAGGAGAAAAAAGTGGATATACTTCTTGCAGATTTGCTGTCCATGCTCAAGATTGGATTGTTGATGAATTTGATGTGGAGATGGGAGATACTTGTGAAACTACAGGAGACACACTTACAGATGATTATTCGGTGAGAAAGCTTAATGAGTCTGATTTTAAATCCGATGAAGAAGAAGTTGATGTTGATTTTGAATTTGATGATGATCATGTTTGAAAGGAGTGAAGAGAAATTCGACTAGGACCTTCATTAGAGTTTATTTGTTTTTTTTTAAAACTTAAACGTTTGGTGTTTTTTTTTTTGTTTTACATTGACTATAGTTTTTACTTTAAAATATTTTAGACACTTTATTTATGTATGATTCATATTATTTAAAGATATATTGTATATTATATATATATATATATATATATATATATATATATATATATATATATATATCCGCCTAAACCGCCTAAAAAATCGCCTAGGCTCCGATTAAGCACTTGGATTATATAATGGATGAATCTCTGGAGCATCAAACTCAGACTCTTGGTCTCTCCTTGTTGGTCCCATTTTATTTATTCATTATCTGAATATAATTACTTCACTTTGTTTGATTTCAGAAGCTTTGAACCAGAAATATCTTCCCTTTGTGGTGTACTCTATTGACTGAGTTACAGAAATTTTGTTAGTTATCATTGATATGAATATTTGAATGATCGTGCTATAAGAGGATTTATTCACGTATTGGGTTGACATGTGGTATAAGTTTGGTGAACTTGGTAAAAGAAATTACGTTGAAATGTTTCATCTGGTTCTGATGATTACTGAGGAACAAGTTAATACAACATTACAATGAAGCAATTGGTCACTGCAACATTGTAAGACCCATCAAAGCATTCATTGAAAGAGATCATTATTTGTTCAAAAACTAATCAGTCTGTTGAACTTGTCAGGTGTTGACAGAAGAAGAGAAAAACCCAAAAGCGCTTTTCAGAAGAGGGAAGGCAAAGGCAGAGCTAGGACAGATGGATTCAGCTCGTGAAGATTTTCGAAAAGCTCAAAAGTATGCTCCTGATCGTAACATACCCATATCTCTGGCCCAAAATTTTTGTCTAAAAAGAAAGAAAAGTCCAAAAGCCTAGCCCAAATCCACCTTCCTTTTCCATTATTCCCTCATTAATATCCTTTCCTTTTCTATTTTAATCTCAAAGCCCAAAAGCCCAACTCATTAAAGAGTGAAGCCGTAGTTCTTTTTCCTATAAAAGGAGGAGAGGGGCTCATCATTTCTCTCACCATTCCAAATATTCGAGCAGAGCTCGTGACTGGAGAACCGACAGTCGTCGGAGCTCCACCGGAGAGCCGCCGGACCGCCGCCGGGTCAATTCGGTCGGCGACCGAGTCAACTCGGTTGACCGGGTCGGGTCGGTTGGGTTGACCGGGTCAGGCGCTGACCGGTTCGGTTCGGGTTAACCAGTCTGGTTCAATTCCCCTTTCAGCTTCTAATTCCTGGTTAGTCCAATTTCCTTTAACTTTCTGGTTCAATTCGATTTCGCTCGGTTTAGTTTCGGTTAGGGTCTAGTTTAGGAATTGGGCCGGTTATGGCAAATGGGCCTGGTTCAGTCTGGGCTTGGGTCTGGGTCTGGGTTGACCGGGTCAACCGGTTGACTTGGACCTGACCGTTGACTTTTAGTCAACCAAACTTTGTGGGCCATAACTTGACCGTCCTAAACCCGATTCGAACGAAACGAAAGTCTATCCCACTAGTTTTCTCGTCCTTTATCCAGATCCGATGTCCGTTCGGGCTGAGGAAGCTTCTAAATTACCGTTTTGCCCTCTTCTTTGGCTAAGGTGAGGACCAGTTGTAATCTCCCTTACTCTATTTCAATTTCGGACGATAGTCCTTTGTTAATATCGTCTTTCCTAGGTAGTTTAGGCTAGATATACGCGTGATTGATTGTGGAACGTAGAATGCTAGGTTATCGCTTAAACCGAAAATGTTGTGTGTACGTGATGGATATGTGTGGTAGAACTGTGCTAGGGCATTGGGTGTAGGGCGTTGGACGTCCTTGATCGTCAGAGGAGGGTGTTGGTGAGCCCTCCCGTGTGGTGGTGCGTTGGACGTACCGTGCGTTGGACGTACCGTGCGTTGGACGCATTGAGTGGGGGCTTGGATCCGTTAGGTGTTCATGAGTGTGAGTTTGGAGCTCGTATGCACAATTGGGCTTTAGAATTGTGTGGTGAAGCCTTCGGGCGATGTTTGCAAGGTGTTATTAGCTTAGGACTTGTGTTTCGTAATTGTGTGGCGTAAGCCGAGATCGCGGGTTCCTTAATCCGCCCTCGCTGGGTAATTGTGTTTTGAAACAATTACTCAGTCCTCTTTCCCCTTTCCTGTCCCCGTTTCCTTGCAGGTCCGGATGCGGGATCGATACAGTCGAGTGACGTCATTGGTGGTTTTCAAAAGGAGGAAGCACCGGGTCCTGGGACAAGTTGAGTTGGCGTCCCGGTTGGATCATGTTCGGTTCAACGGGCGTCCTAATGCCGCGTCTCCGGTTATGCCGGGAGACGGGTGTTACAATTTGGTATCAGAGCCTTGGTTAAGATCTCCCAGTCCTGTCCTGGGAGATCAGCTTTCGTTGTTTTCTAAAAACCTTGTTTTCAAATCTTTTTCAAAAGCGTTTGCGAAAGTTTATAAAATGGTTACTTTGCGAAAGTATTTTTCAAGCACCATGTATATCATATGTTGTTCTCCACGTCGGTCCAGTCTAGATAGAATTTTTCCGTGTAGGTTGGAGTCAGTGTCTTCAAACCTCAGTTGTGCTACTGCCGCTAGATGTGTGCCGAGATGTATGTTGTGGTGTGTGTTGTGGTGTATGTTGTGGTGTGCACATACATGGCAGTCGGTACTAATGAGGTGTGTATTCGGGGTCATCGTCTGTTCGGAGCGTTGTTCAACCAAGCGTGCGAGGGTTATCAAGATGTGGAAACGTTCACCGGAGAGAATACATCGGGAGTGTAGCAGAGAGTTGCAAGAGTTACAGGAAGTGCTAGGAGAGTTGTAAGAGGCGTTGGGAAGCTGCAAGGAGTGCTACAGAAGCTGCAAGAGGCGTTGGGAAGCTGCAAGGAGTGCTACAGAAGCTGCAAGAGGTCGATGGAAAGACCGGATTGCAAGGAGTGCTACAGGAGCTGCAAGAGGTCAATGGAAAGACCGGATTGCTGGGAGGCCATTTGGAAGTGGCGGTGTTCCGACTGGATTAAGCGTCAGGAGTTGCTTGAGTTGCTGGGATCACAAGGAGCAGCAAGAAACTGTCCAAACCTTTTCTAAGTATGGAATCTTGGGATCGGTTTGTGACACCAACTTCGATGAGTTATGGACCGCTCATTTGAAGTCTCACCAAGCTAGAAGCTGGAGAAGATATTTGGGGTATGGCGGGCTCGAAGATTCAACGGTAGAACCGGAAGGGAACGAAAACAGTCTGCCCTGGAGTTCTTTGTGGATTACTGGAGCAGCTAATGGAGTTCCTCAAGATGGAAAGAAGATCGCATAAGCGTTTTGGGAAGTGGCGTTGTGGCATTTGGAATTGCCTGGCAAACTAGAATCTCCAATTGCAAGCTCAAGTGGACAAAGCTGGATATTGGAATTGGAAATCCAACGGAAGAGTGTCAGGAAAACACTATGGAGGATTGGCAGGAAGCTGCAAGGAATAGCAAAGGAGCGCAAGTCTAATGGGGAAGGAAACCCAAAGGATGGAGTTTGGAAAGCACTACACCTGGATCACAAGGTAGGAAACCTTGAGCTGGAATTCATATTGGGCCGGTTTGGATATCAGAGTGCGCAGCGGAAGCGTGGAATTGGAGCAAGTCAGGAGTTAAGTGGGTCGTTCCCCACCAGCCAGATAGCCATAATGGACATGGTTAGCTGCACCGGTCACAGAGGTTAGCAAGGATGTTTGCTTGGGCGACAGTAAACACCATAGTGCACGGTAATGGAAAAATGTCATAGAGAATCCATTTGGAAGTGGATGATGCACTGTGGCACGGTAATGGAAACCGTTGAGGAGAATGGGATTGGAAGCGGGGCATCGGATTCAAGACTTAGAACCACTCGAGGGATGAGTGTTGTTTCTAAACGTTGGAGACCGACCCTAATGGACATGGGCGGTAGCATGTGGCGTTTATATTGCATTCTGGGAGCTACTGTGGGATCGGCACCAAGAAGAAGGACACTTCAGAGCGTGGCTGTAAATAAGGGGGGGAGAAGCAGTCTGCAGGATTCAAGGCCAAGTTCCTTTCAAGCAAGTGAGCAATCAAGTCTGTTTCGGTTCAGTGAAGTTGCGTAGTGTGGTTGGTAAAGAGTTGCAGTGGGGAACTCCCGCCGTGGAATTCGGGACGAATTCTTTTCAAGGGGGGGAGAATTGTAACATACCCATATCTCTGGCCCAAATTTTTTGTCTAAAAAGAAAGAAAAGCCCAAAATCCTAGCCCAAATCCACCTTCCTTTTCCATTATTCCCTCATTAATATCCTTTCCTTTTCTATTTTAAGCCCAAAGCCCAAAAGCCCAACTCATTAAAGAGTGAAGCCCTAGTTCTTTTTTCCTATAAAAGGAGGAGAGGGGCTCCTCATTTCTCACACCATTCCAAAAATTCGAGCAGAGCTCGTGACCGGAGAACCGACAGTCGTCGGAGCTCCACCGCCGGAGGGCCACCGGAGAGCCGCCGGACCGCCGCCGGGTCAATTCGGTCGGCGACCGAGTCAACTCGGTTGACCGGGTCGGGTCGGTTGGGTTGACCGGGTCAGGCGCTGACCGGTTCGGTTCGGGTTAACCAGTCTGGTTCAATTCCCCTTTCAGCTTCTAATTCCTGGTTAGTCCGATTTCCTTTAACTTTCTGGTTCAATTCGATTTCGCTCGGTTTAGTTTCAGTTAGGGTCTAGTTTAGGAATTGGGCCGGTTATGGCAAATGGGCCTGGTTCAGTCTGGGCTTGGGTCTGGGTATGGGTTGACCGGGTCAACCAGTTGTCTTGGACCTGACCGTTGACTTTTAGTCAACCAAACTTTGTGGGCCATAACTTGACCGTCCTAAACCCGATTCGAATGAAACGAAAGCCTATCCCACTAGTTTTCTCGTCCTTTATCCAGATCCGATGTCCGTTCGGGCTGAGGAAGCTTCTAAATTACCGTTTTTCCCTCTTCTTTGGCTAAGGTGAGGACCGGTTGTGATCTCCCTTACTCTATTTCAATTTCGGACGATAGTCCTTTGTTAATATCATCTTTCCTAGGTAGTCTAGGCTAGAGATACGCGTGATTGATTGTGGAACGTAGAATGCTAGGTTATCGCTTAAACCGAAAATGTTGTGTGTGCGTGATGGATATGTGTGGTAGAACTGTGCTAGGGCATTGGGTGTAGGGCGTTGGACGTCCTTGATCGTCAGAGGAGGGTGTTGGCGAGCCCTCCCGTGTGGTGGTGCGTTGGACGTACCGTGCGTTGGACGCATTGAGTGGGGGCTTGGAGCCGTTAGGTGTTCATGAGTGTGAGCTTGGAGCTCGTATGCACAATTGGGCTTTAGAATTGTGTGGTGTAGCCATCGGGCGATGTTTGCAAGGTGTTATTAGCTTAGGACTTGTGTTTCGTAATTGTGTGGCGTAAGCCAAGATCGCGGGTTCCTTAATCCGCCCTCGCTGGGTAATTGTGTTTTGAAACAATTACTCAGTCCTCTTTCCCCTTTCCTGTCCCCGTTTCCTTGCAGGTCTGGATGCGGGATCGATACAGTCGAGTGACGTCATTGGTGGTTTTCAAAAGGAGGAAGCGCCGGGTCCTTGGACAAGTTGAGTTGGCGTCCCGGTTGGACCATGTTCGGTTCAACGGGCGTCCTAATGCCGCGTCTCCGGTTATGCCGGGAGACGGGTGTTACACTGATGACAATGCGATTAGAAGAGAGCTACGAGCGATTGCAGAGCAAGAGAAAGCTGTGTACCAAAAGCAAAAAGAGATGTACAAAGGAATGTTTGGTGGGAGAGAAGAAAGTGGTGCCAAGTTAAAGAGCCGCAACTGGTTGATAATGCTATGGCAGTGGTTGGTTTCGGTTTTCAGCCGGATCTTCAGATGTCACAGAGTTAAAGCAGATTAATGTAATGAAGACCAAACTAAAAGGTCAACTCTTCATTCTACTATGTTGCAATGACTTTGAGAGAAATAGAACTTGGTAAATCTTATAAATGATGTGATGAATATACAGACATGATTGAGAATTAGGGTAGAAGAAACTATCTATCTTAGTAGGTAAACTACCAAGAGGGATTGGGAAGGGTGACATGGGTCCAGGCGAAGTAAGCACAGACCATTAGTTGAGAGATGTAGACATAAACTGCAAAAGAAAGACTCATAAGCATTAGATCCTTCATGTCTCCTTTCTTCTCTGGCTTTAGATACGTGCCGATCTTCTCAGCTTGTGAAATCATCTTTGAAACTGTTCTTTGGATCACTCCTTGGCTTTCTTCTCCCCGTGAATTCTGCTTCCGACAAGACATGACAGTTAGAGATATGACGCTGTCTGCTTGGGGCTTGTGTTGTTGTACGGTGGTTGTGGTATGTGCAGAGTGGGTGGCAGAAGGTGGAGAGGGCCGCCATGAGAATGAATTGTATAACTGAAGAAAGTTATTTGTTTCGTGAATCAAAAAGCGAGCAAAAAATATATCTGATTCTTTGATAGGACGAGGACAAAAATGATAAGAAAAAAATAATGCGTCGATAGATCTAATTTATACCCCACACACAGAATCATAGCAATTCAGTTATCATCTTTTCTTCTTTTTTTCACTAGAAGGTTTTGATTCATTACCCAAAGACGGATACAAGATAGAATATAAACTTAAAGACTATAGCCGACTATCACAAACCGACATCGGAAGCAAAAGCCAACAAATAAATAATAATCTTTGGAGTCAAGTTAACAAAGCTAATAACGAAAGACCAACATAAACAACTACAATCATTAGAATCGAATTGAACATAAACCGAGACACATAGCATGAAAATCCTTCAAGAACCGAGAGAGGAGATGAGCGAAGCATCAAAAGCCGAACTTTATTAGGACTTATCTACCAGAACTCATTATTGGGTGAAATGGGCCGAAACCTCAAAGCCATTCCATAAACCCTAGGCCCCTTTCCCCAAAATTCTATAAAAGAAAGTGCACCTCCATGGAAAATGCACAGATTTTCAAAAGGCGAAGCCCTGCTCGTGACCGGAGTCGACAACCAGCCGTCAGAGACCAGCCAGCTGTCGACAAACAACTGTCAGAGCCGATCAGCCACCGCCGGATAGTCACTGGAGCTGTTCGCCGCTGCCGCCATCCGCCTCCGTCAAAAGGTTTGCCGGAGCCGGATTTCGCCCGAATATTCATCTCGTTTCCGTTTCGATCCTGAACTCCAAGTCGTCGCTTCTCGACTCGTTTGAGTGTCGTCATCTTTGTTCTTCGTGTTTTTAAGATATGTTATGTGATTCTGTTTCCGTCTTTCTCTCTCTCTCTCTCTCTCGTTAGATCTACCCTTGTTTTTCCGATCTAAGCTAAGGTGAGAACCGGTTGTGATCTTTACCTTGCTTTATCTAAATACCGAGACATGTTTTCTTTGTTAATATCGTCTTTCCAAGATAATTAGATTTAGTTGTTGATTTGTGGTGATGCAACTGATTACGCCTAGAGTCATAGGTTACCATCTAAAACTGAAAACGTTGATTTTGATTGATAGCTATATGTGTTATAGTCATAGTAAGTTCCCATGAGGTATATTGTTTGAAAGACACTATACAAGGTGTGTGTCATACGTGTTATTTCGTCTGGGAGGGTGTGAAAAAAACCCCTCTAAATGGTGCTATGAGATGCATCGTGTTGTGGAAGAGTGGGGTCCAAGCCGTTGTGCTGCATAGGTCCATGAGTGTGTGAGCATGTGGGCAAGTTGAGCACAAATGGAAGAGTTATATGTCATGATTGATCGAGTGCTTTTCATGGTGATTATTTGCAAGATGTTATTAGTTTAGAGTTTGTTTCTTGTTATTGGGTTGGATTAAGATGAGATCGTGGATCCCTATGACATGCGCTCACTGGGTGATTCAAAGTATTCAGTCCTCTTTTTGTTTTTCAGGTAATCCCAAAGAGTTGCAAGGGTAGACGAATGGGTGACGAGGTGAGGTGCAATGTTTTGGAAAGTGGATATTCGTTTCATTTCGTTAGTAAGTCTTATGCATTTCTTTCAGTTTTCTTTAGATGATTCAGTTTTGATTCTCGTTTTGTAAGATTTCAGTTTGGTTTTAATAAAATAGACTATTTATGAATTTAAAAGGTGAATTGTATGGCTTGTGACTTTGGTTTACGACTATGTGAACGATGGCTTTGGAAGTTGAGAGGTTATTTCTATGATCCGAAGGGACGTGTGTTACAAATAGTTTCTTGCGTGAAGAAGATGCTTGGAAAATACTACCAAGTAATTTGCGTATTATCCATTGTTTTTGATAATGACTGTTGGAGCATTGGTATCCTCTTATTCTTCTTCTACGGTCGTTTTGCATGGTAAAAGTTTCACTACAAGACCCGTTGACTCGACAAAGTCTTTTCTTTCTAGTGACAAATAATGGGGTTTTCTGGTTATATATTATCGCATTATCTTCCACAGAGTAGCCACAGTTTCTTGTTTTTCCTTGAGAGGTAAGAGATAATGGAGAGATTCCTTGCACTTTTGTTGGTGTTAGTTACAACTTTGGGAACCATTCATCTTGTTCAAGCACAGAGCCAGCAAGGTTTTCTTCTTCTTCACCTTCATTTTTGTACGTAAATCATTTATCCTTTTAAACGTTCAAATATGTTTACAGGGTTTATTAGTTTGGACTGCGGATTACCTGCGAATGAACCGTCTCCTTACATTGAGTCAAACACCAGATTACAGTTCTCTTCGGACGCAAAGTTCATCCAAAGTGGAGAAACTGGTAGAATCAAAACAAATCTGGGGATTCAATTCTTGAAGCCATACACGACGCTGAGGTATTTTCCAGAAGGAATACGGAACTGCTACAATATACCTGTCGACAAGGGAAGGATGTATTTGATCAGAGCTTGGTTTATATACGGAAATTATGATGGCCCTAACATTGAACCAATGTTTTGATTTGTATCTGATAAGTGTACCCAAGGAAGAGGAAGGCCCAATGGTTACAAGCCCAAAAAGGGGAGATCATGAGTGATGAATGTCTAAAGATTATAAATACAATGTTGTTTGTTTCATTTAGGTTTATCTAAGAATTGAATCATCAAGTTATTGGGGATAGTCTCCTCTGTAACAATGGTGATTTGATCACTGAATATGTCTTTGCTATCTAAATAAACTGTTCTTGTGTTCATTAAGAGGAAACTCTTATCAATGGTATCAGAGCACCGACTTGCGACCGTGGGTAATGGCGTCGACGAGGGAGAATACCGTGGCTGAAATATCCCCAGAGGATGTGAGGATCTTGCAACAACTCTTTAGGGAGATAGCTTCGTCGCTCGCGTTTGTGGAAAAGCGTCTCACGTCTATGGACAAGCGTCTCGAGTCTGTGGAAAAGCTTACCACATCGATGGAAGTGGGTTTTGGCGAGGTGAAGAACAATCTGTCAAGCAGGATCGCCGATCTGGAACATCTCCTAAAACTCAGGAAGGATGAGGATCAACGACCTGAGGAGAAGAAAACAGAAGAAGATGAGATCCAGAGTGAAGAAGAGATTGACAGTGATGTCGGAGGATATCTGAAGCGATTCGAGCAGAAGCTGGACCAGAAGCAGCCGATAACTGCGCCGGAGGTAACTGCGCTGGATGTAATTGCGCCGAAGGTGACGAAAGTAGCAGAAGAAGGAAATATGTCTGTGGAAAATTTGTTCCAGGAAAATCGATTGAAGGAGTACAAAGCAGAGACGAAGAAGAAAAAGAAAAGGTGGAAGAAGTATTACGAGACACAACCACAAGATAACAAGAAAATGGGAGAGTTCAACAAAAATATATCTGCCCACCAAGTGTTCGATAGAAAGTCCAAAGCGAGAGAAAGATCCAAGTATCACTACCATGTGATGGAAGGTATGGCTGAGAAAGCAAATAAGAAAACACGTGTCTGGATTAGGATACACAGCCACCATATGATAAACACGAAGCTGCTCAAGGTTACTATCGAAAAAAAGAAGAGAACAAGGCTAAAGGAGCACTTAATTGTCGAGCACTTCTATGTTGAGGGACAAGTTAAATCCAAGGCTGTTCTCTTTGTCCCCAAGGGAGCTCCATTCGACCCATTTGACCCAGGGAAGAAGCCAAACAACATCATGCTTGATGTTCGCCGTGACTTCATCATGGACTGCAGCGAAGAAATCATCTCTGAATACCTTGGATTTGTCAAAGGTATTGAATACTCTGAAGAACTTCCTCTCAACATCTCAAAAGAAACTCTGAAGCAGAACAAACTTATTCGCAAGAACCGTGGGAAGAAGTGCAGCGAGCTCTTCTTGTAGATTGCTAAGACAAAGATGGGGTGTGCTGGGAAAGGTCTTAAGGACAAGAAAAAGATGTATAAAAGGTTGTACGGCAAGCTCTTGTGGAAATATAGATCAGATATGAAACAGCTTGTCAAATGGAAGGGATGGAGGTTCAAACCGAAGCACTACATGTCAAAGAAGAACATCAAGGAAAGGTTATCAGGTTCCGCTAGTTCCGCTTCCAGGAATTCAGACGAGCTTGCAAAGTTATCTCCTGGTTTATATGGACAGCTACCTGTATCAGCTGTTCCAGACCAGAATACAACTCGGTCGGGGTAGAAACTAAAGATCGGTGTTGTCCTCTCTCGAGGTCAAGCTCTTGGTGGGCACAATGTCAGATTTGTACTATTTGATTATTTGCAGGAGCTCGCCAAAGGAAGCACATTTCAAGGGTTCAAAGGTGGTTCAGCTAGGATCATGAAATGCAAGTATGTTGAGCTGAATGCAGGACACATTCAGCCTGGCAAAAATCAGGGTGGTTTTGACATGGTCTGCAGTAAAATAGACAAAGTTGGAATGCTTGGGCAGATTAAACAAGATAAAGAAACGGCGAGGAAGCTAGATGTGGATAGATTGGTGGTTATCGGTGAAGGTGACTCTAACATCAATGCTAACTTTCTGGCTGAATACTTCAGAACTTGCAGGGGTTACTTTGAAATGGTTGAGATTGTCATGAATGATGCAAGGTCAACTGGAAAGTACTGTCATTCTGGACAACTTACGGATGGTGTTGCTCCCCACATTAAGATTGAGTGTTCTTTACAAAGTCACCCAAAAACAACCAATTTTAGAGTGTTAGTGCATGCCCAGAAACAGATTTTGAAGTGTGTCACGGATTACATGGTTGACGTTATCGGCAAATGCACTGACATTGGTTACAACTACGGTGTTCTTCTGATTCCAGAAGGTCTGGTAAAGTCTATTCTCGAAATCCAGAAGCCAATCGCGGAACTGAATGAAATTCTGACAAATAAGGTGGGGAATGAAAGTGGACAATGGAAGAGGAAGCTCACGAAACAATTCATGAAGCTGTTTGATGTTCTGCCTGAAGCTATTCAGGAACCGCTTATGCTCAATATGGAACCAGGTGAAACTTTGAAGAACATAGAATTTTTTTGGAAAGAGCAGAACACTATGGGAATCTCTACAACAATAAGGAGAGGAAATCTTGAGGCAGTAAGGGACTTGCTAGTGGAGACCACAATAACTCTGGTGCTGCCGACTCCGAAATGGATCTCGGAGTGGTGTGTCCTTGCAGTTCTAGCTTCAGATGCTCGGTGCAGCTCTTACCAGGTACTACTGATATGGACTGTATGCGGCAGCGGCAAGGCAGCATGGAGAACCAGTTTCCTCAGTATGACCTTGAGGACAAGGTCAGTTTCAATGGCGCCGGTAATGATAAGTGTACCCAAGGAAGAGGAAGGCCCAATGGTTACAAGCCCAAAAAGAAGAGATCATGAGTGATGAATGTCTAAAGATTATAAATACAATGTCGCTTGTTTCATTTAGGTTTATCTAAGAATTGAATCATCAAGTTATTGTGGAGAGTCTCCTCTTTAACAATGGTGATTTGATCACTGAATCTGTCTTTGCTATCTAAATAAACTGTTCTTGTGTTCATTAAGAAGAAACTCTTATCAGTATCTTGGACCAAATATATGGGCCACGGTGGATATGCAAAAGTCAGGGGACAATGGTACATTTGAAGAGATGTTACACATCCCAACATCAGACTCGTTGCAGATTTGTCTTGCTAAGAATGGTACCACGCCGCTAATATCCTCTTTGGAATTACGGCCAATGGGAAACGGTTCTTATGTCACCAAGTCTGGATCTCTGAAGCTTTTACGTCGAAGATATTATATCCAGTCAGAGACTTACATCAGGTAACCTAACTTGTACTGTACGTTTTTTCTTATTAATGCTCTGTTTTGAGGTTCCCCTGTTATGCTATGTTTCTTGATGCTATGTTCTCCTCTGTCAAAGAAAAAGCGAAACATGTGATATTGAAGGTTTTGGGGCAGTCAAACTGATAAGATTTCATCGGTCCAAGCGAGCTAACAATTGCTTATATTATTGTTTAAATTTTAGAGTATATAATATATATATTTATAGTTTGATTTAATACAAAAATAATTTATTTTAGCAAAATATTATTTTATGATTTAATAAATTTTTAATAAATTAATTTATGCCTCTGGTAAAATTTGTTTCTGGCTCAGCCACTGGCCACACCTACTAACGCTAGTACACCATTAAAAATTGGATGGAGTTCAGAAAATCCTAATGACCAATATTACATGTATGAACACCTTGCTGAGATCCAAGACTTGCACGCCAATGAAACCAGGGAATTCATCGTGTTCTTGAATGGAGAATGTTTTTGGTACGTTTCAACAAATGGAAACGAAGGTAAGCTTTTGGTATGTTTCAACAAATGCTAATTGAACACCATGTGTTACCTGATGTAAGTCTCTGACTGGATATAATATCATCAGGTGAGAGCTTTTACGTCGGTGGTTGCTTTAAAAAGTATCCAAGACACCTATGAGTTGAAAAGAATCAACTGGCAAGGTGATCCATGTGTCCCACAGCACCTAATGTGGGATGGTTTAACATGCAGCGACACAATTTTCACCACATCACCAAGAGTCACTTCTTTGTAAGTCCTAACTTCACTACTAAAAATCTCATAGTAGTCATATGACCATGACTATTGTTACTTTGAATGAGGTTTTGAACTTTATACCAGAAGCTTGTCTTCTACTGGTTTAACGGGAACCGTAGCAGCTGCCATACAAAACCTTACGCTGCTTGAACAACTGTAAGTATGTTCATTGAATATCGAAGACGAAAACCTGTTGTCATATGGATGGTAACAATAAGAAATCCTTTTGTTCTATCTTAGGGATTTGTCGAATAATAATTTGACTGGAGAGGTGCCGGAGTAAAACGTTGTTGTTCATGTAAGTTTCTCTCTACAATGGTTTTTCACCTCAAATCATGTTGCATGTATAAGAATTAAGCGGGAACGATCTGAATGGTTCGATACCTAAAGATCTTCAAAGGAGGGGCGTAGAGCAACTGTAAGAATTATTCACAACCCTATTTTTCATATGAGATCACATCAGCTCTAAACCCTAAACTTTCTCGTTGTCTTAGTTAGAACCCAAGGCCTTTGCCAGCCTGGTTCATGCAAGAAATTTCCAGTGGCAATTGTTGCATCTGTTGCTTGTGTGGCCGCCATTCTTGTTACTGTTTTGCTTCTTTTTCTTGTCTTCAGAAAGATAAAACTATCGACTGTTGAATGTTATTTGCAAGGAAACTCTCACCTAATCAATAAAATTAATTTCTAGTCTCACTGCCGTCGTAAACACTCATGTTTATCAACAGGTGCTAATTCAAACGAACGATCAATGAATGAAAAAGAGAAGGTTCAAATATGCAGAGGTCATCAAAATGACCACTAATTTCCAAAACGTTTTAGGTAAAGGAGGGTTTGGCATGGTCTATCATGGTTCTGTAAATGGTTCTGAAGAGGTATGTAACACCCGTCTCCCGGCGAACCGGAAACGCGGCATTAGGACGCCCGTTGAACCGGATTTGGTCCAACCGGGGCGCCAACTTAATTTGTCCCAGGTCCCACCTCTTTCGCATTCAAATCCACCAATGACGTCACTCGATCGATCAATCCCGCATCCGGACCTGCAATAAAAAGGTGACAGGAAAGGGAAAGAGGACTGAGTAATTGTTTCAAAACACAATTACCCAGCGAGGGCGGATTTAAGGAACCCACGATCCCGACTTACGCCACACAATTACGAAACACAAGTCCTAAGCTAATAACACCTTGCAAACATCACCCGAAGGCTTCACCACACAATTCTAACGCCCAATCGTGCATAAGAGCTCCAAGCTCAAACTCATGAACACCTAACGGCTCCAAGGCCCACAAAATGCGTCCAACGCACGGTGCGTCCAACGCACGGTACGTCCAACGCACCACCACACGGGAGGGCTCGCCAACACCCTCCTCCGACGATCAAGGACGTCCAACGCCCTACACGCAAAGCTCTAGCACAGTTCTAACACGCATATCCATCACGCATAATCAACGTTTTTGGTTTAAGCGATAACCTAAGATTCTACATTCTCAAGCAATCACATTGGTACCATACTACCGTAAACTACCTAGGAAAGACGTTATTAACAAAGGAATATCGTCCGAAATTGAATAGAGGGAAGATCACAACCGGTCCTCACCTTAGCCAAAGAAGAGGGCAAAAAGGTAATTTAGGAAGTTCTCATTGCCCAAACGGACTTCATAACTGAAAAGAGGACGGAAAATAATCGATTTAGGCTTTCCTTTTGCTCGAATCGTATTCGGGATGAGCAAGTTATGACCACTTGAAGTTTGATTGACTTAAAGTCAACGGTCGGTCAAAGTCAACCGGTCAATCCGGTCAACCCAGACACAGACCCAAACCCAGATTGAACCAGGCCCAATCCATAACCGGCCCAATTACCCTAACCAATCCTAACCGAAACTAAACCGGGCAAAATCGAATTGAACCAGAAAATTAAAGTAAACCGGACTAACAAGGAATTAGAAACTGAAATAGGAATCAAACCGGACTGGTTAACCCAAACCGAACCGGTCAACACTAACCGATCGACGCCTGACCCGGTCAACCCAGACCGGTCAACCGAGTCGACTTGGTCACCGGCGAGTCAACTCGGCGGCGGTCCGGCGGCGGCTCCGGCGGTCCTCCGATGGTGGAGCTCCGGCGATTAGTCGCCAGTCTCCGGTCACGAGCACTGCTCGCATTTTGGAATTGTGTGACAAATGAGGAGCCCCTCTCCTCTTTTTATAGGGAAAAGAGCTAGGGCTTCCCTCTCAATGAGTTGGGCTTTGGGCTTAAATTAGAAAAGGAAATACATTAATGAGAGGATTTGGGCATGGGCTTCACTTCTTTTCTGCAAAAATTTTGGAATTGGGTTGGGCTTTTCTTCTCCTTTAAACAAAATTTTTGGGCTGTTGGTTTGGGTATGTTACAATTCTCCCCCCTTGAAAAGAATTCGTCCCGAATTCCATGGTGGGAGTTCTCCACTGCAACTCTTTACCAGCATCACTCCACAAACTTTGCTGAACCAAAACTGAACTTGATTGCTTGCTCGCTTGAAAAGATCTTATCCTTGAATCCTGAAGACTGCTTCTCCCCCCCTTATTTCAAACCGCACTCTGGAATGCCCTTCTCCTTGGTGTCAATCCATTAGCCGCTCTTGGAATGTAATGCAAAACGCCAATGCTACCGCCCATGTCCATTAGGGTCGGTCTCCAACTTTTAGAAACAACACTCATCCCTCGAGTGGTTCTAATACCTGAATGTGATTCTCCGCTTCCAAACTGATCCGCCTCAACGGTTTCCATTACCGTGCCATAGTGCATCGTCCACTTCCAAATGGATTCTCTTCGACGGTTTCCATTCCCGTTCACCATGGTGTTGACTGTTGCACAAACCATCATCCTTGCTTTTCCTTGGTGAACGATGAGGTTAACCATGTCCATTATGGCTACCTGGCTGATGGGGAACGACCCATCACGGTTCCGCTGCGCACTCTGATTCCTAGACCAGTTTCCAATCTGACTTCCAGCTCAAGGTGTCCTACCTTGTGATCCAGATGTAGTGCTTTCCAAACACCATCCTTTGGGTTTCCTTCCCCATTAAGCTTTCCCTCCTTTGCTATTCCTTGCAGATTCTTGCCAATCCTCCATAGTGTTTTCCTAACACTCTTCCATTGGATTTCCATTTCCAATATCCAGCTTTGTCCACTGGAGCTTGCAATTGCAGAAATCCGGCTTACCAGGCAATTCCAAATGCCACACACCACTCCCCAAAACGCATCTGCGATCTTTTTTTCATCATGAGGAACTCCATTAGCTGCTCCAGTAATCCACAAAGAACTTCAGGGTAGACCGTTTCCTTTCCGGTCCCACCGTTGTATCTCGAACCTGCCATACCACGAAGATCTTCTCCAGCTTCCAGTTTGATCAATCTCCAACGAGCTATCCATAACTCATTGAAGTTGAGGTCACAAACCGATTCCAAGATTCCAGACTTAGAATAAGTTTGGACAGTTTCCTGCTGCTCCTTGTGATCCAAGCAACTCAAGCAACTCCTGACGCTTAATCCTGTCGGAACACCGCCACTTCCAAATGGCCTCCTTGCAATCCGGTTTTTCCACTGACCTCTTGTAGCTCCTGCAGTACTCCTTGCAGCTTCCCCAACGCCTCTTGCAACTCTTCCGCATTAGCCTCTCGCTTGATCATCTCTACATCCTTATCGCCTTAGCACGCTCGGTTGAACAATACTCTGAACAGAAGATGACCCCCAACACATATCTCGATAGTACTAACTGCCCTGTAGGTGCACACCACACCATACACCTCGATGACACACATCACGACATACATCTCGGCGCACATCTTAAGGGCAGTAGCACCACTAAGGTTTGAAGACATTGACCCCAACCTGCACGGAGAAATTCTATCTAGACTAGGACCAGCGTGGAGAACAATCTATGATATAGTTGGTGCTTGAAAAATCCTTTCGCAAAGTAACCATTTTCATAAAAATTTCGCAAACACTGTTGAAAACGATTTGAAAACAAGGTTTTGGAAAACAACGAAAGCTGATCTCCCATGATAGCACTGGGAGATCTTAACCTAGGCTCTGATACCAAATTGTAACACCCGTCTCCCGGCGAACCGGAAACGCGGCATTAGGACGCCCGTTGAACCGGATTTGGTCCAACCAGGACGCCAACTCAACTTGTCCCAGGTACCAGGCGCCTCCTTCGCATTCAAATCCACCAATGACGTCACTCGATCGATCAATCCCGCATCCGGACCTGCAATAAAAAGGGGACATGAAAGGGAAAGAGGACTGAGTAATTGTTTCAAAACACAATTACCCAGCGAGGGCGGATTTAAGGAACCCGCGATCCCGACTTACGCCACACAATTACGAAACACAAGTCCTAAGCTAATAACACCTTGCAAACATCGCCCGAAGGCTTCACCACACAATTCTAACGCCCAATCGTGCATACGAGCTCCAGGTTCACACTCATGAACACCTAACGGCTCCAAGCCCCACAAAATGCGTCCAACGCACAGTACGTCCAACGCACCACCACACGGGAGGGCTCGCCAACACCCTCCTCCGACGATCAAGGACGTCCAATGCCCTACACGCAAAGCCCTAGCACAATTCTACCACGCATATCCATCACGCACAATCAACGTTTTCAGTTTAAGCGATAACCTAGCATTCTACGTTCTCAAGCAATCACATTGGTACCATACTACCCTAAACTACCTAGGAAAGACGTTATTAACAAAGGACTATCGTCCGAAATTGAATAGAGTAAGGGAAGATCACAACCGGTCCTCACCTTAGCCAAAAAGAGGGCAAAACGGTAATTTAGGAAGTTCTGATTTCCCAAACGGACTTCATAACTGAAAATAGGACGGAAAAATAATCGATTTAGGCTTTCGTTTTGCTAGAATCGGATTCGGGATGAGCAAGTTATGGCCACTCGAAGTTTGATTGACTTAAAGTCAACGGTCGGTCAAACTCAACCGGTCAATCCGGCCAACACAGACACAGACCCAAACCCAGATTGAACCAGGCCCAATCCATAACCGGCCCAATTACCCTAACCAATCCTAACCGAAACTAAACCGGGAAAAATCGAATTGAACCAGAAAATTAAAGTAAACCGGACTAACCAGGAATTAGAAACTGAAATAGGAATCAAACCGTACTGGTTAACCCAAACCGAACCGGTCAACACTAACCGGTCGACGCCTGACCCGGTTAACCCAGACCGGTCAACTGAGTCGAAAAGTACCGACAATTTGAAGTCTCGTATGAATAACCATCGGACGTTTCAAGTCTCGTATGAAAAGTAACTTCATACGGGTAACTTTATACGAAAAGAATCAACGGATAAACGAATGTCCGCATCGGACGTTTGAAGTCTCGTATGAATAACCAAGTTATACGAAGTACCGACAATTTCACCTAAACAATTTGTCGGAAATATGGTTTCGACAAATACATTTCATACGAAACGGACGACACTTTAATCGGACAAACGCATCTTCTGACAGGAACTACGGATCAACGAAACATCCAAACAAAGCAAAGGACGAGCTAAACCAGCTCGGAATTCTGAGCTGAACCATCTAGGAATTCCGAGCTAAACCAGCTCGGAAAACCGAGCTGAACCAGCCCGGAAATCCAAGCTAAACCAGCTTGGATCTAAACCCATCCCGTCTCGATCTTGATCATGAGTTGCCCTTACGGAAATCCCGAGTTGAGTGAACCTTTGAGCTGAACCATCTCGGATTTCCGAGCTAAACCGTTTCTGGTTTTCCGAGCTGAACTTTCCGAACGGATAACCAAAAATTTGCCGATACGCATAACTTGTCTCAACCCACCTTCGGAAACATCAGCCCATACTTTCTTGAACCGATGAATTGGGCTGATGGATCGAGATCGAGAGAAATGGGAACTTAGGCCCAAGCTAACGACAAACTCTAAACCAAATAAGTAAGTTGATATGTTAACGGACTCGGAACATCCAAATCTCGGCCCATCCGGCAAATGAGTCGAGCCGCGGAAAGACGAAAAAGTAAGGAAAGAGATTGGGAAAAGGAAAATCCGAGATAGAAATGTACATTTTAGCGAAAAAAGGAAAAAGATAAGAACATGAAGATTTCCGCAAATCTTGCGGAAATATTCTCTAAAGCCGACGAACCGAAGCTATAAAAGGAGGGAGAAGCCAGGCGAGAAAGCAGAGCAAAAAACCCTAGATCTAGACTTAAGAACTTAGCCGTTTATCGTAGCCATTTCTGAGTTCTTTTGTACTTTCTTTTCCGATTCCTTTGCTCTCTTTTCCGATCTCTGTACTCTTTTCGACTTCTTATCAATAAAACGTCCTCCGGGTTTGCTATATTAGTGGTTATTCCTTGAAGTTTCTGTTCCCTAAAAGTTTTGCTCTACAAGTTTTGACCGTGTGAGTTTCGACTCTCACAGTTTGGCGCCGTCTGTGGGGACATAGAAGTTTCTTACACTTAAAAACCACCGATTAGCGGATCCGAATATATGTCCACTGACGGAAACAGAACAAATCATCCACTAGCGATCAACGCTGCAGCAGCGTAGCCGCATCACAAAACACCATGATGGACAACGCTGCAACAGACGCAGACGCAACTGATGCAACGATAGTCGACCTAACGCCGTCCGATTTAAAAAAAACTCAATATCGGGACAAGGCGGATAGCATGTTTGCCGAGCAAACGAAAAGGCTCGAGACAGAAGATAAATGAGCACTTATTTGATGTACTTCGGAACGACCAAGCATGGCCAACTCAACTTCTCAACGCCTTACGGTTCAAGGAGAAACCTTGTGATACATCATCCACAACTTGCAAACAAGCAAACCTCTCTTGTGATCAGATCTAACACAACAGATCAATCACCACTAATCTGGCCAAGAAGGATCGCGGCAACTATCGATGTCGACGGAGAAGATTGCATGGATGCAACCTCAGGCGAAAAAGAGTTGTAACAAGAAGATCAACATCAGATAGTAATACGTCGAAACCAAAAAGAACACTTTGTGATGCTGAAGGATCGTCTTTGTCGCAACAACCTGTACGACCTCTCTGAATATCAAGATAAGTACCTAAAATCGAATTTGTCTTTTCGTCATCAATTGCTTTACAAATTATGCCAATCTGTTCAACTTCTTTGTGACTTATCGATTTTAGCCTTGTTACAAGTTTTCCGCTTCCAATGCTTTACGATTGTTGGAATTACTAATGTCTCTAACTTGCTTAGAAATTATCTTGATAAACTCTTGATCGAAATCATAAATATCTTGTCAAATCTTTCCGTGTGTTCAACGTACGATCTATTTCTCTTTGATTTCATTTTACATGTTGAGCATCTTGGTTTGAGACTTTGCGGTTATACGTTATGATAAGATTCTAACCGATTTTCAATATCGAACGAGTGTCCGAACTTCGCTTCGTTTGCAGATATATCCGCGATGCATGAAGCCAAACAACCGACGATCGTAGTGGAATCGAACGGCTTGATAAATCTAGTTTAATATGTTGCTGCACCTTCGCACCACAGCCGAGTCGAACTATCTCTAACCAATCATCAACGATGCCCCACCGTCACACCGTCAGGAGTTCCGAGCCATCTTGCTCCTTAACCGTGTATATCCAAGCACATAAGAGTGCTCGGAATTTCTGAGCAAACCAGCTCGGACCTAGTTGAACCAGCTCGGAAATCCGAGCTGAAACACATCGGAAATCCGAGCTGAACCAGCTCGGAAGTTCCGAGCTAAACCAGCTCAGAAATCCCGAGCAAACCAGAACACGCAAACGCTTGCAGCATGCTCGCCAACTCGCAAAGCAAGCTCGGCAACTAGTAAGCGTGCTCGGCAACTCGCAAAGCATGCTCGGCAACTCGCAAGCGTGCTCGGCAACTCGCAAACGTGCTCGGCAACTCGCAAAGCATGCTCGGCAACTCGCAAGCGTGCTCGGCAACTCGCAAGCGTGCTCGGCAACTCGCAAGCGTGCTCGGCAACTGCAAGCATGCTCGGAAACTCGCAAACGTGCTCGGAAACTCCAAAGCATGCTCGCAACCCGCAAAGCATGCTCGGAAACTCACGAGCGTGCTCGGTAACTCGCGAAGCGTGTTCGGCAACTCGCAAGCATGCTAGGCAACTCGCAAAGCATGCTCGGCAACTCGCAAAGCATGCTCGGCAACTCGCAAAGCATGCTCGGCAACTCGCAAAGCATGCTCGGAAACTCGCAAAGTATGCTCGGCAACTCGCGCAGCTTGCTCGACAAATCACGCTGCATGCTCGGCAATTCGAATAATTTTCGGAAATCTGAGCTGAACCAGCTCGAAAATTTCGAACTAAACCAGCTCGGATTTCAGAGCTGAACCAGTTCAAATCCGAGCTGAACCAGCTCGGAAGTTCTGACTTAAAAAAAAAGGACTCGTGAACAGCCAAAAAAAAGAAAGAAGAAGAAATGATTCAGCTCGTAAAAACGAGCTAAACATGATGCATCTTTAAAAAAAAAAAAAATTCAGCTCACGTAAGACGAGCTGCCTGCTCGGGAGGAAGAAAGAAAGAAGAAAAAAAAAGGAAGGACGCCAAGTTTCTCCAAGCTGACAAAGCCATGCCCCTTCTTACTTAATTAAGAGGACCCTTTATCAAAAACTGCTCACACAAAAAAGCCAAGCTTTGCCGAGCTAAAAAAAAAAAGAGAAAGAATAAGAAGAAATCTGTCCAAGAAGCATATGGGTGAAGAAGAGGAACAAGTCTTTCGAACAAAGCTATGCTCGGATAAAAAAAACTTGTTTTGTCCGAGTAGAAGATGAGGAACAACAAGTCTCCCGACCATCGTCTCGACATTCGCCAACGCGCTAGGCAGAATACGTCCGCGTAATCTCTATTCGGTGTACTGACCTCCCACAACAACGTCTAGCTCGACAAAATTCCTTTCCGCGATCGTCCCGCCACGGCCAGTGGGTGATCATCTCATTATACGACAATCACATCATCAAACTGTGCGAACAGAAAGTGTTATACTCGGTGGATTTGATCATGTGACAAAGTAATCTTTTCGGAACATTTCTCTGCATTCGACGATCAAACTAACGATACAAACAACGCGATCATGCCCTTGTCCGCATCCAAAATTGCCAACGAGAAATTACTGAATACTACAAATCCAATATTCGCAGTTGAAGGTTCATCGACAACGACCTGGTCCTATGGAAAGTGTCCCAGAACACGGCTAAACGAAACACACACGAACTAGGATCAAACCGAGAAGGAACATACATAAGTACTAAACTAGTTCGCCGTGGAGCATAAAAACTTGTCAACATGGACGACGACAAGATTTCAAGAAGTTGGAATGCAACACATTTTGAAGAAGTACTATCGCTAGAACGAGATTTTCGAACATCTAAAGAAACAGTTTAACTACGGGACTACTTGATCCCCGAAAGGGGCATGTCGGCGGCCGATGTCTTGATCGGTTCAGTTGTCCCTCCTTTTCAAAAAGGGGGGGGGAGCGGGTCCGTATATATTTATACTCTCGCATCAGAATTCGAAATTTTTTAAAACATCTTTCGAATTCGAAAGCTTTTCGGACAAAGTTGCTCGAAACATTCAAACAAATCAGCTAGGAACTTTTTAGCAAGTTAGCTAGGAACTTCCAAGCAAGTCAGCTAGGAAAATCCGAGTTGTCCGAGCAAGTAAGCTAGGAACTTCCAAGCAAGTCAGCTAGGAAAGTCCGAGTTGTTCGAACAAGTCAGCTAGGAATTTCCAAAGTCAGCAAGGGAAGTCCGATCTGTTCAAACAAAGTGAGCTAGGAACTTCCGAGCAAGTGAACTAGGAACTTCCGAGCAAGTCAGCTAGGAACTTCCGAGCAAGTCAGCTAGGAAAGTCCGAGTTAATCAAACAAGTCAGCTCGACACTTCCAAGCAAATCAGCTAGGAAAGTCTGAGCTAATCAAACCAGTAAACTCAGAGACTTCGAATAAATCAGCTAGGAAAGTTTGAACTTCCGAGCAAACCAGTTAGGAAATTCCGAGCTGACCTCTCTTCTCGGAAATTCCGAGCTGACCTCTCTTCTCGGAAATTCCGAGCTGACCTCTCTTCTCGGAAATTTCGAGCTGGCCTTTCTTCTAAGAAATTCCGAGCTGACCTCTCTTCTCAGAAATTCCGAGCTGACCTCTCTTCTCGGAAATTCCGAGCTGACCTCTCTTCTCGGAAATTCCGAGCTGACCTCTCTTCTCAGAAATTCCGAGCTGACCTCTCTTCTCGGAAATTCTGAACTGACCTCTCTTCTCGGAAATTCCGAACTGACCTCTCTTCTCGGAAATTCCGAACTGACCTCTCTTCTCGGAAATTCCGAGCTGACCTCTCTTCTCGGAAATTCCGAGCTGACCTCTTTTCTCAGAAATTCCGAGCTGACCTCTCTTCTCAGAAATTCTGAGCTGACCTCTCTTCTAGAAAATTCCGAGCTGACCTCTCTTCTCGGAAATTCTGAGCTGACCTCTCTTCTCGGTAATTCCGAGCTGACCTCTCTTCTCGGAAATTCCGAGCTGACCTCTCTTCTCGGAAATTCTGAGCTGGCCTCTCTTCTCGGAAATTTCGAGCTGAACTCTCTTTTTGGAAATTCCGAGTTGGCCTCTCTTCTCAGAAATTTTGAGCTAGCCTCTCTTCTCGGAAATTCCGAGCTGAACTCTCTTCTCGGAAAGTCCGAGCTGGCCTCTCTTCTCGGAAATTCCGAGCTGACCTCTCTTGTCGGAAATTCCGAGCTGACCTCCCTTCTCGGAAATTCCGAGCCGACATCTCTTCTCGAAAATTCTGAGCTGACCTCTCTTCTCGGAAATTCCGAGCATGACGCTCCTCTCAACCAAAGATAAAACTTCTCCAACTAATTTCGAGGCATACTCGGACTACTCTCAAGACACTCAGCTCATACAATCAATTCACTCAAACAACCCCAGATAACGGATCTTAGCTGGGAGCACGGAGCGTCCGCAAAAGTTTAGCTCCCCAACCATACTCATGAAGATATCCGATAATGAAAACAAATTCCCTTTTCTCATTTTCATTTTTAATTTACTTCTCTTAGATCGAAATTAGGATACAAACTTTGAAACTTAGACTCCGCCTACTATTACATCACATGCATAGTCATTAGGAAAAACTTATCTTGTCCGCTGACGGCCGCAGCGGACAAACGCATACATCCTTTACGGATATAAGCCAACACGTCCAATATGTATTGAGGCTCTATTACATCCAACGACGGATAAAAACGTGATATATATGTTTATTATCGGCAAAGGGAACATAAGTCGAGAGGTCGACGTAATATCCCGAATACGGGTTGTTGACAGGTCTTCAAATCCGCCGCACCAGTACTATAGACGATAATAGACCCCAAAAAATCTAGTATGACGCTACTCAGCACACTGGTGAAATGAAGTTTTAACCAAGTATATCTTGGTTTGGTATTTTTGAAAGGCAGTCCTGCGGATACCGGCTTATTTTCAGTGAACGGAAGACGCGAGGCGAGAGTTTCGCGGAAAACCGGGATCGAAAATCTAAACCCAGTATAATGCAACACACTGGTCTCGACAACGTCATTATTGAGTACACGACCGACTTGGGAATGTAAGACGGCAGACCCCCGCACTAGTACTAAAGTCAACCATAAAACTCCTCGAAACCCATCAAGACGCTTCCGAGCACGCTGGTCTAATCATTATAAGTCCATAAGAGAAAAACGATTTGTTATTTCTCGGACTCGAAACCCAGTAAACGCTTCCGAGCACACTGGTCTGATCATTATAAGTCCACAAGAGGAAATTTTGTTATTTCTCGGACTCGAAACCCAGTAAAACGCTTCCGAGCACACTGGTCTAAATCATTATAGGTCCGCAAGAGAAGTACGTTTTGTTATTTCTCGGAATCGATGTCAAAACCCAATAAGACGCTTCCGAGCACACTGGTTAAAACATTACAAGTCCGCAAGAGGAGTACATCTTGCTACTCCTCGGAATCAATTTCGAAACCCAGTAAGACGCTTTCGAGCACACTGGTCTAATCATTACATATCCGCGGAAGGAATACATCTTACTATTCCTCGGACTGAATTTCGAAACCCAGTAAGACGCTTCCGAGCACAGTGGTCTCAATCATCTCAGGTTTGTAGGTAGAGTATATCTCGCTGACCTTCAAACTTAACTCAAAACCCAGTTAGGCGCTTCCAAGCACGCTGGTCTTAGTCATCACAAAGGCAAGTATATATGGCCGACCTCCGAACCCAAAACTTGATTCAAAATATGGCAGAACGCTTCTACGCGCGCAAGATTTAAATGCTGTCCCATTAACTTCAAGACTCCGAATATGCATCTGAGTGTAATGCTCCTAAAAACGCAAAGGGTTAAAAGCAAAATCACACTTTCCTTCGGGAATTTTTTTTGGAAAAGCCTTCAAGCTCTACGAAACCGACTCGTAGAATCTATACGGGGCCGACGAAGGAGATTTTCTCCCGATTAAATCTGCTCGACTTTTCTGCATTAATCAACCTAATGTCAACACGACAGCTGAACTTCTCGGACGTACAAATCGTCCTAGCAGGCTCGACAAACTAACCTAAAAACAAATCATACTCAAAAATCCGAGCATCCTTACTTAGAAAACCTGAGTAGACCTACTCGGAAAGCCCGAGCAGATTTGCTCAGAAAATCCGAGCATGTTTGCAGAGGAAATCCAATCAGACTTACTTGGAGAATTCCGAGGACCAACATGATTTCCCTCTCGGAATCGTCACATTTGTAAGCACGACCGGTTCACAATTCAATACGGAAGCGTCGACGAAAGACCAATAATGGATTTCCAAACATCCAACGACATGGCAAGAGAACGACAGTTGGCTTGATCCCTTTCTTAAGGGTACATAGGCAGCCTTTCATAAGGTTCAGCTGTAAACAAAAATTCTTCGCTTAAAGTAAAGAAGCATCAAGGTCATACACCAGGAACGACCAATGGTTCCGAAGAAAATTTCAATAACACACGGAATTGCTCGGAAGACTCTGCACAAAAAAAAAAATCAACTACGGCCGAAAGATCCAAAAGGGTCACCATATACACGCAAATGGATGTGAATCGACTTACTCGAAGGGCCGGAACAAATCCAACTCGAAAATACCATTTCAAAAATTTTGTCTAACTTGATGTACAAGACGAAGACCCAAATGCGACAAACGATTCGGACAATCCTTCGTCGCAAACGGAAGAGCAACAAAACAGAAAGGACCGAACCAAGTCTTTCGGACAATTGCTTTCGCCTCGAATACAAAATAACCTCGCCATCATCGCACTCGAGTCTGACGAGCTAGGGGGCTAACTGTTGGGGTCAAAAACCCCTCGACGAAAACAATAGCCGAAAACAATGTAGGACAATCAGACACAGACAACTATCCTTTTAGGATAAACAGAGTTCCGTATGAGTGACAAGTTATACGAAGTGTCGATAACTTCATACGGGTAACTTTATACGAAAAGAATCAACGGAAAAACGAATGTCCGCATCGGACTTTCGAAGTCTCGTATGAATAACCAAGTTATACGAAGTACCGACAATTTCACCTAAACAATTTGTCGGAAAAGTGGTTTCGACAAATACATTTCATACGAAACGGATGACACTTTAATCGGACAAACGCATCTTCCGACAGGAACTACGGATCAACGAAACATCCAAATAAAGCAAAGGACGAGCTGAACCAGCTCGGAATTCTGAGCTAAACCAGCTCGGAAAACCGAGCTGAACCATCTAGGAATTCCGAGCTAAACCAGCTTGGAAAACGGATAGGTCCAGAATTAATCCCTATTCTAACTGCAAGTGCACATTGATGCATATGTAGTACTTAGGGTATCGAATCCACAGAGACTCTGGTCAACGATAGATTAAGAACAGTCAAGTTTGAACTAGGTGAAAGTAATGTGAAACTAAAAGCAAGCAGAAAAGTAAATCAGTAGCAAGAATGTCGGTTTTGAAAGCAATTAACTAAAAGCGCTAAGTCTAGGGAGTTCTCAGGAAATCAGACAAGTAGATTAGATAATCAGTCAGGATCAAATTAAGCACAGTTCTGGAACTCAAACACAGATATAGAACTAACCAACTTTCGTTGTGAGAATTCTCTAAGTCTAATAGCAGAAATCCAAATGTCTTTGTAATTCCTAACAGATTAAACTAGCTTTAAGTTCAGGTTCGATATGTTCACAATTCAATTAAACCAAATTTCTTTGCGAGTAATTCAATTGCTCAACCTAAATAGTTCAGATTCTAAACCACACTTTCGTGTCAATTTAACAACCTAAGGTCTAGATTCAGTGATCAAGTTAGAACTAGCATTAAGCAAAATTTAGATCAAAGAACAATTATGATATGAATCCTTAACTGAATTAATTAAATCTAGCAGGTCATGAAATCCCCAGTGAGAATCCCTAAACCTAACTATCAATCTACTCAGACATAGATAATGAAAACATGATCACTGAATTAATAGATTGCATAAAAGAGTAAAAGTTAAAGGGGTTCAAAATCTTCTCCAAAAGCAGGAAGCAATACATGTTCAGATCAACCCCAAATAGCTCTAAAAACTCTCAGCTCAAAGTATGAAAGCGTATCTAAAACATAAGTCAAAACCTAATTATATAGGCCTAATCACGTCTTGGGGCTTCTTTGTAAATATCAAGAACTTCTGGCTTTAGTGCAATTTCCAATTCTTCATTAAGTCTCGCGAGAATTGTCTGGTCACGCTATGCATCGATCGATGCCAATGTGTGTCGATCGACACAGTCGTCAAATACGGGCAGTGACTTCTCTCTCTCGGCTCAAACCACCAAAATGCTCCATAAAGCTCCATAATCTCCAATTTAGCTCCAAAAGTACTTAGACCTGTTAAACACCTGAAATGACTCTAAAATATAGTAATAGACTCGATAAATAAGACATATACCATGGTTAAAAGCCCTAAAATCCATGGTATATCAACTCCCCCACACTTAGCTCTTGCTTGCCCTCAAGCAAGTAAAGAACCAAAGTATAAGAAAAGAGGTTTGAAAACACAGAAACTCATTTCGTTCTAGGAACTTTCGCATTCACATTCACTTAGTAAACCATTGAAAACTTTCTTACATAACTCAAGACCACAATGTACTTCCTCCACACTTAGCAACTATCCCAAGTAAACTCCACAATCAAGTTAGGACATCCAAATTCACCATACTAGCCTCTGTATACAATTAGGTGCGGTCTCATAGAGGGAGTATCGAATCAAAGGACACATGGACTCAACCTATTCAGTGTCTGACCACCAAACTGTCGGTTTCTGGTTTCTTTCTTTTCCCTTTCTCCCTTAGCAACTGATTTTTCCCCACTGGGTATCATTTTTTTTATCAGTGCTCTTCCCCTGTTACTGGGGTTTAACTTTGGACTTTTCCATGGATGCACATGAGGTAATAGGGGTCTCTACCACTCCCGCGACCACTTCGAAGCTATTAGTTGGTTCTTTTCCATAGATACACAGGAGGTAATAGGGGTCTCTACCACTCCCGTGACCACTTCGAAGTTCCTAGCTTATCCTCAGTTTTTATAACTCTTTTATTATTATTTTTTACTCTCAAGAAGGGGAAAATCAGAAACCATACTTTGGAACAGGATCATAGGCTGTGCCAAACACATCAAAGGAATCCGACCCAAAGATTACCAAGCCCCTAAGTGAGAAATTAAAGTCAAGATTAAAGTGAGAGTAGTGATGGATCCTCTGAAAACCTGGTTAGATATGGGTGTCCTTGGTAAGCTAATCTGCCTGGGGTTTTCTAACAGTCATAGAGGCTCTGCAAGTCTTTCCAATGGTCACTTAGTTCCTGTTCAAGCCAAAAGTTTCCTCGGAAAATCATATTTTCAAACAAATTTTTGACTCAATAAAACAATTTTGAAAAACAAAAGCTGACTCTAAGAAAACAAAGAAGATAGGAGTCAGTACCACCTCCCCCCACACTTGAAACACACTGTCCCCAGTAGTGTCAAGCTAAGGTTCGTTAAAAAGAAACGAAAAATGTTTGGATGAGTTAATGTTTGTCGGATTTTACATGTGTCGCTCCTGCATCGACCGTTGCACTAGGTGCGTCGATCGTTGCAGGGTGATTGTGATATGGGTCGATCGTTGCAATGCAATTTTCGTGTTGTGACGATCGACACACAGGTCCGTGTCGATCGTTGCATTGCGATTTCGTCGAACAGTCAGCAGTTAGCAGGTTAGTCCATGAGAAATTATCAAATTTCAAACCTGCAAGATGAAAATCAATGAAAACAAGCAAAATCCAAGCAAAAGATAGTCTCAAAGTAAACACATCATCCAAACATAAGTATCCTAAGGAAATCAAAAGAAAAATGCAAAAGAAAAAGTGAAAAGAAATACAGAACCGATGTCTGAAAATGCCACTACTCTCACTCGTCATCTATGCCAGCATATGGATCAGAACCGCTGGAAGCATCGGGAGTCGGAGAGCGCTGTCTACGTCGACGGGAAGGTCCGGGATGATGAATCTGCGGCTGTCTCCTGCAAGTGCATGTAGTTCCAGATGCTCCGTAGAATACCATCCTAACGCTCTCTCCACTCTGTCTCAGACATCTCACCAAAAGGTACTGAAGGCTCAGGATAAGGACAAATGTCATCAGCAGGAGCAGCAAGTACAGATGAAGAAGAAGGGCGTGTAGAAGGCTCTCCCAGCGGATGAGCCATCGTAGGCACACTGCGCTGATCGCGTGTAGGAGGCTGGAAACTCAAAGCAGTCAACGTATCGATCTTTGTCAGATCAGCAGCAGGAAGATCCACACCATGCCTCTGCCCATGAGTGTCATAATAAACCCAGATGCGTCCCTCCTTCAACCATGTAGCACTCTGCAGGTGGGTAAAATCCAGGAACTCCTTACTGTCATCACACTCTGTACCCTCTAAAGGAATCCTGCAATGCCTGAAAATGGGAGTAAGCAGACTCCCCACTGTCTCAGTGTCCTTCCCATCGAATGGCTTCTTCTGCAATGAACACAAGTGATGAGCAAATACAGCTCCTATGTTGAGTTCTCTGGTGGGATCTCTCAAATCAGTCTCAACAAACTGCTCCTTCAACCCAATGAATAACATCTCCAGCTCATTCTTACGCATCTTGTTTGCTTCAGATTTGCACAACAGAGTATATCCTAAGATGCGTAAGACATATCTGAGAACATGATGCCTAACCTGAATCAGCTTCGTCGTCCTCGAGCAATACCGACCATTACCAATACAGTCCCAGAAATACTGAGCTTCCGGTAAATCCCACTGAAGAGCCATACCGGTACGCGTAGGCTCAGTGCTGAATCCATAAATCCGATAGATATCAAGAAGGGGAACTCGATACCTGGCTCCTAGGCACATGAAGGTAAAGATACCTCCTGAAGCTCTCCTGCACTCTGGGTCAGGATAAATAACTCTGCAGGTGGCCAGCAGCTGTCACACCAGATCAGGATACAACTCATAGTGCTGTATAGGCATTGTCCCCAGACCAATGCCCTTAACCAATGTCAGCACCTGCTCATCAATGCCTAGACCCTTACAGGTCCAATAGTCCGCAAACTTGGTCGGCTTAATCGTTATGCCACACCAACCATTGTAGAGCAATGTATCGAACTCGTCCCAATGGTCAAGTAGCGGCCTCTCTGTGAAAGTGTCGGTCTTAGGCAGCTTATCAATCTCCATACCCCATACCTTGTCTGTCGGAATCTGTTCCTTTTCTGTCTTAGGCCAAGGCAACTGTATGGCTACCCGATCTCTCTGATAAGGCTCAGGTTGTGGCGAGTCTCGAAGAAACCACTCCTCTGGTGGAGGAGTCTGATTCGCAGCTGTAGTAGCTCTGCGTTTGCGAGGTTGTCCGCGAGGAGGCATCTGCAATCAAGAAAATAAATCATTATTAGTCATGGCAGAAATCTCTGTGAAATCGTAGTGCAACGACCGTTGCAAGGCGATTTCACCGTCGCCAAATAATCGTCCAAGTCATTCAAAATCAGTTCCACAATCTCACAAACAGCATAATTCCATCACCAATCAACCTAAATCAAATCTATAACAGTACGGAATCATCATTCTCAAGCCAAAATCTTCTAATTCCAAAACCCTAAAATAAAATCCGAAAACAATGAATTTGAGAGACCTTACCTCGGAATTGCTACGAATGGGTTAGAGGAATAGATAGAGCAAGTAAAAACAAGGAGAATGAGATTTGAATCAATGAAAATGATGAAGATTTGAGTGATTTAGGGAGATGAGAGTCGGGTTGTACGGATGGCGAAATGGGGAGGAAGAGAAGAGAGAAAAGGTTAAAGGCACTTACCTGGATCGTGGGTGCAACGACCGTTTCAGATGAGCAACGATCGTTACTAGTGAACCGAATTGATTCCGGTTTAATGCACGCGTACCTTTATTTTGCAATTGAACCATTTGTAATGACCGTTGCACAGGACCGCAACGATCGTCACAATGCGATCTCATCTCTTCGTCATATCTCCCTGCAACGACCATTGCACAGGACTGCAACGATCGTCACACATCACCAAACCCGTGTTCTGTAAAGAAAACAAAGCAAAAACAAAACCAAAACGTAAAATCTAGGAAAAACACCAAAAATAATATGTACAAACCTATCAGTGGGTTGCCTCACACTCAGCGCTTGTTTAAGGTCATTAGCTTGACAGGACGAACAAGATCAAGTTCCTGGAGATCCCGACAGAGACTGTGATTGCCTCTGTGCAAGTCTCCTCATCCATGGTGGAGAGTAAGCATCTTCAGTGTGAGCTCGTCCAAGAAAAGAAGGAATGGAATGTTCTCCAGGATCCGGAACCAAAGTGTCACTTGTATGCTCTAAATATCCATCCACATTGGTGAAAGTCTTCCCATCAATCTGTGACTTGCGCAGCATATCCATCTCAAAGTTGTAGAGGCTCATCTCCCAGATGGAGATCAATCAGACTGTGTTTCACATCAATCACTGCTCCGACTGTGGCTAAGAATGGTCTTCCCAATATTAAAGCATCATCCTGCTCACTGTCGTACTTAAGCACAAAGAAATCTGTCGGAACCAAGTAGTTTCCAACTCTCACTGGGACGTCCTCAAGAACTCCTTCCGGAACCCTTATTGACTGATCAGCTAGGACAAGACATGTCCTAGTGGGTGAAAACTTTGTCATCCCCAGCTTATGTGCCACATAGTATGGCATGAGACTTCCAGCAGCTCCTAAGTCACACAGAGAGCGCTTGAAACCATCCTCAAAGATAGAACAACTCAGCACAAAAATACCAGGATCATGCAACTTCTTAGGAATCTTAGTTAGCAGCACATTACTGATCTGTTTAGGGACCACTATCACCCAATCTTTCAGCATTTCATCCATTGGCAACATCCTTCCCAAGTATCTTTGCACACAAGGGTGATATGGTGGATCATCGGATGGTGGAATTTCTTCCAACTTCTCATCCATCTCTTCCAGCTGTTTAAGCTCATCAATCTCCTGTTGAATTATCTCAGACACGCCAGGGAATAATTGTTGGAATTGTGTCCAGTAATCTCGGTACTGTCTCTAGAAAGTAAGAGTATGTCAATGATCAGACATAAGTCATATAATACTGGGGGTCATGATGGCTTGCTAGAGTCCGCTCATGATCTATAAGTCTTGGACTTATTGCCTTTATTATATGATCCCATATGGGTCACACGCCTATGCTAACAGGAAAATGTGTAGGAACGGTTTAGCAGAAGTACGGTAAAAGTGCTAGGCATTTACTGTACTTAGAGAGAATAAAACGATTTAGCCACTGTGTGTCGATCGATACACAAGGTGTGTCGATCGACACAGTGCGCGAATACCGTCGAGTTAATTGGTGTTTGGGCCAAATGGCCCAAACGGAACCGGACAAGTTTTATGAGATAAAACTCGAGTTCAGAACAATTAACCCTAGCCCCTCAGCCGAAAACTCTCTCTCTCTCTGCGCCGAGTTCCTTGTGGTCTAGCAGCCGTTTTCTGTGATCGCGTGTGTGAACCTTTGGAGGATTCATCTCTCGGTGTTTCTCTGATCTCTGACCTGTTCTCTCCTTCCGCTGCAATTAACAGGTAAAAGGTGAGATCATAATTTGTTTCTATTCGAGAAGAACCTAGATCCGCATGTTTAGGTTGATATGAATCTAAGAATTGAATCAGGATCAACTAAACAATCCTTCAGTGGTATCAGAGCCATTGGTTCTGGTTTTTCTTGTTTAGATTCAAGTTTAGGATTGTTTTCTTGTTTAAAAGTGTTTTGAATCAACTACTGATAAGAGAAATCACTTAAGCAACAAGGAATTGAAACCTAAACACACCTAAAATCGCAGAAACCAAGCTATATTGATTTGGTAGAATGCGATTTTCATAAGTCAGTATCGACTGCGATCGCATGGATCGATCGATACGATCGCATGGATCGGTCGATACAGTCTATCGGCTAAACCTGTTAACGCGTGAAAGCATCGATCGATGCAGGATCGATGCAGGTTCGATATCAGTGCATCGACCGATGCGGTTGGTGCACATCGATCGACACGGTTAGGGTTTTGGCTCGGTTCCGTGCATGCGTGAGAGCATCGATCGATACAGGATCGATGCACGATCGATGCAGGATCGATGCTAAGAGCATCGACCGATGCGGTTGATGGATCGATCGACACGGTTGGTTCATCGATCGACATGGTTGGTTTAAGGCTCGGTTTAATTTTTGATTAAAATTAATTCGTCCTGGTTTAATAAACAAATTTAATAATTTTATTAAGTCTGGTTAAAACGGGACAAGAAATCCAATGTCGAAAGAATTATTGGATTTAGTGCCTAAACCAGGATTTTCTAATTTGATTTGGTTGGACCAAATAAATTGAGAAAATCCGGTTTAGTAAATAACCGGTTGACAATTGTGGTCATCGTAGTAATTAAAATTTGGTTAGACCAATTTTAATGAACCAGACCGGTTATGTCATTTAATTGGACAATTGGGTCATGTCTTGGACATGGACCAATTCTTGGGCCTCGGGCCAAGAAGTTAAAACAATTGGGCCAATTATTTGAGTCTTTCTTCAGATTAATTTAAAATTTATTTTATAAAATTATAAAGTCGATTTTAAATTAAAGTTTCCGAAATTTTGAAATTAGAAAGTTTCTTAAATTAGAAGTTTCTGGATTTGCGGGTTTTGGATTTTAAAGAAATTTCTAAAGTTAGAAAGTTTCCGTTTTTAGAAAGTTTCCAATTTTAGAAAGTTTCCAAAAATAGTAGGTTTCCAAAAATGGAAAGTTTCCCGAAATAGTAATCTTCTATTTTGGGAATGAATTTTTTAAATAAACCTACGAACCTCAAATAATATCAAGCGTTGGATGTCTTGTCCATTCTATGTCAGCTGTCGAAGCCCATTCAATTGTATTCATGGCCTTACAGTGTGAGGGTGTCTGCTTTTGCGTGGATAAGACGGTTTGTGATTCATAAATGTCATTGGGAGTCCCAGACATTAATGATTACATGACTGTATAGTCTGGTTTTCTTGACTAGGCCATCGGGAGTCCCGGGCCTTGAGACATCAGAGTGGATTGGGCCTCGGGCCCAGATTCACAACCAAGAGTTATATCACGGATATAATTAGCCGACATAGGGCTTACCGATATAAGCTAAGGTTGGGTGATGGCCAGTGGCCCACTTTGATCTTAGTTATATGTGGATCTTGGAATCATTATATTCTATTGAGGGTAACTTATGTTATTGAATATAATGCGTGATTAATCATATTAAATTTAATACGAGATTAATCATATTGAACATTTTAACTAATAACCTTTTTATCTATATATTTCAGCTATGACTACTACAAGCACACAAAACACATTCTCGATCCGGTCTGTTCTCGAAAAGGAGAAGCTGACTGGAACGAACTTCCTGACGTGGTCAAGGAACTTGAGGCTAGTCCTCAAGCAGGAGAAGAAGGATTATGTCCTTCGTGATCCTCTCCCCGAGAGGCCTCCTGCCAATGCCGCCAGGACTCTGCATAATGCTTGGGAAAAGCATTCGTCAGATGAAAATGATGCCTATTGCCTGATGTTGGTGACAATGACTCCTGAGCTGCAAAAACAGTTCGAGAATGTATTGTCACCCATCAAGATAATGGCAAGCCTGAAATCGCTTTTTCAGGAGCAGGCTAGGACTGAGAGGTTTCAAACAGTTAAGAACCTCTTGGACTGCAAGTTGGCTGCGAATGCGGCAGTGAGTCCTCATGTCTTGAAGATGATGGGTTATCTCGATCATCTTCAGAAACTCGACTGCCCAATCAGCCAGGAACTTGCCTGCGACATCATTCTGCAGTCATTACCTGCAAGCTATGATCAGTTCATTCTGAACTTTAACATGCATGGCTTGAGTAAGACATTGCCTGAGCTTCACGGAATGCTCAAGACTGCGGAGCCCAATTTGAGGAAAACCGCCAAGGACCCCAATGTGCTTATGGTACAGAAGGGCAAGGGGTTTAAGAAATCCTCTGCTAAGGATAAGGGAAAGGCCAAGGCTGTCCAAGTCGCGGACAAGGACACGCCAAAGCCCAAGCCCAAGTCCAAGGCTGGGCCAACTGACATATGCAGGTTCTGTAAAGAACCAGGGCATTGGAGGAGAGAATGTAAGAAATTCCAGGAAGGTCTAAAGGAATTGAAGAAGAAGACTTATGAGACTTCTTCAACAGGTATTTTTGTTATAGAAGTTAATACAACTACTTCTGATAATACCTCATGGGTTATGGATACTGGTTGTGGGGCTCATATTTGTACTAATATGCAGGCACTCAGCAACAGTAGAAGGCTGAAGCAAGGACAAGTGGAGCTACGAGTTGGGAATGGAGCGAAAGTTCCAGCACTAGCTGTAGGCACTTACTTGTTGTCTTTACCTTCGGGATTGATTTTAGAACTCAATAATTGTTATTTTGTACCTGCTATAAGCAGAAATATTATTTCAATTTCTTTGTTGGATTTGGAAGGTTATGATTTTTCAGTTAAGAATAAATTATGTTCCTTCAATCGCAACAATTTGTTCTATGGTTCTGCCCCTCTTATGAATGGGCTTTACATACTCGATCAATCCGCGCCAATTTATAACATTAATACCAAACGGTTCAAACCTAATGAGGAGAACCGAACGTTTCTATGGCATTGTCGTTTAGGGCACATCAGCGAGAAACGCATCAAGAGGCTCCATTCGAATGGACTTCTTGGCTCATTTGACTTTGAGTCATGTGAGAAATGCGAATCCTGCATGATGGGAAAAATGACACGGGCCCCCTTTAATAAACCTAACGAGAGGGCCAGTGACGTTTTGGGCCTGATACACACTGATGTGTGTGGCCCAATGTCCACAAATGCAAGAGGAAACTATCAGTACTTCATTACCTTTACTGATGATTTCAGTAGGTATGGATATGTTTATTTAATGAAACATAAGTCTGAATCTTTTGAGAAGTTCAGAGAATTCCAAAATGAAGTACAGAACCAACTTGGCAAAAGCATTAAGGCTCTTCGGTCCGACCGAGGAGGAGAATACTTAAGCCAAGAATTCAGTGATCATCTGAGAGAGTGTGGGATCGTATCCCAACTCACTCCTCCCGGAACACCTCAATGGAATGGTGTGTCTGAGAGGAGAAATCGGACCTTATTGGATATGGTTCGATCTATGATGAGTCACACAGACCTTCCAATATCCCTTTGGGGATATGCTCTGCTAACAGCAGTGTTCACTCTAAATAGAGCGCCATCGAAAGCAGTAGCAAAGACACCATATGAATTATGGACTGGAGAAGCTCCAGTGCTGTCTTATCTCAGAATTTGGGGTTGTGAAGCCTATGTCAAGAGATTGATCTCAGACAAGCTTACACCAAAATCTGACAAATGCTACTTCATTGGTTATCCACGGGAAACCAAGGCTTATTACTTCTATCTACGTTCCGAGAACAAGATCTTTGTTGCCCGGGATTGTAACTTTCTTGAGAGGGAGTTTCTCTCTAAGAAAGACAGTGGGAGTAAGGTACTGCTTGAAGAAATTCAAGATGAACAGGATACTGCTCAACCTAATGAGGAAGAGCAGCAGGAGGACCTACAAGAAATTGTAGAGCCTGAACCTGTAGTACCTGAAGTTCGAAGATCCGGGAGGATCCGTCACGAACCCGAGAGATATCAAGGATTCCTCGTGACTGACTGTCATGATCTTCTGATCATTGATGGTGATGAACCATCGAACTTCAATCAAGCCATGATGGGCCCAGATTCCTCTAAGTGGCGCAAGGCCACTGATTCCGAAATGGACTCCATGTCGGTCAACCAAGTGTTTTCGTTGGTTGACTTACCCGCTGGTGTAAAAGCCATCGAGTGCAAATGGATCTTCAAGAAGAAGATTGACGTGGATGGAAATGTCCAGATTTATAAAGCCAGGTTGGTGGCAAAAGGTTTCAGACAAGTTCACGGTGTGGATTACGATGAAACCTATTCACCAGTGGCTATGATGAAATCTATTCGGATTCTACTAGCAACTGCAGCTTTTCATGATTATGAAATTTGGCAGATGGACGTAAAAACCGCCTTCCTGAATGGTATTCTGGAAGAGGATGTGTATATGACACAACCTGACGGTTACATAGATCCAAAGAATGCTGGAAAAGTATGCAAGCTTCATAAATCCATTTATGGATTGAAGCAAGCATCGAGGAGCTGGAATCTTCGTTTTGATGAAGCGATCAAGCAATTTGACTTCATCAGAAACGAAGAAGAACAATGCGTGTATAAGAAATCTAGTGGGAGCAAGATTGTATTTCTTATTCTGTATGTCGATGACATACTGCTTCTCGGAAACGACGTTCCAATGCTGAAGTCCGTAAAGGACTGGCTTGGAAGTTGTTTTTCCATGAAAGACATGGGTGAAGCCGCATACGTTCTTGGAATCAGGATCTACCGGGATAGATCTAGAAGGATGATAGGCTTGTGTCAAGATTCATACATTGACAAAGTCCTACAAAGATTCAGCATGAAGGATTCCAAGAAGGGCTTCACACCAATGGTACATGGCACAACGCTAAGCAAGAAGCAGAGCCCTACGACGGCTGCTGAGCTTGAGCGCATGAAGAATATTCCTTATGCATCTGCAATAGGATCTGTCATGTATGCCATGATCTGTACTCGTCCTGATGTTGCTTATGCATTGAGCATGACGAGTAGATACCAGTCAAATCCAGGTGAAAACCATTGGATTGCCGTAAAGAATATCTTGAAGTATCTAAGACATACTAAGGATAAGTTCTTAGTGTACGGTGGAAGTGATGTGCTTAAAGTCAGTGGATTCACGGACGCAAGTTTCCAGACAGACCAAGATGATTTCCGGTCACAGTCCGGTTATATCTTTTGTCTGAATGGCGGTGCAATCAGTTGGAGAAGCTCCAAGCAAGACACCGTTGCTGATTCCACTACAGAAGCTGAATATATCGCCGCCTCAGAAGCTGCGAAGGAAGCTGTTTGGATACGAAAGTTCATTATTGAACTAGGTGTGATACCAGATGCGGCTGAGCCTCTGGCACTGTTTTGTGACAACAATGGTGCTATAGCTCAGGCAAAGGAACCAAGATCACACCAGAAATCCAAGCATGTTCTAAGAAGATTTCACTTGATACGTGACATCATTAATAGAAAGGAAGTCAAGATCAGCCGAGTTCAGACAGATGATAACGTCGCTGATCCGTTGACAAAGCCACTCCCAAGGCCTAAGCTCGAGTTTCTGACTGAAGCTGTAGGCATTAGAGACATTGAAATGTAATCTAAATTTGAGTGGGAGTTTGAGAGCTTTTATTTAGTTATTTGATATGTTCTTGTAAAACATTCTTATGTTTAATGAAATTATTATTTCAAGATTATTTTAACTGTGATGAAATAATCGTTCCAAAGTGATATGAACCATTTTATAGGTCATCGAAGTAAATGACTTGATCTTGAGTCATCGAAGTCATTTAGCTTGATCATGAGACCCTATATTTGATAGATGTTTTATATCATCCCGTCCCTAGTCGAAGGTTGTTGAAATTGGAACACCAACAACCGTATGAGACTGGATTGGTACGTGACTTATGACAAAGTCTCAGTGTGTCATAGATGCGCGGCATCAAAGTCAGTACATAGGTGTATGTTTGGGAATAAAAGGTTTTAGCCACTGTGTGTCGATCGATGCACATGATGTGTCGATCGACACAGTACTGACTTTGATGCCGCGCATCTATGACACACTGAGACTTTGTCATAAGTCACATATCAATCTAGTCTCACACGGTTGTTGGTGTTCCAATTTCAACAACCTTTGACTAGGGACAGGATGATATAATCCATCTATCAAATATAGGGTCTCATGATCAAGCTAAGTGACTTTGATGACTCAAGATCAAGTCACTTACTTCGATGACCTATAAAATGGTTTATATCACTTTGGAACGATTATTTCATCACAGTTAAAATAATCTTGAAATAATAATTTCATTAAACATCAAATGTTTTTACAAGAACATATCAAATAACTAAATAAAGCCCTTTACTAACTCCCACTGAAATTTAGACTGCATCTTAATTTCACTTATCCTACAGCAACAGTCCGCGACTCGTGCTTAGGCCTAGGGAGTGGCTTTGTTAATAGATTAGCAACGTTCTCATTCATTGAAACTTGCTGATCTACTTAACATTCCTGTCATTTATCTCACGGAATAGGTTATACCTATCCTCAAGGTGTTTGGACCTCTGATGTGCAGCTAGTCTCATCTATGCTGGGAATCACATCAAGTTCAGTGACGAACTCTTCTTTCCAAACAACCTCTTTCGCCGCTTTCCAAGCTGCAAAATGTTCAGCTTAAGTCATGGAGTCAGCAACAGTGCCTTGCACCGCCAGACAGACACAAGATATAACCGGACTGTGACCGGAAATCATCTTTGTCCGTTGGAAACTTGCCTTTCAGACTCTACCGACTCGTAGCACCTTACTTTCTCCGTAACTCAAGAATTTATCCTTAGTATTCCTCAAATACTTTAGGATATTCTTTACGGCAATCCAGTGATTCTTTGCTGGATTTGACTGGTCTTTACTTGTCTTGCTTAACATTAAAGCAACATCAAACAAGTACGTTTCATGGCATACATGATAGATCCAATTGCCGACGCATATGGAATCTTATCCATGCATTTAAGCTCAGCAGTTATCGTAGGACACTGTGTCTTGCTTAACGTAATGCCATGTGACATTTGCATAAAACCCTTCTTGGAATGCTGAGAACGTGTAGGACTTTGTCGGGATAAGAATCCTGACTTTGTCTTACCAGCTCTTTCGGATCTCTATCTTTAGATCCAAAATCCAAGAACATACGTGGCTTTACCCATGTCAATCATTAGAACCAACTCCCAAGCCAGTCCTTTACTGACTGCAGCATTTGGATGTCATTTTCGAGAATCAGTATGTCATCGACATACAATATGAGAAATGCAATATCGCTCCCACTAATCTATTAGTAAACACACAGTTCCAAGTCGTTCCTGTTCAAGTCAAAACCTTGACTAATTCAACAGAACGAAGATTCCAACTCCGATATGTTTGCTTCCATCCATGAATGGATCGATGAAGCTAACTTACATAAAATGTAATTTTTCGGAAAGTCCGGGCTCACTATCGCTTCTTTGAATTTCGCAGATTCGTCGCTTTCAATGATCATCAGATCATGCGAACTTTCAATGATTATCAGGTTCAACTAATGACGAGAAATCACTCTCGGATTAGTAACTGATTCATTCATATCTGCGAACTTCAGGCTCCAGAGGTGCAGATATGAATGATTATCAGGTTCAACTAAATCCGAGAAATCACTCTCGGATTAGTAACTGATTCATTCATATCTGCGAACTTCAGGCTCCACAGGTGTAGATTCTACAGAAATCTGTAAATCCTTCCGCTGCTCTCCCTCAACAGGTTAAGCAGCCTCCTGTATTTCTCGAATTTCTTCGAGTTATACTTTTACTCCCACTGTTCTTCTTGGAAAGTAACTTCCCTTCTTAGAAAACAGAATGGACGTAAAAGTAACAAGCCTTGGTTTCCCTAGGACAACCAGCGAAGTAGCACAACTACAAATACTCAGTAAAGACGAATTTGGATCGATTCCAATCCACATTTACGTGGTGTCTTTCAACTGATATTGGTGGAACTATTTCAGCGTAAACTTAGATAATTTAGAGCGTTATTCTTAAATAATATCATGGAAGATTCGTGTGACTCATCTTTAATCATTTCTAATAAGATCTGATTCTTTCTCAGAGAAAAACCTTCAGGTTTTCAGGAGAAATGAGCTGTGAAACGGTTTCACACTCATTCAGATGATCACACAATCAATGACTTAAGTATTCTCACTCGTGATTTAATCCAGAGTCTTAATACTTTTGTCATTCAGATCCTATACTTCATTCTGGAACTCTTTCGACCATGTCAAAGAATTCCGACTTGTGTCTCATCAAATGAACACAGTCACACTCACTGAAGTAATCAGTAGAGACAATGAAGTACAGGAGATTTTCTCTGGCATTACTGCTCATTGGGCCACATACATGAGTATGTTCCAGGTCCAATAAGCCTTTGGGCCTTTCTCTAGCTCGGCTAAGATAGGCCCTTTACCTTTTGGTCTAGTAAACAGAATTCAAGTCTCATAAGATATTTTATCAAATGAGCCCAACAGTCCATGACTATGGGATTTCTGAATCCGACTTACTCTATATGACCAAGACTTTATGCCAAGGAAAAAATCAGGTTTAATTCATCAGATTTAAACCAATTCGGTATTTATGTTACATTTAGGCACTCTATGGTTTAAGATATAAAACCCATTCCATGAATAGGGTGCTACAATTAATATTTCATTAAGATCAAAAGAACAAAACTTGTCTTTTATCAAAATGAAAAACATTCAAATTCTTACAAGAAAATGAAAGACAACTCTGCTTAAAGCAGGTACATTGTAGCAATTACTTAATACAAAACCAAGCCTCAAAGGGATCTATGAGTGAAAAACCCTACGGCTGAGGCAGCATCCCAAGCTCCTTCCAGACATGTAGTTTCACTTGCCCTTCCTTCAACGTTCTACTGTTGTTTAGGCTCTGCATATTATCACAAATATCAGTGCCACAACCAGTATCCAATACCTTTAAGGACGTTCTACTGTTGCTTAGGCTCTGCATATTATCACAAATATCAGTGCCACAACCAGTATCCAATACCTTTAAGGTAGAACTTGAAGTAATAACATGAATACCTGAGGAAGTAGTCTCATACATCAACTTCAACTCCTCATCATCTTCCATGAATTTAATGCAATTTCTCTTCCAATGCCCTGTCTCCATACAATAGCAGCACTTACCAACGTAAGAGGTATCTGACTCGGGCTCAGAAGACACACGCTTGCCATGATTCAAAATCTGGACAACTTTGTCTTCACCCTTGTCAGCATTAGGTTTAGTAAACCTACCCTTCTCATTCATGAGATTGTACAGGGTACTCTTCACGTTTGGCTCAACTGTCTTGAGCATATCATGCAGTTCAGTCAGCGTCTTCGTTAAGCCTTTCTTGATATAGTTCCTTCTGAACTTATCATAGCTTGACGGCAGTGACTGCAGAATGATCTCAGTTGCCAATTCTTGGCTAACTGGATAATCCAGTTTCCTCAGGTTATCAATGTAACCCATCATTTTACTGACATGAGGACTCACTGGATGATCATTTGGTAGCTTGCAGCTAGTGAGAGACTTAACCAACCGGTATCTCTCCACTCTTATCTGCTCCTGAAATTTCAATTTCAGGCTGCTGATCATCTCTATTGGCGACTCCATGTTCTCATATTGCTTCCGCAAGTCTGAGTCCATGGTAGCCAATATCAGACCACGCACATCTACCGCATCATTATAATGCTTATTCCAAGCATCATATACTGCATGAGAAGCATTGGACCCGATCCTCACGGGGAGAGCTCTCTCAAGGACATAGTCCTTTCTCTCCTGTCTGAGAACTAGCCTCAGGTTCCGCGACCAAGTCAAGAAATTTGATCCGTTCAGCTTGTCCATCTTAAGGACAGACCGGATCGAGAAAGTGTTTTGATTGTTTGTGCTAGTCATAACTGAAAATTAAGATAAAAGGATTTTAGTTAATATGTTCAATATGATTAATCTCGCATTATACTTAATATGATTAATCACGCATTATATTCAATAACATAAGTTACCCTCAATAGAATATAATGATTCCAAGATCCACATATAACTAAGATCAAAGTGGGCCACTGGCCGTCACCCAACCTTAGCTTATATCGGTAAGCCCTATATCGGCTAATTATATCCGTGATATAACTCTTGGTTGTGAATCTGGGCCCGAGGCCCAATCCACTCTGATGTCTCAAGGCCCGGGACTCCCGATGGCCTAGTCAAGAAAACCAGACTATACAGTCATGTAATCATTAATGTCTGGGACTCCCAATGACATTTATGAATCACAAACCGTCTTATCCACGCAAAAGTAGACACCCTCACACTGTAAGGCCATGAATACAATTGAATGGGCTTCGACAGCTGACATAGACTGGACAAGACATCCAACGCTTGATATTATTTGAGGTTCGTAGGTTTATTTTAAAATCTCATTCCCAAAATAGAAGATTACTATTTCGGGAAACTTTCTATTTTTGGAAACCTACTATTTTAGGAAACTTTCTAAAATTGGAAACTTTCTAAAACCGGAAACTTTCTAACTTTAGAAATTTCTTTAAAATCCAAAACCCACAAATCTAGAAACTTCTATTTTAAGAAACTTTCTAATTTCAAAATTTCGGAAACTTTAATTTAAAATCGACTTTATAATATTATAAAATAAATTTTAAATTAATCTGAAGAAAGACTCAAATAATTGGCCCAATTGTTTTAACTTCTTGGCCCGAGGCCCAAGAATTGGTCCATGTCCAAGACATGACCCAATTGTCCAATTAAATGACATAACCGGTCTGGTTCATTAAAATTGGTCTAACCAAATTTTAATTACTACGATGACCACAATTGTCAACCGGTTATTTACTAAACCGGATTTTCTCAATTTATTTGGTCCAACCAAATCAAATTAGAAAATCCTGGTTTAGGCACAAAATCCAATTTTCGACTTTGGATTTCTTATCCCGGTTTAACCAGACTTAATAAAATTATTAAATCTGTTTATTAAACCAGGACGAATAATTTTAATCAAAATTCTAAACCGAGTCTTAAACCCAACCGTATCGATCGATGAACCAACCGCATCGATCGATTCTTCAATCGCATCGGTCGATGCTCTCAGCATCGATCGATGCGTTCACGCGTTGAGCAGGCTTGGCCGAGATATGCGAAATCCATGCGATCGTTCGATCGATCCATGCGATTGCAGTCGATCTCTCGCGGTTGTATCGACCGATCCATGCGATCGTATCGATCGATCCATGCGATCACAGCCGATACTTCTTTATGAAAATCGCATTCCAAATCAATATAGCTTGGATTTGCGATTTCAAGTGTGTTTAGGTTTCAATTCCTTGTTGCTTAAGTGATTTCTCTTATCAGTAGTTGATTCAAAACACTTCTTAAACAAGAAAACAATCCTAAACTTGAATCTAAACAAGAAAACCAGAACCAATAGCTCTGATACCACTGAAGGAATGTTTGGATCAATCCTGATTCAATTCTCAGATTCAGATTATCCTAAACATGCTGATCTAGGTTCTTCTCGAAAAGAAACATAAGTAGATCTCACCTTTTACCTGTTTTGTGCAGCGGAAAGGGAGAACAGGTCAGAGATCAGAGAGCCACCAAGGGATGGATCCTCCAAAGGTTCACACACGCACGCAAAGGAATCTGGCTGCTAGACCACGAGGAGGGAGGCGTCGCAGTAGAGAGAGAGTTGGCGGCTCAGTTAGGGTTAAAGAAGAAAACAGACTCGAGTTTTATTTATAAAACTCGTCCGGTTCCTCTTGGGCCATTTGGCCATTCGCGCACTGTGTCGATCGACACATCATGTGCATCGATCGACACACAGTGGCTAAAACCTTTTATTCTCTCCAAGTACAGTAAATGCCTGGCACTTTTACCGTACTTCTGCTAAGCCATTCCTACACATTTTCCTGTTAGCTTAGGCGTGTGACCCATATGGGATCATATAATAGAGGCAATAAGTCCAAGACTTATAGATCATGAGCGGACTCTAGCAAGCCATCATGACCCCCAGTATTATATGACTTATGTCTGATCATTGACATACTCTTACTTTCTAGAGACAGTACCGAGATTACTGGACACAATTCCAACATTTCTTCCCAGCCAACAGATTACAAACTGTATCCAACTTACTCCTGATATCAGCTATCTCCAGATTATCTATCTTCCCAGCAGACTCCTTCCTTCTCTTATCAGCAGTCTTACAACTATTACTGCTCACCAAGTTATCTATCAAATGGTTAGCTTGCTCAGGAGTCCTAGTGTTGAAATTTCCATTGCTAGAATTATCCAACGCAGTCTGATAAGGGAGATCCATACCTCTAAAGAAAATGCCCAGCAATGTTCCTCAGTAAATCCATGATGTGGAGAGTCTCGTTGGTACTTCTTAAACCTCATCCAAGCAGCCTTAAGAGGCTCTATAGGACCTTGGGAGAAAGTGAGAATGTCCTGTCTCAACTGATCGGAGCGAGCATCATCATAAAAGTCTCTCAGAAACTCACTCTTCACAGCATCCCATGTAGTAAACTTCCCAGGTGGAAGCTGTTTCAGCCAGGCAGCAGCATCTCCAGCGAGAGAGTAGGGGAAAAGCTTGAGATACAGATAGTCATAGTTCACTCCATCATACTTCATCCCAGTGACTATGTCCTCAAACTCATCAATATGATCCATCGGCTGCTCAGTCGGAAACCCATGGAAGGCATTCTGCCTCAGAATAGAGTAGTAGATGGTCTTGATCTCAAAGTCATTCCTCTCAAAATCAGGAGGTACAAGTGCTGAACGGTTAGCATGAAACTCATCCGGACGGTTATAGTCAGCAAGGGTCCTCTCATGAACAACCATCTGCCTCTGTCCTTCCCTTCAGCATCAATCCGTTGCCCAGCAGCATTGTACGGATTGTTTTGTCGGTCCCTTAAGGTACCTTGAGAATCAGGTATCAAAATCAAGCGTTCCTGTACCATCTTTGCTCGTTGACTCTTCCTGTTAGTTCTCTCTAGTCTAGCAAGCTCTTCAAGCCTGAGATTAACGAGATTCGAGTTTGGATTATTTCTGGTATCACGCGTCTGCATAAACCGTCTACAATCGTAGTGCAACGATCGATGCTAAGAGGCAACGATCAATTCAACTCTAGTCGCCTTGCAACGATCGATTCAAAGGTATGCAACGATCGATGCCAAGCGAATGTCAGACCTGCGACAGAAAAAAACAGAGAAGAAAACCAGTAAATAAAAACAAAAAATAAAAATCCTAGTCTAAACCCTAAGTTCAAATCTATCGAGGACTCAAAAGAGTCCCCGGAAACGGCGCCAAAAACTTGATAGGTCAAGAATTAATCCATATTCTAACTGCAAGTGCACAGTGATGCAGATGTAGTACTTAGGGTATCGAATCCACAGAGACTCCGGTCAACGATAGATTAAGAACAGTCAAGTTGTAACTAGGTGAAAGTAATGTGAAACTAAAAGCAAGAAGAAAAGTAAATCAGTAGCAAGAATGTCGGTTTTGAAAGCAATTAACTAAAATCGCTAAGTTTAGGGAGTTCTCAGGAAATCAGACAAGCAGATTAGATAATCAGTCAGGATCAAATTAAGCACAGCTCTGGAACTCAAACACAGATATAGAACTAACCAACTTTCGTTGTGAGAATTCTCTAAGTCTAATAGCAGAAATCCAAATGTCTTGGTAATTCCTAACCGATTAAACTAGCTTTAAGTTCAGGTTCGATATGTTCACAATTCAATTAAACCAAATTTCTTTGCGAGTAATTCAATTGCTCAACCTAAATAGTTCAGATTCTAAACCACACTTTCGTGTCAATTTAACAACCTAAGATCTAGATTCTAAGTGATCAAGTTAGAACTAGCATTAAGCACAATTTAGATCAAAGAACAATTATGATATGAATCCTTAACTGAATTAATTAAATCTAGCAAGTCATGAAATCCACAGTGAGAATCCCTAAACCTAACTATGAATCTACTCAGACATAAATAATGAAAACATGATCACTGAATTAATAGATTGCATAAAAGAGTAAAAGTAAATCTTCTCCAAAAGCAGGAAGCAATACAGGTTCAGATCAGCCCCAAATAGCTCTAAAAACTCTCAGCTCAAAGTATGAAAGCGTATCTAAAACATAAGTCAAAAACCTAATTATATAGGCCTAAACACATCTTGGGGTTTCTTTGTAAATATCATGAACTTCTGGGCTTTAATGCAATTTCCAATTCTTCATTAAGTCTCGCGAGAATTGTCTGGTCACGCTGTGCATCGATCGATGCCAATGTGTGTCGATCGACATAGTAGTCAAATACGGACAGTGACTTCTCTCTCTCGGCTCAAACCACCAAAATGCTCCATAAAGCTCCATAATCTTCAATTTAGCTCCAAAAGTACTTAGACCTGTTAAACACCTGAAATGACTCTAAAACATAGTAATAGACTCGATAAATAAGACATATACCATGGTTAAAAGCCCTAAAATCCATGGTACATCAAAAACCAAGCTGAACCAGCTCGGAAATCCGAGCTAAACCAGCTCGGAAAACCGAGCTGAACCAACCTCGGAAATCCGTGCTAAACCAGCTCAGAAAACCGAGCTGAACTAGCTCGGAAATCCAAGCTAAACCAGCTTGGATCTAAACCCATCTCGTCTCGATCTTGATCATGAGTTGCCCTTCCGGAAATCCCGAGTTGAGTGAACCTTTGAGCTGAACCATCTCGGATTTCTGAGCTAAACCGTTTCTGGTTTTCCGAGCTGAACTTTCCAAACAGATAACCAAACATTTGCCGATACGCATAACTTTTCGCAACCCACCTTCGGAATCATCAGCCCATACTTTTTTGGACCGATGACTTGGGCTGATGGATCGAGATCGAAAGAAATGGGAACTTAGGCCCAAGCATACGAAAAACTCTAAACCAAATAAGTAAGTTGATACGTTAACGGACTCGGAACGTCCAAATCTCGGCCCATCCGACAAATGAGTCGAGCCACGGAAAGATGAAGAAGTAAGGAAAGAGATTGGGAAATGATATACCATGGATTTTAGGGCTTTTAACCATGGTATATATCTTATTTATCGAGTCTTTTACTATGTTTTAGAGTCTTTTCAGGTGTTTGTTAGGTACAAGCACATTTGGAGCAGAATTGGTGATTATGGCACTTTCTGGAGCTTTTTGGAGTAGTTGGCCGAGAGATAGAGTTCACTGTCGATATTTCAGAGCTGCATCGATCGACACACCTTTGGTGTCGATCGTTGCATATGCGAGATGGGCCAGACTCGGCGGTTTAATGAAGAATGCTGATATTGCAGAAAAGCCCAGATATTTACACAGAAGCCCAAAACGTGTTTTAGACTATATATTAGGGTTTTTAGCCACTTGTTGAGGCTACGCTTTTCTTAAGTCTTATTTTATTTCAGAGAGAGTTAGGGGATGATCCTGTTCTCGAAAGAGAGAGGATTTTGAACCCCAGATCTTTACTTTGTTTTATGATATTTGGTTTTCTACTTATGATATCTTCTGTTTCGATGAACATGTATGAGTAGTTTACCTGTTAGGTGTAGGGATTCTCATTAGGGATTTCATGGAATTATAGTTTAATTAATCCGTAGGGATTCATATCGTCTAGTTCTTCATCTAGGTTGATCTTAATGCATAATCTGAATTAGCTACTTAGATTATTGATATCAGACCTGATAGCGCAGCGAGAGTTGGTTAATAGATTAGAAAAGAACCTAGCTGAGCAAATAACCTATTCGCAAAGAGATTTGGCTTAGGGAATTTGTGAACGAAAGAACCTAAACTAAATGCATGTTTAGAACTCTAGAATTCGCAAAGAGATTTGGTTTTCTAGGTTGTTAGACATAGTTAGCATTCGCAGCGAGAGTTGGTTTGTTAGATGATTGTGATTCTAGTTCTAGAATATCGATATCTGAATCCTGTTAATTGATTGATTGCTTGTGTTCCTGATTTCCTGAGAACTCCCTAGACTTAACGCCTTCGCTTTCTCGCTCACAAACTCGCTTGCTACTGATTTACTTTTCTGCTTGCTTTAGTTTCTCATTACTTTCACCTAGTTTAATCTGATCGTTCTTAATCTATCATTGACCGGAGTCCATGTGGATTCGATACCCTAAGTACTACAACTACATCACTGTGCACTTGCAGTTAGAATAGGGATTAAAACTAGACCTATCAAGTTTTTGGCGCCGTTGCCGGGGACTCTTTTGAGTCTTCGATAGATTTGAACTTAGGGTTTAGACTAGGTTTTTCTTTTTTTTTTGTTTTTTTTACTAATTTTTTTTCTTTCTGTTCTTGCATTTCAGTTACGCCTGTAATCGCCCTGCAACGATCGACACGGTCCTGTGTGTCGATCGTCACATCATCGCGCTTGCATCGATCGACGCTTCTCCTGTATCGATCGACACATATCGTAAGGAAGATGTATGATTTCTTTAGTTCAGGGATTGACAGCTCGCAGATAGCTGGGCTGAAGAGCAAGGTAGACTCTCTACATAGTCTTGTACTTGGAAAGTATGCGCAAAGAGCTATCAACTGTGTTGGAGGGAATGAATTTTACAGTCAGGAATTTGCTTTTCAGAGACCCTTCCAGCAACAGAGTAACTCATTCTCAAGGAACTATGGTATTTCTTCTTACCAAACACCGCCTGCACCTACACATAAGAGCAGATTAGAAGCAATGATGGAGCAGTTTCTTGAGGGACAACAACATATCAATATGTCATACAACTCAAAGATAGATGCATTGTATGAAGATCTGAATGGAAAGCTTGAATCTTTGAGCACACAAGTGAAGAAGCTGGATGTTCAAATCCAACAGACATCTCAAGCAATACAAAGGCATAATGAAGCTGGGAAAGCTGAACAGTACAGATCCATCAAAGCTGTGACCTTAAGAGATGAGATTGAGTTGCTAGGTGAAGAAGAGAGCATAATCTCGGATTTTCTGGATGAATACTGTCTGTCTGAGACATGCATCGATCGACACCCCCTTAGTGTCGGTCGACACGCGGTTCTGACGGCAATTTCGAGTTCTTACGACGAACATAATCGCCTTGTGTCGATCGACACACCTACTGCATCGATCGACACATATCGCAGACGAGACCAGAAGCCTGCAACAGTCCCAGAACGAGTCTACAAGGCCATTGTGCCATATCCTAAGGTTCCTAAACCCTCTAAGCAAGAGATAGAAGTGGCTAACTGCATGAAAGTGATGGATAAGAAGATGAATGAAACTCTACCAGCTGAAGCTTCGCGAGTTCATGCAAAGAAGATGATCTCCACTGATGGTCATTTGAAAGAAGAAGCTCAGATTGGTGGAACTTCTGTATCTGATAGTGGAGAGAAGAAGATGGCGGTTCCCCTTGAACCTGCTCTAACATCTTCAGAGCCTGCAACTGCTCATAAGCAGAAAGCTCCAAACATCATATCTTCACCAAAGGTAAGGTATAAATCACCTAAGCTTAAACCTCCTGACAGCATTGCTTTGAATGCAGAAAAACGCAGTATTCCACCCAAGCTTCACTCCTGCCCTGATTCTGTTTACTCTTTCCTTGGGAAGCCTCCTGATCCGACAGCATACACACCTCCTTGGATGAAGAGATATTCACAGAGACACTCAAAGTCTCTGTTGAAACCGCCATGAATCAAACCTCTATCCCATAGTCAAGCTACTGACTTTAAACAAGCGCTGAGTGGGAGGCAACCCACTGTTAGGTTTGCATAATTTATTTTGGGTGTTTTCATTAGCATTTTACGTTTTTGTTTTTTGTTTTTGGTGAATTTTGTCTGTTGGTTTTGACAGATTCGCAGTGCGTCGATCGACACACCTTGTGTCGATCGTCACAACACGATCGAAATCGCATTGCAGCGATCGTTGCGGTCCTGAGAAACGATCGATCATACACGAAAATCGCACAGCAACGGTCGATGCACTTAGTGCAACGATCGATGCATGTGCGACAGAGGTAAAAACCAGACAGACATAATCTCATCTTTTATCTATTATTTTCTTTTTACCAATCCTTCGCTTGACACTACTGGGGACAATGTGTCTTAAGTGTGGGGGAGGTTCTACTAACTTCTTTCTTTTGTTTTCTTAGAGTCATTTAAATTTTTCAAAATTTGTTTTATTGAGTCAAAACTTTTAAGTAGGAAACAATGATTTTTTTGAGAAGATTAGCAGCACTTGCAGGAACTTAAGTAACCATTGGGATGAAACTGCAGATTATCTCTGACTATTAGAAAACCCAGACATGGATCAACCTACTAAGGACACCCACATCGCTTCAGGTATAAGAGGATCTTTTTACTGACTTCACCTTAATACTGACTTAGATTTCTCACCTAAGGGCTTGGTATACTTTGTGTCGGATTCCCTTGTTAGTTCTGACACAGCCTGTAAACCTGTCCTATTTAGTTTCCTTTATCCCCTTCCATAAAAAGAAGAAAAAAAAGAGATAATAAACTGAGGATGAGTTAGTAACTCCGAAGTGGTCATGGGAATGGTAGCTACAACTCTCATATCCTGTGCATCCATGGAATGTGTCCAAAGTACACCCCTTAACGGGAAGAGCACTGATAAAAAAAATAAAATGATACCCAATGGGGAAAAATTAGAATGCTAAGGAAGGGAAAAGAGAAGAAAGGGACTAGAGAAAGATAGTATGGTGGTGTAGAGCTGATAAGGTAAGAGTCCATGTGCCCTTGATCGATACTCCTTAGGTGAGACCGCACTTAAATACTTGCAGAAGTCAGTAGGGTGAATTTGAATGTGTGAATGTGATTGTGGAGTTTACTTAGGACAGTTGCTAAGTGTGGGGGAAGTATATGTTGGTCTTGATGTCTGCAGGTTGATTCTTTCATGTGGTTTGCTAAGGGGAATCTGAGTGTTGTTGCTTCGAAGATGAAAAGAGTTTCTGAAAGTTTTCAAACCTCTTCACCATGTTTTGGTTTTTTACTTGCTTGAGGGCAAGCAAGAGCTAAGTGTGGGGGGAGTTGATATACCATGGATTTTAGGGCTTTTAACCATGGTATATATCTTATTTATCGAGTTTTTTACTATGTTTTAGAGTCTTTTCAGGTGTTTGTTAGGTACAAGCACATTTGGAGCGGAATTGGTGATTATGGCACTTTCTGGAGCTTTTTGGAGTAGTTGGCCGAGAGATAGAGTTCACTGTCGATATTTCAGAGCTGCATCGATGTGTCGATCGTTGCATATGCGAGATGGGCCAGACTCGGCGGTTTAATGAAGAATGCTGATATTGCAGAAAAGCCCAGATATTTACACAGAAGCCCAAAACGTGTTTTAGACTATATATTAGGGTTTTTAGCCACCTGTTGAGGCTACGCTTTTCTTAAGTCTTATTTTATTTCAGAGAGAGTTAGGGGCTGATCCTGTTCTCGAAAGAGAGAGGATTTTGAACCCCAGATCTTTACTTTGTTTTATGATATTTGGTTTTCTACTTGTGATATCTTCTGTTTCGATGAACATGTATGAGTAGTTTACCTGTTAGGTGTAGGGATTCTCATTAGGGATTTCATGGAATTATAGTTTAATTAATCCGTAGGGATTCATATCGTCTAGTTCTTCATCTAGGTTGATCTTAATGCATAATCTGAATTAGCTACTTAGATTATTGATATCAGATCTGATAGCGCAGCGAGAGTTGGTTAATAGATTAGAAAAGAACCTAGCTGAGCAAATAACCTATTCGCAAAGAGATTTGGCTTAGGGAATTTGTGAACGAAAGAACCTAAACTAAATGCATGTTTAGAACTCTAGAATTCGCAAAGAGATTTGGTTTTCTAGGTTGTTAGACATAGTTAGCATTCGCAGCGAGAGTTGGTTTGTTAGATGATTGTGATTCTAGTTCTAGAATATCGATATCTGAATCCTGTTAATTGATTGATTGCTTGTGTTCCTGATTTCCTGAGAACTCCCTAGACTTAACGCCTTCGCTTTCTCGCTCACAAACTCGCTTGCTACTGATTTACTTTTCTGCTTGCTTTAGTTTCTCATTACTTTCACCTAGTTTAATCTGATCGTTCTTAATCTATCATTGACCGGAGTCCCTGTGGATTCGATACCCTAAGTACTACAACTACATCACTGTGCACTTGCAGTTAGAATAGGGATTAAAACTAGACCTATCAGGAAAAGGAAAATCCGAGATAACAATGTACATTTTAGCGAAAAAGGAAAAAGATAAGAACATGAAGATTTCCGAAAATCTTGCGGAAATATTCTCAAAAGCCGACGAACCGAAGCTATAAAAGGAGAGAGAAGCCAGACGAGAAAGCAGAGCGAAAAACCCTAGATCTAGACTTAAGAACTTAGCAGTTTATCGTAGCCGTTTCTGAGTTCTTTTGTACTTTCTTTTCCGATTCCTTTGCTCTCTTTTCCGATCTCTGTACTCTTTTCGACTTCTTATCAATAAAACGTCCTCCGGGTTTTCTAGTTTAGTGGTTATTCCTTGAAGTTTCTGTTCCCTAAAAGTTTTTCTCTACAAGTTTTGACCGTGTGAGTTTCGACTCTCACATTCGATATGGCCCCCATAGATCACAGTTGTTGGTGCTGGATTTCCCTCTAGGAAATCCGGCCCATTAACAGACAATACAAAGGCCCGTAATTACAAGCCTGTTCCAGAATCAAAGACAAAGAGGAAAAGCCAAATCCTTTATTGGGCCCAAGCGAATAAACGCCCTGACAAGGCCGGGACGATGCCGAAGCCGGAGACAGTCGAGCTCGAGCTCGGCAGAAGATGACGTGGAGATAGAGCAACTCGGTCTTCGCCAGTTCAACTGATCCATGCGAATCTCGGAGATCGTTATGACGGCGAGGCCGAAATATCGGAACAGAAAGACCAGAGTCGAGACTATTTAAAGAAGAAGTGGCGATCCATTCAAGATATTCCAACCCTAGCTAAGAACACTTCGACTAGATAGCTCGATTCCATACTTTGTACTCTCTTTTCGATTGTGTTTGTTCTATCTCGACGATCAATCTCAATAAAGTCTTTGATTCATAGGAAACTATACCATTTCTATATCCTAAAGTCCAAATCCACGAATACAAATTCTTAGTGTGAATCCCGGATCCCACATTTGGCGCCGACTGTGGGGACTATCTATAGTTTTTCCTATCTTAAGAATCAGATCCTAGATCCGATAGATCGAGATGAATCCCGACCAAACTGGCTCTCCCAACGCCGCACCACCAGTTGACCTCCCTCAAACGGTCGACAACGGTCCTCAGAACACCACCGGGGTAAGAAACATGGGTCAGACCGACGGCGTGTTGACGAGCTCTGCCTCAGTCTCTACGACCTCGGCACCAACCGGCTACGTCGCTCAAACAATCGCGACAAGCCAGACTCCAACAAATGTTTTGTCAGGAACTAATGATCCGAGCAGAAACTGGGTGTGGATGAGAAACGATTCAATATCCACCCCAGGAGGTGGATCTGGAATAACCAGACCTAATTCACCACTACCTTCTGCTCCACAGAGACAAGGGCCAAATGATCTTGCCGAGATCCGTTCGATGCTAAGCCTGTTGGTAGATCGAACGAGAAATAACGAGGCAAGCGCAAGGGCCCAAGAGATCGCGAACCGTTCTCTGGCCGCGCAGCTCGACGAACAAGAGCGGCGCCTTAACGCCCGTCTTGAAGAGCTCGCCAGTCAAAGCCAAGGGGGCAGACCAACGCGAACTCCAATAAGTCCTCCACCGTGTACCCGCTTGGACTTCTCCCAGGTAGTAACTCCTCCGGGAACGTCGGGAAATTTCGGTAATGCGTCAAATAGCGGCTTCCGCCCTACAATGACCCCTATCGCAATACCGACCCCATTCAGTTCGAGTTCAATGGTCACAGATCCAACCGGATCAAGAAACCGACCATTACCCGGGCCACCACCTTTTCCGAATAACTCTAATATCCGACCGAGGCAACTAGGAGGCTCTGCCTTCGCCTCGAGCTCGGGACTCCCTAACGGATCAAACACGGTTCAGTTCCGAACACCCCAGATCGACCAGACAAGGTCGGTCCCACCGATCGATCTCCTCGACCCCGTTTTTCCGGAACAAACGTCAGGTCAGGCACAAGCCCAGTTCACACCCGCAGAGGGCGATGAACACGATATGCTTAGACAATACATCGAGCAGGCTAAGGCCCAGTTCAACAGTCTGAGCTCGAAAGTTCACATGGCAACGAGCGCGGCTCCTGACATCGATCGAGTGATCGAAGAAACGCAACAAACACCGTTCACAGATCGGATCGCGTTTGCAAGGATCAGAGAAATCAAGAAAACTAAGTTTCCAGAATTCTCTGGGAAATCAGACCCGAAAGCCCACATCAGGGCATTCCGACTAGCGATGGCAAGGGTGTACCTTACCGATGAGGAGAGAGAGCCAGCCTTCTGCAGGCTCTTCGCGGAAAACCTATCGGGCTCCGCCCTAGAATGGTTTGCCGGATTGGAAGAAGGGTCCATTGACAACTTCACCCAGTTCATGACGGCTATCCTCAAACAATACTCCATCTTCATCGAAGAAAAGACTACTGAGGCAGCCCTATTTGGCGTCTCTCAAAAACCTGACGAAACACTTCGCTCGTACATCGACCGATTTAAGGAAATAAAATCCAAAATCGCGAACCCACGAGACGAGGTAGCTATAGAAGCATTAAGACGAGGACTATGGTTCTCAACCAGATTCCGCGAGGAAATAACAGTCCGCGAACCTCAAACGCTCGATGACGCCCTCCATCGCGCATCGGCCTTTGCTCGCCTCGAGGACGAAACCACGGCCCTCAGGAAAAAACACCGAAAAGAAAAGAAACCGTCGGGCTCGCAGAATTCGAACTCGAAAAAGGATTCCCGTAAATCAGGGAACGTCAACGCGGTCGAGAGCCCAAAGAGCTCGAAGAAATTCGAGTTCGACAAGGAAAAATTCTGTGATTTCCACAATAAAAGAGGACACTCGACCGAAGATTTCTATACTCGAGCTAAAGCCGAGGCTCAAAAGCGAGAGTCCGAAAGCAAACAAGACTCCGAAGTCGAGGAGGAAACTCTGCCCGACAAAAAGGAAAACAAACAAACCAAGGAGCCGAACTCCAAAAAGCCTTCTCAGAACAAACGGGAACGGTCAAAAGAGCCGGAATCCCCCGAAACACTCCCTCAAGGGTCGCGAAAGCGAGTCGAGTTCATCCTCGGCGAGCTCAACCTGAGCGGCACTCCGGGAGGTTCGGCACTATCCCCGCCTCCGGCTCCTGCTAAAAGTTTACGCTCGAGAATCAATCTCCCTCGTCTCTGCGGGGGGGGGGGGGGGGGGGGGGGGGGGGGGGGGGGGGGGGGTGTACGGGCTATACCTCCTAAACGAATCGACTTCATCTTCGGTGGCTCCAAGCTTTGCCGCGACTCGGTCAATTCGATCAAAGCTCTTCAAAGAAGAGTCGAGACCGACAGAGGGGGGAAAACCCCAATGTTGAGTCCAGACCACGAAATCATTTTCTACGAAAGCGAGACAAGTAATCTCGACAAACCACACGATGACGCCCTCCTCGTTTGTCTAGTAGTGGGAGATGTCGAACTCTCAAGGATAATGATTGACACGGGAAGTTCGGTAGATGTCCTCTTTTACGACGCGTTCAAAAAGATGGACTTCAACGACTCCGAGATCGTGGAAGAAAAGACACCACTAGTAGGTTTCGCTGGCAAAACGACGTACTCGATGGGCTCTGTCTTCGCCCCAGTAATCGCTGGAGGAGTTCGAAGAATGACGGAGTTCGTCATAGTAGATCGGCCAGCTCCCTATAACGCGATCCTAGGTCGACCATGGATATACGACATGAGAGCTGTACCATCGACCTACCACCAATGCGTAAAATTCCCAACTCCCAAAGGGATCAAAACCATTTACGGAAGTCAAAAGATTTCCCGTCATTGCTACATGAACGGATACAAGCAGATCGAGAAATACCCTGCGTAGCAATTACAGAAAGAGGAGGAGCTCGCCACCATGCAGACCAAAAGGTCGAACGACCCAAGTCAAATAGGACCCCCAAAGTACCTCACGACTCAGGTCTGCATAGACGATGCTTATCCCGAAAGACTCGTTGGCGTCGGAATCGACCTATCAGAGCCAGTTAAAAATGAACTGGTCTATTTTCTCAAACAGAACGTCGACTCCTTCGCCTTGTCTTCAGCAGACATGAAAGGGATCAACATCGACGTAACCAGCCACGAGCTGAATGTCGACCTAACCTACAAACCGGTAAGACAGAAGCGTCGAAAACTAGGTCCTGAGCGGGCCAAAGCCGTCAATGATGAGGTCGACCGGTTATTAAAAATCGGATCGATCAGAGAGGTCAAGTACCCCGACTGGCTTGCCAATCCCGTGGTGGTTAAGAAAAAGAACGGGAAGTGGAGAGTCTGTGTAGATTTCACGGATCTCAACAAAGCATGTCCAAAGGACAGCTTCCCACTCCCGCACATCGATCGACTGGTCGAAGCTACCGCCGGACATCAGCTACTATCTTTTATGGACGCGTTCTCGGGGTACAATCAAATATTGATGAACCCTGAAGACCAAGAAAAGACTTCGTTCATAACTGATCGAGGCACGTACTGCTATAAAGTCATGCCCTTCGGACTAAAAAACGCAGGAGCAACTTACCAACGCCTCGTCAACAAGATGTTTTCGGGACTCCTAGGCAAAACCATGGAGGTCTACATCGACGATATGCTGGTCAAATCCTCCAGGTATGAGGATCACATCCCCCAACTAAAAGAATGTTTTACCATTCTCAATAAATAGGGGATGAAACTCAACCTAGCAAAGTGTACCTTCGGGGTTCCCTCAGGAGAATTCCTTGGCTACCTAGTGACCGAAAGAGGGATCGAAGCGAACCCAAAACAGATCACGACGTTCATAGAGATGAAATCTCCCAGAACAACGCGAGAAGTCCAGCGCCTGACTGGCAAAATAGCTGCTCTGAATCGCTTCATCTCAAGGTCGACTGATAAATGTCTACCCTTCTATCACTTGCTCAAAGCAAACAAAAAGTTCCTCTGGGACGAAAAGTGCGAAGAAGCGTTCACTCAGCTCAAAGCTTACTTAAGCAAACCACCCATACTGGCGAAACCAATAGAAGGAGAACCCCTTTACCTTTACCTAGCTGTCTCGACGGCAGCAGTAAGTGGAGTCCTGGTTCGCGAGGAACAAAACGAGCAACGGCCGGTGTATTACATCAGTAAGACCTTGATCGATGCTGAAACCAGATACCCCGCCATGGGAAAACTCGCCTTAGCGCTAGTAACATCGGCTCGGAAACTCCGACCGTACTTTCAATCACACTCGATCATAGTGATGACCTCTCAGCCGCTGAGAACCATCCTTCACAGTCCAAGCCAGTCGGGTCGATTGGTCAAATGGGCTATCGAACTTAGCGAGTACGACATTGAATACAAAGCCCGAACGTGCCTAAAAGCACAAGTACTGGCAGATTTCGTAATCGAGCTCCCTCCGACTATAGAACTCGACCCGACTTCGGCCCAAAGATGGAAACTCTACGTCGATGGAGCTTCCTCGAGGCAAGGATCCGGAGTCGGAGTGAAATTAGTCTCCCCAACGGGCGAAGTATTAGAACAATCGTTTAGATTGGGCTTCTCCGCATCGAATAACGAAGCAGAATATGAAGCGTTAATAGCCGGGCTCAGACTCGCGATAGCAATAGGAGCCCGGGAAGTAAACGCCTTCAGCGATTCTCAATTGGTCACGAGCCAATATCATGGCGACTACGAGGCCAAGTACGAACGGATGGAAGCATACCTACGGGTAGTCCATACACTGGCCGAACAGATCGAATTCTTTGATCTAACACGAATCCCACGAGGGGAAAATACCGCAGCCGATGCCCTAGCCGCATTAGCATCAACATCAGATCCTAACCTCAAAAGGATCATACCAGTCGAGGGGATAGAAAAACCAAGCATCAACATAGCCCTCAAAGCTCTGTCCTTGAAAGAAGACGGGCCCGCCGTGAAGGACGATGCCAAGCACAAAGAATGTCCTGGAAACACCGGTAGCGACATCATCGAGATTGGTGATGACCTCGATCCTAGAAGCGCCGTGTACGTCGCGAACGTCCCCGACGGACCGATTCAAACCGCATCCACTAGTCAGGGACCTGAGCCTAACAACGACGAAGATTGGAGAAATCCGATCATTCGATACATCACAAACGGCGAAGTTCCCGACGACAAATGGGAGGCGCGGAAACTTCAAGCACAGAGTGCAAGGTACTGTGTCACGCAAGGAGAGCTCTTTAAAAGGAGCCTCTCCGGACCTTATCTCAAATGCCTTGACAAAAGCAAGCCCTAGCCGTGATTACACAAACACATGACGGATCCTGCGGAAGCCATTCCGGAGGACGAGCATTGTCCGTGCGAATGAAAAGGCAAGGTTACTATTGGCCGACAATGGCCACCGAATGCGAGTCCTTCTCCAACAAGTGCGACAAATGCCAAAGCATGCTCCAATTATCCACCAAGCGTCAGAGAAACTCTCCTCTATCTCATCACCATACCCATTCATGCGATGGGGAATGGACATTGTGGGACCGCTAGTCGCATCCGGCAAAAAGAAAGCTACGCACCTATTGGTGATGACGGACTACTTCACCAAGTGGATTGAAGCAGAGTCATACCAAAAAGTTAAGGACATTCACGTTAAGGAGTTCGTCTGGCGAAACATCGTTTGCCGACATGGACTACCCCACGAGATCGTCACCGATAACGGATCTCAGTTCATATCAAACACGTTCAAAGAGTTCTGCAGAACTTGGAACATAAAGCTGACTTACTCAACGCCACGCTACCCCCAAGGGAACGGGCTAGCAGAAGCAGCTAACAAAGCGATTATGAATGGTCTCAAGAAAAGGCTCAACGAGTGCAAAACAACCTGGAGTGACGAACTCCCAGCCGTACTCTGGGCCTACCGGACTACCCCCGCAAATCCACTGGCGAGACTCCCTTCTCGCTGGCTTACGGAATCGAGGCGGTAGTACCAGCCGAAATTCTCGTGTCAAGCATCCGCAAGGAAGAATGCCCACGACAAGAGGAACTTAACAACAAGATGATAACCGACGAGCTCGACCTCGTCGACGAAAGAAGGAACCTAGCATTAGCTCGACTCCAGAATTACCAACAAGCCGCAGCTCGCTACTATGATTCCCGAATCAAAACTCGAAGGTTTCAGGTAGGAGAGCTCGTCTTACGGAAAGTGTTCGACCATAAAAAGGAAGAACACGCTGGAAAATTAGGAGCAAAGTGGGAAGGTCCTTACAAGGTCACCGACGTTGTGAAGGACGGGGTCTACCAACTCAAGTCGGTAGAAACCCAGAAGCCTGAACTACAACCTTGGAACATCATCAACCTCAAAAAGTACTTCCACTAAGAGTACATCAACATAATCGAACTACGAAATGGCTTGATCCCCTAAAAAGGGTACGTAGGCAGCTCGACTTCGAGCGCAGCCACCCCCCAAGCACAAAGCTCTTACCGAGCTCGATAACTTCAAACGAAGTCCCACTAGCTTATATTTGTGAAATCAAAATAAGTCTCCCAATCAAACGTCTCTTCCTGTCGCAAAAGTTAGAGCCGTTACGTTGTGCAAGGTGATATGAAATCATCTCTTCCAAAAACTAGAGAGATATGAAATTATCTCTTCAAAATTAAGCGATATGAAATTATCTCTTCTAAAAAAACAAACGATATGAAATTATCCTTTTTCGAGCGACCTGAAGTGGCCTCTCCCAAAGTCAAAGCGATATGAAATTATCCCTTCCGAGCAACCTGAAATGGCCTCTCCCAAAACGAAAGATATGAAATTATCTCTTCAAAAATCAAGCGATATGAAATTATCTCTCCAAGAAATAAAGTGATATGAAATTATCCCTTCAAACAAAGCGGCCTAAAACGGTCCCTCCAAACCGAACGAACTGAAATGATCGTCCCAAAACAAGCGACCTAAAACGGTCCTCCCGATTCGAACGAACTGAAATGATCGTCCCAAAGAAAGAGATCCAGAACGATCTTTCCAAAAAATACAATTCTTCTAAACCTTATACGGATTAAAAGAATCGGGGGGCTACCCCACCCCTCAAGCAAAATAACGAGGTCAAGACGGCTATTCAAGCATGCAACCTCTACACACACTCCAAAAATCGGATCCTTGTAAGTTTACTTCGATTCGTTCTCATTCTTAATACTTCTCTTTTCAATTCAGCGATTAAGCCTGAATCTTACATTACGAAGTAGTCGCATGATATATCATGGTTTTTACTAGTTTTAGACCATGATATAAGTGTGTTTGATAGGTTCTAAGTTTTCCCTATACTAAACTGCAAGTGAACAGCAATGTCAAAGTAGTATATAGGGTTATCGAATCCACAGGGACACTCGGTCTCAAGAGAATCAAACTATAGGAATAAATACTAGAAATAAGCAAATAGTGAATGAAATAAATTGCGGTGCGAGAAAGTAAATCAGTAGCAGAGATTAACGGTTGTGAAGCAAGTAATTAAAAGCGTCAAGCCTAGGGTATTCTCAGGAAATCAGACAAACAGACAGTTCATTCAGCAAGGATCTAATTAAGGACAGTTCTAGAACTCAAAACACAGATATAGAATTAACCAAATTCCTTTGCGATAATTCTCTAAGCCTAAGTGCAGCAAACCAAACTTTCGTTTGCGAGAACTAACAGATTAAACTAGCAATAAGTCCAAGTTTGATATGTTCACAATTATCCTAAACCAAACTTCCGTTTGCGCAAAGTTTAATTGCCCAATTTAATTAGTTCAGATTCCTAAACCCCACTTCCGTGATGTATTTAGCAACCTAAGATCTAGATTCTAATTGATCAGGTTAGAACTAGCTTTAAGCACAATTAAATTGAAGAACAGATATAGTTATGAATCCTTAACTGAATTTGAACAAGTCTAGCAAGTCATGAAATCCTATGTGAGAAACCCTAAACCTAACTAGGAATCTACTCAGACATAGATAATGAAAACATAATCATAGAATGAATAAATTGCATAAAAGAATAAGAGATAAAGGGGTTCGAAATCTTCTCCAAATACAGATGATGTAACAGGTTCAGATCAGCCCCAAAAAGCTCTAAAATCCTCTGCTCTTAATTATCAAAGTGTATTGTAAAAAGTATAAAGCGTATCTAATAAAAACACTAAAAACTCTATTATATAGGCATAATCTCGGCCAAGGGCTTCTTTGTAAATATCAGGAACTTCTGGATCAAAGTGCAAATTCTTCACTCTTCTAAACCGCCGAGTTTCGGCCCATCTCGCTGGTGCATCGATCGTTGCTAGAGTGCAACGATCGACACCTTCCTCTGTTTAGGACAGTGAACTCTATCTCTCGGCCAAACACTCCAAAAATCTCCAAAATGCTCCATTATCTCCAATTCAGCTCCCAACCTGATTATACCTGTAAAAGACTCTAAAAGAACACAAAAGACACTAAAAACACACTTATATCATGGTCTAAAACTAGTAAAAACCATGATATATCAACTCCCCCACACTTAGCCTTTGCTTGCCCTCAAGCAAAACAGAGAACTAAAACATGGTGAAGAGGTTTGAAAACTCTTCAGAAACTCATTTCATCCTCGAAGCTACAATACTCAGATTCCCCTTAGTAAACCACTGCAAGAATCAATCACAGGATATCAAGACCACAATGTACTTCCCCCACACTTAGCAACTGTCCTAGGTAAACTCCACAATCACATTCAAGCATTCAAATTCTCCCTACTGACTTCTGCAAGTATTTAAGTGCGGTCTCACCTAAGGAGTATCGATCTAAAGGCACATGGATTCTTACCTTATCAGCTCTAGACCACCATACTATCTTTCTCTAGTCCCTTTCTTCTCTTTCACTTCTTTAACAACTGATTTTTCCCCACTGGGTATCACTTTATTTTTTTTATCAGTGTTCTTCCCGTTATGGGGTGTACTTTGGACACATTCCATGGATCACATGAGAGATAATAGTGTTTGCTACTATTCCCATGACCACTTCGGAGTTACTAACTCATCCTCAGTTTATTATTATTATTTTTTTTTACTTTACAGAAGGGGAGAAGGGGACTAAATAGGACAGGTTTACAGGCTGTGTCAGAACTAACAGGGAATCCGACATAAAGCATACCAAGCCCTTAGGTGAGAAATCTAAGTCAGTATTAAGGTTGAAGTCAGTAAAGGATCCTCTGATACCTGAAGTGATGTGGGTGTTCCCAGTAGGTTGATCTGTGATGGAGTTTTCTAAAAGTCATAGATAGATCCTGCAACTTCATCCCAATGGTTACTTAAGTTCCTGCAAGTCTTGTAAATCTTCTCAGAAAATCATAGTTTCTTACTTAAACAATTTTGACTCAATAAAACAAAAAAATTTGAAAAACGGACTGACTCTTAAGAAAACAGAAAGATATAAGTCAGTAGCACCTCCCCCACACTTAAGACACACTGTCCCCAGTAGTGTCCAGCGAAGGATTGGTAAAAAGAAAATAAAAATTGAAAGGGTGAAATTATGTCTGTCGGGTTACCTCTGTCGCTGAGCATCGATCGCTGCACTAAGTGCATCGACCGTTACTTGGCGATTTTCGTGTATAGTCGATCGTTGCTCAGGACCGCAACGATCGCTGCAATGCGATTCCTTTCGTGTTGTGACGATCGACACAGAAGTGCGTCGATCGCTGCACTGCGAATTAACCGAGACCTGCAAACATAAACTCACCAGAAACAAAAACAAACGTAAAATCCTAACAAAAACACCAAAAATGAAAAAGAAAAACACTAGTACCTAATGGTGGGTTGCCTCCCACCCAGCGCTTGTTTAAGGTCAATAGCTTGACCGGACGGATTGGAATTTTCAAGTACCAGGAGGTCCTGACAAAGACTTTTTCTGTCTCTGTTCAAGTCTCCTCATCCAAGGTGGTGAGTAGGATGTTGCAGAATGCTCATGGCCAAGAAAAGATGGAGTGAAATGTGCTCCAGGATCTATAATTGCAGTCTCATCTGGCTGCTCAAAATCTGCGTTCCTTATGGTGAATGTCTGCCCATCTATCAGTGGCTTTCGCAGCTTATCCATCTCATAGTGCAGTGGTTCATCTCCCAGGTGGAGGTCTATTAGACTCTGTCTAACATCAATCACAGCTCCTGCTGTAGCCAAGAATGGTCTCCCAAGCAATAAAGCTTCATCCGGATCACAATCATATTTCAGCACAAGGAAGTCCGTTGGAACTAAGTAGTTCCCAACTCTCACCGGAATGTCCATAAGAAGTCCTTCAGGAACTCGTATGGACTGATCAGCTAGGATAAGAGAAGTCCTAGTAGGAGTAAAATCCAACATTCCCAGCTTCTCAGCCACAGAGTAAGGCATTATGCTTCCAGCAGCTCCTAAATCACATAGAGAACGCCTAAAACTATCCTCAAAGATAGAACAATCTAGCACAAAGACTCCAGGATCAGGTAGTTTCTTCGGGACCTTAGTTAGTAGAACATCACTGATATGCTGAGGAACTATTATCACCCATTCTCTCAGCTCCTCATCTAAAGGCAACATCTTGTTCAAATATCTCTGAACACATGGATGATAAGGTGGATCATCAGAAGGTGGAATTTCTTCCAAATCTTCACCACTCTCTTCTAACTTTTTCAGCTCTTCAATCTCTTGTTTAATCACTTCAGACACCTTGGGATATTGCCTAATGGCTTGTGCATAAACATCCTCTTGAGTGATCTCAGATACATCAGGGAATAGGCGGGCTAGTTCTGCATCAATCTCACTTTCATCCCACGGGTCTTCTGCTCGTTCACGACCTGCATCGATCGATGCCAGCTGTGTGTCGATCGTTGCATCATTGCAGTTTCTACCCGAGAGTTTTTCACAGAAATCCGAAAATTCTGCCTCAGTCACCAACTCAGCTGTACTTAGCTCAAATTTCTCCCCTAGATAAGATCCATCATTAATGAGTACAGACCAGGCCTTAATATGAGTCTCTGCAACTCCTTTTCCCTTCAGTGAGCTGGACATCTGGTTGACCTGAGTGTCCAACTGCTTCATGTGAGTGCTCAGTGACTCAAACTTCCCATTGAGGTCTTGATAGACAGCGTCCAACTTCTTATTGTTGTCCACAGAAAGCTTGGTTTGACTCTCCATCAGTTGTTCCATCATAGCCTCCATTTTGCTCTCATGGGCTGTAGGTGCAGGAGGAGTTTGATAGGATGTAGACCCATAGGTTCTCTGATTACCTTGTCCATAGGTCTTCTGAAAACCACCAGTCTGTCCACCATTGGAGAATCTGTTCCCCTGTTGAGTACCAAATCTATTACCTTGGAAACCAGAACCTCCTATGAAATTCACATCTTCTTCCTGAGTTTCCTCCTCAGCCTGAATCACCTCTACATCTTGGGCAAAGTGGACAGATTTCTTACTAGTTAGGAGATTGTAGACTGTGTCCAATCTGGATATTATATTAGCTATATCAGAATTCTCTACAGTTCCACCAGATCTCTTCCTCCTTTCATCCATTGTTTTGCAACTGTTGCTGCCAATCAGATTCTCTATCAACTGCTTAGCTTGCGTAGGAGTCCTGGTGTTAAAATTAGCATTACTGGAATTATCCAGCGCAGTCTGATAAGGGAGATCTATGCCTCTGAAGAAAATACCAATCAGCTGTACTTCTGTGAATCCATGGTGTGGACAGTCACGCTGATACTGCTTAAATCTCATCCAGGCAGTCTTCAAGGGCTCCACAGCTCCTTGGGAAAAGGTGAGTATGTCCTGTCTGGACTGATCCGAGCGTGCATCATCATAAAAGTGACGCAGGAACTCACTCTTTAAGGCTGTCCAAGTAGTATACTGACCAGGTGCCAGTTGTCTCAGCCATGCACTAGCGTCTCCAGCAAGACTGTGCGGAAATAGCTTAAGGAACAGATAGTCCGGGCATACTCCTTCATACTTCATGCCAGTGACTATGTCCTCAAACTTGTCAATGTGATCCATAGGCTGCTCTGTTTGAAGACCATGAAAAGCAATCTGTCTCATCAGCTGGTAGTAGATGGTTTTTACCTCAAAATCATTCCTCTCAAAAGCAGGAAGCACTAGAGCTGCTCGGTTTGCATGAAACTCATCAGGTCTGTTGTAATCAACTAGTGTCCTCTCATGAACCACCATCTCTCTACCTTGGGCCTGTCCTTGACCCTGGTTTTGGTTCAGCTCCTGTTGCTCAGGAGGATCAGGGATGACATTCCCTTCAGCATCAACCCGATGCCCATCAGCATTGTACGGGTTGTCATCTTGGTCCCTTAGGGTACCTTCAGCATCTGGTATCAAGATCAAACGTTCTCGTACCATTCTCTCTCTCTTTTCTCTTCTGTTAGTCCTTTCTAAACGTCCAAGTTTCTCTAGTCCGAGATTAAGCAAGCTCGAGTTCGGATTACTTCGAGTTTTCTGCGTTGGCATAAACTGTCTGTAATCGTCCAGCAACGATCGATGCTATCAGTGCAACGATCGATTCAATTCTCAGAATCGCCTAGTGACGATCGACGCAAGGTATGCAACGATCGACGCAAGGCGAAATTCGTACCTGCGACAGAAAGAAACAGAGAAAAAGTAAGTTAGCAAAATCAAAATAAAACAAAAAAGAACAAAAACAAAAAGAAAAATTTCTAGCAAAAACCCTAAGTTCGGTCCTATCGAAGACTCAAAGAGTCCCCGGCAACGGCGCCAAAAACTTGATAGGTTCTAAGTTTTCCCTATACTAAACTGCAAGTGAACAGCAATGTCAAAGTAGTATATAGGGTTATCGAATCCACAGGGACACTCGGTCTCAAGAGAATCAAACTATAGGAATAAATACTAGAAATAAGCAAATAGTGAATGAAATAAATTACGGTGCGAGAAAGTAAATCAGTAGCAGAGATTAACGGTTGTGAAGCAAGTAATTAAAAGCGTCAAGCCTAGGGTATTCTCAGGAAATCAGACAAGCAGACAGTTCATTCAGCAAGGATCTAATTAAGGACAGTTCTAGAACTCAAAACACAGATATAGAATTAACCAAATTCCTTTGCGATAATTCTCTAAGCCTAAGTGCAGCAAACCAAACTTTCGTTTGCGAGAACTAACAGATTAAACTAGCAATAAGTCCAAGTTTGATATGTTCACAATTATCCTAAACCAAACTTCCGTTTGCGCAAAGTTTAATTGCCCAATTTAATTAGTTCAGATTCCTAAACCCCACTTCCGTGACGTATTTAGCAACCTAAGATCTAGATTCTAATTGATCAGGTTAGAACTAGCTTTAAGCACAATTAAATTGAAGAACAGATATAGTTATGAATCCTTAACTGAATTTGAACAAGTCTAGCAAGTCATGAAATCCTATGTGAGAAACCCTAAACCTAACTAGGAATCTACTCAGACATAGATAATGAAAACATAATCATAGAATGAATAAATTGCATAAAAGAATAAGAGATAAAGGGGTTCGAAATCTTCTCCAAATACAGATGATGTAACAGGTTCAGATCAGCCCCAAAAAGCTCTAAAATCCTCTGCTCTTAATTATCAAAGTGTATTGTAAAAAGTATAAAGCGTATCTAATAAAAACACTAAAAACTCTATTATATAGGCATAATCTCGGCCAAGGGCTTCTTTGTAAATATCAGGAACTTCTGGATCAAAGTGCAAATTCTTCACTCTTCTAAACCGCCGAGTTTCGGCCCATCTCGCTGGTGCATCGATCGTTGCTAGAGTGCAACGATCGACACCTTCCTCTGTTTAGGACAGTGAACTCTATCTCTCGGCCAAACACTCCAAAAATCTCCAAAATGCTCCATTATCTCCAATTCAGCTCCCAACCTGATTATACCTGTAAAAGACTCTAAAAGAACACAAAAGACACTAAAAACACACTTATATCATGGTCTAAAACTAGTAAAAACCATGATATATCAGTGTTTTAGTGTCTTTTTGTGTTCTTTTAGAGTCTTTTACAGGTATAATCAGGTTTGGAGCATATTTGGTGATTATGGCACTTTTTGGAGATTTTTGGAGTGTTTGGCCGAGAGATAGAGTTCACTGTCCGAAACAGAGAAATGCGTCGATCGTTTCACCAGCGAGATGGGCCGAAACTCGGCGGTTTATGAAGAGTCAAGATATTGCACTCTGATCCAGAAGTTCCTGATATTTACAAAGAAGCCCTTGGCCGAGATTAGACCTATATAATTAAGTTTTTGGTGTTTTAATTACTTACGCATTCATAATTAAGAGCAGATGATTTTTAGAGCTTTTGGGGCTGATCTGAACCTTTACTTCATCTGTATTTGGAGAAGATTTCGAACCCCTTTAATTCTTTATCTTTTATGCAATTTATTCTTCATATGATTATGTTTTCATTATCTATGTCTGAGTAGATTCCTTGTTAGGTTTAGGGTTTCTCACATAGGATTTCATGACTTGCTAGACTTGTTTAATTCAGTTAAGGATTCATAACTATATCTGTTCTTCAATCTAATTGTGCTTAAAGCTAGTTCTAACCTGATCAATTAGAATCTAGATCTTAGGTTGCTACATACGACACGGAAGTGTGGTTTAGGAATTTGAACTAATTAGGTTGAGCAATTAAACTTCTCGCAAACGAAAGTTTGGTTTAGGATAATTGTGAACATATCAAACTTGGAATTAATGCTAGTTTAATCTGTTAGTTCTCGCAAACGAAAGTTTGGTTTGCTGCACTTAGACTTAGAGAATTATCGCAAAGGAATTTGGTTAATTCTATATCTGTTTTTTGAGTTCTAGAACTGTGCTTAATTAGATCCTTGCTGAATGAACTGTCTGCTTGTCTGATTTCCTGAGAACGCCCTAGACTTAGCACTCTTAATAACTTGCTTTCACAACCAACAATCTCTGCTTTCTGTTTACTTTCTCGCATTGCTTTTAATTCAATCACATTGCTTTCTTCCTAGTTTAATTTCCTGTTCTTGAGCTATTGAATACCAGAGTCCTTGTGGATTCGATACCTATATACTACAACTACTGAACTGTGCACTTGCAGTTAGATATAGGATTAAAACCTGACACCTATCAAGTTTTTGGCGCCGTTGCCGGGGACTCTAAGAGTCTTCGATAGCTTAGAACCTAGGGTTTTACTAGGATTTTTCGTTTTCTTTTCGTTTTTGTTTTTGTTTTTTTTTATTACTAATTTTCTCTGTTTTCTCTCTGTCGCAGGTACCAATTTCGCACTGCGTCGATCGTTGCACCCTAAGCATCGATCGTCACTAGGCGATTCTGAGATTGAAGCGATCGTTGCACTGATAGCATCGATCGTTGCCGGACGATTACAGACAGTTTATGCAGACGCAGAAAACTAGAAGTAATCCGAACTTGGACTTAGTTAATCTCAATCTTGAAGAACTTGGACGTTTAGAGAGAGCTAACAGAAGAGAAAGAAGAGAAAGGATGGTACGTGAGCGTTTGATTCTGATACGAGATGCTGAAGGTACCCTGAGGGATCTAGAAAACAATCCTTACAATGCTGCTGGGCAAAGGATTGATGCTGAGGGACGAGTGATCCCTGATGTTGAGGAAGCTGAGCCACCACGACAGAACCAAGCTAGACAGATTGTTGTCCATGAGAGGACTTTAGCTGACTACAACAGACCGGATGAGTATCATGCAAACCGGTCAGCTTTAGTGCTTCCTGCTTTTGAGAGAAATGATTTTGAGATCAAAACCATCTACTACTCGCTGATGAGACAGAATGCATTTCATGGTTACCTGATATATCATGGTTTTTACCCAGTTTAGACCATGATATAGTTGTGTTTTTAGTGTCTTTTGTATTCGTTTAGAGTCTTTTACAGGTTTAATCAGGTTTGGAGCTAATTGGAGATATTTGGAGCATTTTGGGACTTTTGGGACGTTTTGGCCGAGAGCTTAAGTCACTGTCCGATTTATTGATCATGCATCGACCGACACACCTTGTGCATCGGTCGACACACTAGCGAGATGGGCCGTACACGTCGGTTTAATGAAGATATGAAGATTTGCAAAGAAGCCCAAGATAGTTCCAGTATTTACACAAAAGCCCCATCCGAGATTGTGCCTATATATACTAGTTTTTGGTGTTTATTTTACATACGCTTTACATTAGGCTTTGATACTATTAGCTAAGAGATTTCTAGAGCTTTTGGGGCTGATCTATTTCCTGTATTCACTTATTTTGGAGAAGATTTCGAACCCCTTTATCTATTTAATTTCTTATATGCAATCTATTATTTCTTTGATTATGCTTTCATTAATCATGTCTGAGTAGATCCATAGTTGAGTTTAGGGTTTCTCACATAGGATTTCATGACTTGCTAGACTTGTTCAAATTCAGTTAAGGATTCATAACTATATCTGTTCTTCAATTTAATTGTGCTTAAAGCTAGTTCTAACCTGATCAATTAGAATCTAGATCTTAGGTTGCTAAATACGTCACGGAAGTGGGGTTTAGGAATCTGAACTAATTAAATTGGGCAATTAAACTTTGCGCAAACGGAAGTTTGGTTTAGGATAATTGTGAACATATCAAACTTGGGATTAATGCTAGTTTAATCTGTTAGTTCTCGCAAACGAAAGTTTGGTTTGCTGCACTTAGGCTTAGAGAATTATCGCAAAGGAATTTGGTTAATTCTATATCTGTGTTTTGAGTTCTAGAATTGTTCTTAATTAGATCCTTGCTAAAAGAACTGTCTGCTTGTCTGATTTCCTGAGAATACCCTAGGCTTGACGCTTTTAGTTTATTGCTTCTCAACCGTTAATCTCTGCTACTGTTTACTTCCTTGCTTCGCAATTTATTTACTTCACCATCTGCTTATTTCTAGTTTATTCTCTACGTTTCTGTTTCTATTGAGACCAAGTGTCCCTGTGGATTCGATAGCCCTATATACTACTTTGACATTGCTGTTCACTTGCAGTTTAGAATAGGGTAAAACTTAGAAGCCTATCAAGTTTTTGGCGCCGTTGCCGGGGACTCTTAGAGTCTTCGATAGGACCGAACTTAGGGTTTTTACTAGAAATTTTTCTTTTTGTTTTTGTTCTTTTTCGTTTTTATTTTTTTTGATTTTGCTAACTTTTTCTCTGATTTCTCTCTGTCGCAGGTACGAATTTCGCCTTGCGTCGATCGTTGCATCCCTTGCGTCGATCGTCACTAGGCGATTCTGAGATTGAATCGATCGTTGCATTGATAGCATCGATCGTTGCTGGACGATTACGGACAGTTTATGCCAACGCAGAAAACTCGAAGTAATCCGAACTCGAGCTTGCTTAATCTCGGACTAGAGGAACTTGGACGTCTAGAGAGGACTAACAGAAGAGAAAGAAGAGAGAGAATGGTACGAGAACGTCTGATCTTGATACCAGATGCTGAAGGTACCCTGAGGGACCAAGATAACAACCCATACAATGCTGCTGGGCATCGGGTTGATGCTGAAGGGAATGTCATCCCTGATCCTCCTGAGCAACAGCAACAGGAGCTGAACCGAAACCAGGGTCAAGGACAGGCCCAAGGTAGAGAGATGGTGGTTCATGAGAGGACACTAGCTGATTACAACAGACCTGATGAGTTTCATGCAAACCGAGCAGCTCTAGTGCTTCCTGCTTTTGAGAGGAATGACTTTGAGGTAAAGACCATCTACTACCAGCTGATGAGACAGATTGCTTTTCATGGTCTTCAAGCAGAGCAGCCTATGGATCATATTGACAAGTTTGAAGACATAGTCACTGGCATGAAGTATGAAGGAGTATGCCCGGACTATCTGTTCCTTAAGCTATTTCCGCACAGTCTTGCTGGAGACGCTAGTGCATGGCTGAGACAACTGGCACCTGGTCAGTATACTACTTGGGCAGCCTTAAAGAGTGAGTTCCTGCGTCACTTTTATGATGATGCGCGCTCGGATCAGTCCAGACAGAACATACTCACCTTTTCCCAAGGAGCTGTGGAGCCCTTGAAGACTGCCTGGATGAGATTTAAGCAGTACCAGCGTGACTGTCCACACCATGGATTCACAGAAGTACAGCAGATTGGTATTTTCTTCAGAGGCATAGATCTCCCTTATCAGACTGCGCTGGATAATTCCAGTAATGCTAATTTCAACACCAGGACTCCTACACAAGCTAAGCAGTTGATTGAGAACCTGATTGGCAGCAACAGTTGCAAGACAATGGATGAAAGGAGGAAGAAATCTGGTGGAACTGTAGAGAATTCTGATATAGCTAATATCAGATCCAGATTGGACACAGTCTACAATCTCCTGACTAGTAAGAAAGCTGTCCACTTTGCCCAAGATATAGAGGTGATTCAGGCTGAGGAGGAAACTCAGGAAGAAGATGTGAATTTCATAGGAGGTTCTGGTTTCCAAGGTAATAGATTTGGTAATCAACAGGGGAACAGATTCTCCAATGGTGGACAGACTGGTGGTTTTCAGAAGACCTATGGACAAGGTACTCAGAGAACCTATGGATCTACATCCTATCAGACTCCTCCTGCACCTACAGCCCATGAGAGCAAAATGGAGGCTATGATGGAACAACTGATTGAGAGTCAGACCAAGATTTCTGTGGACTGCAACAAGAAGTTGGACGCTGTCTATGAAGACCTCAATGGGAAATTTGAGTCTCTGAGCACTCACATGAAGCAGTTGGACACTCAGGTGAACCAGATGTCCAGCTCACTGAAGGGAAAAGGAGTGGCAGACACTCATGTTAAGGCCTGGTCTGTGTGCATTAATGATGGATCTCACCTAGGTGAAAGATTTGAGCTAAGTACAGCTGAGTTGGTGACAGAAGAGGAATTTTCGGATATTTGTGAAAAACTCTCGGGTGAAATCTGCTGCAGTGCGTCGATCGATGCAACATCTGTGCCGATCGATACACCCGTCGGGATGGCAACGATCGACACACCCTTAGTGTCGGTCGTTGCAGGGCGTGAATGGACAGAACTGTCGGATGATAATGGCATAGATGCTGACTTGGAGCTTGATCGCCTATTCAATGGAGCCTCTGAGATTTCTCAACAGGAGATCTACGAACAGATTTTTAGACAACACTCCTCAGTGTCTGAAGTGATTAGGCAAGAGATTGAAGAGCTGAAGAAATTAGAAGGTATTGGTGAAGAATTGGGAGAAATTCCAACTTCTGATGATCCACCTTATCATCCATGTGTGCAAAGGTACCTGAACAAGATGTTGCCCCTAGATGATGATCTGAAAGACTGGGTGATAATAGTTCCTCAGCATATCAGTGATGTTCTGCTAACTAAGGTCCCGAAGAAGCTATCTGATCCTGGAGTCTTTGTGCTGGATTGTTCTATCTTTGAGGATAGTTTTAGACGCTCTCTGTGTGATTTAGGAGCTGCTGGAAGTTTGATGCCTTACTCTGTGGCAGAGAAGCTGGGTATGCTGGATTTTACTTCCACTAGGACTTCTCTTGTTCTAGCTGATCAGTCCATACGAGTTCCTGAAGGACTCCTTATGGACATTCCGGTGAGAGTTGGAAACTACTTAGTTCCAACGGACTTCCTTGTGCTGAAATATGATTGTGATCCGGATGAAGCATTATTGCTTGGAAGACCCTTTTTAGCTACAGCAGGAGCGTTGATTGATGTTAGGAACAGCCTGATAGACCTCCATCTGGGAGATGAACCACTGCACTATGAGATGGATAAGCTGCGAAAACCACTGATAGATGGGCAGACATTCACCATAAGGGACGCAGATTTTGAGCAGCCTGATCATACCATGGTTATAGATCCTGGAGCACATTTCACTCCATCTTTTCTTGGACATGAGCATTCCGCAACAGCCTACTCACCACCTTGGATGAGGAGACTTGAGCAGAGACAGAAAAAGTCTCTGTCAGGACCTCCTGGTACTTGAAAATTCCCATCCGTCCGGTCAAGCTATTGACCTTAAACAAGCGCTGGGTGGGAGGCAACCCACCATTAGGTACTGGTGTTTTTCTACTTAATTTTTGGTGTTTTTGTTAGGATTTTACGTTTGTTTTTGTTTCTGGTGAGTTTATGTTTGCAGGTCTCGGTTAAATCGCAGTGCAACGATCGACGCACTTCTGTGTCGATCGTCACAACACGAAAGGAATCGCATTGCAGCGATCGTTGCGGTCCTGAGCAACGATCGACTATACACGAAAATCGCCAAGTAACGGTCGATGCACTCAGTGCAACGATCGATGCTAGGCGACAGAGGTAACCCGACAGACATAATTTCACCTTTTCAATTTTTATTTTCTTTTTACCGATCCTTCGCTGGACACTACTGGGGACAGTGTGTCTTAAGTGTGGGGGAGGTGCTACTGACTTTTGTTTTCTGTTTTCTTAAGAGTCAGTCCGTTTTTCAAAAAAAAATTTGTTTTATTGAGTCAAAATTGTTTAAGTAAGAAACTATGATTTTCTGAGAAGATTTACAAGACTTGCAGGAACTTAAGTAACCATTGGGATGAAGTTGCAGGATCTATCTCTGACTATTAGAAAACTCCATCACAGATCAACCTACTGGGAACACCCACATCACTTCAGGTATCAGAGGATCCTTTACTGACTTCAACCTTAATACTGACTTAGATTTCTCACCTAAGGGCTTGGTATACTTTGTGTCGGATTCCCTTGTTAGTTCTGACACAGCCTGTAAACCTGTCCTATTTAGTTCCCTTCTCCCCTTCTGTAAAGTAAAAAAAAAAAAATTATAATAAACTGAGGATGAGTTAGTAACTCCGAAGTGGTCATGGGAATAGTAGCAAACACTATTATCTCTCATGTGATCCATGGAATGTGTCCAAAGTACACCCCATAACGGGAAGAACACTGATAAAAAAAATAAAATGATACCCAGTGGGGAAAAATCAGTTGTTAAAGAAGGGAAAGAGAAGAAAGGGACTAGAGAAAGATAGTATGGTGGTCTAGAGCTGATAAGGTAAGAATCCATGTGCCCTTTGATCGATACTCCTTAGGTGAGACCGCACTTAAATACTTGCAGAAGTCAGTAGGGAGAATTTGAATGCTTGAATGTGATTGTGGAGTTTACCTAGGACAGTTTCTAAGTGTGGGGGAAGTACATTGTGGTCTTGATATCCTGTGATTGATTCTTGCAGTGGTTTACTAAGGGGAATCTGAGTATTGTAGCTTCTAGGATGAAATGAGTTTCTGAAGAGTTTTCAAACCTCTTCACCATGTTTTAGTTCTATGTTTTGCTTGAGGGCAAGCAAAGGCTAAGTGTGGGGGAGTTGATATATCATGGTTTTTACCCAGTTTAGACCATGATATAGTTGTGTTTTTAGTGTCTTTTGTATTCGTTTAGAGTCTTTTACAGGTTTAATCAGGTTTGGAGCTAATTGGAGATATTTGGAGCATTTTGGGACTTTTGGGACGTTTTGGCCGAGAGCTTAAGTCACTGTCCGATTTATTGATCATGCATCGACCGACACACCTTGTGCATCGGTCGACACACTAGCGAGATGGGCCGTACACGTCGGTTTAATGAAGATATGAAGATTTGCAAAGAAGCCCAAGATAGTTCCAGTATTTACACAAAAGCCCCATCCGAGATTGTGCCTATATATACTAGTTTTTGGTGTTTATTTTACATACGCTTTACATTAGGCTTTGATACTATTAGCTAAGAGATTTCTAGAGCTTTTGGGGCTGATCTATTTCCTGTATTCACTTATTTTGGAGAAGATTTCGAACCCCTTTATCTATTTAATTTCTTATATGCAATCTATTATTTCTTTGATTATGCTTTCATTAATCATGTCTGAGTAGATCCATAGTTGAGTTTAGGGTTTCTCACATAGGATTTCATGACTTGCTAGACTTGTTCAAATTCAGTTAAGGATTCATAACTATATCTGTTCTTCAATTTAATTGTGCTTAAAGCTAGTTCTAACCTGATCAATTAGAATCTAGATCTTAGGTTGCTAAATACGTCACGGAAGTGGGGTTTAGGAATCTGAACTAATTAAATTGGGCAATTAAACTTTGCGCAAACGGAAGTTTGGTTTAGGATAATTGTGAACATATCAAACTTGGGATTAATGCTAGTTTAATCTGTTAGTTCTCGCAAACGAAAGTTTGGTTTGCTGCACTTAGGCTTAGAGAATTATCGCAAAGGAATTTGGTTAATTCTATATCTGTGTTTTGAGTTCTAGAACTGTTCTTAATTAGATCCTTGCTAAAAGAACTGTCTGCTTGTCTGATTTCCTGAGAATACCCTAGGCTTGACGCTTTTAGTTTATTGCTTCTCAACCGTTAATCTCTGCTACTGTTTACTTCCTTGCTTCGCAATTTATTTACTTCACCATCTGCTTATTTCTAGTTTATTCTCTACGTTTCTGTTTCTATTGAGACCAAGTGTCCCTGTGGATTCGATAGCCCTATATACTACTTTGACATTGCTGTTCACTTGCAGTTTAGAATAGGGTAAAACTTAGAAGCCTATCTTTACCCAACGGAGCAGCCTATGGATCACATTGATTCATTTGAGGACATAGTCACTGGCATGAAGTATGATGGAGTCTGCCCGGACTATCTGTTCCTTAAGCTCTTTCCGCACAGTCTTGCTGGAGACGCTAGTGCATGGCTAAAGCAGCTGGCACCTGCTCAGTATACTACTTGGGCAGCCCTGAAGAGTGAGTTCCTGCGTCACTTCTATGATGATGCGTGTTCAGACCAGTCCAGACAGGACATACTCACCTTTTCTCAAGGAGCTGTGGAGCCTTTAAAGACTGTCTGGATGAGATTTAAGCAGTATCAGCGTGACTGCCCACACCATGGATTCAATGAGGTTCAGTTGATTGGCATCTTCTTCAGAGGCATAGATCTTCCATATCAGTCTGCACTGGATAATTCCAGTAATGCTAACTTCAACACCCGAACTCCTACACAAGCTAAGCAGTTGATTGAGAATATAATAGGCAGCAACAGCTGCAAGACTATGGATGAGAGGAGGAAGAAATCTGGTGGAAGTGTAGAGAATTCTGACATAGCTGATATTAGATCTAGGCTGGACACAGTTTGCAATCTCCTAGAAGGTAAGAAAGCTGTCCACTTTGCCCAAGATGTAGAGGTAATTCAAGCTGAGGAGGACACTCAGGAGGAAGATGTGAATTACATAGGAGGTTCTGGATTCCAAGGTAATAGATTTGGTAATCAACAGGGAAACAGATTCTTCAATGGAGGACAGAAAAGTGCTTTCAACAGCAACTCATCTAATTCTGGACAGACTGGTGGTTTTCAAAAGACCTTTGGACAAGGTACTCAGAGAACCTATGGATCTTCATCTTATCAGACTCCTCCTGCACCGACAGCTCATGAGAGTAGAATGGAAGCTATGATGGAACAACTAATGGAGAGTCAGACCAAGATTTCTGTGGACTGCAACAAGAAGTTGGATGCTATCTATGAAGACCTTAATGGGAAGTTTGAGTCCCTGAACACTCACATGAAGCAGCTTGATACTCAGGTGAACAAGATTTCCAGCTCAATAAAGGGAAAAGGACTAGCAGACACTCATATTAAGGCCTGGTCTGTGTACGTTAATGATGAATCTCACCTAGGTGAAAAATTTGAGCTAAGTACAGCTGAATTGGTGAAGGAAGAAGAAATCCCGGATTTTGGTGAAAAACTCTCGGGTGGAAATTGCAGCATTGCAACGATCGACACACACCTAGTGTCGATCGATGCACGTCGTGAACAGACAGATTCGCTGAGTGATGATGGTATTGATGCAGATTTAGAGCTTGATGGCTTATTCTCTGGAGTCTCTGAGATCTCTCAACAGAAGATTTATGCGCAGATTGTTAGACAACACTCCTCAGTGTCTGAAGTGATTAGGCAGGAAATTGAAGAGCTTAAGAAGCTAGAGGAGATTAGTGAAGAATTGGAAGAAATTCCATCTTCTGATGATCCACCTTATCATCCATGTGTGCAGAGGTATTTGAACAAGATGCTGCCTCTAGATGAAGAGCTGAGAGACTGGGTGATTATAGTTCCTCAGCATATTAGTGATGTTCTGTTGACCAAGATCCCGAAGAAGCTGCCGGATCCTGGAGTCTTTGTGCTTGATTGTTCTATCTTTGAGGATAGTTTTAGGCGTTCTCTGTGTGACTTAGGAGCTGCTGGAAGTTTGATGCCATACTCTGTGGCAGAGAAGCTGGGTATGCTAGATTTTACTCCTACTAGGACCTCTCTTGTCCTAGCTGATCAGTCCATACGAGTTCCTGAAGGACTCCTTATGGACATCCCGGTGAGAGTTGGAAACAATTTTGTTCCAACAGACTTCCTAGTGCTGAAATATGACTGTGATCCGGATGAAGCATTGCTGCTTGGAAGACCATTTTTGGCTACAGCAGGAGCAGTGATCGATGTTAGGAACAGCCTGATAGACCTCCATCTGGGAGATGAGCCGCTGCGTTATGAGATGGATAAGCTGCGAAGACCACTGATAGATGGGCAGACATTCACCATAAGGGATGCAGACGATGAGCAGCCTGATGACAATGTGATTTTAGATCCTGGAGCACATTTTACTCCATCTTTTCTTGGACATGAGCATTCTGCAACAGCCTACTCGCCACCTTGGATGAGGAGACTTGGACATAGACAGAAAAAGTCTCTGTCAGGATCTCATGGTGCCTGAAAATTCTTGTCCGTCCGGTCAAGCTATTGACCTTAAACAAGCGCTGGGTGGGAGGCAACCCACCATTAGGTACTGGTGTTTTTCTATTTAATTTTTGGTGTTTTTGTTATGATTTTACGTTTGTTTTTGGTTTCTGGTGAGTTTATGATTGCAGGTCTCGGACAAATTCGCAGTGCGTCGATCGACGCACTTCTGTGTCGATCGTCACAACACGATCGGAATCGCATTGCAGCGATCGTTGCGGTCCTGAGCAACGATCGACCATACACGAAAATCGCCAAGTAACGGTCGATGCACTTAGTGCAACGATCGATGCCTGAGCGACAGAGGTAACCCGACAGAACTCAACAGAACTTTAACAATTTTTATTTTCTTTTTACCGATCCTTCGCTTGACACTATTGGGGACAGTGTGTCTTAAGTGTGGGGGAGGTGCTACTGACGTTTATCTTTCTGTTTTCTTAAGAGTCAGTCCATTTTTCAAAATTTTTTGTTTTATTGAGTCAAAATTGTTTAAGTAAGAAACTATGATTTTCTGAGAAGATTTACAAGACTTGCAGGAACTTAAGTAACCATTGGGATGAAGTTGCAGGATCTATCTCTGACTATTAGAAAACCCCATCACGGATCAACCTACTGAGGACACCCACATCGCTTCAGGTATCAGAGGATCCTTTTACTGACTTCAATTTAATACTGACTTAGATTTCTCACCTAAGGGCTTGGTATACTTTGTGTCGGATTCCCTTGTTAGTTCTGACACAACCTGTCAACCTATCCTATTTAGTTCCCTTCTCCCCTTCCATAAAGTATAAAAAAAAAATATAATAAACTGAGGATGAGTTGGTAACTCCGAAGTGGTCACAGGAGTGGTAGAGACCCCTATTATCTCCTGTGCGATCCATGGAATGTGTCCAAAGTACACCCCATAACGGGAAGAACACTGATAAAAAAAATAAAATGATACCCAATGTGGGAAAAATCAGTTGTTAAAGAAGGGAAAAGAGAAGAAAGGGACTAGAGAAAGATAGTATGGTGGTCTAGAGCTGATAAGGTAAGAATCCATGTGCCCTTTGATCGATACTCCTTAGGTGAGACCGCACTTAAATACTTGCAGAAGTCAGTAGGGAGAATTTGAATGCTTGAATGTGATTGTGGAGTTTACTTAGGACAGTTGCTAAGTGTGGGGGAAGTACATGTTGGTCTTGATATCCTGTGGTTGATTCTTTCAGTGGTTTACTAAGGGAAATCTGAGTATTGTAGCTTCTAGGATGAAATGAGTTTCTGAAGAGTTTTCAAACCTCTTCACCAAGCTTTAGTTCTCTGTTTTGCTTGAGGGCAAGCAAAGGCTAAGTGTGGGGGAGTTGATATATCATGGTTTTTACTAGTTTTAGACCATGATATAAGTGTGTTTTAGTGTCTTTTTGTGTTCTTTTAGAGTCTTTTACAGGTATAATCAGGTTTGGAGCATATCTGGTGATTATGGCACTTTTTGGAGATTTTTGGAGTGTTTGGCCGAGAGATAGAGTTCACTGTCCGAAACAGAGAAATGCGTCGATCGTTGCACACATGCACCGATCGTTGCACCAGCGAGATGGGCCGGAACTCGGCGGTTTATGAAGAGTCAAGATATTGCACTCTGATCCAGAAGTTCCTGATATTTACAAAGAAGCCCTTGGCCGAGATTAGACCTATATAATTAAGTTTTTGGTGTTTTAATTACTTACGCATTCATAATTAAGAGCAGAGGATTTTTAGAGCTTTTGGGGCTGATCTGAACCTTTACTTCGTCTGTATTTGGAGAAGATTTCGAACCCCTTTAATTCTTTATCTTTTATGCAATTTATTCTTCATATGATTATGTTTTCATTATCTATGTCTGAGTAGATTCCTTGTTAGGTTTAGGGTTTCTCACATAGGATTTCATGACTTGCTAGACTTGTTTAATTCAGTTAAGGATTCATAACTATATCTGTTCTTCAATCTAATTGTGCTTAAAGCTAGTTCTAACCTGATCAATTAGAATCTAGATCTTAGGTTGCTAAATACGACACGGAAGTGTGGTTTAGGAATCTGAACTAATTAGGTTGAGCAATTAAACTTCTCGCAAATGAAAGTTTGGTTTAGGATAATTGTGAACATATCAAACTTGGAATTAATGCTAGTTTAATCTGTTAGTTCTCGCAAACGAAAGTTTGGTTTGCTGCACTTAGACTTAGAGAATTATCGCAAAGGAATTTGGTTAATTCTATATCTGTGTTTTGAGTTCTAGAACTGTGCTTAATTAGATCCTTGCTAAATGAACTGTCTGCTTGTCTGATTTCCTGAGAACGCCCTAGACTTAGCTCTCTTAATAACTTGCTTTCACAACCAACAATCTCTGATTTCTGTTTACTTTCTCGCATTGCTTTTAATTCAATCACATTGCTTTCTTCCTAGTTTAATTTCATGTTCTTGAGCTATTGAATACCGGAGTCCCTGTGGATTCGATACCTATATACTACAACTACTGAACTGTGCACTTGCAGTTAGATATAGGATTAAAACCTGACACCTATCATCGCACCTCAGACTATTCCTGGCAAAGAGCTCGAGCTCAAATGTGATTGACCTAAAAGTTCGCAAAGAACTACCTAAGGCAATTCAAGATAAGTTATCTGCTCGATTCCTCTGGAGAAGTTCGAATCGCCACAACGGCTCGAATTTTATGTTAAGGCATAAAACAATAAAATCTATGCTAAGGCATGAAATATTTAAAAAGCAAATTCATAAAAAAGAAAGGACACGATGTCCTCGAGTCCCAACACTAAAGAAAAACAAAGCCCCCTCGGGCAAATAGATGTTCAAAAAAAAAGAGGGCCCCTTGGGGGAACGACGGAACAATCAAAATTGCCGCGAGCGCGAGGAAGCCTCGTCTCCATCCTCCGCCTGATCACCGGTAGATGCAACCCCAGTCGGGAGGTTCGATCCGTATTGATCGGGGCGGGAAGCAGCCGGCGGCGGAGCGTGCGCCAAAATGACCGAATCGCTCGATACGGCCGGCAGGTTCAACTTGCCAACGCTAAAATCAGAGACCGCTGCGGCATTCATTTCTTCCATGGCCGTCCTCTTTTGGTCGGCCAACCTCAGCACTTCCCGAGTCAGGTCAAGCTCGCCGGAAGCAAACTCCGCTATGAGTTCGATATTGGCCAGGGTTTCTTGGAGGCGAATCTCAGCTTTGGTTTCAAGCTTCCGCCTCTCGCTCTTCTCCTTGACCTCCTTAAGGATTTCCAAGTATTCCTCGCTCATCTTCTTCCTCGCCTCGTGAGACGCGACCTTGATGTCGAAGTCCCTCCCCGCGAGGACCCTCTCCAGGTCGGGTCGATCTTGGGTAGCTTGCGCTGTTGCGACTCGACTCGCTTCTTCGGCAGCCAGCGTCCGACCTTCAGCCACCCGAACCCTCTGAGAAAGATCTTCTTCACGATTCTCGAGAACCAATAACCGGGCTTCCATTCCCTCGTACCTAGCCAATTTCCGTCCAAGCTCCTCCTCTCGAGCGAAGGAATCTTGCAGCTCCGCGGTCAAAATGCGGGCCGACCTCTTGGCGGACTCGAGCTCGCCTATTTGCAATCTCTCGCGAAGCTCGCGCTCGGACTGGGCCACAAGTCCGTTCGTAGCCTCCAGGAACTACTTAAGCACACGAACTTTAAAAAATCTTTCGTACAAAAGAAGGACGAGAACAAAGAATTACAATCGATACCTTCCCGGCGGCTTCCGCCATCCCGGTGTACAAAGCTCCAAGGACCATGTCCCCAACGGCCGGAAGCCGAACGCCTGTGGGTCCGAAGTGCCTTAATAAACGGGCCGCGTCCCCGGGCACCCCAACACTCTCGCTCGAACTACTCGAGCTTGCCTCCGCGTCGGTCCTCCGACGCTTTGGTGCGGGAGGAAGGTTCCCACCCACACTCTGATCATTCGGTCTCCCCGAAACATTCGGACGAGGACAACGCAAAATCGGCTCCCCATACGAGATCGGGTCCGCTCTCCAAACAACCGGAGGAGAAGGGACCCCCCTTGTCTCTGCGGCCGCATCGCAGGCCCCGGAGTTCGGAGGGATAACCAGGGAAGGGAGAGGAAAATCACACATGGCAAAAAGAGTGCGTTGCTTAGACTCCCGTCCCCCACCCTTTTTGCCAAATCCATAGGGTCCTTCCCGTTTCGGCGACTCCTCGATCTACGAGATAACTTCTCATGAGATGGAGTGCTAGCATCCGAACCCTCACCCAAAGAAGGACAGCCTGTAGAATCATAAAAAAGGGGTTTAGACTCTTCCCAAATAACGACGAACAAAACGTCACGAACAGGAGACTCACCCTCTCCTGCCCGCTCGAATATACGAAGCGGAGGTCGGACGGCTCGATTCAGAGAAGCCCGAGGAGGTACAGGAGGAAACGGCAGGTCCCGAGAGCCGAGATCGGACCTGCGGAACCCCTCTTGGGTCGACCCTCAGGGTAGCCTGCACGCGCTCAACCGTGAAACTGTCCCAGTTGACGACACCTCTCCTCAGACGGGTTATTAAGGCCTCCGTGACAGGATTAAGGTCAAGCCATTCGGGAAACTCTGTAATACAGAACAAAACTGATCAGGAATCCGACCAACAACAACATAAAAGTAAGGGAGATGGGATCGAAAAGGAAACCAAGAGTCCTACCAACATTGGAAGCCCACCGCGAAGGAATGACCGAGCAATCGAACTCTCTGACTGAGTGATGGGTCATCCTAAAGAAAAAATATTGGTCCCTCCATCCGTCCTTCGGCGGGAGACCGTCAAGAATCCTCCCAAACCGAGGAGAAAGACGATATGACCCAGGAAAGCGGGAATCTTGCTTCACCGAGCAAACCCGCATTAACTCCTCGGGGCCAAACTCAATTCCCTCCTCCGCGGCCCTGACTCCAAGTCCGATAACGTATCGAACGAAGTTCGGCGTCATCTGATAAAACGCCAGCTGGAGCTGGGCCAGCACTAAGAAAACAAGGCGGGGAATAGGGAAGAAGAGCCCACATTTTTCAAAATACGTGTAGGAGGCGCAGCAGTAGCCTTCTACGACCGTTTCGGGGGACACCGCCGGGGAAGGAATGACGATTTTGACTTCCGTCGGAATCCGGCAAAGCGCCCTTAACTGCTGAATATGGTCCACGGTTAGCGAAGACGGCGGGTGCGGACCAAATAACCCAGCCGCCGCACTCGTACTCGCTCCCGTAGGGTCTCTCAAAGCCATAACAGAAAATATCCGGGAAAGGACTTTTTTCTGGCGACAGAGGAAATATGGAGAAAAACCTTAAACAAGAAAGAGACAGAATAAAAGTAAGGAGGCGAAGGGCTGACGATATATGTACGATTACTTATATCGAGAATCGTGCGCAGTATCGTCCGTACGACTCCCAAACTCGTATTAATTACTGAGAAAATCGAGATGGTTTGGACTTCTCGTTTTTCCTTAACTCTAACCGTCGATTTGAGATCAACGGTTGTGAGTGCGCAGTAATTAGGTCACTTCATCAAAAAAATGAGCCCGAAAAGACTCTTCACAACCTTCGAATCTAGGCCATTGATGATCGACCGAATCTACGGTGAGAGATGAAATTCTCGAAACCAATCCACGCTATAACTGCTGACGCACTAAAAAGCAGATCAGCTCATCCCACGCACCCGTCCTTGACCGTTGGATCGCAATAAGATCTACGGATGGGGCGAGAATAATCATTAGATTTTTTGACGCCCGAGACACGCGCGCGTCTTCCCAAGAACGTCCACCGCCCATTAACCTCGACCTCTCGAAATCAATGGGCTGGGGGGCTATTGTTGGTGCTGGATTTCCCTCTAGGAAATCCGTCCCATTAACAGACAATACAAAGGCCCGTAATTACAAGCCTGTTCCAGAATCAAAGACAAAGAGGAAAAGCCGACTCCTTTGTTGGGCCCAAGCGAATAAACGCCCTGACAAGGCCCGGACGATGCCGAAGCCGGAGACGGTCGAGCTCGAGCTCGGCAGAAGATGACGTGGAGATAGAGCAACTCGGTCTTCGCTAGTTCAACTGATCCACGCGAATCTCGGAGATCATTATGACGGCGAGGCCGAAATATCGGAACAGAAAGACCAGATTCGAGACTATTTAAAGAAGAAGTGGCGATCCATTCAAGATATTCCAACCCTAGCTAAGAACACTTCGACTAGATAGCTCGATTCCATACTTTGTACTCTCTTTTCGATTGTGTTTGTTCTATCTCGACGATCAATCTCAATAAAGTCTTTGATTCATAGGAAACTATACCATTTCTATATCCTAAAGTCCAAATCCACGAATACAAATTCTTAGTGTGAATCCCGGATCCCACAACAGTGTATCATCTCGAAACACTCTTTACATTTGTTTAAGCTTAAAGGAAATTCAGTGCGACACTTCTTCGATCAGACACATATGTCACACCCAGAAACACCGATACTCCCACATTCAAATACCGGTAGTCTCCTAATCACTTTATCAGAAGCATGACCCATCTTTTTATGCCAAACTTCTAATGATTCCAATTTACAAACTTTCTTCACAATATGAATCTTCTGAATACCTTGAATAAAATACATAACTTCTCTTCTTTCACCCAGTCCAATCACGGTTTGGAAACAACAATCATACACAAGACAACCAGTCTTAGAGAACAACACACTGCAACTAATCTCATCAATCATCTGTGACATCGCATTTTAATTCTTCCACAAAAAGAACACGCTTCAAAGTTAACTTTTCTGCGAGAATAATAGTCCCTTCCTGATCAGCAATTACAGTATTCCCATTAGGTAGTCCAACCAAACATGGCGAGACTCTACACACGTTTAGTAGAGCATTCAACATACCGGTCATATGGTGTGATGCTCCACTATCAATTATCCATTCATCATCATAATCTTTATGACTTACATGATTTGAATATTCTGGTTTCGACTCCAACTTACTCAAAAGCCGATCCCATTCTCCTTTTTTCAACCCTGTTATAGCGTAGGTCGCTTCAGTGTGTTGCACAGAAACGTCCATGCGTGACACAATATGCGTGTATGCAACAACATTCATATTCTTCACCAAAGGAACGCCTTCTGCAATTCCCCTTTTTATCTTATCTTGAGCGAATTCCGCAGCTCTGTTTTTCTTGGTACACATCTCTTCACCGGAGATTTCTGTACCTCCACATTTTCCTCAACATCAATAATTGCCATATAAGAAACAATACTTGCGTTTGAACAAGTCTTCTCATAAACCAGATTCAATCGCTATCCCAAAAAATCGATTGCTCTGATACCATGAAAGATCTGGAGAAGAATTTTTTTCTTCTCAAAAGTGTACAACGTTATTTACATCCTTTTTATATGGATACATCTAAATCTAGAGTATATATATTCTAAGGAATAAGGAAATATTCCTTTATGACAATATCACAATATATAATCTATCTCTTAATACGTACTAAGTCAAACATTATAGGAGACAAAGTATCAATTCATTTGGGTTTACAATAATTCATATACCATTGCATAGGATTGGAGTACTTACATATTGAATGCACACCACCAATGGTTCATAGAGATGTCAAAACCTCCAACATATTGCTGGACGAGAATTTCAAGGCCAAACTCTCTGATTTTGGGCTCTCAAGATCTTTTCAAGGTGGGGGTGAATCTCAGGATTCAACGGCAATTGCTGGCACTCTTGGATACCTTGATCCCCAATAAGTATTATTACTTTAGATATACACACAAACACTTGTTCTAGAAATTCATATTCCTTCTTCAATGGTTAGTTATTCTGCATGTTATAAAAATATGAGATCCCTAGAGGACAGTAAATTATCAAATTGTTGCTATAGGAAAGATGATATATGCAAGTGTATATATTATCCTGTTTTGTAGAGCATGGCCCATGCATATGAGATTAGTCACCGTTAAAGTTCAATTATAACAAAAATAACTAATTTTGACCGGCACTTCCTTACGTGAGAATTCATTTTTCTTTACAAATTTAAAATTTTATATATTTTGATATTAATAATTTATATTTTTTAATTATAAAATATAATTTTAATCTTTCTTTATTTGGGAATTGTCTTTAATTTTATATTCATTATCAAAATGGTTGATTACTTGATTACTCTTAATGAAATTAGAGTTTTTACTTTGTTAACATTAGCTTATATTGATAAATTTATTATTTATTATATTAGTTTTAAAAATTATTTTATTTTGCTTTATTTTAGAGATAAGTACAAGCTCATAGAAAAATAAAAAACCAAACGATAAATATGAAACTATTTTGAAATAAGAGATTTAAATATTAATAAATATGATTTTGTAAATAATAATTTTTTTATAGTAAATTAGTATTATTTATATAAAATTTGAATTAAGATAAATATAAATGATAATTAATATGTATATTGATGTTTACATATAATTATAATTTATTATACCTAATATGAAAATATGTTTGCAAAGTGGATTTAGATATATATATATATATATATATATATTATTTATAATAATAATTTATTTTATTATTTAAGTATAAAATTTTACTAGTATGTTAAGATATAATTATAAGTGATATGATATAAATAGTTTTTAATAATATTATTACTGTCAAATTAAATTGATGATTTTAAGAAGTTTTTAATTTATTAATAGTTGTGCTCGCACATTGTGCGAACAAATCATACTAGTTATAATTATTTAATTTGTATTATGAAAATTGAGTTAATAATTTAGATTTTTTTAAATGAATTATTTGTTATTTGGGAGGACATATATCGCAAAGATAAAAAAAATAAAATAACGATTTTTCATTATAATTTTTAACCAGAATTGTTTGGAAATAATTTTTATTTTTATTTTTTTTTATGATAACAATCATTGTAAAAGTTATTTGATATAAGTTTAGTATTTATTTATTTTATATAATTATTATTTTATAAAACAACATATATTTATATATAAAATTTATTATGTTTTTAATATTTTTATAATTAAATAATTATTGAGACATAACAATCCATTTATATTTTTGCATTTACTTAATTTATTTTAATGTTTATATAAATGAAAGTGGTTAATTCATTTTTAACCTTTTTCAATAAAAAAATGTTGGATTTTTATATTAACTAATCTATTTTAAGTTGTTTTAAAGTTACTCTGTTCACCCGTCTAGATAATATTTTCCTTGTTCACTAATATATGTGTTTTATTAAATTTTAAATATATCAAATGAAATATGATAAAATATATATTTTAAACTTGTGAAAAGGTTTTTTAGAAAATTTATAATCAAAATTTTTAATTTATTTTTCAACTGTTTTTGTAATGATTTAAATATTACAATTTGATGGAACAACCCTCTAAAAAGTGCAATCGTAAAACATCAATCGTAATATGACATATCATATATTTGAACAGTATAAAATATTGACTAATTTTAATATTTTATCAAATTAAAAATATATCAATCAAATATTTAGTATAATTGTTTAAAATATTTATTTTTATAATTTTCACTTTTAAAAATTAGTTATAATAAAATACATGAAGATTTTGTGTTTATTATAGATCAAAATAAAATAAAATTATTGTTTGGTAAATTTTAATAATAAATAAGAATTTAGTAATTATTTTTCTTAAGAAATCAATAAATTTAAAAATATTTTGTAAGATTTTATTATATTATCAAATACATATTTATATTTCAAATAAAATATATATATTAAAATACTATGAATAAAAGAAAAAAATTAGAGAATAAATGTAACTAAAATTATTTTATAATAAATTTAAAAACAAATACGAAATCAATAGTTATTTTTGTTAAGAAATAAAATTAAATGTTTTATAATTTTTTTTAAAATATAAAAATATATTTTTACATTTGAAATAAAATAAAAAAGATATTAAAATATATTAAAAATGTATTATGAATAAAATCATAAATTAGAGAATAGTATTTTATAATACAAAAGTTGATGTATAAATTATTTAATTATATTTATAAACTTATTTAAGAGTTTCATGTTATATATATAATTTGTTTATTTTAGTTAATTAAAAAATAAGACCTATTATATTTATGTTGTTTGGTTTTTTTTTTTTTTTTTTTTTTTGACAACAGAGTGAATAAAAGAACCTATTAAACTAATTCCATGAAGGAGGCTCCGGTCCAACATGAAAGCTCCATGACTGTCTGAGACGGGCACTTTTTGCTAATCCATCCGCCGTCATATTTTTTGCTCTCGGTATGTGCTTGATCTTGAAGGTTGGGAAGAATCCCCTCCTTTGATCAAATTCTTCAATGTGTCCTTTGAAGGCAGGCCATTCGTCTGGTTCCGACACAATCTTAACCAGGTCTGAACAGTCTGTAGCAAATGTGGTATGAGGGTGCTGTAAGATCTTCATCCATTCCATAGCCCATATTAATGCTTCGAATTCGGCATGAAGTGGTGTCCGACATTGTCTGACGTTTCTTGCTCCCACCATAATATCATTTGTACCTTCATAAGAACTATACCATCCTTGTCCTGTGGACATTCCTCCTTATTTCCACGAGGCATCCACAAAGCACCAATGCCCCGAGATTACCATTTCATTACCCCCTATCCTTATTTCTGTAGGTCCTATTATTGAATCCTTTAATGTACCGCTTTGAGCTTCTTCCCATAGGTTCGATTCCACTTCTGCTATTATGACTGTATCCAGCGGACTCCTATCAATCTGAGTATATACCATATCATTTCTGCTTTTCCAAATGTACCATAAAATCCATGGGTAACCTTCATTATGTTGATCGTTTGGTATCCTCCAGAAGAGATAATCCATATTTGTAAATAACGACTCCGAGGGAAATATTGTCGGATTGGTTGGTACTCGAGATAGTGCCCATACTTGTCTGGCCGGTGGGCATTGAAAGAGTACATGATTGATTGTCTCTTCCATACCACAACGAACACACCGCGTGTCACACTTAATACCTCTTGTTTGCAGATTACATGTTACCGATATGTAGGAATTTCTAGCAGATTCTTAATCCAATTAGGCAATCCTAGTATGAATTCCGAGCCTAGAATCTACGGGTTCATGTAATTGAATCTATCAGATCTGGAGATTACCTGGTGATTAATGCAGCGGAAGTCTTAGCAAGTAATCGAGATCTAGAGCGCCTCAAGTGCTGCGCCTCTACTGGTATCCACACGCACACAGAACTGGACAGCATGGATGCTAGTGCCTATCAGAGATCTGATCTCCAGAGAGGTTTCTTTTCTGTTTCTGGTGGCTATCAATTAGGTTAGAAACGAGTTTAGGTCGACCATATATCTTATATATGTCGACTTAAACCGCCCCGGGATTAACTAATGATTAAACCAATTTAATCCGTCAATCCGCGAGTCGTGTCGACCGACACACTCTATGTGTCGATCGACACGGCCAATCTATGTCGACCGACACTCTTAGTGTGTCGATCGACATCGCCCAGAAATGTCGATATTGAATGCATATCAAATATGCATTCACCCGATCATTACATTAATGATCATCCTCTCATTCAATGTCCAGTTTGCTTAGGTGTGTGACCCTGTAGGATCATATAACACTAGCAATGAGTTCTCAACTCATCGATCATAAGTGGCTTCTAGCAAAGCATTATGACTACCCAGTGTCATATGATTGTCTCATCTCGACAACACGACTTTCTCTCAGAGTAAGTACAAATAGATTTCAGGACATTCCCAACAATCTCCCACTTGTACTGGAATCGTCTATTCCTTTTAAACCCTTCGTCACTATATCTCGATCCGGCATAAGGCAAGATCCGTGTCATCCTTATTAAGCCAAAATCATGTTCATCGAATTCCGATTCATACTGACAAGCCAAACGACTGACAATCACCTCGTTTGAGTGTGGCCACACATTTTCTCATTATCAAATCTTCGATGGGCCCTGAGATATTTATCTCCTGTTATATAGGAGGGACAATTCCCATCTTGTTCCATCCCTGTTCCTTCACACGCTTCATGATACGCCCAATCAATGTCGTTATGATCACCAGTTACGGCTGACGTTTGACAAGGTCAAAGCGGACCAATTCACATGTAAGAAATCATGATGAACTCAGGTCTAAGGACTATACTCTATAGTCGTAATGAAAACTCTCATGACACTATATAACTATCCCGTAGAGTTCTCATCAGTGGGCCATGTCCGATCATGTGTTCTCTGACACATACCTATGTGATTGACTTTAATACTCTTATTAATGACTCCATGAAACTTAGTCATCAGTCACCTCACATACTAGTCTCACGTGGTTGTTAATGTCCCACTTTAACAACCTCGACCAGGGACAAACATAATTTATGTCATTTATTATTTATAGGGTTTCATGATCAAGTCACATACTTGATGACCTATAAAATGTCATAAATTACTTTGGGACTATTATTTAATAACCATTATTAAATAATACAGATGTCAGATTTCAATAACATAATCATATTATGTTTATACGAACATCATATCATAACTAAAATTAATAACATTGACTCCCACTAAAATTAAGATCACGTCTTAAGACATCTAATGCCTTTAGCAGTAGCCTGACCCTCATTCGCCCTAGCTCAGCGTGTGTCGAAGGACACTGCGTCTTGCTAAGAGTAATACCAAGAGTCATTTGCACAAAGTCCTTCTTGGAATCATGCATACTGGATCTGTGTAAGAACTTATCACATAAGTATCTTGACACAATCCAATTAGCTTGTCTAATCTATCTCCATAGATTCTTATTCCAAGAATGTATATGGTTTCTCCCATATTTCTCATCGAAAAACAACTTTTGAGTCAAGTCTTAACAGACTTATACAATGGAACTTCATTTCCGAGAAGTAGTATGTTATCAACATACAATACTAGAAATGCAACTGCGCTCCCACTAGTCTTCTTGTAAACACATGTTTCCACTTCATTCATGACGAAATCAAACCTTTTGACTTCTTCATCAAAACGAAGGTTCCAACTCCGAGATGCTTGCTTCAATCCATAAATGGATCGATGAAGCTTGCATATCTTCCTAGCTTCATTAGGATCAATGAAAAACTTCAGGTTGTGTCATGTACACATCCCTTTCCAGAATTCCATTAAGGAAAGCTGTTTTTCACATCCATCTGCCAGATCTCATAACCATTATGAGTAGCGGTTGCTAGGAGAATCCGAATGGACATAAGCATGGTGTCTGGGATTAGGTTTCTTCACAGTTAATACCATGAATTTACTTGAAACCTTTTCCACCAATCCAGCTTTGGACATCGCCATTCCGGATTCAGCGGCTTTTAGCCACTTTCGGAGTCAAGGCCCATCATTGCTTCTTCAAATTTCGCAGGCCCGTCACTTTCAATGATCAGTAGATCACGGCAATTGGTTACGAGAAATCCCCATTTCTCGGATTCGTGACGGATCCTATTGGATCTACGAGCTTCAGTCTTGTGTTAAAAGTCACGCACATATCTCATATGTAGACTTTTACCACGATCTAATTAACCAAGATTTAAACCGTAGCTAATTAAATCATAAACCAAAATATTTTGGTTCGCGACCTGTGTCGATCGATGCAACTTTTGCGTCGATCGACACATCTTTAAAACTCGCTTTTGAATGTATATCTAATATTCATTCATCAGATCCTTGCAAACCTCAGGCACCACAGTTGCAGGTTCTACAACTCTTTGTAGATCCAACTGCTGCTCTTCCTCATCGGGTTGAACAGTCTCCTGTGATTCTCGAATTTCTTCGAGTTGTACTTTACTCCCACTGTTCTTCTTGGGAAGAAAGTCTTTCTCAAGAAAACATAGTTCCGAGCAACAAACCATTTGTTCTCGAACTGGTTGTAAAAGTAACATGCCTTGGGTTTTGTTAGGACAACCAATGAAGTAGCAGTTATCAGATTCGGATGTGAGCTTATCAGAGATTAAACGTTTTACATAAGCCTCACAACTCCAAATCTCCATGATGGATAAATCAGAAACATTTACATTCCACATCTCATGTGGTATCTATGTAACTGATTTTAATGGAACACTATTTAATGTAAACTCAGACAATTTTAGAGTGTATTCTTAGAAGGATATTGGAAGATCTAAGTGACTCATCATTGATCGAACCATATCTAATAAAGTTCGATTCAGGAGGAGTGACTTGTGAAACACTTTCACAATCTCTCAGATGATCACTACATTCTTGACTCAAGTATTCACCTCCATGATCTCATCGCAGAGCTTTAATACTTTTGCCAAATTGATCATGTACTTCATTCTAGACCTCTTTGAACTTTTCAAAAGATTCTAACTTATGTCTTATTAATAAGATATAACTGTACCTACTGAATACATCAGTAAAGGTAATGAAGTACTGAAAATTTCCTCTAGCATTTGCGCTCATCGGCCCATATACATCTGTATGTATAAAGCCCAATAAGCCTCTAGCCCTTTCATTATATCCGTTCGCGACCTGTGTCGACCGATGCATTGTTTGTGTCGATCGACACTACCCTTTTTCCGAAAGGGGCCTTTGTCATTTTACCCAATAAACAAGATTCACTTTACTCATTGTGATTCATAATCAGATGAGCCCAAAAGCCCATCACTATGGAGCTTCTGAATCTGTTTCTCATTTACGTGGCCCAAAATGACAATGCCAGAGAGAAGTTTGATATTAATGTTGTAGTTAGGCATATTCTGGTTTATAACATAAAAATCCATTCTCTAATGGATTCCTACTATAAAATATATCACTGTAATCAAATGAATAACACTTATTCTTAATTTGAAAACTGATATCCTTTCATATCCAAACAAGGATTAGAAATAATCTTTCTGCTCATAGCAGATACATAGTAGCAGTTTTAAGTTCAAAACATGCCATAAAAGGAAAAACAAATGAAATACTCCTACTGTTAATGCAGCAACTCTTGCTTCATTTCCATGCGTAGATCCACTTGTCCTTTCTCCATAATCCTACTTTTGCTCAGGCCCTGCACATTTTCACAAAATATGAGCACCACAGCTGGTATCCAATACCCAATAAGTAGGACTATAAGAAGTAACATTTACTTCTATAACATAATACCTGAAGAAGAAGTCTCGTACGTCTTCTTCAGCTTCTCATAATCTTCCAAGAATTTATTGCAGTTTCTTTTCAAATGCCCATAATCATTACAATAACGGCACTTAACATCTTCAGAAGGACTGGTTTTAACCTTAGGAGCTTGGCCAGACTCGCTTAGATTCACAATCGAGCTTGTCTTTCCATCACCTTTGTTCTTACCAAGTTTCTTAAACTTTTTACCCTTTTGTACCATAAGGACATCCGGGGTGTCCTTCTTGATGTTAGGTTCAGCAGTCTTAAGCATCCCATGCAATTCAGTCAACGTCTTCGTCAAGTTGTTCATGTTATAGTTCATAACAAATTGATCATAGCTTGACGGCAGTGACTGTAGAATGATGTCAGTAGCCAACTCTTGGCTAATGGGACAATCCAGCTTCCCCAGGTTATCAATATAACCCATCATCTTAATGACATGAGGACTAACTGGTTCGCCCATTGGTAGCTTGCACTCAATCAGAGACCTAACCGTCTGGTATCTCTGAGTTCGTGCCTGCTCCTGAAACATACTTTTCAGGCCAGTGATCATCTCTTTTGGCGACTCCACGTACTCATATTGCTTCTGCAATTCTGAGTTCATGGTAGCCAACATGAGACAACTCACATCCACCACATCATTAGAATGCTTATCCCAAGCATCCTTATCTGACTGCCAGGCATTGGCTCGGTACTTCTTAGGGAGAACTTTCTCAAGGACATAGTCCTTTTTCTCCTGTTTGAGAACAATTCTCAAGTTCCGATACCATTCAAGAAAGTTGGATCCATTTAACTTGTCCTTCTCAAGGACGGATCGCAGGGAGAAATTGTTACGATGGTTTGTGCTAGACATAGCTGAAAAACAAGGGAGGTTTAGTTATGATGTTCAAGAAATGAGAAGTCTTAACATTTAAGAAAACTCGCATTATATTCAAACAATGTTTCCTCAGATGAATATAATGATCCAAGACCCATATTTCACTAAATTCAAGTGAGCCACTGGCTATCACTCAACTTTAGCTATTTAGGTAAGCAACAACCTTGCTAGTTATATCCAATACAACTCTTGGTTGTGGACTGACATCTTATGTCAAATCCACCTGATGTCTCTGAGCCCAAAACGATTTTGATGGCTCAGTCAAGTTAACCAATCTCTTCAGTCATGTAACTGTCGATGTCTTGCACTGCAAGTACATCAACATGATTACCTCTGTCTTACTCATGAAATGCGGACATATTGCACTGCAAGTCTGTCACACAACTCAATGAGTCTTGACAGTTGACAAGATTGGAAAGACATCAAGTATCACTTGATATTTTAGTTGAGGAACGGAATCATTAAAACGTTCAGTTTTATTATGTTTTAATTCTTATAATTAATTGATTTATCATGCTTTGGTTCTGTGATTGCAGGCTCCAAAACCCAATTATCGAATCTGATGTCGACCGACACTACTATAGTGTCGATCGATACAGAATAACCAAAAGCAATCCGCGATAACCGATCAATCCAATTGATCCGGTTTCGAATACCAGTCGGTGTCGATCGATGCTACACTAGCATCAGTCGATACCAACCTAATCAAACCAATTGCAATTCAAACCATTTAACCAAGCTCGATAACCGGTCCAATCCAATCGAACCGGTTCATCAATCTCGCGAGGTTTGTGTCGACCGATACAACTCTTGTGTCGATCGACACTAGGCGAAAAGTTTTATTCGGGTTATCCTTCTGTGTCGACCGATACCCGCTTGGTGTCGATCGACACAGGGTGATAATCCCTAATCGTTTTTCAAGTTAAAACCCTAAAACTAGATTTTAATCAAAAACGAATTTCAGCATGCTTGTATCAACTATACAGAGATCCAGATTCAACTAATCTAATCAACATGCCACAGATTCAATGGAACCCTAAAGCTCTGATACCACTGTAGGAATTTCTAGCAGATTCCTAATCCAATTAGGCAATCCTAGTATGAATTCCGAGCCTAGAATCTACGGGTTCATGTAATTGAATCTATCAGATCTGGAGATTACCTGGTGATTAATGCAGCGGAAGTCTTAGCAAGTAATCGAGATCTAGAGCGCCTCAAGTGCTGCGCCTCTACTGGTATCCACACGCACACAGAACTGGACAGCAGGGATGCTAGTGCCTATCAGAGATCTGATCTCCAGAGAGGTTTCTTTTCTATTTCTGGTGGCTATCAATTAGGTTAGAAACGAGTTTAGGTCGACCATATATCTTATATATGTCGACTTAAACCGCCCCGGGATTAACTAATGATTAAACCAATTTAATCCGTCTATCCGCGAGTCGTGTCGACCGACACACTCTATGTGTCGATCGACACGGCCAATCTATGTCGACCGACACTCTTAGTGTGTCGATCGACATCGCCCAGAAATGTCGATATTGAATGCATATCAAATATGCATTCACCCGATCATTACATTAATGATCATCCTCTCATGCAATGTCCAGTTTGCTTAGGTGTGTGACCTTGTAGGATCATATAACACTAGCAATGAGTTCTCAACTCATCGATCATAAGTGGCTTCTAGCAAAGCATTATGACTACCCAGTGTCATATGATTGTCTCATCTCGACAACACGACTTTCTCTCAGAGTAAGTACAAATAGATTTCAGGACATTCCCAACACGATAGGCATCCTGTAAGAGCTTGCCATATAAAGTGTCTTAATTTGGGTGGACACTTTATCTTCCACGAATAAGCTTGCAATGGTTTAACATCCGGTCCCCACTCCGGCATGCGCTCACCAAGATCTGGTATATCTCTCTCCGTATTATAGCCTGACTTAACCGTATATTTACCAGTCGTTGTATAATGCCATCCTATCGCATCTGACCGATTAAATCGACTAAAAGGGATACTTTCAATCAACATTGCGTCCTCAGTATCAATCACTCGCTCTATCACCTCTTTATTCCAAATTTGTTTTTGATGTTGTTTGGTTACATGGTTAATAATTATCTTCTTTGGAAATATTTATAGTAGAAAAATGTCATACTCTTGAATTACCCTTAATAAAATTAATTAAATCATTATTATGCAATAGTATAACTTGTAATATAACACATGAAAGAAATCTAGTCTCTAATACACTCTATTTTATAATAGTACTAATACAATATTAAATAATAAATATTAATACTATATTATATAATAAGTTTTTTGAAAATGAAAGAGTTCTTTGAATATCTCTCTTTCACTTTTTATGAGACTTTTTAATCTAATATTAACCAATATGACTCGCTCACACCATATGCGAACACAAATATTATTAAACATAAATTATCTAAAAATAAATAGATATCAAATTGCTTTAGGGAAGTTTTGGTACATGATATCTGTGACTTATGCTCCAAAATATTCATCTATAATGTGGGGTAGAAGATTTAGGAAATCATACATTATGAATGAATCAAATTTGAAAATTTCGATTCTCTGGTTTAGAAGATTTAGGAAAACATATATTCTGAATAATTCACAAATGATATTCTCGGATCACTGGCTATTCTTTACAATTAAGAAGTTTTTCCGACGGTGGTTGTGGGATAGTATAAATATACTATGTGGGATGATTGATTTACAGCACACTTACATCGATACATCTCTTAAGTCCTTTACATTATTTTCTGTGTTCTCAATTCTTTTGAGTGTTTTCTCTTTCGGTTCATCTCGGTTGCTAATCATGTCTCAAACTCAGCTTATGAGTAAGGGTACTGACAAGAAGGTGGTGGAGAAGGGAAAGGGTTTGAAGATCACTATCCCAAAGTTTGATAATTCAAACCTGATTCAGGGGTATGCCAACACTTTAATTGGCAGGTGCATGAACCCCTCAAAGCAGAACATGACGACTCTGCTCTACATGTTCCCGAGGATCTGGCAGTTGGAGGATAAGGTGGTGGGGGCATATTTGGGTCTTTGTCGGTTTCAATTTGATTTTGATGATGCAAATGATATTGAAGAGGTCTTGAAGATGGAACCTTTCCATTTTGACTATTGGATGGTGGCGTTGGTTAGGTGGGAACCGGTTGTTTTCACAACATACCCATCGGTGATCACTTTTTGGGTCAAGGTGCTGGGGATTCCGTTACATTACTGGGCTGATCCAACGTTCAGAAGTATTGGGGAGCAGGTGGACCTAAATGATGGAAGGATTCAAGTGGCGGTGGATGGTTTTAAACCACTGGTATTCACAACTACCATTGAGTTTCATAATGGAGAGGAGACTCTGGTGTTCAGAAGTATTGAGAAGTTATTTGGCTTCTGTAAGATCTGCCATAGTCTTTTTCATGACCAGTTTAGGTGTCCCACAACAGGGTTTTCACAGGAGGATGGCAATGATGGACCGGCAGACAATCCAGGACAGGGACCGCCAAGGGCTCAAGCGGTGAGTTTTAAGGCAGCAGTTATCAATAATGCTGAGAAGGCAAAGGAGAGTGCTCCTCACCATTTGGATAAGGATAAGAACAAAGGAAAGGCGGTTGCAAGGGAGTATCATCGAAGGCCGAGAATGGACAGTGAGTACCGAGCTTACAAACCAAGGGTTCACAGAAGAAATGGGGAAGGAACTTCAAGAGGAATTCGCAAGTCAGGGTATGTTTCTCCAAGGACTTTACAGAAAAGGTATGATGTTGATCCTAAGGGAATAAACAACCTTAAGGATGATAGTTTGGGATCTCATCTTTCCGAGAATGAACGACGGATGCTGGAGGCTTATCAGGGGACTAACTCGGTCCATGCTCCAACTCAGGAGCATCAGATGAGGTCAGATAGTGTGGTATCTAAGGCTAGAAAGGCACTCACGTTTGAGGATCCAATGATGTATATTAACACGGGCAAAGCAGAGGAAGGAAAGGTCAGGATTGGTCATGTGAAAGATAATTCAATTCCTGTGTTTGAAGATCTGGTGGCAGGGATCAACTCAGAGGAAGAGGGGGAGGTAAAAGATGACATGGAGGATGATCTTTTGATGGAAGGAGAGAAAGAGAATGCCAAGGACACAGAGGAAGCTATGAGTTTGGAAGAACAAGCCCAAGCGGAGGGTGAAGAAGTAGGTGATGCGGCCAATCAGACTGTTGCTGAGTCAAAGGTTGTGCCACACTAGATGAACAAGAAGAAAGCTAACAAGAATGGAGGTGTTTTGTTGGGTGGTGGGAATACTAAGAAACGATTGGTACAGGGGCTGCTCTCCCCAAGGAAGAGAACCTTGACAAAAACAAATGGAAAGAATGGAGAGAAAGGCAATTCGGCTGGGGAGAATGCGACATTACCAACTAAGAAACCCCCTAAAACAAATAATCCATAATGAGAGGGAGCTACAAAAGTTTCAGAAGAACTTCCTTTATTTTGTTTTTTCGGTTTGAATAATCAGAGGGCTGGGTGGGAGGAGGACGCTAGTCAACCAATCACTACAAGCTATTCTGTTGTTTTTCTTTATCTTTATTGTTGTTTTCCTGTTGCTGATGACAACAAAGTAGGTTTTAAGTTCCATTTAAAAAGCATGTGTAATGCTAGGTTGTTATTCATGAATAAAGGGTCTCTTCTATACGGTTCATGTAGAGTGGTTTTGGTGAAGATAACGGAAAATACTTTGTGGCTGCATACTGAGCATATTATTCTTGGTTATACCATTATAATCCATAGCGCTCGGTTTTATTTTCGGATCCTTTTAATTCATCTTTTGTAGGATCAATAGGGTCATTTATTTTCTGAGTATGCTGATGTTGCTTCTTTGCACAGGTGATATCGGTCAGCAGATGGGATTCGCAGACGAGGGTAATTCCAAAAGGACACAGTTGCAGGTATATTTTATCCTTACACGTTGTGGGGCCGTCAGATATGTTTTATCTTTAATGGATAAGGATTTGAGTAGGGATAACTGGTTTAGTCTTGATAAGGAGAATGGTGTACTACGTTGTCAATGGGATTTACATGGTCAAGGGGTATGAAGTCATCAGAGCAATGTTCTAGCTAGTGGTGATGGATTGATAATAACTCAGAAAATGGGGGAGGTGTATTTATTGTGTGCAGGTGCAAAGCCTTCTAAAGATGGTTTTATGGACGAGGGAGCTCCGGTGTTGACAAAGGGTAAGATTAACAGAGATACAATGGCTTATTTTCGGTTATTATGAGACGGAATTTGTTGATACAAGCGGTTGGCATAATCTTTTATATGGGTTGTGGAAAGTCATAGAACAATGGCTAACTAACATTAATGGAAGGGACAGGAAGAAGGCAGGTAACAAAGGACATAAATACTCAGGTATTAAAAGGTATAATGACAGATTTAAGGACAAAGACACAAGGATCAAGCTACTCGAAATTGATCTTTGGATTGATAAGAATAAGGTGATGAACATAGTTATATGGAGGCTTATATGGGGTGGAGGCGTAAAGGGATTCAAAGGCGGTTACTGGAAAATGGTGTTATGCTCTTGGTGCGGGGGAGGACAAGTGGAGATATTGCGGACTTTATTTAGGGTTGTGGAAAGAGGTGTATATGTAAAAACGGTTGTATTTCCATCGCATGTGGCTTATACATAGATTTGGTTTTGTGTATTGAGGAAATAGATATATCAGGTACAGAGGAATTAGGATTTTATAATTGTTTAGAGTGGAAATATATATTGCTAAGGGACTCATGCACGGAAGTTATGAGTATTGATGGACTTACATACGGATTTATAGAGATGGATATGGGACATATTAGAGACATGGTTTCAAATGGTTATCTGACTTTCAATACGAGATTGATTGTAATGATATATATGAATCAAAGATAGAAAGGAAAAAAGAGCACAACAGAGGTTAACAGGACTTTACTATTGGCAACAGTGTTGAACTGGTTGTTAGAAAGGGTGTCTTCAGATCCTTGCTGCACACATATAAAAAGCTGTCAGATTTTTTGATGCGTATTTTAAGTTGGAATTGCCAAGGGCTAGGCAGCAAATGGACCATTAGCTATTTACGGGAATCATGCTTCAAACATAAACCGGAATTCGTATTTTTATCAGAGACAAAACAACAGCGGCCCTTTGTGGAAATGTTTCAGAGTCATTTTGGATATGATAACTTATACACGGTTGAACCCCAAGGTCTAAGTGGTGGTTTGGCTTTATATTACAAGAATATATACAATGTCAATATTAATTTTGCAAATAATAGGTTAATTGACATTGAAGCAGAGATGCATAATCATAAGGTTTATCTAACTTTTGTATACGGAGAACCAAATCATAAATTACGACATCAAGTATGGGAACGAATAACGCGGATAGGTATTTGTCGGAAGGAGCCATGGTTTATCATCGGGGATCTAAATGAGATCACAAGAAATCATGAGAAAGAGGGAGGAACTATACGGAGTGTAGCGAGCTTCGTAGATTTCAATAACATGATCAGGAACTGTGGCCTTTTGGAATTTCCGTTCACCCTGGAGAGGTTGGGGAGGGGAAAAAATGGTACGATGCCGTTTAGATAGAGCCTTGGCAAATGAGGAATGACATACTTTGTTCCCACAATCATTTGTTGAATATTTAGGCATGATAGGATCGAATCATCGTCCTATAGTAGCAACTATAAAGGACAGGATTCAACGGAAAAGATCACAATTTAGGTTTGATAAACGATGGATTGGCCAAGAGGGTTTAATGGAATCAATAATTAACGTGTGGCAATCACATGAAACGGAACGTAAACCGGATATCGTATCTAAAATACGGAACTGTAGGCACGAAATCTCGAAGTGGAGAAAGAACGACCTACCATATGGTAAGGAGAAAATAAATGATTTGAAAATGGCATTAGAAGATGTACAAAATGATGATAATAGATCACATGAGGAGTTTTTGGAAATTTTTCGTAAGTTAAAGGAAGCATATCTGGTTGAGGAACTATACTAGCAACAGAAAAGTAGAAATATGTGGTATACATCGGGTGATCGGAATACAAAGTTCTATCAAGCATTAACAAAACAATGAAGGGCAAGAAACCGGATTGTAGGTCTTCATACTGAGGCTGGGGATTGGGTAACGAAGGAGGAGGAGGTAGAAAAGGTGGCAGTGGATTATTTTTGAGAAATTATTCACATCATCAAATCCATCATACATGGACGACTTTCTTTTTGAGGTACCAGAATTAATAACAAAACAAATGAACATCAGATTAACAACGGTTGCATCTGAAGATGAAATTCGACAGGCTTTATTTATGATGCATCCGGAAAAATCACCTGGACCGGATGGTATGACAGCACTGTTCTTTCAACAATCATGGCCTATTGTTAAATACGATATTATCCGGTTCGTAAATGAGTTTATTCAGACAGGAGTTTTTGATTCTAGACTGAATATTACAAACATTTGCTTAATACCAAAGAAGGAGCGACCCAGTCGAATGACGGAACTTAGACCCATTAGTTTATGTAATGTGGGATACAAATGGCTGTCAAATGTATTATGCCAACGACTAAAACCTTTATTACCGAAACTTATATCGGAAACACAGTCGGCATTTGTGGCCGGGAGACTAATTTCGGATAACATCTTAATTGCTCAGGAGATGTTTAACGGATTAAGGGCGAATCCATCGTGTAAAAGAAAATTTATGGCAATTAAAACGGATATGAGCAAAACATACGATAGAGTGGAATGGATATTCATTGATAAACTACTACGGAAGCTGGGCTTTGGAAACCATTGGATAAATCTTATGATGGCCTGCATTACATCAGTGCAATATAAAATCTTATTAAATGGACACTCGAAGGGATTAATTAAGCCAAATAGGGGACTACGCCAAGGGGACCCATTATCCCCATACCTCTTTATTCTATGTACGGAAGCATTAGTTGCCAACATTAAAAAGGCGGAACGAGAAAAGGTTTGGACAGGTTGAAGGTGGCGAGAGCATGCCCTCCGATCTCACATATGTTATTCGCGGATGACAGTTTATTCTTCTGTAAAGTAAATACAGAGGAATGTAACACTATACTTACCATTTTGAAAGGGTATGAATGAATCGGCTTCAGGACAACAAATAAATTTCGACAGTCATCAATATAGTTTGGGCATACGGTTATTCACATAACCCGAGGGGAAATAAAGATAATTTCAGGTATTACGAAAGAGGGAGGGATGGGTACATATTTGGGATTCCCGGAAAGTCTGGGAGGTTCGAAAACTCAGATCTTTAGCTTTCTCCATGATAGACTACATAATAGAGTCAATGGATGGACAATTAAATATCTAACAAAAGGAGGAAAAGAGGTCCTAATAAAATCGGTCGCAACAACATTACCCAATCATGTAATATCATGTTTTAGACTACCAAAGACAGTGACAAATAAACTGACCAGTGTGACGGCGCAATTCTGGTGGAGTACGAACGGTAACCAAAAAGGGATGCATTGGATGTCTTGGGATAAGTTATGTAGAGATAAAAAGATGGAGGAATAGGCTTTAGGGACATGGTGAATGTTAACACGGCTTTCCTGGGAAAACAACTATGAAGATTGCTAGATAGACCAGACTTCTTATTTGCAAAGGTTTTCTAAGGTAGATATTATAGAAATGGGGGTCCTTTAGATCCAATCAAGTCATACTCTTCATCTTATGGATGGAGAAGTATCACTTCAGCTAGATCTCTGGTTAACAAAGGGCTAATCAAAAGGGTTGGAACCGGGGACACCATATCCGTATGGAACGATCCTTGGATTCCAGGCCACCGCCCGAGGTCAGCAACTAATAAAACAACTTCTTATGATCCCTCACTTAAAGTGAGTCAATTGATCAATCATACTCATCATGTATGGGATGAACAAATGATTCACAGTATCATTGTTCCAGAGAAAGCGACACTGATCTTGGGTTTATTAATTAGTAGGTATTCTAGACCGGAAAATATCGGTTGGCATGATACAAAAAATGGAAAATATTCGGTTAAATCAGGCTACTATCTTAAACGAACCTACCCGGATAAAGGAAACATAAATATGGTTTATGGACCTGACGTCAAACGACTTCAAGAGTTCTGTTGGAAACTCAGATGTCCACAAAAAATAAAGCACGTTATCTGGCAAGCAATTTCGGGATGTCTATCGGTTACAAAATTTTTAAAAGCTCGGGGAATAAGGTGTGACACCCGATGTGTCAAGTGTGGGACTGAGGAAGAATCAATAAATCACGTTCTTTTTGAATGCCCACCAGCTTTGCAAACATGGGCATTATCAACTATTCCCTCAAATCATAGAATCTTTCCTCTATCCTCCTTATTCACCAATATGGATCACCTATTCTGGAGGGTGACCTCGGATATTGATAAAATATATTTCCCATGGATCATTTGGTATATTTGGAAAAGCAGAAATGATAAAATATATAGTAATATTGATCGGGATCAAAGAGAAATCTTAAGATTAGCGGAAAGTGAGTCCCTTGCATGGGGAGATGCTCAAGCTTCGGATTCCTTGGTTACGACAGGTACACACATGAGAAATGGAAACTTGGCTTCGATATCGGCACAGATGGAACTTCATGGAAGATGGTGCTTTGTGGATGGATCATAGAAGGAAGGGAATACCTTCTTAGGACAAGGCTGGTATAACATTTACGAAGGAGAGCGAGACGTCATGATGCGAGCGAGAAATATCAGATGTAGTTTATCTTCTCTTCATGTAGAATTCGAAGCACTCATATGGGCAATGGAGTGTATGAAGAGATGGGATCAACGCGACGTAACCTTCGCAACAGACTGTTCAGAACTGGTGAAGATAGTGTCTACACCTACAGAATGGCCTGCATTCACGATACATTTGGATGAGTATGAGAGTCGCAAGAGTTTCTTCAAAAGGTTTGTTATCACTCACATTCCAAGAGCAACCAACACAAAGGCGGATAAGCTAGCACGCGGTGCAAGGGTCCAACCATCTTATTTCGTTTTTATAAATTCAGATTCACCATCTTGGCTAACTGAGATTCGGTAGTATCTTTTGTTGTTGACAAAAAAAAAGATATCAAATTAATTTAACAATATTAATAATATTATTTAAAACCACATGAAACTATATATAAGTAACCATACATATATTTATATATTTAATAAAATATTTGATAGTTTATTATAAATAAAATTAATAGTAATAAAATAAATTGTAATTATATATTTTTGTATAAGAATCAATACATAAATATCTTATTTAAAATACTGAATTTTAATAGATAATAAAAATTATTATATAAAATTCAAAACAATATTTATTAATATTTAAAATTTTATAAAAAATTTCAAATTTATCATTTTTTATTGAAAGTTATTTTTATCTCTAAAATAACATTAAAACATCATAAATATTTTAATATTTATGATCTCATGTTCAAGGTTGTGTATATCTCCAAAATTATTTTTTTTAAATTATCATAAAGATTTCGTATTTATCATCTCATTATTTTATCTAAGGTTAACAAAAATAATAAGCCTAATTTCATTAATGGTAATTTAGTAATCAATTATTTTAAAAGTGAATGTAATACCAAAAGTACTTTCCAATTAATATAAAAATATTAACATTTTATTGTTTTTTTGTCAAATATTATTTTTATTGTAGTATAGTACATTTTATGGTTGGAAATAAAAAAATATTTATTTTTTTCCTTTTGTATTCGGTTTCCTGGGCCACATTAAATATGAGTTTTAAGGATTTGTAAAAATTATTCACACATTAATGAAAAACCTAGACGGTATTTTCTTCAATTCGCTTTTCTCTCAAAGTTCTCGAATTCTACTTGCTCTTTCTCAGCAAATTCACAGCATGTTAAAATGTATACACTATGTTGTTATCTTGCAGATATAATAATTCAGGTCGCTTGGCTGAGAAGAGTGATGTCTACAGCTTCGGGATCGTGTTGATGGAGATGATCACAAACCAACCCGTGATTAACCAAACCTCTGTAAATTCTCACATAACACAATGGGTTGGCTTTATGCTTAACCGAGGTGATATTATTGAGATTATGGATCCAAACCTTCGCAAGGATTACGACTTAAATTCTGCATGGAGAGCTCTTGAGCTGGCAATGTCCTGCCAGATCCTTCTTCCTCAAAACGACCATCCATGTCTCAGGTTATTCATGAGCTAAAAGAGTGTATTGTGTGTCAGAACTCGGGGGTAAGTAAGAATCGAGGCTTGGAAACCGAAGAAAATATTAGCTTGGGCACTTCGGACTTTCCCATGCCAAGATAGTTTGAGTGTTTCTACTCTATTTGCACTACAAGAAAACATGTCAATTCTGAGAGACAAAATCGACGGTAATCCATCGGAAATGGCCATTTCCGACGGATTTCCTACCAAAAAATTCCGTTAGTTCTATTTCGTTGGAAAAAATATCCGTCGGTTTTTCGTCAGTATTTCCCGACGGATTACCGTCGGATATGTAAAAATATCCGTCGGAAAACAAACCGACGGATTATCGATCGATTTTCGACGGAAGGGATACCGACGGAATTCTGACGGGAGAAAACCGACGGTTTAATGAGGGTATACTTCCGACGGTATACCGACGGAATATTACCGGCAGTGTTCCGATGGTATACCAACGGAATATTACCAGCGGTATTCCGACGGTATACCGACGGAATATGTATATTACCGACGGTTCACCGACGGATATGTAAAATTTATTAAAAAAAATATTTCGAAAATTAATTAATTAATTATTATGAGAATATAAACACCAAAAAAATAAATTTATTAAGATTAAAATTATTCCAAATTTTTTTTAAAATTACATTCACTGGGGAGCGGATCTCGATCCCGCTCCCGTCCCCTTTTTCTTTACCTTCTTTCCCTTTCCCTTTCCTCCCCCTCCACTCTGGTTCGTCGGTTCGGCTCCTGGAAGATGGTTGTGATGCATAAAGTACTCAAACCGAGCATTCATCTCTTCGAACTTCTTCTCCGTTTCTTGCTCTTTCTCTACCATCCGGGCCTCCATCCGCGTCTGACTGGCCTTCAACGCTTCGATCTCCGCTTTCTTTTCCCTTAAGGCTTGGGCATAGTTCTCGCCTTCCGGACGAAAACGGGAATGCGGTGTCGAGATTTTGTCCGCCAAGTTACCCAAACCGAAAACTCGGCCTCTTCTCTTCTCAGTTTCTTGTAAAGTAGATATGTTATGAATTTAAGTTAGAGTTTAAGTAATGTTAAACATAATTCATATTTTTTTAAAATTAAAATTTTACCTCAAGGAAGACTTCGTTGATCTGTTCGTGAGGTATCTCTTCCGTTGAACCGATTTCTTCGGATTGGGTAACCACCTCATCCAAATGCCTCTTCGTCGACTCAACAATCCTCCGAGCAATTGGATCCTGGATTTCGCCTGTCTCCTTGTTTTTGTGGCCATCCGCGATGAGCTCAAAAAGATTTGGATCTCGTTCCTTCTTTTGTTTTTGCAAAAACAAATTTTGACTTAAAAAACGATCTAAATATATTGAATTTAAAAAAAAAAATATACTTACCAAGATTATCTTCCTCGATGCGGTGCTTCATGCTCTCGCATTATGAGTTTCAATCCCAACACCGTTCCTTTGACTTCTACGGTTCTGGGAGTTAGACGAAGAGGTTGCTGCGGTTGCAGGCTTACTCCAATGACGGACCAGGCCCTTCCAAACATCGCCCTCTTCACTAATACCCTTCGGAACTTCATTCCTGCACCACTTCTGCTTCCATATGTTGAGGACGTTCGAGTCATGCGTTGACGCCTTCATGTGGAACTCCTGTTCCACCAATTCGGTATACTTTCTATCCCAAGTATACTCTTGCTATAGAAAAGAAAAATTAAATATTTGTTAGAATTAAAAAAACTTTATAAATAAATATAAAAACATATAATAAAGTGAACGTAGTTATTTACCGCAAATTGGTGGAACCAGTTTTGCCTATCGGATAAAGGCATTTCCTTGTACGTCTGGTACCCGAGCAGGAGCATGCTATACATCATTCCCAAGATGCTCTTCGAGATCTTGGATTCCGTCAAAGTAAACCTAATAAGGCAAAAAAGATAAAAATTTATAAATGTAAACTAAAAAAGTGTGTGAATGAGAATTAAAAGTTAGAAGATTTAATACCAGGAAGTTCTGGGGTTGGTCTCGTAGAATGGGTCGAGCCGTTTGAGCAGCTCTCGTCCTAGTTGATCGACTAACGCCGATATCTCTACGGCAATAGATGGCGTGACATAATGCGTCGCCTGAGACACAGAGTGACTCCCAATCGGAACCTCCGGCCGAGGCTGAGACATTCCCAGCTCTGTCTGAGAAGATGTAGCATGTGTGGGTCCCAGCTGAGTCGACCGAGACCGTCGGGCTCTCGGTTTGTTGCTGAACCGGCTCCTCGTATACTTCATTCACAGGAGATGACATAAGCTCCTCAAAGCTAAAAAAGTGTCCCTACAAACTAATCGAAAATTGAGATGCACAATTCTATATATAAATTATACAAAAATATTTGTAGAAAAAACTTTAAAAAATCTTTTAGAGCACTGAAAAATGTTTTTAAATTTAATTAAAATTTTACAGACGTTTAAAATTTTCAAAAAACTTTAAAAACATGTTAAAATTAAAACAAATTCTCGAAAAAGTTTTAAAATTCCCAAAACATTACAAAAACGTTTTAAAATTCCAAACAAAATTCTAAAACGTTTTAAAATTGAAAGTAAATTTCAAAAATGATTTGAATTGCTTAAAAAATTTCTAAAACGTTTTTAAAATATTTCAAAATGTTTTTATAAATTCTAAAATTTTTAGAAAACATTTTTATAAGAAAAAACGTTTAAAAACTCAAAAAAACTTTCAAAATTTTTCCAAAAATATATTTAGCGTTTTACAAGTTTTAAAACGTTTAAAAAAATTTCTAAAACGTTTTAATTTTTAAAATGTTTTAAAATTTTTAAAAATTTAGAAAACCTTTTTATAAGATAAAACGTTTAAAAATTCAAAACCAAGTTCAAAAAAAATTCAAAAAATAATTTTCATGATCCTAAACATATTTTAAGCATTTTACCACTTCTAAAACTTTTTAAAACGGATTTACAAACAATAAAATGTTAGAAAACTCAAAAATCATATCCAAACAATAAAAAAATCCTAAGAACTAATGTTTAATCAAGCATTCTCAACCTAAACTACCTTTCAAGCAAGACATGCAACCATTTTTTTTATTTCATACAACGTAAACAAGAGAATTAAACAAAACTAATCGGTTAAATTGAGAACTTACATGTTCATGATATTGGTGGCGGTCGGAATTTGAGTTTAACGGCGAGAATCCGGCGGAAATATAGAGAGAAGCTCGAGATCGGAGGTGAGAGAGAGAGAAGTTTCAGAGAGAAATAGGGAAGAAGAAGATGGCTCGACAAGAATTAAAAGAAATTTTCGACGGAAATCCGTCGGAAATTCATTTACCGTCGGTTTTCCGTCGTAATTTCTGGCGGTCCAATTGAATTATCGAAAAATTGGCGGTTAAGACGAACATTTTCGTGGAATGTGAGGCGCCAAAATTACCGACGGAAAAGCGACGGTATACCAATTTCCGATGGTTTTCCGTCGAAAATTAAAACAACAAAACAGTGGAAGGTTCAACTCGAACCCCCACCTCAAGCATATCTTCTCTTCCCTTAAACCAGTTGAGCCATTTCGTATTAGTCGTTTATGGTTACATCGGAATAGTATATATAAAACATTTAAAACATACTGTTTTAAAATAAAACGGTGGGAGGCTCAACTCGAACCCCCACCTCTAGCATATCATCTCCTCCCTTAAACCAGTTGAGCCATTTCGTATTAGTCGTTAATGATACATCAGAAAAGTATATATGATTAAGTAGTTATTTCGTTTAAAAAGAAAAAACCTTAAAATATTTTAATAGCGAAATTAAAACAACAAATAATTTAAAAACGAAAATTAAAACATTGCATTAAATTAAAAAAGCATATTTTAAAATCTATTATAGTTCGGGAATTGTTTGTTGAACCAATCTCCGACGTCCGTCTCCCGCCATTGGCTCACCATGAGGTTCCAAGACCTCACAGGAATCCAAGCAGGCCTTCCTTCTCCTCTTTCCCAACGTAGCTTCATCCGTCTCATCTTCTTCTGGAAAACCCGTCTGGCGGTCCTGTGGAATTCCCGCCAGACGATGAACAGATTGTCCTGGGAGTAGGTGAAGTATTCCTGTAATTTAAAAACTTTGTATTTAGTTAAGTCAATATATTAATAATATAAAAAATTTAATAATATTACTTACGAGAAAGTCACTAAACCAAGCTTCCTTGAAGGACGTCGGAAGTTGGTAGTACGTTAGATAGCCGCCGGACCAACGTGTCTCAATTATATCACTGATTATGGAAGGAATGACGGCGTTGTATCCGAACGAAACCGCTCGATGAGCCTGGCGGGATGAGTCGAGATTGGGAAGATGTCCCCGACCCGGCATTCCGATCTCGCGTAATGCAGATTCGCGGGCTTCGGGAGAGAAATAAACGAAATCCATTTGGTAAGATTTGTGTTTGTGATTTGAATGAAACTTCTTGCAATCAACCTCTATATATACAAAAATTTCTGACGGTAAAACCGACGGAAAACCGTCGGAAATTGAGTTAATTTATGAAATGACATTTACCAAGACGTGCATGGGGAAGAGTAGAGAGTTACTGCGCTTTTTGACAGATTAATTAACATTTTCGACGGTAAACCGTTGGAAATTGAGTTAATTAATGAAATGACATTTACCAAGACGTGCATGGGGAAGAGAAGAGAGTTACTGCGCTTTTTGACCGGTTAATTAACATTTCCGACAGTAAACTGACGGAAACCGTCACAATTTTCCGACGGAATTCTGAGGGTTTAGGGTTTAGGGTTTCATTTAGGGTTTCAATTAGGCCAATTTGTATTGTCAACAATAATATGTAACTTTAACATAGAAGATTTTGATTATATGTCCATGTTTTAGAAAAAATTACAAAAATTACAAATTTGTCAAGGTTTATCAAAAACATCGTCTTAACCGTCATAGTATACTATGATGACTTACGATCCAATGTTTTATAATTTTTTCAAATCATACTAAACATGTCATTTGGATTATATATGTGAAACTAATAGTACAAAATATCATTACATAAACTATTGAGAGGCTTTCCGATTATTTGTTTCTCATTCTGAAACCCTATACCCTAAACTGTCGAAAATCTGTCGGTAATTTCCGACGAAAATCCGTCGGAAAAGTAAATATCAACGGTATTTTGTCGGAAATAAAAAAACAAGACGGTGGGTAGTTCAACTCGAACCCCCCACCTCTAGCATATCATCTCTTCCCTTAAATCAGTTGAGCCAATTAGTGTTAATCGTTTACGAATTCACAGGAATAGTATATATAGAACATTTGAATTCTACGTTTAAAAAAAAAACCGTGGAAGGCTCAACTCAAACCCCCCACCTCTAGCTTATGTTCTCATCCCTTAAACCAGTTGAGCCAATTAGTGTTAGTCGTTTAAAGTTACACAGGAATAGTATATATAGAAACTTTAAAACCTCAGGTTTTAAAATAAAACGGTAAAACCTCCGGCTTTAATAACAAAATTAAAACAAAACAAAGTTTAATACACATTTTTTATTTTAAAACTATTATAAATGTTTTAATCGTATTTTTTTATTTTATTTTATAACTATTATAAATGTCTAAAGCATAATACATTTTTATTCTCCGTCACTGTTTGAATCGTAGTCGGAAGAAATTGAGTCTGTGTCATCAAATTCACCTCTTTCTTCTTCGGATTCTGAATGAAGAACAATGTCCCCGAATTGGCTAAAGTCGACAACTAAATTTACTTCAAGTGATTCTTCTACAGGAGCTATAAAATCACTTCCACTTGTTTGTAAAGGCTCTACTTCGCGTTCATCGACTCCGGAAACCCTCCCTCGAGGGTTTATTTTTGTAACCGTGATCCATGGATCATTTTTATAAGTTAAACGAGGGTATGAAATGTAACACACCTGCATAAATGTTAAATGACGTTAAAATGTTTATTTCAATTCTAAATAATAAACATAATTATTTGCAATTACTAACCTGATCTGCTTGCGAAGTAATAATGAACGGATCGTAGTTTCTTAGTTTTTTGTTCGAATTAATTGACGTCACACCAAACTCATCGATCATGACACCTTGCCCTAGGACCGGGTTAAACCAATCGCATAGAAAAACTACACATCGCATTCCAAGCTTCCCTATGCACTTTACTTCTAGTATTTCTTTGAGAATACCGTAGTAGAAAACTTCGCCAAATGCAGATGAAACTCCGTGATCCGCGGTAATTCTAGATTACCCTTCTACATGCACCTTAAAAGCGTACCCCCTAGTGCAATATCTCGGATAAGACTTTGATGTGTAGTGGATGCCCTCTATTTTGTCAACTAACCAATCATCTGGGGTGCGTCCGGCTTTTAGTTCCTCCCGGACCTAAGAGTAGCATCAAATCAAAGTTATAAAATTACACAATTTCGCAAGTGTTTTATAAGATCTGAGATACAAATTCTTACATAGAAGGTTAACCAATGACTAAAGTCTCTTTGTTTATGTGCCTCACGTTGGGCTTCGTTTAGTTCTGGATGATGAAACTGGAGAGCTTCCATATATAACCTACAAAATTTTTAAATATTAGAAATAAATAAACCAAGTGTAAATAAAAACATAAATCTAACATATATACCTCTCATATTCAAATACTTCCTCGCAGTTGGTTAGAATATACTTGTGGAGATGTGTATGCTCTTGGGTTGTTAGTTGCCGCTTTCCTACTTTTCCACTTAACCGCCCAACTTGTTGAAAAATATTAGGAATAGCTGACCGATAAATTTGCCTCTCTCCCCTATCATCGTTTCTAGCTGGGCGCTTGTTCCTTGTGCGTACTGACGAAGGGAAGTAGTAGCCAGCAAAGGTCGCTGTCTCTTCGTTGTTATATTGAGCGGCAATAGAACCCTCCACTTTTGCGGGATTCTTCACCTTCTTTTTAAGGTGGAACACGTAGCGCTCGAAAGGATACATCCACCGATATTGTACCGGACCACCAAGTTTAGCTTCACCCGGGAGATGAATAGGCAAATGCTCCATGACATCGAAGAAAGACGGTGGAAATATCTTCTCCAGATTGCATAAGATTTTAGGAATGTTTTGCTCCAGATTTCTGATCCCATCAACAGTGAGTGACCTGGTGGATATATCCCTAAAAAAAAGATCCGACCGCTGCAATTGCTTTGTGGACATCTCGAGGAAGAAGATGAGCAAATGCAAACGGTAGGAGCCGCTGCATCATAACATGACAATCATGACTCTTCATTCTGATAAACTTTCCTCCATCAGTGTCCACACAATTACGCAAGTTTGATGCGTAACCGTCGTGGAATTTTACTTGATGCATAATCCACATAAATAACTCTTCCTTCGACTTTGGGTCTACCCAGTATGCTGGAATTGGCGGTTTTACGTTCTTCTGAAGATGAAGTTCAGGCCGATCACAGATTTCAGGCAAATCAAGCCTAGAATTCACATTATCTTTTGTCTTCCCTTGCACGTTGAGAACAGTGTTCATAATGTTATCGAAGAAATTTTTCTCAATGTGCATGACATCAAGATTATGCCTTAGTAACTGGTCCTTCCAATATGGTAAATCCCAGAAAATGCTTTGTTTGTGCCAGTTGTGGGATAAACCAGCTGCGTATACATTCTCATGCCCATTTCCACCACATTCACAAGTTCTTAGTGCACCAAAGGTTTCTAAAAGGCCCAAAGTAGTCGACCCTTCGTCTTGGAGAATAGGATCATCAAACACTTTCCTCTTCTTTGTAAAAAGTTTAGTGTTTTCCGATATGGATGATCATGCGATAGAAATCTTCTATGACAATCAAACCAATAGGATTTTCGTCCATTCTTCAGTTGGAATGTATCAGTTTTTTCCTGACAATACGGACATGCTAACCTCTCATGCGTTGTCCATCCTGATAACATACCATAAGCTGGAAAATCGCTAATGGTCCACATCAATGCAGCCCTCGTCAAAAAAAATTCCTTGCATGAGACATCATATGCTACAACACCGGGCAGCCATAACATTTACAACTCATGTATCAATGGCTGCAAGAATACATCAAGTGATCTTTTGGGATGAACTGGACCGGGAACAAGTATAGAGAGGAAAAGAAACTCTCGACGCATGCACATAGTCGGCGGTAGGTTCTAAGGAGTTAAAATCACTGGCCACAACGAATATTGTCTCCCATGCCTTCCAAACGGGTTGAAACCATCTGTGCATAATCCGAGGTACACATTACGTGGCTCGTATGCAAAATCTGGATATACTCTCTGAAAATGTTGCCACGCTTCTTCATCTGACGGATGTCCAATCTCTGCTCCTCTTCTATGCTCAGCATGCCATCTCATTTCCCCCGCAGTTCGCTCCGATTGGTATAAGCTCCTCAGCCTATCGGTTAACGGCATATAGCACATTCGCTTGAACAGAACATTAGGTCTTCCCCTTGTATCCTCATAGCGCGGCTTCTAACAGAATTTGCAATCAAGACGGTATTCATCTTCTCGCCAATATATCATACAGTTGTCGATGAACACATCTATTATCTCATACGGTAATCTCAGCCCTTTAACAAGTTTCTTGACCTCGTTGTATGAACCTGGCGCAAGGTTGTCTTCTGGAAGAATATCTTTCATAAAGTCGCAAATCGCATCTACACATTCTTCCGCCAGATTGTAGTCCGTCTTAATGCCCATTAATCTTGTATCAGATGATAATGGCGAATGACCCTCTCTGCAACCAGCGTAAAGCGGCCGCTTTGCTACATCTAACATGTCAAAAAATCTCATAGATTCTACATTTGGTTCCTCATCTACCCTAGGAATTTGATATTCACCTACTTCTAGAATATTTTCTCTATGTGCATCATTAACCATCTGAATGGTGCCTACACCAAAATCTACATCGGCACTATAAGGTTCGCTAGAACTAACATTAGGTTCCAAAGTACTAGTACTACCGTAAGGTTCTCTACTACTACTTGCATAATCTGAAGTTTCGCCATGAAGATACCAAATCTTATAACAAGACATAAACCCAAGTGAATACAAGTGAAACCATACTTCGCCAATCGTAACATTTCTAAAATTTTGGCAATTAGTACATGGACATCTTAAGTTACCGGTTTTCAGCATATGTGGTTGATTGCAAGCTAGCGACATAAACTCTGCAATACCGAGTGCATATTCCCTGTACACTAGCTTCGTCGCCTCATGATATAGCATGGTTTTTAGGAATTTCAACCATGGTATATGTCTTTGTTTTGAGTCTTTTAGAGTCCTTTGGAGTCCTTTTATGTATGTTTTCAGGTCTAAACATGTTTGGAGCGGATTTGGACATTATGGCACATTTTGGAGCTATTTGGAGCATTTGCCCGAGAGAAGAGTTCACTATCGACTTCACAGACTTGTGTCGATCGACACAACATTGGCATCGATCGACACAAGGTCGACATAGACAATTCTCGGCGGTTAATGAAAAGTTTTGGAATTTGCACTATGGCCCAGAAGTTTCTCATAATTACGAAAAAGCCCCAGCCGAGTTTATATCATTATATTAGGGTTTTTAAGCAATTGTTTAGGCTACACTTTAATACGCTTTACTTACGCATAGTTTTATTCAGAGAGAGATTTGGAACTCATATTCTTTGTTTCTCTTTTATGATATTTGGTTTTCTATTCATGATGTCTTCTGTTTCGATGATCATGTCTGAGTAGTTTACCAGTTAGGTTTAGGGATTCTCACAGGGGATTTCATGGAATTTTAGGTTGATCAATCTGTAGGGATTCATATCTGTTAGTTATTCATATAGGGTTGTTCTTAATGCTTGATCTGAATTGGCCACTTAGATTATTGATGTTAGGTTGATTTCTGCAACGAAAGTTGATTAATTAACTAGAAAGAACTTACATGAGAAATTTGACTATTCGCAAATAAATTTGGCTTAGGAGAATTGTGAACGAAAGAACCTGAGATTAATGCTTGTTTAAAACTCTAGGATTTGCAACGAAAGTTGGCTTGCTAGGTTGTTAGACATAGATAATATTCGCAACGAAAGTTGGTCTGTTATAATTCTGTGATTCTAGTTCTAGAACATTTCTTAATTAGATCCCGATTGATTGATTAGCCAGTGTTCCTGATTTCCTGAGAACTCCCTTGACCTGACGCTTCGCTTGATTGATTTACACCGCTTACTCTATTCTCTGTTCTGATTTACTGCTTTCTTACTACTGTTTCCTAGCTTAATTCGACGTTCTATAAAATATCGTAAGATTCTTGAGTCTCTGTGGATTCGACCCCTATATACTACTAGTCACGTCTGTACACTTGCAGTGTAAACTCTAGGGATTAAACTCTGAGCATATCAAGTTTTTGGCGCCGTTGCCGGGGACTCTTTTGAGTCTTCGATAGATTTGAACTTAGGGTTTAGACTAGGTTTTTTCTTTTTTGTTTTTGGTTACTGATTTTTCTTTTTCTTGCGTTTAAGGTACGTCTGTAATCACACTGCATCGATCGACACGGTCCTGTGTGTCGATCGTCACACCTTCACGCATTACATTTGATCGACGCTTCTCTTGCATCGGTCGACACACCTGCGTAACTGAGACAGTTTATGACTGATCGCGACTTGCGGAGTAATACGGACAAAGAGCTCGTGAAACTTGAACTTAAGGAGCTTGCTAAGCTAGAGAGAGGGAACAGAAAAGCTCAGAAGAAAGCTAAGATGGCGAACGTTAATCAGGTGCCTTTGATTTTGAGACCTGATGTTGAGGGTGTTCTAAGAGACCAACAGAACAACCGGTACAATGATGACGGGCAAAGGATCGATGCTGAGGGACGTGTGATCCCTGATCCTGAACCGCCTCAAGGCCAGAGGCAGATGATTAATCCTCCTGCTGATGAGAGAACTCTTGCTGACTACAACCGTCCGGATGAGTTCTATGCTAACCGGTCAGCAATTGTACCTCCTGGCTTTGAGAGGAATGACTTTGAGATCAAGATTGTCTACTACTCTGTTCTGAGGCAGAATCCTTTCCATGGTCTCCCACATGAGCAACCCATGGATCATATTGATGACTTTGAAGACTTCATCACTGGAATGAAGTATAATGGGGTAAACTATGACTATCTATATCTCAAGCTTTTCCCCTATTCTCTCGCTGGAGAGGCTGCAGCTTGGCTGAAACAACTTCCAACTGGGAAGTATACTACTTGGGATGTTGTGAAGAGAGAGTTTTTGAGGCATTTTTATGATGATGCTCGCTCTGATCAGTCGAGACAGGATATTCTCACCTTCACCCGTCCTACAGAGCCTCTTAAGTCTGCTTAGATGAGGTTTAAGAAGTACCAACATGACTGTCCTCATCATGGATTCTCTGAAGTGACGATGCTGGGCATATTCTTCAGAGGAATTGATCTCCATTACCAGGCTGCGTTGGATAATGCCAGCAATGGCAATTTCAATACAAGGACTCCTGAACAGGCTAGGACGCTGATTGATAACTTGGTGAGCAGCAATAGCACCAAGAATGCTGATAGAAGAAGGAAAGAGTCTGGTGGAAAGATCGACAATCTGGAGATTACTGATATCAGAAATAAGTTGGACACTGTTCACAGTTTGTTGACTGGAAAGAAAGCTGTCCACTTTGCTCAGGAAGTTGAAGTGTTTGAGGCTAAAGAAGATCACCAGGAAAAGGATGTGAAATACACCAGTGGCTCTAGATTTAAAGGAAACAGTTTTGGAAATCAGCAAGGTGATTCTTATCAGAAGACTTATGGATCATCATCCTATCAGACACCTCCTGCTGCTAGCACTCATGAAAGCAAGATGGAAGCCATGATGGAGCAAGTGCTGGAGGGTCAGACTAAGACTGATGTAGACTTCAACAAGAAGCTGGATGCTATGTATGAAGATCTGAATGGGAAGTTTGAATCCTTGAGTACTCATGTGAAGAAGCTAGATGTTCAAGTTCAGCAGACTGCTGGAGCAATGCAAAGGCAAAATGGATCAGGAAGAGCTGAACAGAACAGATCCGCAAATGTTGTGGTCATAAGAGATGAGATTGACTTGCTGGAAGAAGAAGAGAGCATAATCTCGGATTTTCTGGATGAATTTTGTATGTCTGAGGCATGCGTCGATCGACACACTCTTGGTGTCGATCGATGCATCCCCGATACATTTGATGAATTTGTCCAAAATCGCCTTGTGTCGATCGACACACATCGTGCATCGGTCGACACAAATCCCAGACGAGACCAGATCTCTGCAACAATCCTTGAACGAGTCTCCAAGCCGTCTGTACCACATTCTATGGCTCGTAAGTTGTCTAAACAGGAGCTAGACGTGGCTGATTGCATGAAAGTGATGGAAAAGAAGCTGATTCAGATTATAGAGAAGCTTCCAGACCCAGGAGCCTTTGTGCTAGACTGCTCCATCTCTAAGGACAGATTCAAGCAATCTCTGTGTGATTTAGGAGCTGCTGTGAATCTCATGCCATACTCTGTGGCTGTGAGATTAGGACTGACGGATTTCCAGCCTACTAGGATCTCTCTTATCCTGGTTGATCGATCAAAGAGGTATCCAGAAGGTGTTCTTGAGGACATTCATGTCAGAGTTAGAAACTACTTGATTCCAACAGATTTTGTGGTGCTGAAGTATGATATTGAGCCAGTTGATCCTTTACTACTTGGTAGATCATTCTTAGCTACTGCTGGAGCAGTGATTAATGTGAGACATGGACTGATTGATCTCCATCTGGGAGATAAGCCTTTGCAGTTCAAGATGGATAAGCTGCACAATTCCACCATCGATGGACATAGTTTCAGTGTTAAAGTGGAACCAGAGAGTCCTATTGGAGAAGAGAAGATGGTTGTTCATTCTGAACATGCTCTAACATCTTCAGATCCTGCAACTGCTCTTAAGCAGAAAGCTCTAGACATCTCATCCCCACCAAAGCAAAGGTATCAATCCTCTAAGCTTAAAACTACTAATCCATTTGCTATGAATGCAGGAAAACGCAGTATCCCACCCACGCTTAGCTCCCACCCTGATTCTGTTCACTCTTTCCTTGGGAGATCTCATGATCTGAAAGCTTATACGCCCCCTTGGCTGAAGAGACATTCACAGAGACATTCAAAGTCTCTGTTGAATCCCCCATAAGTCCATTCTCCTTTCCATAGTCAAGCTATTGACTTTAAACAAGCGCTGAGTGGGAGGCAACCCACGGTTATGTTCGTTTTTGTTTTCATTTTTTGTTTTGATTTGGTGTTTTAGATTTTTCTTTTTGTGTGTTCAAAAGCGTGAGAAACAGACAGAATCGCACTGCATCGATCGACACACATAGTGTATCGGTCGACGCAGTTGCGATTTACGGTTTACCCGACTCGATTGCGGTTCAGATACCGGTTATTTCATTAACCGCGAGCAAAATTCACCTTGCATCGATCGACACCCTTGTGGCATTGATCGACACAGGCCGACAGCAGGTAAGTATTCTGCAACTTTCGGATTTTCAGATTTTGATTATTATTCTCACCGAGCCTAAGCTTGACACCACGGGGGACATTGTGTTTCAAGTATGGGGGAGGTAGCTACTGACGCACGCTTGCTTTTTGTTTTCTTAGAGTCAGTCCAAATTTGTTTTATTGAGTCAAATTGAGTAGGAAACAAGGACTTTTTGAGAAGATTACCACACTTGCACGAACTTAAATGACCATTGGATGAGTTGCAGATGATATATGACTATTAGAAAACCCAACACAGACCAGGCTACTGAGGACACCCATATCACTTCAGGTATTCAGAGAATCCATTACTTGACTTCACCTTTAACTTGACTTAATTTTCTCTCCTATGGGCTTGGTATACTTTGAGTCGGATTCCTCTGTTGGTTCTGGCACAGCTTGTAAACCTGTCTGATTATGGTTCCCTTCTCCCCTGACTTGAAAGTAAAAAAAAAAAAGTGAGATAGACTGAGGATAAGCTAGTAGCTTCTAAGTGGCCACGGGAGTGGTAGAGACCCCTATTAACTCCTGTGCATCCATGGAAACATGTCCAAAGTACACCCCAGTAAGGGAAGAACACTGATAGAAAAAATAAAATGATACCCAGTGGGGAAAAATCAGTTGCTATGGAAGGGAAAAGAGAAGAAAGGGACCAGAAGCAACAATTGAGTGGTCAGATGCTAACAGAGTAAGAATCCATGTGTTCTTTGATCGATACCTCATAGGTGAGACCGCACTTAATAGCTTATAGAAGTCTGTATGGTGAATTTTGATGCTTTGAATGTGATTATGGAGTTTACTTAGGATAGTTGCTAAGTGTGGGGGGAAGTATATGTTGGTCTTGATGTCTGCAGCTTCATTTTCATGTGGCTTACTAAGGGGAATCTGAGTGTGGTGCTTCTACGATGAAACGAGTTTCTGAAGTTTTCAAACTTCTTATCCTAATCTTGGTCTTCTGTTTGCTTGAGGGCAAGCAAAGCTTAAGTATGGGAGAGTTGATATAGCATAGTTGTTAGGACTTTCAACCATGGTATATGTCTTTGTTTTGTGTCTTTTAGAGTCCTTTGGAGTCCTTTTATGTATGTTTTCAGGTCTAGACACGTTTGGAGCGGATTTGGACATTATGGCACATTTTGGAGCTATTTGGAGCATTTGCCCGAGAGAAGAGTTCACTATCGATTTCACAGACTTGTATCGATCGACACAACATTGGCATCGATCGACACAAGGTCGACACAGACAATTCTCGGCGGTTAATGAAGAGTTTGGGAATTTGCACTTTGGCCCAGAAGTTTCTCATAATTACAAAGAAGCCCCAGCCGAGTTTAGATCATTATATTAGGGGTTTTAAGCCATTGTTTAGGCTACGCTTTGCTACACTTAATACGTTTTACTTACGCATTGTTTTATTCAGAGAGAGATTTGGAACTCATATTCTTTGTTTCTCTTTTATGATATTTGGTTTTCTACTCATGATGTCTTCTGTTTCGATGATCATGTCTGAGTAGTTTACCAGTTAGGTTTAGGGATTCTCACAGTGGATTTCATGGAATTATAGGTTGATCAATCTGTAGGGATTCATATCTGTTAGTTCTTCATCTAGGGTTGTTCTTAATGCTTGATCTGAATTGGCCACTTAGATTATTGATGTTAGGTTGATTTTTGCAACGAAAGTTGATTAATTAACTAGAAAGAACTTAGATGAGCAATTTGACTATTCGCAAAGAAATTTGGCTTAGGAGAATTGTGAACGAAAGAACCTGAGATTAATGCTTGTTTAGAACTCTAGGATTTGCAACGAAAGTTGGCTTGCTAGGTAGTTAGACATAGATAATATTCTCAACGAAAGTTGGTTTGTTATAATTCTGTGATTCTAGTTCTAGAACAGTTCTTAATTAGATCCCGATTGATTGATTAGCATGTGTTCCTGATTTCCTGAGAACTCCCTTAACCTGACGCTTCGCTTGATTGATTTACACCGCTTACTCTATTCTCTGTTCTGATTTACTGCTTTCTTACTACTGTTTCCTAGCTTAATTCGACGTTCTATAATCTATCGTAAGATTCTCGAGTCTCTGTGGATTCGACCCCTATATACTACTATTCACTTATGTGCACTTGCAGTGTAAACTCTAGGGATTAAACTCTGAGCATATCACCTCATCAATCCTAACTCCGTCCATCCACAATCTATAATAGTTAGAAGAAGACATTTTTCTTGGTTACCAGAAGTATTAGAGAGAGAGAGAGAGAGAGAGAGAGAGAGAGAGAGAGATTTATGGAGGGATATGTATGGAGGGGAAGAGAGGAGGCATAAGGTATATGTAGAACGATTTCCGACGGTATTCCGTCAGAAAACCGTCGGAAATCCATCGTTTTTACTCGTACCAAACAGTCACATTAACGGTCATATTAACGACTATATAGAACCGACGCTAAACCGACCAAAATACAACGGAAAACCGACGGAACTCTAAACCGTCGGTTTTTCATCGAGTGTTTCCGACGAAATGAGAAACCCGTTGGAAACCGTCGTAAATTTCCGACGGTTTTCTGTCGAAAAGGATCCCGTCGAAAAGCCATCGGTTTATCGTCGGTAATTTACGACGGATTTTATTCCGTCGGTAATTCCGTCGGTAAATGCCCTATTTTCTTGTAGTGTTGTGTTACCAATAATGGAATCGAGAAAACCAACAACTGGCTACATTATTAGCAAAATATGTAAGCTAGTTAAAGAGTAACTGTTAAAGTGTGTATGGTCTTATAGATGAATGAAGTCGACAATTTTCATTTTGCTTTGATAGTTGGCATGTCCAAATTCTATGTGCTTTTGGTTACTTCATATGTGTCTTAACTCTTGAGTACCACGAACAAGTAATTTTGCTTTCAACATCGACATTTCAAAGATCATATATCTCTGTCATTTGGTTTCTTTGTTTGTGCTTACTCTTAAGTACCGGGAAACAGATGCAGAGAAATCTGCCAACTCGGCATTTTGATTTGAAATGCTTCCCCTGGTGATTGTTGTATCAGTTGCTTATGTGGCAATTAGCCCCACAAAGAGAAGCTTTACAAACTCGCGTGCAAGGATATATATATTTATTTTTAGAATTAGATGAAGTTTTATTATTCTATTCATACATTTTTGGTTTGGTGATTTGTAATCTTGGGGAGAAGAATATGTGACTCGGCATCTCTGAGAAGATTTCTTAACCCCTTTGGATTTTTATTTTATTGTTCATGAGTTTATTTGTTGGAACTAAAATCATCCTCACCGAGATCAACGCTAAAGACGACTAAATGTGGAAACTACAACTAGCCAAATGTGGTTTGGAGACATCTATCAAAAACTTCTCGCTAGGCAACTTTCGTCAAATGGCTAGGAATGTTTTGTCTAAACGGTTAAGAAACTTTCGACGAGTCAAATAATGTCGAGCCGAGAAAACCAACCGCCAAACCAAACTTTCCGCTATGAAACTCCCGGCTAGGCATATTTCGTCAAAAATTCTAGGAAATTTTCATCTAAACTGCTAAGAAACTTTTGACAAGCCAAATGATGTCGAGTCGGATGAATCAATCGTCAAACCAAACTTTCGGTAAGGGACTTCCGGCTAGGCAATTTTCGTCTAAACGATTAGGCAACTTTTGACGAGACAAATCATGATGCCGAGCCAACCGAACCAAATGCCGAATAAAAAAAAATCGGCCAACCAACCACCTAGGCATCTTTCATCCAAATGGTTAGTGTTGGTACTGGATTTCCCTCTACGAAATCTGGCCCATTAATAAATAAACAAAGGCCCATAGTTATGAGCCCGCTCCAATATCAAGACAGGGAGAGATCGACCGTTATTCTCTGTTGGGCCTATACGATTGACTTCTTGACAAGGCCCAAGCAATGCCGAAGTGAGAAACGATCGAGCTCGGCAGGAGACGACGTGGAGATAGAGCAACCCGGTTTCGTCAGTTCAACTGATCCACGTAAATCTCGGAGATCGTTATGACGGCGAGGCCGGAATATCGGAACAAGAAGATCAAAGTCGAGAGTATTTAAAGGAGAAGTGGCGATTCATTCAGCACATTCCAACCCTAATCAAGAACACTTCGACTAGATAGCTCGATTATCATTCTTTGTACTCTCTATTCGATTGTGTTTGTTCTATCTTGACGTTTAATCTCAATAAAGTCTTTGATTCATAGAAAACTATACCATTTCTATATCCAAAGTCCAAATCCACGATTAAAAATTCTTGGTGTGAATCCCAGATCTCACAAACCTCAAACACTCGATGACGCCCTTCATCGTGCATCGGCCTTCGCTCGCCTCGAGGACGAAACTACGACCCTCAGAGAAAAGCATCGAAAAGAAAAGAACCCGTCGGGCTCGCAGAACTCGAACTCGAAAAAGGATTCCCGTAAATCAGGAAACGTCAATGCGGTCGAGAGCCCGAAGAGCTCGAAGAAATTCGAGTTCGACAAGGAAAAATTCCGTGATTTTCACAACAAAAGAGGACATTCGACTGAAGAGTGCTACACTCGAGCTAAAGCCGAGGCTCAAAAGCGAGAGTCCGAAAACAAACAAGAGTCAGAAGTCGAGGAGGAAACTCCATCTGACAAAAAGGAAAGTAAACAGACCAAAGAGTTAAACACGAAGAAGCCTTCTCAAAACAAACGAGAACGGTCAAAGGAGCCGGAACCTCCCGAAACTCTCCCTCAGGGGTCGCGAAAGCCAGTCGAGGTCATTCTCGGCGAATTCAGCCTGTGCAACACCCCGAGAGGTTCGGCACTATCTCCACCTCCAGCTCCTAGTAAGAGTTTACGCTCACGAATCAATCTCCCTCGTCTCTGCGGGGGGGGGGGGGGGGGGGGGGGGGGGGGGGTGGTGTACGGGCCATACCCCCTAAACGAGTTGACTTCATCTTCGGTGGCTCCAAGCTTTGCTGAGACTCGGTCAATTTGATCAAAGCTCTTCAAAGAAGAGTCGAGACCGACAAAGGGGAAAAAATCCCAATGTTAGGTCCAGACCACGAAATCACTTTCCACGAGAGCGAGACAAGCAATCTCAACAAACCACACGACGACACTCTCCTCGTTTGTCTAGTAGTGGGAGATGTCAAACTCTCAAGAATAATGATCGACACAAGAAGTTCGGTGGATGTCCTCTTTTATGACGCGTTCAAAAAGATGGAGTTCAACGACTCTGAGATCGTCGAAGAAAAGACACCACTAGTAGGGTTCGCTGGCGAAAAAACATACTCAATGGGCTCTGTATTCACCCCAGTAATAGCTGGAGGAGTTCGAAGAATGACAAAGTTCGTCGTAGTAGATCGGCCAGCTCCCTACAACGCAATTCTAGGTCGACCATGGATATAAGACATGAAAGCGATACCATCGACCTACCATCAATGCGTAAAATTTCCAACTCCCAAAGGAGTAAAAACCGTTTACGGAAGTCAAAAGATTTCCCGCCATTGCTACATGAACGGATACAAGCAAATTGAGAAGTCCCCCGCATAGCAATTACGGAAAGAGGAGGAGCTCGCCACCATGCAGACCAAAAGGTCGAACGACCCAAGTCAAATAGGACCCCCAAAGGACCTCACGACCAAAGTTTTCATAGACGAGGCTCATCCCGAAAGACTTGTTGGCATTGGAATCGACCTATCAGAACCAGTCAAAAATGAATTGGTCTCCTTTCTTAAACAGAACGCCGACTCCTTTGCCTGGTCTTCAGCAGATATGAAAGGGATCAACATCAATGTACCCAGCCACGAGCTGAATGTCGACCCGACCTACAAACCAGTAAGACAGAAACGTCAAAAACTAGGCCCGGAATGATCTCGATCCCTCAACGACGAGGTCGATCGACTATTAAAAATTGGATCGATCAGAGAGGTCAAGTACCCCGACTTGCTCGCGAATCCCGTAGTGGTCAAGAAAAATAACGGGAAGTGGAGAGTCTGTGTAGATTTCACGGACCTCAACAAAGCATGTCCGAAGGACAGCTTCCCACTCCCACACATCGACCGACTGGTCGAAGCCACCGCCGGATACCAACTACTGTCCTTAATGGATTCCTTCTCGGGGTACAACCAAATACTAATGAACCCTGAGGACCAAGAAAAGACTTCGTTCATAACTGATCGAGGTACGTACTGCTACAAAGTCATGCCCTTCGGGTTGAAAAACGCAGGAGCGACCTACCAACACCTCGTCAACAAGATGTTCTCAGGACTCCTGGGTAAAACCATGGAAGTCTACATCGATGATATTCTGGTCAAATCTTCTAGGTATGAGGACCACATCCCCCAGCTAAAAGAATGCTTTATCATTCTCAATAAATACAGGATGAAACTCAACCCAGCGAAGTGCACATTCGGGGTCCCCTCAGGAGAATTCCTTGGTTACCTAGTGACCGAAAGAGGGATCGAAGCGAACCCCAAATAGATCGCAACATTTATAGAGATGAAATCTCCAAGAACAACGCGAGAAGTCCAGTGCCTGACTGGCAAAATAGCTGCTTCGAACCGCTTCATCTCGAGGTTGACTGACAAATGTCTACCCTTCTATCACTTGCTCAAAGCGAACAAGAAGTTCCTCTGGGATGAAAAATACGAAGAAGCGTTCACCCAGCTCAAGTCTTATCTAAGAGAACCACCTATACTGGCGAAACCAGTAGAAGGGGAACCCCTCTACCTCTACCTAGCTGTTTCCACGACAGTAGTAAGTGGAGTCCTGGTTCGCGAAGAACAAAACGAACAACGGCCGGTGTATTACATCAGTAAGACCTTAATCGATGTTGAAACCAGGTACCCCGCCATGGAAAAACTTTCTTTAGCGCTGGTCACATCGGCTCGGAAACTCCGACCATACTTCCAATCACACTCAATTATAGTGATGACCACTCAGCCACTGAGAACCATCCTTCACAGTCCAAGCCAGTCAGGTGGACTGGTAAAATGGGCTATCGAACTTAGCGAGTATGACATAGAATATAAAGCTCGGACATTCTTAAAAGCGCAAGTGCTGGCAGATTTCATAATCGAGCTCCCCTCGACCATAGAACTTGACCCGACCTCCGCCAAGAAATGGAAACTTTACGTCGATGGAGCTTCCTCGAGGCAAGGATCCAGAGTCGGAATAAAACTAGTCTCCCCCATGGGCGAAGTATTAGAACAGTCGTTCAGACTGGGCTTCGCCGCATCAAATATAGAAGCAGAATACGAAGCATTAATAGCCGGGCTCAGACTAGCAATAGCGATAGAGGCCCGAGAAGTAGACGCCTTCAGTGATTCCCAGTTGGTCACGAGCCAATATCATGGCGACTACGAGGCTAAGACGAACGGATGGAAGCATACCTACAGGTAGTCCATACGCTCACCCAACAGATCGAATTCTTCGATTTAACACGGATCTCGCGAGGAGAAAACACCGCGGCTGACGCCCTAGCCGCGTTAGCCTCAACATCAGATCCTAACCTCAAAAGAATCATACCAGTCGAGGGGATCGAAAAACCAAGTATTGACATAGCCCTGAAAGCTCTATCCTTGAAAGAGGATGAGCCTACCATAAAGGACGGTGTCGAATACAAGGAACATCCCAAGGACACCAGTCACGACATCGTCGAGATCGATGATGATCCCGACCCAAGAAACACCATCTACGACGCGAACGTATCCGATGGACCAATCCAAGCTGCATCCACGAGTCAAGGACCTGAGCCTAACGATGGCGAAGATTGGAGAACTTCGATCATTCGATACATAACGGATGACGAAATCCCTGACGACAAATGGGAAGCACGTAAACTCAAGGCACAGAGCGCAAGGTACTGCGTCACGCAAGGAGAGATCTTTAAAAGAAGTCTCTCCGGACCTTACCTCAAGTGCCTCGACCAAAAGCAGGCCCTAGCCGTGATCTCACAGGCCCACGACGAATCTTGTGGAAGCCCTTCCGGAGGACGAGCCCTGGCCGTACGAATCAAAAGGCAAGGCTATTTTTGGCCAACAATGGCTACTGAGTGCGAATCTTTCTCCAGCAAATGCGACAAATGCCAAAAGCACGCCACAATTATCCACCAGCCATCGGAGAAACTCTCTTCCATCTCCTCGCCATACCCATTCATGCGACGGGGAATGGATATCGTGGGACCTTTAGTCGCGTCAGGCAAAAAGAAAGCCACGCACCTATTAGTAATGACAGACTACTTCACCAAATGGATTGAAGTAGAGTCGTACCAAAAGGTCAAAGACGTTCACGTAAAGGAGTTCGTCTGGCGAAACATCGTTTACCGACATGGATATCGAACACGTTCAAAGAGCTTTGTAGAACCTAGAACATAAAGCTGACTTACTCAACGCCCCGCTATCCCCAAGGGAACGGACTGACAGAAGCAGCTAACAAGGCAATCATGAACAGCCTCAAGAAAAGACTCAATGAGTGCAAAACGAGCTGGAGCGACGAGCTCCCGGCCGTACTCTGGGCTTACCGGACCACCCCCCGTAAATCCACCGGCAAGACTCCCTTCTCGCTGGCCTATGGAATCAAGGCGGTGGTACTAACCGAAATCCTCGTATCAAGCATCCGCAAGGAAGAATGCCCACGTCATGAAGAACTCAACAACAAGATGATAGCGGACGAGCTCGATCTCGTCAACGAAAGAACGAACCTCGCATTAGCTCGAATCCAGAACTACCAACAAGCCGCAGCCCGCTACTATGACTCCAGAGTTAAAACTCGATGGTTTCAAGTGGGGGAGCTCGTCTTACGGAAAGTGTTCGACCATAAAAAGGAAGAACACGCTGGGAAGTTAGGAGCAAAGTAGGAAGGTCCTTACCAGGTCACCGACGTTGTGAAGGACGGGGTCTACCGACTCAAGTCGGTGGAAACCCAGAAGCCTGAACTACGACCTTGGAACATCATCAACCTCAAAAAGTACTTTCATTAAGAGTAAACCCACCTAATCGAACTACGAAATGGCTTGATCCCCTTAAAAGGGTACGTAGGCAGCTCAACCTTGAGCGCAGCCGCCCCCCAAATACATAGCTCTTACCGAGCTCGACAACTTCAAGCGAAGTCGTATTATCTTATCCTTGTGAAATCAAGGATAAGTCCCGCTATCAACGTCTCTTTCCATTGTAAAAGTCAGAATCGTTTCGAAATACTTCGCCACTACATTTTGCAAAACGATATGAAATTATCTCCTCAAAAATTAAAGTGATATGAAATTATCTCTTCAAAAATTAAAGTGATATGAAATTATCTCTTCAAAAGCAAACGATATTAAGTTATCCTCCCCGAGAGACCTGAAATGGCCTCCCCCGAAAACAAGTGATATGAAATTATCCCTTCAAACCTAAAGCGATCTGAAACGATCTCTGACAAACCTAAAACTCTTCCAGCCTTATACAGCTCAGAAGAATTGGGGGGGCTACCCTCTCCTTTTAAGCAAAAACAACGAGGTCGAGGTAGCTGCTCATACAAAAGGGCCTCCGCACACATTCGGAATAAATCTATGTAAGTCTACTTCGATTTATCATATACTTAGGAATTCTTGCTCGTATTTCACATCGGGAAGGAGTTGTACCTCAAATGAATATTAGGGAAGAGCTCGAGCTCAAATGAATCAGTCCTAAAGTTCGTAAAAGAGCTCCCTAAGGCAATTCAAGACAGGCTATGACCCCTCTCTAGAGGTCCAAAACACCATACGGTCGATTTTGTTCTAAGGTGTTAAAACAATAAAAGATATGCTAAGGCATAAAAAGATTCATTAAAAAAAAGGGACTTGACGCCCTCGAGTCCACAAAAGCCCACTAACGGGAAGCGTAATAAAAAAAACCTTCGGGCAGCAACAAAGCAATCAAAATTGTTGCAATCGCGAGGAAGCCTCGTCTCCATCCTCCGCTTGATCACCGGTAGAACCAACCCCAGTCGGAATATTTGATCCGTGCTGGTCGGGACAGGGAGAAGCCGGCGGCGTAGCATGCGCCAAAATAACCGAGTCGCTTGACACCGCCGGCAGGTTCAACTTGCCAATGCTGAAATCAGAAACCGCTGCGGCATTCATCTCCTCCAGGGCCGCCCTCTTCTTATCGGCCAACTTCAGAACTTCCATAGTTAGGTCGACCTCACCAGAGGCGAACTCCGCGATGAGCTCGATATTGGCCAGGGTCTCTTGGAGGCAGATCTCGGCGCTGGTTTTGGCCTTCCGCTTTTCGCTCTTCTCCTTGATCTCCTTAAGGATCTCCAAGTACTCCCCGCTCATTTTATTCCTCGCCTCATGAGCCGCGACCTTCACGTCGAAGCTCCTCCCCTCGAGGACCCTCTCCAGATCAGTTCGATCTTGAGCAGCTCGCGAAACTGCGACCCGGCTCTCTTCTTCGGCAGCCAGAGTTCGACCCACAGCCGCTTGAAGTTTCTGAGAAAGATCTTCCTCCCGATTCTCAAGAATCTGTAGTCGAGCCTCAATCCCCTCGTACCTGGACAATCTCCTCTTAAGTTCCTAAGTTCCTCCTCTCGGGCCAAGAAACCCTGCAGCTGTACATTCAAGTCGACGACCGCCTTCTTGACTGTCTCGAGTTCGCCCACCTGCGACCCTTCGCGCAGCTCACGCTCGGAATTAGGTACGAACCTATTCGTAGCCTCCAGGAACTACATAGAAATACTGATGATGAGTTCTCAAAAAAAAGATAAGGAAAACAAAAAGCTACGACCATTACCTTTCCAATGGCCGTCGCTATCTCGGTGTATGAATCACCAAGGACCATGTTCCCAACAGCCGGGAGTTGGACACCCGGAGGTGTAAAACGCCTCAGCAGGCAAGCCACGCTACCCGGCGTCCCAACATCTTCGCCCGATCTCCTCGAGTCCTCCCTAGTGTCAACCCTTCGGCACTTCGGCATGGGAACTTCACTCCCACTCCGACCGACCGGTTCCCCCGAACCACTCGGGTAGAAATCACGTAAGATGGGCTCCTCGGGCGGTATCAGATCCGTCTCCCGGGCAATCAAAGAAGGGGGAACACCGCCTGCCCCCGCGACGGCATCGATGGCTCCTGAGCTCAAGGGAAGACTTGGAAGAGGGGGAGGAGGAGAATCACACATGGCAAAAAAGATGGCACTGCTCAAGCTTTCGTCCCTCACCTTCTTCGCCAATTCCACAGGGTCTTTCCCATCTCGGCGACTCCTTGCCCTCCGAGATAGTTTCTCGCAAGGAGGAGTACTAGCGGTTGAACTATCATCCACAGGGGCACGGCCTGCAAAGATAAAAGAATTTTTAGACTTTTCCCAATGATGACAAACAAAACGTCATGAATGGGCAACCCACTTTCTCCCGCCCGCTCAGCAAGACGAAGTGGAGGCTGAGGAGCTCGAACCGGGGGAACCCGGAGAGGCATAGAGGAAAGCGGTAAGTCTCGATGAACCTGAGGTCGACCCCGCGGAACCCGCTTGAAGTCGATCCTCAGAGCAGCTTGCACGCGCTCCACTGAAAAACTGTCCCAGTTGACGGTACCCCTTCTCAGTCGGGTTATTAAAGACTCCATAATCGGGTTGAGAGCGAGGGATTTGGGAGACTCTGTGATACAGACTAAAACCAATCAGGAAATTGCCTGACAACAACAAAAAAAGAGGGGAGAGGATCGAGTATTAAACCATGAATCTTACCAACATTGGAAGGCCATCGTGAAGGGACGACCGAGTAATCGAACTCCCCGACCGAATGATGGGTCATCCTAAAGAAAAAATACCGGTCCCTCCATTCATCCCTCGATGGAATACCGTCAAGGATCCTCCCAAAGCGGGGAGAAAGACGATTCGTCCCCGGAAAGCGAGAATCTTGCTTCACCGAGCAAACTCGCATGAGCTCCTCAGGACCAAACTCAATCCCCTCCTCTGCGGCCCTGACTCCAAGCCCGATGACATACCGAACGAAATTTGGTGTCATCTGATGGAACGCCAACTGGAGCTGGGCCAGCACTAAGAAAACAAGGCGGGGAATGGGGAAGAAGAGCCCACAATTCTCAAAGTAGGTGTAGGAAGCACAACAGTAGCCTTCCACGACGGTCTCCAGCGAGAGCGCCGGTGACGGGATAACAATCTCTACGTCCGGCGGTATCCGGCACTGCGTCCGTAACCGCTTGATAAGATTCTCGGTTAAGACAGATGGCGGATGCGGACCAAATGATCCCGCCGCCGTACTTGTACTTACTCCCGTTGCGTCTCTCAGAGCCATGAGAAGAAATATACTAAAGAAAAGAAAAGAAGCCTCTGAGAGAGTGTTTGGTGATCAAAAAGAATGCGAGACGCAAATGAGAAGAGGGAAAGTTACTCTCTACAATATAAAAGAAACTATTATCTATGGTGGAAATTGTGCAAAGTCTCGGACGATTCCAGACTCGTAATAACTACGAGAAAATCGAAACGGTTGAGACTCCTCGCCTTCCCCATCCTAACCGTTAATTCGAGATCAACGACCGCCGACGCGCTAAAAAGCGGGTCAGTTCGACCCACGCGCCCACCCTCGACCGTTGGATCGAAACAAGATCTACGAATGGGACGAAAGTAATCATTAGGTTTATCACACCCGAGGCGCACGCTTCTTCCCGAGAACGTCAACCGCCCATTAACCTCGACTTGTCAAAATTAATGGGCTGGGGGTTATTGTTGGTACTGGATTTCCATCTAAGAAATCTAGCCCATTAACAAATAAACAAAGGCCCATAGTTATGAGCCCGCTCCAATATCAATACAGAGAGAGATCGACCATTATCCTCTGTTGGGCCTATACGATTGAATTCTTGACAAGGCCCAAGCAATGCCTAAGTGAGAAACGATCGAGCTCGAGCTCGGTAGGAGACGACGTGGAGATAGAGCAACCCGGTCTTCGTCAGTTCAACTGATCCACGCAAATCTCGGAGATCGTTATGACGGCGAGGCCGGAATATCGGAACAAGCAGATCAAAGTCGAGAGTATTTAAAGGAGAAGTGTCGATTCATTCAGCACATTCCAACTCTAATCAAGAACACTTCGATTAGATAGCTCGATTATCATTCTTTGTACTCTCTATTCGATTGTGTTTGTTCTATCTCGACGATCAATCTCAATAAAGTCTTTGATTCATAGGAAACTATACCATTTCTATATCCAAAAGTCCAAATCCACGATTACAAATTCTTGGTGTGAATCCCAGATCTCACAGTTAGGAAGTTTTTTTCTCTAAATGGCTAGGCAATTTTCATCTAAACAAGCTGATCACCTCTTGCAAAAAGGAGGCAATGCAGTGATCAAGAGCGGTATGATCATCCACCAAAGTTAATTGTCCCCAGAGCTGAACGTTGATATATCATGGTTTTTCGGGTTTTCAAGTCATGATATAAGTATTTATCTAGAGTCTTTTCGATGTTTTTGGAGTCTTTTGAATCTTTTACAGGTTTTGACATGATTGAAGCTTAATTGGAGATTTTTGAAGCTTTTGGAGTAATTCTGCAGCACATATAGATTTTGTAAAGCTCACTGGCTGCGTCTGCACCTGGTGTCCGTCAACACCACTTTGGTGTCAGTCGACACCACAAAAGATGAAATTCATGCGCGTAAAATTAATTTTTTTGGAAATTTGCAAAGTTGAACCAGAAGTTTTCTATATTTACAAGAAGGCTCAAATCGTGTTTTAGACTATTAATTAGGTTTTAGCCACTGTTTAGGCTACATCTTATCATACTTTTGAATTTAGAGCTCGAGAGTTTTTTGGGGCTAGTTTTGTACTCGACAGAGAGAAGATTTCGAACCCTTGTTTCTTGCTCTTTTAATTTTATATGATATCTACTTTTATCATGATTTATGTTTCATTGGTTACGCCTGAGTAGATATCTTGTTAGGTCATAGATTCTGAATAGGAATTTCAAGGAATGTTAGAATAATTGATTAGTTAGGATTCATCACATCTAATTCTTCATCTAAGTTGTTCTTAATGCTTAATCTGAAGTGTTCACTTAAATTATTGTTATCAGGTTGATTAGTGCAACGAGAGTTGGTTAATTAGCTATAAAAGAACATAAGTGAACAATCTACTTATTTGCAAAGAGATTTCGTTTAGGAAATTGTGAACGAATAAACTTGGAATTAATGCATGTTTAGATATCTAGAATTCACAAAGATTCGGTTTTCTAGATTATTAGACATAGATAATTATCGCAACGAAAGTTGGTTAGTTATACTTTTTATTCTAGTTCAAGAACGTTATACGATTGAATCCTGATTGATTGGTTGCTTGATTTCCTGATTTCCTGAGAACTTCCATGAACATGACGCCCCGTTAACTTTTACACACCTCGCTTTAAATTACATTGTCTTTTTACTGCTGAATAACATTCTTGTTTAGCTTAATTCGATTACAACAAGTCTATCGCGTGAAACTTGTGTTTCTGAGAATTCAACCCATATGTATACTACAATTGTATATATATATATATATGCACTTGCGGTGTAGCTCTAGGAATAATAAACTTTGAGCATATCAGTCGTCCCCTGAGTAGGGAATAAAGACCAACCTCCAAGTCGCAACTATCATCCAGGCCGTGATCGTCCTCCGAGCAGACAGTATATCACCAATGTATAATACAACAAGAGATTTGTCCATACCGAGCCAAAACCGCCCACATAATCTGATTTTCCAACCAGATTGTCCCAGTCTGATCCCAAACCGTTCTGATCAGATGTGTCACGACCAAACCAAGCTAAATCGATTGGGATACTTTAGACGACGGTTTGGCCAAAGTGATAAATCACTCGTTTCCTGGGCTTAGCCATATTTATCATTTGATCTAGAAGATAGAATTGAATCACGAAAGGATCAACAAAGAAATGAAGGAAGATGAAAACGAATCAAAAGAATGTCGAAGAAGAAAGAAAAGGAAATATAAATGAATCTCTGGTAATATGGCAAGATACTCTCCTAAGCGACGAGCCTTAGACTAAAAAAATGCTAAGAAGAATTCAGAATCAAGACACTATTTTACCTAGTATAAATACTCAGCTTTTCTGCTCTCAATATAATTCTGTGAATATAATTCCCATATGTCGTGGTTTCATGAGTAACCAAAGAATTATCATAATCAAAAGCATCGTCAACATAAGCAAGAACATCATCAACATGTCTATCTTGGAAACCAGAATATTTTATCAAAACGATCGCTATATCATATTCCATCTTCCCAATACTATGGTTAAACATCAGTATGCCACAGCTCTCCTTATAAAATTATAATTAAAAAAAAAATTGTATATTAATAAAAAATTTCCAGATTCACAAATGATGACCGGTGGGTCCACCTTTATGGAAAACTTTCCCTATTCAGAAATTCAGCATTTAGTTCACTGTTTTCTATATTTGATACTGCCATCTTAAATTTTGAGGATGACATGACACTCAAGATAAATCATATAATTCCTCTTAGTCTCGAAGATCTAGAAGGAGAGATCATTTTCCAGAATCAACATAATCAGCAAAGATTGGATATCAGTGACTCATCATGTAAATTAAACTATTTTATTTTTTCCCCAATGTTTTATATAAATTTATATGTTTATTTTAGTTAGAATAACCCATAAATTACCTAGAAATTTTAATTGAAGATTGTTATGTTTGATGCTAGTTTGATGGGTTCATTGCCAATCCCCTCACAAATATGTATATATTTATTTATTTCTTGTTTTAAATTTACTTTTTATAAAATAATTCAGAAAATGATGTTTTCTAAATATTTTTTATAAAATATAAATCATAAAGTGTTTTTCCCAAAATAGTTTACATCTTATTTTGATAAATATATATATATATATATATATATATATATATTACTTTTTACTTCATTCTATCATATATTTATAATGAAATTGGAAAAAAAAAATTTGTAACGGACGGAGAGGCGACTCGATGGCGATTTAGGGTTTGGTGATGCGATTTCAATGGCGAGGGTTTCAGGGGATTCAGGTTCGTGATTCAGGCTTTGTTTTGGGTCGTTTATGGGCGATTGGATGCGCAAATGTTATGGGTTGGATTCTGATGATCGATTTGGTGAGGCGACTTCAATGTCGAGGTTTTCTGGGGATTCGGGTTCTTGAATCGGGCTTTGATCTTGGTCAATCAAGGGAGATCGGATCTGGAGGTGAGCTATTTAGGGATTTGATTATGGATTTATGGAAAATAAATCACTGGAGATTAAGGTTCTCTGTTTGTTGGAGACTATGGGCCATGATTCACGATGAGGTTTCTCTACTTGGGTATTATGATTTGGGGAAGATATTAAGAGACCATCAACCTCAATGGACAGTATTTATTTCGGATCTCCGAGGTAATATGCGTAAGAATCACAGACTGATTCGTAATATTTGGGATGATATTGGGATACGATCTAACTTCCTTATTTGGTGTTTGCGAGAATGGATCTGTGTAATTGGGATATGCAGGATACGATTAAGGGCGCTGATATTATGGTGGAATCAATTTGAGGTATTTGACATAATTGTGAAATCTCTTGACAGCTTTGCGTATGTCTGGTATATATATGGGGTCTTTTCTTTGGAGATATTCATCACCTTCATAGTCATTTCTCATTCTCTTTGCTTGTTAGAGTTTTTAAACATGTCTCAAGCTCATGTTATTTCTCATGTCTGGAAAACGGGATACATTTGGAATTGTACACTTCGAGTACTTCGTGATATATGTGTGCGACTTTGTGTTTTGAGGCTGGTGTATATAGGGGTATGGATTAAGAGGCTGTTTCATTGTCATGATAGTGACAATCTTCTAGAGGGACTGAAGATTGGTAAGTTACCCAGAAGAATTTGGTTACTGGATGGGTTGTCTCAGTGTTTACGGTCCATAGTAGACGTGTGGTTATGGCTCTTAACTGGGGAGATTATATATGAACTGAATTATAAGGTAAATGTTATGAGGGTATGGTGGAAGGAAGTAGGTTTTGATCCTAGTGGAGATCTTAATTGTGGTTTTAGGGCCACATATAAAAGGTTGTTAATAGGGAGAGTAAGGAGTATATATGTAGAAGATGCGGTACTGATTTGTGGAAAGATATTATCTGTTAACCATTACTCATTGTGTCGGTATTGCTGTGGTCTGTGGTACAATGTAGATTGGATATTACTTATGGATTGTAATAAAATTGATCAGGGATGTATAACTGGTGGGCACAAGGGAAATGAGGTTATTCACAGGGATTTTTACACATGGGAGAGAGGCGAGAAAGACAGGCTAAGGATTCTTGGGTGTCTTACAAGTGCTTACGCGACGGTCTTGGTATGCGGAGATTGGAAGGAGATCAGGAAGGGTGGAAGGATTATTGGTGGAAGGATTTTTGGGGTCACAGGGATAATGACAGGAGATGACATGTTTTCTGGTTCTGTTTTCTGGTTTTCTGGTTTTATTTGGAGAGCTTTTTGGGTCTGCAGAAGGAACTGGTGCCAGGTACTAGACCACATGGCTGGAGAGACGGGCTCTTACGAAGCATCCTATGAAGTATTTGATTGTAACTCTATTTTGGTTTTTGATAATGTGGCCTCTGATTGCAATATATTAAAGATCCTGTACAAGGAAAAAGAAAATATTATTTATTTTCAAGGAATACGAATGTATGGTAGCATGAACGCTCATCAATGGCAAAAGTGTTCATATGCAAGGTTAGTATGGCTTGATATGATAAGGTCTGATGGATGGAGAGGGTACATGTATTTGCAAAGACAAAGGCCTCGGGCAAAGACCTCGGGATCTGATTATACCCAAGGAGATGCTCCGGATGGGAAAATAAAACACAGCTTTTAAGATGCGGATTCTAAGTTGGAACTGTCAAGGCTTAGGAAGCAGATGGACGATTAGTTATTTACGCGAGATAGTGCATAAGAATAAACCGGAGTTTCTGTTTCTTTCCGAAACAAAACAACCATATTCTTTTACGCAAATGTTTATGGGCCATTTTGGATACGATAAAATGTATACTGTGGAACCTAGGGGTGCGAGTGGAGGACTGGTGCTTTATTATAATGACATATCAAATGTGAAAATTATATATGCAAGCAATCGGATTATTGATATCGAGGCAGATCATCAAGGGAAAAATGTCTCAATATCCTTTGTTTACGGTGAGCCAGTACAGAAAATACGAGGTCAAGTATGGGAGAGGTTGACCCGTATGGGTGTGGTCAGGACAAATCCATGGTTTGTTATAGGAGACCTAAATGAGATTACTGGCAATCACGAGAAGCAGGGTGGAACCCTAAGGCACGCTTCTACTTTCGTTGCTTTTAACACCATGATTCGGGATTGTGGGTTAATAGAGTTTCCGACGTTGGGAGATTCCCTGTCATGGAGAGGGCGGAGGGGAAAACAACTAATAAGGTGTAAGTTAGATAGGGCACTAGCTAACGAAGACTGGCATACAATCTTTCCCTCCTCGTTTGTTGAATATTTGGGAATGATTGGCTCGGATCACCGACCGATAGTGGCAACCATTGAGGATAAAAAAAGAGAAGCGACGGAACCAATTTAGATTTGATAAACGCTGGGTGGGAAAAGATGGACTGATGGATACAATAAAACATGGTTGGGAAGGTTTGGAAATCAATGAGGGCACCAGTTTTTGCGATAAGATTGGAAGATGCAGAAGAGAATTATCCAGATGGAGGAAAAATAATCCGCCATATAATAAGGATAACATAAATGAGTTGCAGAAAGCTCTGGAGGAGGTTCAAAAAGATGATACGAGAACACAAGCAGAGGTTGTAGAGATTTCAGGGAAGTTAAAAGAGGCTTACAGGGACGAAGAACAATTTTGGCAACAAAAGAGCAGGAATTTGTGGCACACATCGGGTGATAGATATACGGAATTTTTCTTTGCTCTGAAGAAACAAAGGCGGGCAAGGAATCGTATTGTTGGACTTCACAATGCTTCCGGAGAGTGGGTGTCGAAGGATCATGAGGTGGAAAGAGTAGCGGTGGAGTATTTTGATGAATTATTCACTACTAGTAATCCAGATGGCTTTGAGGCGTTCCTACAGGAAGTACCAGAATCAATAACAACACAGATGAATGAGAGATTGATGGTACTAGCCACAGAAGAGGAGGTCCGGAAAGCGGTGTTTATGATGCATCCAGAAAAAGCACCAGGACCGGACGGGATGACAACATTGTTTTACCAACGATCATGGCCAATAGTGAAGAGTGATGTGGTACGAATGGTTAATGATTTCTTATTGACTGGAGAATTGGACAAGAGAATGAACATGACGAATATTTCCTAATCCCAAAGACGGAAAGGCCAAGTAGGATGACGGAACTTCGCCCTATTAGTTTGTGCAATGTGGGTTATAAGATCATCTCAAAGGTATTGTGTCAACGGTTAAAAGGACTACTTCCAAGACTGGTTTCTGAGACTCAGTCGGCCTTTGTAGCTGGAAGATTAATCTCAGATAATATCTTAATTGCTCAAGAGATGTTTCATGGTTTACGGACGAATCCATCTTGTAAAAGCAAGTTCATGGCAATCAAAACGGATATGAGCAAAGCTTATGACAGAGTTGAATGGGTCTTCATAGAGAAACTTTTGGCCAAAATGGGTTTTGCGGCACCATGTGTGGACAGAATAATGCGATGTATATCAACAGTCCAGTATCGGGTTCTTATTAATGGTCAGCCACAAGGTTTTATTGCCCCACAGAGAGGTTTACGACAGGGAGATCCTCTATCGCCTTATTTATTTATACTATGCACGGAGGCTCTAATAGCGAATATTAAAAAAGCAGAACGCGAAAAACAGCTGACGGGACTAAAGGTAGCAAGAGCGTGTCCTCCAATATCCCATCTCCTCTTCGCGGACGATAGTTTATTTTTCTGCAGAGCTGAGAAGGAGGAATGTGAGACAATTTTACGTATTATAAAGGATTATGAGTGTGTATCAGGTCAACAGATAAATTTTGCGAAGTCTTCGCTTCAGTTTGGCCACAAGGTCGAAAATGGAGTGAGGGATGAGATGAAAGCGATCTTGGGGATATCAACGATAGGTGGGATGGGATCATATTTGGGTATTCCGGAGAGTCTTAGTGGCCCAAAAACACAGGTCTTCAGTTTTTTACAAGATAGACTTCATGGCAGAGTTAATGGATGGACGACAAAGCTGCTTTCACGAGGGGGAAAGGAGGTCATGATTAAGGCAGTGGCGACGGCCTTACCAAATCATGTAATGTCCTGTTATAGGCTACCAAAAACGATCACGACAAAGTTGACGAGTATTGTCTCCAACTTTTGGTGGGGTACGGGAGGATCAAATACTGGTATGCATTGGATGTCTTGGGATAAACTGTGCAAAGACAAAAGTGATGGAGGGATCGGCTTTAGGGCTTTCTACGATGTTAATACGGCATTTCTGGCGAAACAATTATGGAGACTAATTGATAAACCGAATATATTGTTCTCAAGAGTCTTTAAAGGAAGGTATTTTCGGCATACGGATCCTCTTGATCCAGTAAAATCATACTCAACATCCTATGGATGGAGGAGTATCACATCAGCTAGGCCTCTGGTTAAAAAAGGACTAATTAAAAGGGTGGGAACGGGGGAGTCTATTTCAATATGGAACGACCCATGGATACCAGCCTATCGCCCGAGACCAGCAAGTCAAAAACAAAACTCTCATCATACTGTGGTAACAGTTAATCAGTTAATTGATCAGCAACACCAGGTATGGAATAAGCAACTCATGGATGAAATCATTAAACCAGGAGATGTGGCTTCGATACTAAGTGTGCCCTTTAGTCGATTGAATAGACCTGATTCATTGGGTTGGGCTCATACAAAGACGGGCAAATATACGGTGAAATCAGGGTACCAATTGGAGCGTACTAGGGATGATGGATTGGATCTCATCTTAGAGCCGAGTATTAAACAACTTCAGGCTTATTCTTGGAAGATAAAGTGTCCTCCAAAGATTAGACATTTCATATGGCAAGCTTTATCAGGATGTTTACCGGTAACGAAAAACTTGAAGGGACGAGGTATTAAATGTGACACAAGGTGTGCTAGGTGTGGAGTGGAGGATGAATCGATAAATCATGTGCTATTTGAATGCCCACCAGCAATTCAGACCTGGGCGTTATCCCAAATACCAACAAACCCAGAGTTTTTTCCAAGAACATCTCTCTATACGAATATGGATTATCTATTTTGGAGATTACCGACGGATGAGAGAATGCAAATATTTCCTTGGTTATTATGGTATATTTGGAAAAGCAGGAATGATATGGTTTATAAACATATTGATCGGAGCCCTCAAGATACATTGAGATTGGCAGAAATGGAATCTGTAACATGGGGAGATGCACATATGTTTGAGGTGGATGAACAAATGACAGAAACAAGGGATGAAAGGTGCCCACATAATGAATTGATACTTAATGGTCAATGGTGTTTTGTGGATGGATCCTGGAAGGAGGGTGATCAATGGACGGGACAAGGATGGTATAGTTGTTTTGAGAGAGATGAGAATGTTTTGATGGGGGCAATGAATATCAGAGCAAGTATATCCCCACTACATGCAGAATTCGAAGCCCTAGTGTGGGCTATGGAGTGCATGAAGTATCATCAGCACACCCACATTACGTTCGCAACGGACTGCTCAGAATTGGTGAAGATAGTGTCGGAACCAGAAGAATGGCCAGCTTTCTCGATTCACATAGAAGAGTTCCAAGTAAGAAGGGAGTTCTTCATAGCATTCAAACTCATTCATATACCGCGCACAAGTAATTTGATGGCAGACAGACTAGCACGGAGTGTTCGTCTCAGATCGTCACATACAATCCATGTTGGACCGGAGCCACCAATTTGGATTAATGATAGTTAGGTTTCAATAGTGTTTTTTGTTGACAAAAAAAAAAAAAAATCATATATTTATAATTAATGTAGTTTTGGAAAAAAAGATTGACAAAAAGTAAAACGTAAGTAAAATATAAACAAAAAACATAAAAATAATAAAAAATGACAAAAGTAATTTTTAAGATATTTAAATAAAAAAATGCCACAAGACTTTACTAAAAAATTTAAAACAAATACATTCGAGGACCCGAATGTCCATGACTAAATTGTAGAACTCATTCGTTTATCCACAATATTTCATAAAGGTGAGTCCCACCCTCTTTAGAAAATTTTCCATATTAAAAACATAGCACTAAATTCTCTTTACACTATGTTTGTTACATTCACAAAATTTATTACGAGACAAAGTAACCAGATAATGCATCAATCATTCCTGCACCAGCACATGGTGGTGGTTGTGGCTGCTGTTGTCGTACAGGAACCACCATTTTTTGGGTATCATTCATTTGTATCTCACAGGTAGATGATGCTGTTTGAAAGTGGAAATCACAGGACGATGATGCTGTTTGGAAGTGATACGATGATGATCTATATATGTTGCATTTTTCAACATTTGAAAAAAACTGGAGTAACAAATATATAAAGTGTATTCATTGCTACTTTCTTTATGTGGTAAATTTCTGAAAATTTAAATGGAAGGGTATTCATTGAATTTGTGTCTGAATGGGCTTATGTGGCCTGACCGAACACCTCATCCAGCACTCCATGGTAATTAACATCGTGATAAAGTTAAGAATCACACAAGAAAACCAAAGGCTTTTCGTAACGCCTGCGTTCTAAGGATAAACGAAATCAGATCAAGGATGAACGGATTGGGTTATTTGATGGTCATCCGAAATGGCCTTTTAAGACATGGAATATTAAAAACTTGGGGGTTCATCTGATGGTAAGGCTTACTGTGTGAAAGCCGAGCTAAAACAAGCTGAAAGAGTTCAGATCGTGATTTTCAGACCAAAGGTGAGATGTTGAGCTGACTGGTGTTGGTACTGGATTTCCCTCTAGGAAATCCGGCCCATTAACAGACAAGACAAAGGCCCGTAATTACGAGCCCATTCCAGAATCAAAGATAAACGGGAGAGTCAACTCTCTTGTTGGGCCCAAGCAAAGCGAGCGCCTTAGAGAGGCCCAGACGACGCCGAAGCCGGAGACGATTGAGCTCGAGCTCGGCTGAGGATGACGTGGAGATAGAGCAACTCGGTCTTCGTCAGTTCAACTGATCCGCACGAATCTCGGAGATCGTTACAACGACGAGGCCGAAGTATCAGGACGAAGAGATGAGAGTGGAGACTATTTAAAGGAAGAAGTGGCGGCTCATCAAAGACAATTCCAACCTAGGCTAAGAACACTTCGACTAGATAGCTCGATTCCATACTTTGTACTCTCTTTTCGACTGTGTTTGTTCTATCTCGACGATCAATCTCAATAAAGTCTTTGATTCATAGGAAACTATACCATTTCTATATCCAAAAGTCCAAATCCACGAATACAAATTCTCAGTGTGAATCCCGGATCTCACATTTGGCGCCGACTGTAGGGACATTCTATAGCCTTTCCTATCTTAAGAATCAGATCCTAGATCCGATAGATCGAGATGAATCCCGACCAAACTTGCTCTCCCAGCGCCACACCACCAGTCGACCACCCTCAAATGGTCGACAACGTTCCTCAGAACACTACCGGGGTAAGGAACATGGGTCAGACCGACGGCGTGTTGACGAGCTCCGCCTCAGTCTCCACGACCGCGGCACCAGCCGGCTCCGTCGCTCAGACAATCGCGACAAGCCAGACTCCGACAAACGTTTTGTCAGGAACTAATGATCCGAGCAGAAACTGGGTGTGGATGAGAAACGACTCAATACCCACCCCGGGAGGAGGATCTGGAGTAACCAGACCCAATTCACCACTACCTTCCGCTCCACAGAGACAAGGACCAAGCGATCTTGCCGAGATCCGTTCGATGTTAAGCCTGTTGGTAGATCGAACGAGAAACAACGAGGCAAGCGCAAGGGCCCAAGAGGTCGCAAACCGTTCCCTGGCAGCGCAGCTCGAAGAACAAGAGCGGTGCCTGAACGCCCGTCTTGAAGAGCTCGCCAGTCAAAGCCAAGGGGGCAGACAAACGCGAACTCCCATAAGTCCTCCACCGTGTACTCGCTTGGACTTCTCCCAAGTAGTAACTCCTCCGAGAACGTCGGGACATTTCGGTAACACGTCAAATAGCGGCTTCCGCCCAACAATGACCCCTATCGCGGTACCGACCCCATTTGGTTCGAGTTCAATGGTCGCAGATCCAACCGGATCAAGAAACCGACCATTACCCGGGCCACCACCTTTCCCGAGTAACTCTAACACCCGACCGAGGCAACTAGGAGGTTTTGCCTTCGCCTCGAGCTCGGGACTCCTTAATGGATCAAACTCAGTTCAGTTCCGAACGCCACAGGTCGATCAGACGAGGTCGATCCCAACGATCGATCTCCTCGACCCCATTTTTCTGGAACAAGCGTCAAGACAAGCACAAGTCCAGTTCGCACCCGCAGAGGGCGATGAACACGATATGCTTAGACAATACATTGAACAGGCTAAAGCCCAGTTTAACCGTCTGAGCTCAAAAAGTTCACATGGCGACGAGCGCGGCTCCTGACATCGATCGAGTGATCGAAGAAACACAACAAACGCCGTTCACAGATCGGATTGCGTTTGCAAGAATCCGAGAGATCAAGAAAACTAAGTTTCCAGAATTCTCTGGGAAATCGGACCCGAAAGCCCACACCAGGGCATTCCGACTAGCGATGGCAAGGGTGTACCTCACCGATGAGGAGAGGGAGCCAGCCTTCTGCAGACTCTTCGCGGAAAACCTATCAGGTTCTGCCCTAGAATGGTTTGCCGGACTGGAAGAAAGGTCCATTGACAACTTCACCCAGTTCATGACGGCTTTCCTCAAACAATACTCTGTTTTCATCGAGGAAAAGACTACCGAGGCAGCCTTATTTGGCGTCTCTCAAAAACCCGACGAAACACTTCGCTTGTACATCGACCGATTCAAGGAAATAAAATCCAAAATCGCGAACCCACGAGATGAGGTAGCTATAGAAGCGTTAAGACAAGGACTATGGTTCTCAACCAGATTCCCCGAGGAAATAACGGTCCGCGAACCCCAAACGCTCGATGACGCCCTCCATCGCGCATCGGCCTTTGCTCGCCTCGAGGACGAAACCACGGCCCTCAGGGAAAAACACCGGAAAGAAAGGAACCCATCGGGTCCGCAGAATTCAAACTCGAAAAAGGATTCCCGTAAGTCAGGGAACGTCAACGCGGTCGAGAGCCCAAAGAGCTCGAAGAAATTCGAGTTCGACAAGGAAAAATTCTGTGATTTCCACAATAAGAGAGGGCACTCGACCGAGGATTGCTATACTCGAGCTAAAGCAGAGGCTCAAAAACAAGAGTCCGAAAGCAAAAAAGACTCCGAGGTCGAGGAGGAAACTCTGTCCGACAAAAAGGAAAACAAACAGACCAAGGAGTCGAACTCTAAAAAGCACTCTCAAAACAAACGGGAACGGTCAAAGGAGCCGGAATCTCCCGAAACACTCCCTCAAGGGTCGCGGAAGCGAGTCTGAGTTCATCCTCGGCGAGCTTAACCTGAGCGGTACCCCGGGAGGTTCGGCACTATCCCCGCCTCCGGCTCCTGCCAAAAGTTTACGCTCAAGAATCAATCTCCCTCGTCTCTGCGGGGGGGGGGGGGGGGGTGTACGGGCTATTCCCCCTAAACGAATCGACTTCATCTTCGGTGGCTCCAAACTTTGCCGCGACTCGGTCAATTTGATCAAAGCTCTTCAAAGAAGAGTCGAGACCGACAGAAGGGGAAAGACCCCAATGTTGGGTCCAGACCACGAGATCATTTTCCACGAGAGCGAGACGAGTAATCTCGACAAACCACACGACGACGCTCTCCTCGTTTGTCTAGTAGTGGGAGATGTCGAACTCTCAAGGATAATGATTGACACAGGGAGTTCGGTAGATTTCCTCTTTTACGACGCGTTCAAAAAGATGGACTTCAACGACTCCGAGGTTGTAGAAGAAAAGACGCCAGTAGTAGGCTTTGCTGGTGAAACGACATACTCGATGGGCTCTGTCTTCGCCCCAGTAATCGCTGGAGGAGTTCGGAGAATGACAGAGTTCGTCATAGTAGATCGGCCAGCTCCCTATAACGCAATCCTAGGTCGACCATGGATATACGACATGAAAGCGGTACCATCGACCAACCACCAATGCGTAAAGTTCCCGACACCCAAAGGGATCAAAACCATTCACGGAAGTCAAAAGATTTCCCGCCATTACTACATGAACGGATTCAAACAGATCGAGAAATCCCCTGCGTAGCAATTACAGAAAGAGGACGAGCTCGCCACCATGCAGACCAAAAGGTCGAACGACCCCAGTCAAATAGGACCCCCAAAGGACCTCACGACTCAGGTCTGCATAGACGAGGCTCATCCCGAAAGACTCGTTGGCATAGGAATCGACCTATCGGAGCCAATCAAGAACGAACTGGTCTCTTTTCTCAAAAAGAACGTCGACTCCTTCGTCTGGTCTTCAGCAGACATGAAAGGGATAAACATCGACGTAACCAGCCACGAGCTGAATGTCGACCCGACCTACAAACCGGTAAGACAGAAACGTCGAAAACTAGGCCCCGAACGAGCCAAAGCCGTCAATGACGAGGTCGATCGGCTATTAAAAATCGGATCGATCAGAGAGGTCAAGTACCCCGACTGGCTCGAAAACCCCGTGGTGGTTAAGAAAAAGAACGGAAAGTGGAGGGTCTGTGTAGACTTCACGGATCTCAACAAAGCATGTCCAAAGGACAGCTTCCCACTCCCGCACATCGACCGACTGGTCGAGGCCACCGCTGGACATCAGCTGCTATCCTTTATGGACGCGTTCTCAGGGTACAATCAAATATTGATGAACCCTGAAGACCAAGAAAAGACCTCGTTCATAACTGATCGAGGCATGTACTGCTACAAAGTCATGCCCTTCGGACTAAAAAACGCAGGAGCAACTTACCAGCGCCTCGTCAACAAGATGTTCTCAGGACTCCTAGGCAAAACCATGGAGGTCTACATCGATGATATGCTGGTAAAATCTTCCAGGTACGAGGATCACATCCCCCAACTAAAAGAATGCTTTACCATTCTCAATAAGTACGGGATGAAACTCAACCCAGCTAAATGTACCTTCGGGGTCCCTTCAGGAGAGTTCCTCGGTTACTTAGTAACCGAAAGAGGGATCGAAGCGAACCCCAAACAGATCGCAACGTTCATAGAGATGAAATCTCCCAGAACAACGCGAGAAGTCCAGAGCCTAACCAGCAAAATAGCTGCTCTGAATCGCTTCATCTCGAGGTCGACTGATAAATGTCTACCCTTTTATCACTTGCTCAAAGCAAACAAAAAGATCCTTTGGGACGAAAAGTGTGAAGAGGCATTCACTCAGCTCAAAACTTACTTAAGCGAACCACCCATACTGGCGAAACCAGTAGAAGGAGAACCCCTTTATCTTTACTTAGCTGTCTCGACGGCAGCAGTAAGTGGAGTCCTGGTTCGCGAAGAACAGAACGAACAACGGCCGGTGTATTACATCAGTAAGACCTTGATCGACGCTGAAACCAGATACCCCGCCATGGAAAAGCACGCCTTAGCGATAGTAACATCGGCTCGGAAACTCCGACCGTATTTTCAATCGCACTCGATAATAGTGATGACCTCTCAGCCACTGAGAACCATCCTTCACAGTCCAAGCCAATCAGGTCGATTGGTCAAATGGGCTATCGAACTCAGCGAGTACGACATTGAATACAAAGCTCGAACATGCCTAAAAGCACAAGTACTGGCAGATTTCATAATCGAGCTCCCTCCGACTATAGAACTCGACCCGACTTCGACCCAAAGATGGAAAATCTACGTCGATGGAGCTTCCTCAAGACAAGGGTCCGGAGTCGGAGTGAAATTAATCTCCCCAACGACTACGACCTAGGCTCTGATACCACTGTAGGATTATGTGTGTTCATTGGTGTAATTGTCAGGTTACAACCTAGCACATAATCAACTAGGATCTAGGTGATTTGCAGTTGAATCATAAACAGATCAGATTCATTACCTTGTGATTGCAGCGGATTGATCAAAGGAATGAAGAGATCTGCAAGAGCTGATAGAAACCGGCTCCTCCTAGGTATCCACACTCTTACAAGCTACTGAATCAGGCTGCTAGACCAAGCTGGAATGAACAGAGAGAGAGGAAGACGGCTCAGCTGAAATCGCAGATGGGGTTGTGTATAAGCCCTAGGCGCCCTTCCTCTTCCTTATATGGGCCCAAGTTATTAAACTAATGGCCTATTAGGATTTTGGGCCCAAGACACAAATCAGACAAAAGCCTGTATTTTGTCTGGCCCAATTCTCTGTACAAATACAGTAAATGCCTTGCATCTTACCGTATTAATTCCTTGTTAACTTTCCCGTTAGCTATGGTGTGTGACCCTTAGGGATCATACAATACTGGTAATAAGTCCTAAACTTATAGATCAAGAGCGGACTCTAGCAAGTCATCATGATCACCCAGTATTTATGACTTATGTCTGATCTCGACACTTATCATACTTTCTAGAGATAGTACGGTAGATTTCAGGACATTCCCAACAATCTCCCACTTGTACTGGAATCCTACATTCCCTAATCCTTTTGTCTCAATATCTCGATCTGGCATAAGTCAAGATGCGTATCATCCTTATATAGCCAGACCATGTTCATCGGACCAGATTTGATACTGACAATGCAAACGACTTGGGCAAGTCCGTTTGGGAGTGGCCACTCTCTTACCAGCTATCAAGTCTCCGATTGGCCTAGAGATATTACCTCCGTTAAACGGCAGGGACAAATCCCATCTTGTTCCATCACTATGAACTACACACTTTATAATACACCCAACCAAGGTCCTTATAGCTCCCAGTTACGAAACAGCGTTAGACAATGATCAAAGCGCATCACTCCATGTGCAGCCACATGCATGCGAACTCAGGTCTAAGGACTATACTCTATAGTCGTATATGAGAACCTCTTATGACACAGATATTAATATCTTGTAGAGTTCTCATCAGCGGGCCATTTCCGGTCATATGCTCCCCTACATATACCTATGTGTCGACTTTGATGCCGCGCATCTATGACCCCTCGAAACTTGGTCATAAGTCTCAACACACTCTAGTCTCAAGTGGTTGTTGGTGTTCCAATTTCAACAACCGGACATTATGATTTATGTCATTTCGTTAAATATGGGGTTTCAGGATCAAGTCTACTCATGTACTTCGATGGCCCATATATAATGACATGAATCATTTTGGAACGATTATTTATATCACAGTTAAAATAATCCAGAAATCATAAATTTCATAAACATAAAATATTATGTTTACATGAACCTTTCAAAACAACTAAATAAAGCCCTTTACAAACTCCCACTGAAATTAAGACTACATCTTAATTTCACTTATCCTACAGCTACAGTCCGCGACTCATGCTTAGGCCTAAGGAGTGGCTTCGTTAATAGATTAGCAACGTTCTCATTCGTTGAAACTTGCTGATCTACTTAACACCTCTGTCATTTATCTCACGGAATAGGTTATACCTACCCTCAAGGTGTTTGGACCTCTGATGTGCAGCTAGTCTCATCTATGCTGGGAATCACATCAAGTTCAGTGATGAACTCTTCTTTCCAAACAACCTCTTTCGCCGCTACCCAAGCTGCGAAATGTTCAGCTTAAGTCATGGAGTCAGCAACAGTGCCTTGCACCGCCAGACAGACATAAGATATAACCGGACTGTGACCGGAAATCATCTTTGTCTGTTGGAAACTTGCCTTTCAGACTCTACCGACTTGTAGCACCTCACTTTCTCCGTAAATCAAGAACTTATCCTAAGTATTTTCCAAATACTTGAGGATATTCATTACGTCTATCCAGTGATTCTTTGCTGGATTTGACTGGTCTTTACTTGTCTTGCTTAACATTAAAGCAACATCAAAACAAGCACGTGTCATGGCATACATGATAGATCCATTTGTCGACGCATATGGAATCTCATCCATGCATTCAAGCTCAGCAGATATCGTAGGACACTGTATCTTGCTTAATGTAATGCCATGTGACATTGGCATAAATCCCTTCTTGGAATGCTGAAAAACGTGTAGGACTTTGTCAATATAAGAATCCTGACTTTGTCCTATCAGCTCTTTTGGATCTCTATCTTTAGATCCAAAATCCAAGAACATACGTGGCTTTACCCATATCAATCATAAAACCAACTCCCAAGCCAGTCCTTTACCGACTGCAGCATTGGAACGTTATTTCCGAGAATCAGTATGTCATCGACATACACTATGAGAAATGCAACATCGCTCCCACTTATCTATTAGTAAACGCACAGTTCCACTTCGTTCCTGTTCAAGTCAAAACCTTGACTACTTCAACAGAACGAAGATTCCAACTCCGATATGCTTGCTTCTATCCATGAATGGATCGATGAAGCTAACTTACATACAGTATAATTTTCGGAGTCCGGGCTCACTTTCGCTTCTGTGAATTTCGCAGGTTCGTCACTTTCAATGATCATCAGATCATGGCAACTAATCACGAGAAATCACTCTCGAATTAGTGACGGATTCATTCAGATCTGCGAACTTCAGGCTCTACAGGTGTAGATTCTACAGAAATCTGTAAATCCATCCGCTGCTCTCCCTCAACAGGTTGAGCAGCCTCCTGTATTTCTCGAATTTCTTCGAGTTATACTTTTACTCCCACTGTTCTTCTTGGAAAGTAACTTTCCTTTTAGAAAACAGAATTCCGAACAACCTAACTTCGTTTTCGGAATGGACGTAAAAAGTAACAAGCCTTGGTTTCCCTAGGACAACCAGCGAAGTAGCACAACTACAAATACTCAGTAAAGACGAATTTGGATCATTTCCAGTCCACATTTATGTGGTGTCTTTCAACTGATATTGGTGGAACTATTTCAGCGTAAACTTAGATATTTCTAGAGCGTTATTCTTAAAGAATATCATGGAAGATTCGTGTGACTCATCTTTAATCATTTCTAATAAGATCTGATTCTTTCTCACAGAAACACCTCCAGGTTTTCAGGAGAAATGAGCTGTGAAACGACTTCACACTCATTCAGATGATCACACCATCAATGACTTAAGTATTCTCACTCGTGATCTAATCCAGAGTCTCAATACTTCTGTCACTCAGATTCTATACCTCATTCTGGAACTCTTTCGACCATTTCAAAGAATTCCGACTCGTGTCTCATCAAATGAACACAGTCATACTCACTGAAGTAATCAGTAGAGACAATGAAGTACAGGAAATTTTCTCTGGCATTACTGCTCATCGGGCCACATACATGAGTATGTTCAAGGTCCAATAAGCCTTTGGGCCTTTCTCTAGCTCGGCTAAGATGGGCCCTTTGTCTTTTGGTCCATTAAGCAGAATTCAAGTCTCATAAGATATCCGATCAAATGAGCCCAAAAGTCCATAACTATGGGATTTCTGAATCCGACTTACTCTATGTGACCAAAACATTTACGCCAAGAAAAATCAGGTTTAATTCATCAGATTTAAACCAATTCGGTATTTATGTTACATTTAGGCACTCTTTGGTTTAAGATATAAAACCCATTCCTTGAATAGGGTGCTACAATCAATATTTCATTGAGATCAAAAGAACAAAACTTGTCTTTTATCAAAATGAAAAACATTCAAATTCTTACAAGAAAATGAAAGACAACTCTGCTTAAAGCAGGTACATTGTAGCAATTACTTAATACAAAACCAAGCCTCAAAGGCATCTACAAGTGAAAACCCTACGGCTGAGGCAGCATCCATAGCTCCTTCCAGACATGCAGTTCCACTTGTCCCTCCTTCAACGTTCTACTGTTGCTTAGGCTCTGCATATTATAACAAATATCAGTGCCACAACCAGTATCCAATACCTATAAGGTAGAACTTGAAGTAATAACATGAATACCTGAGGAAGTAGTCTCATACATCAACTTCAACTTCTCATAATCTTCCATGAATTTAATGCAATCTCTCTTCCAATGCCCAGTCTCTTTACAGTAGCAGCACTTACCAACGTAAGAGGTATCTGACTCGGGCTCAGAAGACACACGCTTGCCATGATTCAAAATCTGGACAACTTTGTCTTCACCCTTGTCAGCATTAGGTTTAGTAAACCTACCCTTCTCCTTTATGAGATTATACAGGGTACTCTTCACGTTTGGCTCAACTGTCTTGAGCATATCATGCAGTTCAGTCAGCGTCTTCGTTAAGCCTTTCTTGATATAGTTCCTTCTGAACTTATCATAGCTTGACGGCAGTGACTGCAGAATGATCTCAGTTGCCAATTCTTGGCTAACTGGATAATCCAGTTTCCTCAGGTTATCAATGTAACCCATCATTTTACTGACATGAGGACTCACTGGATGATCATTTGGTAGCTTGCAGCTAGTGAGAGACTTAACCAACTGGTATCTCTCCACTCTTACCTGCTCCTGAAATTTCAATTTCAGGCTGCTGATCATCTCTATTGGCGACTCCATGTTCTCATATTGCTTCAGCAAATCTGAGTCCATGGTAGCCAATATCAGACCACGCACATCTACCGCATCATTATAATGCTTATTCCAAGCATCATATACTGCATGAGAGGCATTGGACCCGATCCTCTCGGGGAGAGCTCTCTCAAGGACATAGTCCTTTCTCTCCTGCCTGAGGACTAGCCTCAGGTTCCGCGACCAAGTCAAGAAATTTGATCCGTTCAGTTTGTCCATCTCAAGGACAGACCGGATCGAGAAAGTGTTTTGATTGTTTGTGCTAGTCATAACTGAAATTTAGAGATAAATAGAGTTTTAGTTATTTAGTTCATAAAAGAGTAATCTTAATAACTTATAAGAAAACTCGCATTGCATTCAAAATTTCTTTGTTTAACCTCGTAAGAATGCAATGATTCCGAGACCCATGTTCAGCTAAATCCAAAGTGGGCCACTGGCCGTCACCCAGAAGTAGCTTTACTTGGTAAGCATACACAAGCCTAGTTATATCCAATAACTCTCGGTTGTGAATTTGGGCCCAAGGCCCAATACACCAGATGTCTCAAGGCCCGGGACTCCCGATGGCCCAGTCAAGGAAACCAATCTCTTACAGCCAAATAATCACTAAAGTCTGGGACTCCCAATGAAATTAGTGACTATATACTACTTTACTTACGCAAAAACAGACACCTCACACTGTAAGCCATATCTGTAATTGAATAAGCGTTAAGTAGCTGACAAGATTGGGCAAGACATCCAAGCTTGATATTGGTTTTGAGGATTTTAGGTTTTCTTTCCAAAAATAGAAGATTACTATTTTGGGAAACTTACTTATTTTAGAAACTTTATAAATTTAGAAATATACTAAAAATAGAAATTTCTAATTTAATATTTTATTAAAGTTTTCGGTTGGGTCACAAATTATAGGCCCAATTCTTGGCCCAAGACCACAGAATTCCAATTGGCCCAATAATTTGACATAACCGAGTCGGTTCATTAATTCAGGTCCAAGACCAAATTAACTACTAAATCCAACTGGTTATTTACTAAACCAGACCAGCTCTAAATTATTTGGTCCAACCAAATCAAACTTAGACCAGCCTTCGGTTTAGGTTAAAATTCAATTTTGAATTTAAATCCGGTTTAACCAGAAATTAAATAATACCAATTGTATTAAATAATTTCCAGCAAACCGCGATTTGGGTTAACCGCTTAAACCATAATTATCAAAGATTTGAATTTGTTTTTGCCTTATACAAATCGATTGATAATTAATATAACAATCGATTTTGACTTATTTCAATTCGACAATCGACTCATTAACAAACCTAATGTTAACAAACGAATTCTTATGATCATTAAGCAAAGTCAAACACGATCGTGACATTACTCAAAGACAAAAACGATTTGTCCTTTTCCAATTCATCAATCAAATCAATTCTCTTATTATGAAACAAAGCAAAGACAAAATTTGATTATGTCATTTTCTCTTTATCATGCGATTGATAACACAGAAAAGATGTCAACATTACGAATTGAAAGCGATCGATTATGTCATGCTCTTATGATCATGCGATTGACATATTTCTAGGTTTTCCAAGTTTCAATCAATTTTACTCATTAAAATCGATTCATCAAACTAATAAACAACCTAGTATGATCCAAAAAGCAAAAACCTAACGACCTAGGCTCTGATACCACTGTAGGATTATGTGTGTTCATTGGTGTAATTGTCAGGTTACAACCTAGCACATAATCAACTAGGATCTAGGTGATTTGCAGTTGAATCATAAACAGATCAGATTCATTACCTTGTGATTGCAGCGGATTGATCAAAGGAATGAAGAGATCTGCAAGAGCTGATAGAAACCGGCTCCTCCTAGGTATCCACACTCTTACAAGCTACTGGATCAGGCTGCTAGACCAAGCTGGAATGAACAGAGAGATGATGGGAATTACCGGGCAGTTTCTAATCGTATTAGACAACTCTAGGTTTTAATTCCGCGCCTAGGATCTAGGTTTCATATTTAAAGTCGATCTACGTCGCCAGATGTCGAGTATACCTGATTCGGGTTTTGCAGCGGAATATTGTCAGGGACTCGAGATCGGTAGCGCCTCAGATGCTGCGCCTCTACTGGTATCCACACGCACGCTTACTGGAACACCGGGATGCTAGTGCCGGAAGAGATCTTTATCTCTCGGGTTATCTGCGTTTCTTTCGCGTCGTTGTTATGACAATTGTTTGTCAAAACTTATTTTCTCGGTCAAATCTTCTGACAATTGTCTTGTCAAAAACGTATATTCTCTCGTTCAACCCAAATGGTATTTATAGGCATGAGTGAGAATCGACCCGTGTCGACCGACACAACATTTGTGTCGATCGACACGAGTTAGTGGTGACCTAACTTCTGTCGCTTTCAACTTTTGTATCGACCGATACGAAAGCTTGAATCGATCGACATTCGACCTGTGTCGATCGATACAACGTTTGTGTCGATCGACACTGCTATCAGAAACGCATACAACAATTATACATTGGATCATTCCGATAATGATCAACATGTATCAACTTCCAGTTCGCTTAGGTGTGTGACCCTGTAGGATCATTTAATACTAGTAATGAGTTCTAAACTCATAGATCATAAGTGGCTTCTAGCAAAGCATTATGATCGTCTAGTATCAAATGATTGTCTTATCTCGACAATACGACTCTTGCTAGAGTGAGTACAAGGAATGATTTCAGGACATTCCCAACAATCTCCCACTTTTACTGGAATCAAATATTCCTTTAATCCCTTTGTCTCTATATCTCGATTTAGCATAAGGCAAGAACCGTGTCATCCTTATTAAGCTAGATCACGTTTATCGAATTCCGATTTATACTGATAAAACAAACGACTGACAATCAGCCCGTTTGAGCGCGGCCACGCATTTCTCAGTATCAAATCTTCGATAGGCCCTGAGATATTTATCTCCTGTTATATAGGAGGGACAAATCCCATCTTGTTCCATCCATGTTCCTTCACACACTTCATGATACACCCAAACAATGCCTTTATAGTCACCTGTTACGGCTGACGTTTGACAAGGTCAAAGCGGACCAATTCACATGTAAGAAATCATGATGAACTCAGGTCTAAGGACTATACTCTATAGTCGTAATGAGAAACTCTTATGACACTCATATAACTTTCTTGTAGAGTTCTCATTTACGGGTCATGTCCGATCATGTGTTCTCTAACACATATCTATGTGATTGATTTTGATACTCTTATCAAATGGCTCCATGAAACTTAGTCATCAATCACATCACATACTAGTCTCACGCGGTTATTAATATCCCATTTTAACAACCTTGACTAGGGACTTTCATAATTTATGTCATACATCAATTATAGGGTTTCATGATCAAGTCACGTACTTGATGACCTATAAAATGTCATAAATTATTTTGGGATTATTATTTATCAATATAAATAGATAATGATGAAACAAATTTCATTAAAATATCATATCAAAATATGTTTACATGAACATCACAACGTAACTGAAAACAAAATACAACTCCCACTAAGAACAAGATCACATCTCAAGAGATCTAATGCCTATAGCAATAGTGTGACTCTCATGCTTAGCTCGTGGGAGAGGCTTAGTCAAAGGATCAGCGACATTATCATCTGTCGGAACTTTGCTGATCTTCACGTCTCCCCTATTAACGATATCACGGATAAGGTGGTATCTCCTCTCAATGTGTTTGGATTTCTGGTGTGACCTAGGTTCCTTTGCTTGAGCAATGGCTCCATTGTTGTCACAATAGAGAGCCACTGGCTCAGAAAAACTAGGAATCACACCAAGTTCAGTAATAAACTTCTTAATCCAAACAGCCTCCTTCGCCGCTTCAGAAGCAGCAAGGTACTCAGCCTCAGTGGTGGAGTCTGCTACAGTGCCTTGCTTGGAACTTTTCCAACAAATTGCACCGCCATTTAGACAAAAGACGTAACCAGATTGTGATCGGAAATCGTCTTTGTCTGTCTGAAAACTCGCATCAGTGTAACCACTCACCACAAGCTCATCACTTCCTCCGTATACCAAAAACTTATCCTTAGTATTTCTCAAATACTTGAGGATGTTTTTGACGGCTGTCCAGTGACTTTCACCTGGATCAGATTGGTATCGACTCGTCATGCTTAAAGCATAAGCAACATCTGGACGAGTGCAGAGCATGGCATACATGATAGATCCTACAGCCGAAGCATAAGGAATTCTACTCATCCGCTCTCGCTCAGCATGTGTCGAAGGACACTGCTTCTTGCAAAGAGTAATGCCATGAGACATAGGTACGAAGCCTTTCTTGGAATTTTGCATACTGAACCTGTGCAAAACCTTATCAATATAAGTGTCTTGACACAGTCCAATTAGCCTGTTGAGTCTATCTCTATAGATTCTTATTCCAAGAATGTACGCGGCTTCTCCCATGTCTTTCATTGAAAAACAACTTCCGAGCCAAGTCTTAACAGACTGAAGCAGCGGAACGTCGTTTCCGAGAAGGAGTATGTCATCTACATACAATACGAGAAATGCGACTGCGCTCCCACTAGTCTTCTTGTAAACACATTGTTCCTCTTCGTTCCTAATGAAGTCAAACTTTTTGACAGCTTCATCAAAACGAAGATTCCAACTCCGAGATGCTTGCTTCAATCCATAAATGGATCGGAGAAGCTTGCATACTTTCCCAGCAGCTTTAGGATCAGTGAAACCTTCAGGTTGTGTCATGTACACATCCTCTTCCAGAATTCCATTAAGGAATGCTGTTTTCACATCCATTTGCCATATCTCATAGTCATAATGAGCGGCTGTTGCTAGGAGAATCCGAATGGACTTAAGCATAGCGACTGGGGAATAGGTTTCTTCATAGTCAATACCATGAACTTGTTTGAAACCTTTTGCCACCAACCTAGCTTTGTATATCTGGATATCACCATTCACATCGATTTTCTTCTTGAAAATCCATTTACACTCAATGGGTTTTACGCCATTAGGTAAATCAACCAAAGTCCATACTTGGTTTTGTGACATGGATTCCATTTCGGATTTAGCGGCTTTTAGCCACTTTTCGGAGTCAGGGCCCATCATGGCTTCTTTGAAACTCGCAGGTTCGTCACTGTCAATGATCAAAAGATCATGGCAGTTGGTCACGAGAAATCCATATCTCTCGGGCTCTTGACGGATCCTTTCGGATCTGCGAATTTCAGGCTCCACAGGTGTGGTTTCTACAACTCTTTGTAGATCCAATCGCTGCTCTTCCTGAATAGGTTGAGTAGCCTCCTGTGTTACTCGAACTTCTTCGAGTTGTACTTTACTCCCACTGCTTTTCTTGGAGAGAAATTCTCTCTCAAGAAAGACGCAGTTTCGAGCAACAAACACTTTGTTCTCGGATTGGTTGTAAAAGTAGTAAGCCTTGGTTTCCTTAGGATAACCAACGAAGTAGCACTTATCAGATTTGGGTCCAAGCTTATCAGTGATTAAACGCTTAACATAGGCTTCGCAACCCCAAATCTTCAGGAAAGACAAATTAGGAACATTTCCAGTCCACATCTCATGTGGTGTCTTTGCTACTGATTTTGATGGAACTCTGTTCAGTGTAAACGCAGACGTTTCAAGAGCGTATCCCCAGAAGGATAATGGTAGATCTGTGTGACTCATCATTGATCGAACCATATCTAATAAAGTCCGATTCCTCCTCTCGGAAACTCCATTCCATTGGGGTGTTCCAGGAGGAGTGAGTTGTGAAACAATTCCACAATCTCTCAGATGATCATCAAACTCTTGACTTAAGTATTCTCCTCCACGATCTGATCGAAGAGCTTTAATACTTTTGCCAAGTTGGTTCTGTACTTCATTCTGGAATTCTTTGAACTTTTCAAAAGATTCCGACTTGTGTCTCATTAAGTAGACATAGCCATACCTACTGAAGTCATCAGTAAAGGTAATGAAGTACTGAAAATTTCCCCTGGCATTTATGCTCATTGGACCGCACACATCAGTATGTATAAGGGCCAATAAGTCATTTGCCCTTTCATTTGTCTTGTTGAAAGGGGCCTTAGTCATTTTGCCCAGCAAACAAGATTCACATTTCTCACATGATTCATAATCAAATGAGCCCAAAAGCCCATCACTATGGAGCTTCTGAATGCGTTTCTCATTTATGTGGCCCAAACGACAGTGCCAAAGAAAAGTTTGGTTCGAGTCATTAGACTTGAACCGTTTGGTGTTTATGTTATAGACAGGCATAGATTGGTTTAAAACATAAAGCCCATTCTCTAATGGGGCGCTACCATATAACAAGTTTTCATGATTAAAATAACAACACTTGTTTTTAATCGAAAACTCAAACCCATTCAAATCCAAACAGGAAATAGAAATGATGTTTCTGCTTACAGCAGGTACATAATAGCAATTATTCAGTTTTAACACCAAGCCCGAAGGCAAAGACAAAAGATAGGTTCCTACGGCCAATGCAGCAACTCTTGCTCCATTCCCCACACGCAGGTCTACTTGCCCTTTCTCCAAGGTCCTACTGTTGCTTAGGCCCTGCATATTTGTACAAATATGAGCACCACAGCCGGTATCCAATACCCAAGAGGTAGAACTGGAAGAAGTAACATTTACTTCTATAACATAAATACCTGAAGATGAAGTCTCGAAAGTCTTCTTCTTCTTCATTTTCAGATCTGCCAGGAATTTTTCGCAGTTTCTCTTCCAATGCCCATTTTCATTACAGAAATGGCACTTGTCAGCATCAGTTGGGCCGCGCTTGGGCTTGGGAGGGGGCACAGGCTCATCCTGATTCGCAATCTGGATTGCCTTGCCCTTACCCTTGTCCTTGCTGGTAAGTTTCTTAAACTTCTTACCCCTTTGTACCATAAGTACACTTGGGGTGCCCTTTTTGATGTTTGGCTCAGCTGTCTTGAGCATGCCATGCAGCTCAGTCAACGTCTTCGTCAAGTTGTTCATGTTATAGTTCATAATGAACTGATCATAACTTGACGGCAGTGACTGCAGGATGATGTCAGTAGCCAACTCTTGGCTAATGGGACAATCCAGTTTCCCCAGGTTATCAATATAACCCATCATCTTAATGACATGGGGACTCACTGGAGCATCCTTTGGTAGCTTGCACTCAATGAGAGATTTAACCGTCTGGTATCTCTCAGTTCGTGCCTGCTCCTGAAACATACTTTTCAGGCTTGTGATCATCTCGATTGGCGACTCCACGTTCTCATATTGCTTCTGCAAGTCTGAGTTCATGGTAGCCAACATGAGACAACACACATCGACCACATCATTTGAATGCTTATCCCAAGCATTCCTTTCTGCATGAGGGGCATTGGTCTTATACTTCTCGGGGAGAACTTTCTCAAGGACATAGTCCTTCTTCTCCTGCTTGAGAACAATTCTCAAGTTCCGATACCATTCGAGGAAGTTCGATCCATTTAGCTTGTCCTTCTCAAGGACGGATCGAAGGGAAAATGAGCTGTGGCTTGGGTTCGACATAGCTGTTACAAAAGAGAGGAATAGGGATTAGTTACGATGTTCAAGAATAGAGAAATCTTAACAATTAAGAAAACTCGCATTATATTCAAAATTATATTTCCTCAGATGAATATAATGATACAAGATCCATATTTCACTAAAGTTGAAGGAGCCACTGGCTATCGCCCAAATTTAAGCTATTTAGGTAAGCAACTCTTTGCTAATTATATCCAATATAATTCTTGGTTGCAGATTAACATCTTATGTTAAATCCACCCGATGTCTCTAGGCCCAAAACGATTTTGATAGCCCATTCAAGTAAACCAATCTCTTAAGTCATGTAATCGTTGATGCCATGCACTGCAAGCTCATCAACACGATTACTTCCTGCCTTACTCATGTAATAGTGGACATCTTGCACTGCAAGTCTGTGACACATTTAAACGAGTCTTGACAGTTGACAAGATCGGGAAGACATCAACACTTGATATTTAGTTTCGAGGAACAGAACTGATCGCATATCATATATACATCTTTTGAGGGTTTTAGATTTTATTAAAACAGCTAATCTTATTAGGTTTTTAATGATTTCTAAAATTGAGTTTAATTCTGGTTTTGGTTCTGAAATTATAATTTTAATAATTAAACAATTTAATTCTGTGTCGATCGATGCTACATTAGTATCGATCGATGCACCATGCCAGAACCAATGCGATAACCGATCAATCAAATTGAACCGGCTTTTGATAACCGGTCGGTATCGATCGATGCTACAATAGTATCGATCGATGCCAACCAAATCAAACCATTCGCATTTAACCAGCTAAACCAGTCGCGGTGATTAATTCAATCGAATTAAACCAGTCGCATTAACTCTGTGTCGATCGATACAACATTTGTGTCGATCGACACAATGCAACTTACCACTTTTTGTCGGTTGATGCAACACTTGCAACGGTCGACTTTTTGCCTAGTGTCGATCGATACAACATTTGTGTCGATCGACACAGGGCGATTTTCAAGGCGACAATACGAACGACTAGAAACCTTAGGCTTTTATACCACTGATGGGAATTACCGGGCAGTTTCTAATCGTATTAGACAACTCTAGGTTTTAATTCCGCGCCTAGGATCTAGGTTTCATATTTAAAGTCGATCTACGTCGCCAGATGTCGAGTATACCTGATTCGGGTTTTGCAGCGGAATATTGTCAGGGACTCGAGATCGGTAGCGCCTCAGATGCTGCGCCTCTACTGGTATCCACACGCACGCTTACTGGAACACCGGGATGCTAGTGCCGGAAGAGATCTTTATCTCTCGGGTTATCTGCGTTTCTTTCGCGTCGTTGTTATGATAATTGTTTGTCAAAACTTATTTTCTCGGTCAAATCTTCTGACAATTGTCTTGTCAAAAACGTATATTCTCTCGTTCAACCCAAATGGTATTTATAGGCATGAGTGAGAATCGACCCGTGTCGACCGACACAACATTTGTGTCGATCGACACGAGTTAGTGGTGACCTAACTTCTGTCGCTTTCAACTTTTGTATCGACCGATACGAAAGCTTGAATCGATCGACATTCGACCTGTGTCGATCGATACAACGTTTGTGTCGATCGACACTGCTATCAGAAACGCATACAACAATTATACATTGGATCATTCCGATAATGATCAACATGTATCAACTTCCAGTTCGCTTAGGTGTGTGACCCTGTAGGATCATTTAATACTAGTAATGAGTTCTAAACTCATAGATCATAAGTGGCTTCTAGCAAAGCATTATGATCGTCTAGTATCAAATGATTGTCTTATCTCGACAATACGACTCTTGCTAGAGTGAGTACAAGGAATGATTTCAGGACATTCCCAACAAGAGAGAGGAAGACGGCTCAGCTGAAATCGCAGATGGGGTTGTGTATAAGCCCTAGGCGCCCTTCCTCTTCCTTATATGGGCCCAAGTTATTAAACTAATGGCCTATTAGGATTTTGGGCCCAAGACACAAATCAGACAAAAGCCTGTATTTTGTCTGGCCCAATTCTCTGTACAAATACAGTAAATGCCTTGCATCTTACCGTATTAATTCCTTGTTAACTTTCCCGTTAGCTATGGTGTGTGACCCTTAGGGATCATACAATACTGGTAATAAGTCCTAAACTTATAGATCAAGAGCGGACTCTAGCAAGTCATCATGATCACCCAGTATTTATGACTTATGTCTGATCTCGACACTTATCATACTTTCTAGAGATAGTACGGTAGATTTCAGGACATTCCCAACAAGAATGTCCCGGAGGCACTAATAGCGACGTCATCGAGATTGATGATGATCTTGATCCTAGAAACACCATATACGTCGCGAACGTCCCCGACGGACCAATTCAAACCGCATCCACTAGTCAGGGACCTGAGCCTAACAATGACGAAGATTGGAGAACTCCGATCATTCGATACATCACAAACGGCGAAGTTCCCGATGGCAAATGGGAGGCGCGGAAACTTAAAATGCAAAGTGCGAGGTACTGTGTCACACAAGGAGAGCTCTTTAAAAGGAGCCTCTCCGGACCTTACCTTAAATGCCTTGACAAAAAGCAAGCCCTAGCCGTGATTACACAAACACATGACGGATCCTACGGAAGCCATTCCGGAGGACGAGCATTGGCCGTGCGAATCAAAAGGCAAGGCTACTATTGGCCAACAATGGCCGCCGAATGCGAATCTTTCTCCAACAAGTGCGATAAATGCCAAAAGCATGACCCAATTATCCACCAAGCGTCGGAGAAACTCTCCTCTATCTCATCGCCGTACCCATTCATGCGGTGGGGAATGGACATCGTTGGACCGCTGGTCCCATCTGGCAAAAAGAAAGCCACACATCTATTGGTGATGACAGACTACTTCACCAAGTGGATTGAAGCAGAGTCATACCAGAAAATTAAGGACGTGCATGTTAAGGAGTTCGTCTGGCGAAACATCGTTTGCAGACATGGACTACCCCACGAGATCGTTACCGATAACGGACCTCAGTTCATATCAAACACGTTCAAAGAGTTCTGCAGGACTTGGAACATAAAGCTGACTTACTCAACGCCACGCTACCCCCAAGGGAACGGGCTAGCAGAAGCAGCCAACAAAGCGATTATGAACGGCCTCAAGAAAAGGCTCAACGAGTGCAAAACAACCTGGAGTGACGAGCTCCCAGCCGTACTCTGGGCCTACCGGACTACCCCCCCGCAAATCCACTGGCGAGACTCCCTTCTCGCTAGCTTACGGAATCGAGGCGGTAGTACCAGCTGAAATTCTCGTGTCAAGTATTCGCAAAGAAGAATGCCCGCGACAAGAGGAACTTAACAACAAGATGATAACTGACGAGCTCGACCTCGCCGACGAAAGAAGGAACCTCGCATTAGCTCGACTCCAGAATTACCAACAAGCCGCGGCTCGCTACTATGATTCCCGAATCAAAACTCGGAGGTTTCAAGTAGGAGAGCTCGTCTTAAGGAAAGTGTTCGACCATAAAAAGGAAGAACACGCTGGAAAATTAGGAGCGAAGTGGGAAGGTCCTTACCAGGTCACCGACATCGTAAAGGACGGGGTCTACCGACTCAAGTCGGTGGAAACCCAGAAGCCCGAACTACGACCTTGGAACATCATCAACCTCAAAAAGTATTTCTACTAGAAGTACATCAACATAATCGAACTACGAAATGGCTTGATCCCCTAAAAGGGTACGTAGGCAGCTCGACTTCGAGCGCAGCCACCCCCCAAACACAAAGCTCTCACTGAGCTCGACAACTTCTAACGAAGTCATACTAACTTATCTTTGTGAAATCAAAATAAGTCTTCTAATCAAACGTCTCTTCCTGTTAGAGCCATTACGTTGATATGAAATTATCTCTTCCAACGGACTAAAGTGATATGAAATTATCCCTTCTAAAGCAAACGATATGAAATTATCCTATTTCGAGCGACCTGAAATGGCCTCTCCCAAAAGACCAAAGTGATATGAAATTATCTCTTCTATAAGCAAAGCGATATGAAATTATCACTCCCAAAACAAGTGATATGAAATTATCCCTTCCCGAAACGAAAGATATGAAATTATCTCTTCTAAGTCAAAGCGATATGAAATTATCCTTCCCAAGTGACCTGAAATGGCCTCTTCCAAATAACAAGACGATATGAAATTATCCCTTCAAAGCGATATGAAATTATCCCTTCTATAACCAAGTGATATGAAATTATCCCTTCAAACGAGCGACCTAGAACGGTCCTCCCGCTTCGAACGAACTGAAATGATCGTCCCAAAAACAAGCGACCTAGAACGGTCCTCCCACCACGAACGAACTGAAATGATCGTTCCAAAGAAAGAGATCCATAATGATCTCCCTTAAGAATACGATTCTTCTAAAACCTTATACGGATTAAAAGAATCGGGGGGCTACCCCACCCCTCAAGCAAAATAACGAGGCCAGGACAGCCATTCAAGCATGCAACCTCTAAATCGAATCTTTGTAAGTTTACTTCGATTCGTTTCCATACTTAATACTTCTCTCTTCGATCCAGCGATTGAGCTCGAACCTTACATCACGAAGTAGTCGCGCCCCAAACCATTCTTGGCAAAGAGCTCGAGCTCAAATGCGACTGACTTAAAGGATCGCAACGAACCTTCTAAGGCAACACGACAAGTTATCCGCTCGGTTCCTCTAGAAAGGCTCGAATCGCCACAACGGCTATGTTGAGACATAAAAACAATGAAATCTATGCTAAGGCATGAAAGATTTTTTATAAAAAAAAAAAGAGAGGACACGATATCCTCGAATTCGAACAGAAAACTAAAGCCCCCTTGGGCAACCAAAGTCTGGAAAAGAAATTAAAAGCCCCCTCGGGCAACAAAAAGTCTGAATTAAAAAGCCCCCTCGGGTGGAAACAGATAAAAAGGACTAAAACTGCTTGGAAGGGGAGGAAGCCTCGTCTCGATCCCCTGTCTGACCATCGGTCGCCCTGTCCTCCTCGAGTTGACCCTCGACCTCATCGCTAACTCGCGAATTAACTCCGGTCGGGAGGTTCGACCCATACTGATCAAGGCGAGTAGCCGCCTGGCTTAAAGGGCGCGCAAGGATCACGGAGTCGTCCGACATCACCGGCAAATTTAGCTTGCTGATACTGAAGTCCGACACCGCCGCAGCGTCCATCTCCTCCGTGGCCAATCTTTTCTTCTCGGCCAAATCCATCACCTCCTTGGTCAGGTCCAGTTCACCAGAGGCGAACTCGGCGATAAGCGCGATATTAGCCAAGGCCTCCTGGAGCCTTATCTCAGCGCTCACGGTGACCTTCCTTCGGCTCTCTTTCGCTGCGATCCCCTCGAGAATCTTAAGATATTCACCGTTTAGCCCTTTTCTCGCCTCATGGGCTGCCATCTTAACATCAAACTCTCGGTCGGCGAGAACCTTATCCAGATCAGCCTGGCGTTGCGCAGCCCGCACGTCCGCAACCGAAACCCGAGCCAGAGCGCCCTGTAACTCCCCATCCAGGTCGCCCGCCTTCTTCCTTAGCTCCTCTTCCCGAGCCAAGGCCCCCTGCAGCTGCGCTTTCAGATCGCTGACCGTTTTCTTAACGGTGTCGAGCTCACTCACCTGCGGTATCTCTCGCAGCTCGCGCTCAGCCCTAGCCGCGAACCTATTCGCAGCCTCCAAGGCCTACAAAAGAAAGAGGAAATGTGTGAAGAAAGTTAAGCACGAAACAAAACAAAAGGAAGAAATCATTACCTTCCCACAAGCCGCCATCATCTCGGTATAAGTACCACCAAGAGCCATATCCCCGACGGCCGGGAGATGAACACCTGCCGGCTTAAAATGCCTTAGCAGATAGGCAACACCCGTTGGTTCGTCCGCAATCGGGCATTCCTTCTGGTGCCTAAAGCGCCAGTTGAAAGACCCCGAGGACCCAGAGGAAGCAGGCCTCGCCTCAACACTCTGGCCCGATCTTCTCGAGCTCACCTCTGCGTCAGTCCTTCGATGCTTCGCCGCCGGAGGAGGACCGCCTCGACTCCGGCCGTTTGACCCTCTCGAACCATTCGACCGAGAGTTGCGCAAGACAGGCTCTTCAGACGGGGCCCGGACCGGCTCCTCACTGGCCGGAATAGGAGGTAAATCCTCTGCCTCCACGTCCGCCTCTCCGGATCCTGCAACCACGGGAGAAACCCGAACAGGGTTAGGAGGAGGGATTGAAGGAGGAGGAGGAGGCCCCTCGTCCATGGCAAAAAGAAGGGCGTTGCTCAAGTCGCCAGCCTTCATTTTCTTTGCCAAATCAACGGGATCTTTCCCGTTCCGACGGCTGCTAGATCTTCGCGAAATCTTTTCAAGAGAAGGGGTGCTTGCAGTAGAACTATCGTCCAAAACAGGTCGATCTGCAAAAGAAACAGATTCGGGTCAGCCGGGCAAACGAAGGGCATAACGCGCGATGACCTCCCCCCAGAAAGACTAGCCGGAACACTTACTTTCTTCAGTCCGCTCGATAATCCGAAGCGGAGCCTGAACGACTCGAGTCAAAGCAGGCTGGCGAAGGAGGTGTGATTCGTCTCGCAAAAGACGAGGTTGGTATAGAGGAGGTCGTCGAGCAGCAGGACCTAAAGCGGCTCGGATTCGCTGATCCGTGAAGTTACACCAACGAATATCTCCTCTCCGTAGGCGAGCTACCAAACTCGATGTAGTCGGGTCCAAAGGCAATGATTCAGGAGCCTCTGCAATGGAACCAAAAAGGTCATTAGCAAACAGCTCGGTATCAATAAAAGACGCCGCGGCAATTAGGGAAACTATTAAGCCCTATAAGCTGACCAACGCTAGCCGCCCATCTCGTCGGGATAACCGAGTAATCAAAATCCTTGACCGAGTGATGGTTGACCCTGAAGTAGAAGTATTTACTCTTCCAAACATCCCTCGTCGGGATCTCATCAAGGATCTTCCCATGGCGAGGAGAGAGGTAGTAAGTTCCGGGAAAACGAGTGTTATGTTTTACCGAACAAACCCTCATCAACTCCTCGACTCCAAAATTGATGCCTTCCTCGACAGCTCTAACCCCGAGCCCGATGACATACCGAACGAAATTCGGAGTCATCTGGTGAAAGGCCAGCTGGAGCTGAGCTAAAACCCATGAGATAATGCGAGGGATTGGAAAAAACAATCCGCACTTATCGAAATAGGTATAAGAAGCGCAACAATGGCCTTCGACGACAGTTTTCGGGGACATGTCCGGCGATGGGATATCACCATACATCTTCTTAAGAGTGTCCCAAAGTGATTTAGCAGTTTCACAATAGGAGTAAGCTTCAAGAATGGAGGGATCTAGTGAGTTTTGAAGGAAACCAAGACTGGTTTGTCTTCTTGAAACCACCTTTCCTCCTCCTTCTTTGATGCTTCATCTTTCTTCCCTTTTAGATCTTCATCAAGCGGTGTTCTGTCCTCGAGGATGTGCTCCCAAAGTCCTCTGCCACAAATTGTTGTCTTGGTTGTTCTTTGCCATGTTCTGTAGTTTAAGCCCTTGAGAACCACATGAATGACAATAGACTTGAGGCTTGAGTTCACTTGGACAGTGTCTTCCATGATACAAGATGGGAAAGATTAAGAACAGAGATAAGAATGGGGTAGAAACAGAGAGAGGATGGAGAATCTGAACCGTGAGAATGGAAGAATGAAAAGAGAATATAGAGATTCAGTGAACAATAACTCTATTGCTATACTATGTTAGGTTTTGAGAGATTAAGCTTGAGAGATTAGAGAGATGAGATATTTTGAGCAAGCGAAAATGGGGAGAATAATTTCCCAACGTCTATTTTCATTCATTGGTGGCTACAAGACATTTAAAGAGATACAAATAGAACAAAGTCTAGACCTAGTTTGATAAAAGACAAAATAGACAGCTTGTATTCGACGTTCTATTCTATTTGAAAACTATAGTATAGAATAGAATCGTCCATGACATCGACGCTGACATCGTCGATGTCCATGACATATCGCTGACATCATCGGTGTCACATATAGATCAGAATTCTCTTCAGCATCCATGTCGCCGACATCGATCATAATTCTTAAGCATCCATATCGCCGATATCGTCGATAACACATATATTCCAGACTTTGCACATTATTACTCCATGATCAATATCATGATCCTCTTGATGAATTCAAGAATAGAAACTCATCGCTACCTTTGAGTGAGATTACTTTATCAAGCACATGAGCTTCAAGTTGGCTTCGATCGTTTGCATTTGCTTAGCTTTTTTGACTTGTCATTTCAATGGTGTTTTTATTTGTGTTGGACCATAAACACATGGATTGGGGGAGATGATAGCTGGACCCGTGTGTCCACGATCAATATCTGATTTCAGAGACACTACAAGAAAACTGGTAATAACCACGGATAGCCACGAAATTATTTCGTAGTTATGGGCTCGTGGATATCGCAGAATCGTGCCAATTCGTGGCAATGTTTACACGAATTAGCCACAAAAAGTTTCGTGACTATTTAGCCATGAATAGCTTTGACATATTTCGTGGCTATATTTTCACGAATAGTTATAATTTTTTCGTGGCTATTTAAAAAAAGTAACAAAAATAAATGAATACAAAAAAATAATCATTTATATATTTTTTTATTTATAAACGAAATACAAAAATACAAAAATATAAAAATATACAAAATACTAAAGAAAAGAAATACAAAATATATATATATATATGAGAAAGGTTTTTAGTAATATATATCTTAGAAATTTCATTATCAAAAACGAAAGATGCATTCACATAACTGAATCATTAATTAGAGTTCTAAGGTATGTCTAATTTATTGTGAAACTTGAATAGAAAACAGAAAAAGCAATCATAGTGTATTATATAGAATCATCAGTTTTTGCCATCACGTCCCATGACTACTATGTGTACGCAAGTGACTATAGATCACTCACAATGAAAACATTATAGTTTGACCAAAGTAACAAAAATACTATAATAGGCCAAACGCAAATCGCAAAAAGAAGTTATAAACCAGGAGGACCAGAAGATTTGAACGGAATCCGACCCAAAAAATGACACTAACCCAAATTAAAAATACTCAAACGGATCCTAAACTCCAATCTCTAACTAAAATCGAACGGAGAATCGAATGGATATCTAACATATCTAAAATACAATTATATATCAAAAATATAAATTATATTTAGATTTAAAATAACTTAAATATCCAAAATTATAATTATAAACCCAAAATATTATTTATTTAAAAATTAAAAAATAATCAAAATATCTAAAATAATTTAAATATCATGAAATACTTAGTTATGATTGTCAACATTTAACCTAAATGTATTCAAATTTAATCAAACATTTTATTTTATTTTTTGGATATTTGAACTCCGATAGAACCAGGCAGAATTTGAATCAAAATTTTAAAATACTCGAATAGATTTATATATTCGAACCCGAAAATGGTTATGGCGTTAAGTTCAAGATCCATACAAGTAGAAGTTGATAACCCTGCATCATCATAGTTAATTTTTTTTATATCAAAGACTCTCGGTAATATCGAGCATTAAGTTTTTTAGAGTAGTTGTTCTTTGTATGATCATTTTAAGAATTGTATTTTATTTAATTTGGCTTAAATTGCAATAAAAAGGTTCATCCTTATCCTCAGAAAATTGATGCACAAGGTCCAAAGTTGTATAAATGTGGTATTTGTGAATCAGATGTTATTGATGTTCTTGAGAGGTATTTATGCAAATGTGGCAGATTCGTTATGTTGTTTAAAGAATTAAACACAGCCAAATATTTTATAAAAATAGATAATAATATATATCAATATTTATATATTTTTTAGAGTTTTCAAATGGGGATTTAGGGTTTAAGGATTAGGGTTTAGAGTTTAAACCCTTTAGAGTTTAGGATTTAGGGATTAGGATTTAAGCCATTTGTAGTTTAGGTTTAGGGATTAGGGGTCATTTGGGTTTAAGCCCTTTGGGTTTTAGGTTTTAAAGATTAAGGTTTAGAGTTTAGATTTTAATTTTTAAGTCCTTTGGGGTTTAGAGTTTAGTAATTAGGGATAAGGTTTTAAGCCTCTTAGGGTTTATTTTATTTTTTAAGGTTTACATATTAGGGTTTAGGGATTAGGGTTTAGTTTTTATTTTATCTTTTTTTTAGGTTATAAAATTAAGCTTTAGGGTTTAGGGATTAGGGTTTAGGTTTTTATTTTTTAAGATTACATATTGGGTTTATGATTATGGTTAGTTTTAATTTTTATATTTTTTTAGATTTTCAAATTATGGTTTAAGGTTTAGAATTTAGGGTTTAAAAATTAAGATTTAGGTTTAATTTTTTATATAAAATTTTATTTTTTTATTTTTTTTATTTTTGTCTAAAATAAAACATATTCTACGTTATATTCGTTTTTTGTTTTTTTCTTATTTTAATTTAAAAAAATAAATAAATTATTTTTAATATTAGATTGATTGGTTAAAAAATAGGGGTGAGCAAATGGATTTACCTTTAGAGGTGAACCCAAGAACTGTTTTAGATAAAATAGTGTTCCAAATTATACTCTCGGTTTACAAAATATACGCCAATCTTTATCACCTGAATTATGTAAGTAGTTACCAAATGTAAATAAAATCATAATAGAATTCTACTATATAAATATAAAAGAAACAAATAGTGATTAAGCAGGCAACTAATGACTTACACGATCTATTAACATAGTAGATTTTATGGTAACTTACATCTTTCAATTTCTATCTATAGTATTGATGTATTCAAATTTGTACGGTTTCTAAAATTTATACATGTTTTTTTTCTAAATAACGTGAAATAATACTCGACAAAATCAAATCAAATTTGTACAAATATTAATATTATACATGTTTTTCTCCTAAATAAATTAAACTATTCTTAACAAAATCATTCACCTCGGACAAGGTGAGGAGAGTCATCTAATACAAATATAAAATATAATTTTTTTTCTTACCTTTTTAATTATTGTAAATTTTATACCTCATGCATATATATAATTCTGTAAAGTTGTAAGACTTGATTAACAAAACCTAAATGAGTCTCTTAAAAGTTAATCCTTCCATCAAAAGTCTGTTTAAATCCCCAATTCTTTGGTGCCACATTAATAAATTGCTTAATAACCCCATCACTTGTCGTAATCTCGAATGATAAACCTTGTCCGGTCAACACAACACCGGTGTACCAGTGCGTTCCCCAATTCTTCTGCATGTTTATCCATCCTGTTCTGCTTCCTTTAATCTGCATGGCCTTAATATCTCCGGCTCCTCCTACATTGTACGGCAGGATCATTAAGAAATAAGGGACAAGCCCGGCTCTGTACTTGGCGATCTTGAGGAACATTGGCATGGAGAGATCAAAATGTTTTTGTGGTGGGTTGCACCATACGCCTACCGTTTTGGTATAATTTGCTGGACATTTATTTGTAGCTGTGATTTTAATGGATCCGCAAACACCATTGTGGATCACTCGTGCACATGATCTCGTAACAAGCCCCACACGTGTAACCTTCGTTGAAGAGCGCCGGGCTCAACGCTGCCGTGGCTAGACCATAGCCTTGTCTAAAAAGATCACCGTATCCACAAGCTCCCACTATTGAATATATATAATGAAAAGGTGAGTGTAATAATTAATAAATATTATGTATTAGATAGTTTGTTTATGATTGTGTTTGTTTTTTGCCTTTAAATTCTATTATATATATTATTAAAATGAAAACACAAAACGTAAATGGGAGGAAAAACTATGTTGGTGTTTGCACTATACTATTCAAGAGTATTTTATGAAAGAAAAAAAAAAACTTAAACATATTACTCTTAAAAACTATATGATTATGCAATTACATATGCTGAAATTAGCGTTTAAAAATATCGGAGCCAATAACTGAACATAATCGAAAAGACAAACATTATTTCAATAATCATATTCGAAAAATATTAGTAACTAAAAGGCTAAAACTTACTTTGAGTTTCTCCACCATGGATGTCACCGTAAAATGTGGCCCGTGCGTCGTACCAACCACTGTCAAATCCATCGGTTCCAGGTGCATCGGCTACATCACCAATGGGTGCGCCGGCTTCATGACCAGTGGGTGCGTCGGCTTCATGACCGTAACTCATGGGCACGAACCCAATCGCTATTACCATCATCAAAACTTTTACGTATACCATTTTTTTAAGAGTTTCATGCTTTTATCTTTTCTTAACGATATTTTCTAGCTTAAATTTGAATTGTTAATGGAATGTTGGGTGCATGTATATATAGGTAAACAAATAGAAACAATCATATAAATATGCCTATATATATGGTCGAGGTCAAATTTGCATATAATATTCTAAATAGTTGTATTAAAGTTTCTGTAGTCAATATGCATACTGATAAGTGATATAACATTGCCAATATATCCTTTTGAATAAGAATATAAGATGTTATGATGTTGGTAGGTTTTAAAAAGTTTAGTATCTAAATTCATATTATTTATTTTTTCTTTTATTCTCTTCACATCTTACTACCATTATGTTCAGAAGCTGATGACTGACTACAAATTTTTCATGTTGATCTTATGATACCATCATGGTATCTCTATTCAACAATGAAAATTAACTACAAACATTATGATATTACCATCATAAATTTTTTATTAATGACGAAGATTGACCACTAGCATTTTAATTAAAATGCAATTTATAAATGGCTGTAAGTTTATCAAGTTTAGTCCACTATTCTTTTTAATGTATAAACAAGTAAAATAATTATTGTCAGGGCTAAATATGTTTATCAAGTTTAGTCCACTATTCTTTTTAATGTATAAACAAGTAAAATAATTATTGTCAGGGCTAAATATCATCTCTACTTGTTCGGAATTGCGCTAGGCGCTATACGCGCGGCTAGTCCGGGCCTAGCGCCTAATGCAAAAATCGGGGATTAAGCGGGGAGTAATCGGGGCGTAATTTTTAGATTTTTATCGATCGAATTTGTATAAGTATTAAATATCTTAAGACTTAACACAAAAGTATGTGTTAGTCTAGTGGCTAGGCGCATTTTACTGACTTCTAGGACGCGGGTTCGAAGCTGCTCTATGTTATTTTAGTGTAATTTTCAACTTTCCCTTTAATGAAGGGCAAATTCGTCTTTCTCTCTTCATCTTCTACACAGCTCTTCTCAGCAACCCTAACTAAGGAGGACGGCCACTCCATTTTTTGTTTTTATTTTTTCATCGTTTTGAATTGGTTTTGCTTGTATAAACACTTAAAACTTACAAATCTTCAGCAGAATGATTGATTTATCATGAGAAAACAAATAAAAACAGAGTTTTTGGCTGTAAATAATTAATATAGGTAAATAATTTTTTTTTCACTGGAAATAATACTCCATAAACTTGCTTCTAAAACCACACAAAACCACACAAGTGTTGGAACATTGGTGTATATATGATTCTTGTCTTCTTATCATGTTTTCTTTGTTGACTTACTAAGTAACGATTCAAATTAATGAAATATGTGTTTGGTTGACAAAAGGAAAAAAAAAACTTACTTTTTTGTAAAGATGGGTTCAGGCCATGAACCTTATACCCTATACCTTGTACCCCTAAGCTGGGATTAGCATTTACTGACATTTCGGATGGCGTTAAGTATTCCTCCTTACAGGACTCAAACTAGAGGCACATTGGAACTAACTCCTGCACTAAACCACTAGTGTGGGGTCTATGTACTGAACCACAAACCATTTAGTCTTCTTGCGTACAATATGATATATTTATCGAACTACCGCTATCATGTATAACTAGAAAGCTCTCTCTTGATAGCTTAGTAGAAGATTCCATCAGTAGTACAGTAATGTTTATCAACATCAAGTAATAAAATATTTAGCCTTAAAACATATATCAGTAATGATTATCAATATCAAGTACTCAAATATTCAGCCCTAAAATTTATATCGAGCAAAGAATTTCAATGGGGCCAGAAACTGGAATCTAAAAAATTTTACCCACCACTACGAAATAAATGAAGCCGAAAACGTCAACACTCAGCAGAAGTCCATTAAAGTTTTGGGGCAAGTTTAGCAGCCAACACTCGACAAACCGAACGCAATCAATATACAAGAGGACAAATGATGGATATCACATCAATAGGTTACTTGCAGAGCAATTAGTAAACTGATTAGAGGCAAGCATTCACATAATCGAGTAAAAATATCAGGAAATTCAGAAGCCATAACTATCAAAGTAGAACTAGATGAAGGGCTTATCATTGAATTAGTCCATATCATCTGAGATGCAAACTCAAAGTGGTCCTAAAAACTGAATTATTCCAACAACACCACAGTCTAAAAGATTTCATATACAATAGAAAGAGCTGAAAATATTGTTAAAACCCTGTCTGTGTTTCCATCAGTGTGAGTAAAATGACAGTGATTCAACCTTGCTGCACTTTCCCCAATCAATTTTCATAAGTGTAAGACCAGACGAAAATAATTACATTATATATATGTAGTAACACATGACAGGAGTAGCATTATACCTAAAAGTTTATAGTAAGCCCTGTAAATAATGGATGTCCCATTTATAAGCATCACTCGGCCATTTGATTGTGATTTGAAAGGAATTTTTATGGAGGAATTGGGGAAGGTACAAAGAGCCAGTGCAATAAAAGCTAATCAAAAAAACGAGGGAAAAAACAAATGTACCAAACAAATAATACAAATCAAGACTGAAAATACTTTTACTTAATTTCTGATACAAAAACCACACCACATTTACAATCGGTAAGATCCTAAATATACACACAGGCTGGGAATAAAAGCTCTATCATCAACGTTAATCACAACGTCAATTACGGCCACTTTGCAAACACTATAATAGCAGACATTATAATAGCTTAAATTGATTGTGGTGGTCCATAGCATTTCCAGCTAGTGGCGTGATTTAAGGAGTGACCATATGTGTTTTGTTAATTGTTTTGTTAATACTCCCCTGCAAACTTGTGGTGGGAAGAGTTCCAACACCAAGTTTGGATCGCCAATCAACAAATGCACGTCGAGGTAAGGACTTGGTAAACATGTCCGCTAACTGATGAACCGCAGGAATATGTCGGATCTCCAGAAGGCCAAGTGCTACTCTCTCCCGAGTATAATGATAATCAACTTGAATGTGTTTGGAGCGACTGTGTATACCCGGGTTGGCTGAAAGTTGGACTGCCGATTTGTTGTCACAACGAAGCAGAGCAGGGTGCAGCTGGGGAACCTTCAAGTCACGTAGGATTGTGTTGACCCATGTTAGCTCAGAGGAAGTATAAGCTAGAGCACGATACTCATCTTCCATAGAAGACCTTGACACTGTCGGTTGCCTTTTGGCACTCCATGAAACCAGATTTGAGACGAGAAAGACACAGAAGCCAGTAGTAGAGCGGCGAGTATCCGGACAGCCAGCATAGTCACTGTCACTATATGCATGGAGAGTAAGATCACTGGCCTTAAACAGATGCAGACCATAGTGAAGAGTACCCTTCACATACCTCAGTATACGCTTTAACAACTGAAAATCAGTATATGTGGGAGAGTGCATTCGCTGACACACAAAGTTGACGGCAAACTGAATGTCTGGGCGAGTTAATGTCAGATACTGGAGCTTACCTGCGAGGCTTCTAAAGAAGGTAGGATCATGAAAGAGCACTGTATCCTGAAAGGTAGCATCAAGACGAGTTGGGAGAGGTGTTGCCACTGGATTTGCATCGGCCATTGAAGCAGACACTAATATCTCCTCTGCATACTTTGTTTGATTCAAAAACATGCCACCTTCGTGGTGTTGGACATGAATACCAAGGAAGTAGTTCAATAGTCCTAGATTCTTCATGGCAAACTGGTTACTCAGACTCTGAATAAGATCTGCGATTAAGTCTGGAGCATCTCCCATCAGCAACACATCGTCGACATATAAGAGTAACACTAAGTTCTGATTTCCATGGTGATAAGTAAAGAGAGATGGATCAGACTTATTGCAGACAAATCCAAACTCCAGTAAGAAGGAGCTAAACTTGTCAAACCAAGCTCGTGGAGCTTGTTTAAGTCCATATAGAGCTTTCCTCAACCTACAGATATGATGAGGATAAGTAGGATCCTCAAAGTCGGGTGGTTGCACCATATATACTTCTTCTTGAATCTCACCATGAAGAAAAGAATTTTTAACATCAAGATGTGTTACGGACCAGTTTTTGACATTAGCAATAGAGAGACAGATCCGGATAGTAGAAGTACGAACTACCGGGCTATAGGTTTCAACAAAATCAACTCCCTCTTCTTGAGCAAATCCCTTGGCAACTAGCCGAGCCTTCAACTTATCAACAGACCCATCAGCCTTGAGTTTCACAGTAAAAATCCACCTGCAACCTAATATATTCTGATTTGGTGGAACTGGTTCCAAGTCCCATGTCTTGTTAAGAGCTTGAGCTTCAATCTCTGCTTCCATAGCTTGGCGCCAACCCTCATGTTTTAACGCTTCTGCAACAGAACTTGGAGCTTGAGGTACCGTAGTGGTGATAAGAGCATACCTGGGATTAGGCTTCCTTATCCTGTGCTGTAAGCGGGTGGCCATTGAGTGAGTTCGGCTCTCTGCTCCAGGAAGAATGGCTTGGTCATTACCAGTCTCAGTGATGTCAGAACCTGTAGAAGATGAGGTTGATCCTGAAGGTGAAGGAGAGCCTGAGCCTGAAGATTGTCCGTCACATGTGACTGAGGGTGACTCTTGAGCATCACAGATACCATCAAAGTCCATATCAAACGAGGGATCACATGATGGATTAGACATCTCTCCTGGTACCAATGGTCGATTAGGAAGATAGTGAGGGACAGATACGTCAGTAGGGATAGACTGACAAGCTTGTAACAGAGGTGACCCATGTTGAACTGTGAGGTGCTTGTACATGCCATCAAATGGAAAGCTCTGCTCATCAAAAATGACATGTCGAGAGATGTAAACACGACCTGTTTGAGGCATCAAACATCTATAACCCTTATATTGAGAGTGATATTCAAGGAATACACACGGAAGAGAGCGTGGATCGAACTTATGACTTGCATAAGGTCGCAAGCATGGATAACAAGAACTCCCAAAAATTCGCAAGAAGCTATAATCCGGTTTCTCATTAAAGAGTTTCTCAAAAGGACTGATATCATTGAAAAAGACTGTGGGAAGGAGATTGGCTACATAATTGGCAGTAAAAAATGATTCCACCCAATACTTCAATGGAACTTTACTATGAAACAACATGGAGAGCCCAAGTTCAGTTACATGTCGATGCTTTCGCTCAGCCAACCCATTTTGTTGCGGAGTGTGAGGACATGACATGATATGTGCAATCCCTTGGCTAGTGAGATGCTGTCTGAAGGTTGTACTCAAGAACTCTCCTCCCCCATCACTTTGAAAGACTTTGATCTTTCGATTGAACTGATTCTCAACTAATTTTTGGTATGCCATAAAAACTGAAGAAAAATCAGACTTGGCTTTCAATGGATAGAACCATGAATATCTTGAGAAATCATCAATAAAAACAACATAGTATTTGAACCCTTGAACCGATACAATAGGTGATAGACCCCATAGGTCACAATGTATTCGATATAGTGGTGCCTTACTAGTAGATACAGACTGAAAAAATGGAAGCCTAGTGCTCTTTCCCATCTGACAAGGTCCACAAATAGGAGTACCTTTGCTCTTATTCATAGAGATTGCCTTGTTATTGCTCAGTTGTTGAAGAACCTGGAAGTTAGCATGTCCCAGCCGATAATGCCAAATCAGTTCAGAGGTTGTCATTTGTCGATTGGAGAAGAAAGCCACAATCTCCTGATTCTTCAACACATATAGACTATCACTCCTAGGTCCTTTGGTCACCACTTTCTGACTCATCAGATCAATCACATACACCCAGTTAGCGTCAAAAAACACACCACAGGGATAATCATCACACAGTTTCGATATTGATAAAAGAGATTTCTGGATATTAGGACAACCCAGAACATCAGTTAATGGTATACTACCTTGCGGAGTGGTGATTGTGGTGGAACCAACATGAGTGATAGGGAGGTGAGCTCCATTACCCACAAGAACCGTTTCTGGTCCATGATATGGGGTAGAATGTTGAAGAGGAGCCGTAGAAGAGGTAATGTGAGCAGAAGCACCAGAGTCAGGGTACCACTCTGTACCTGTGGAATCAGAGGTATGTAGAGCAGAGAGAGCTTGAGGAAGATCATCGCTTTGATAAGTGTTATCAAACCTATTGTAGCACTTCAAGGCTGAATGACCATTGCGACCACAAATCTGGCACGTAAGGCGAGTGTTCTGAGAGGAAGCCTCACGATTCCAGCCATGTGTATTGACCTGTTGAGAGAAGCCACGACCTCTAGTAGTAAATCCACCTCCACGGCCTCTGTAATTACCATATCGGAATTGTTGAGAACCACGACCCCTAGATCCTCTGTTCTGACCCCGAAAATTGCTCCTGGGAGTTACAGTCTGAGTGTTTTCCACCTGAAAAGCCATGTTTGTAACTACTTCAGATGCCTCATCACGAGTTTGCAACTTACTATCATAGCCCGAAATCTCCGAGATCACATCGTTAAGGTTAGGAGGTCCAAATCGAGATATAGTGCTTTGAATTGCAGTACAAATCGGTTCATACTCACTTGTAAGACCATTCAAAAATGCAAACACCTTCATGGAGTTCTCAACTGGCTTACCAATGGCACTAAGTTGGTCACAGAAAGACCGGAAATCGCGAGTATACGACAGAAGGTCTTTTCCTTTGTTTGTGAGAGTCTGAAGACGGCGCTTTAACTCATACTCTCTAGCAATGGAGGTTCGATTGAAGTTTGCAGCAAGATACGTCCATACTTCATGAGAAGTTGTGAGCCCATAAAGATATCCCAAGATTTCTTCAGACAAAGTTCCAAAGATCCAAGATAGCACCAGTTGATCTGTACAGACCCATGCCTCATATCTCGGATTTGGAGTCTCGACAATAACACCGCCTGTGTTGGTAGTGAGAACAGCTTCTGGGGCAGGTTCAGAACCATTAGCAAAGACCAATAGCTTCTGGCTTCACAGTAGAGACTCCATCTGAGTCTTCCATAAAAGATAATTAGTCTCGATGAGCTTGACATTGACGGAGCTTGCAACGTGAAGAGAGGTAGGAAATGGGTAAGGAGTTTCAGCAGCCATATTGACCTGTTAGGGTTCTTACTGAAGCTCTGATACCATAATACAAATCAAGACTGAAAATACTTTCACTTAATTTCTGATACAAAAACCACACCACATTTACAATCGGTAAGATCCTAAATATACACACAGGCTGGGAATAAAAGCTCTATCATCAACGTTAATCACAACGTCAATTACGGCCACTTTGCAGACACTATAATAGCAGACATTATAATAGCTTAAATTGATTGTGGTGGTCCATAGCATTTCCAGCTAGTGTCGTGATTTAAGGAGTGACCATTTGTGTTTTGTTAATTGTTTTGTTAATAGCGAAGTCCTCAAACAGCAGTCGGAGGGGCAGAATCCAATCGTGTCTAATGTGTCTACTAAGGAGCAGAATGCTCTAAATAAAAACCTGCAGGAAACAGAGGGATGGGAGACTCCTTCAAGGACAATTAAATCCCCTGAAAAACCTACGAAAGAGTTTGAATATGGTGGTATAAGCATTCTCGCAAGATCACCATTTTCTGCTCTAAGTGGTATGGAGGAAGATGGTGAAACTATATCTGATGAAGAGAAAATGGAAGATGTCACAGTATCAGAAGTAAAGGGGAAAACAGAGGATGTCAATGCAGAAAAAGTGGAGGAAGTCAAAGCTAATAACAAAACTGTTGTTGGAAACACTGAAGAACATGCTAGTGCGGAGGATGTCAGTGCGGAGGCGGGAACTCGACAGTCTCTGCCCCGAGCCGCAAAGGACGCTTATAAACATGTGACTATAGGACCAAAAGGGAATCCATCGAGGATTCAGAATAAAGGTTTCTCACTCAATAAATCCATTAGTATGTCGGGTTTCTTTTGGAACATACGTAGATTTAATAAAAGAGAAAAGCATCTAGTAGTAAAGGATTGGATGAAGAAAAAGGATTTCAATTTTGGAGCTTTGCTGGAAACAAAAGTAAAAGAAAGAAAGGTTCAGCGGATAGTGAACTCGGTTTTTCGAGACTGGAGTTTTCTCTCTAATTACGAGGAGCATCGACTAGGCCGAATTTGGGTGGTTTGGAAGGAAAAATGTTCGAGTAACTCCAATTTACAAGACATCCCAGCTAATCACTGTAGCTGTCTTAATGGAAGGAAGTAGCGAAGAATTCTTTTGTACTTTCATATATGCTTTAAACACTGTAGAAGAGAGGAAAGAGCTTTGGGAAGACTTAAAATCACATTATGATTCTCCATTAATCCGAAATAAACCTTGTATTATTAATGGAGATTTTAATGAAATTTTAAGTGGTGAAGAACATTCCTCTTATGAAAATACGGGTAATATTCCCTTGGGTATGAGAGATTTTCAGGAGGTTGTTAGGCACTGTGAACTGATGGACTTAAGTTATCAGGGGCCGATATATACTTGGTGCAATAAGCGGGACGAGGGGCTAATCTGCAAAAAACTGGATCGATCGTTGATAAGCAGAGCCTGGTTTGAAAAATATAGCCAATCTTGTGGGATATTTGAAGCGGGAGGGTGCTCGGACCACTTGTGATGTCGATTCCATAACATGGAAGAAACAACTCGCCCGAAGAAGCCGTTTAAGTTCGTGAATGCTCTGTTATCTCACCCTGATTTTCAGCTAAAAGTGGAGAATTATTGGACAGCCTCAGAACTCTTCACATCAACTTCCGCTCTCCATAGACTTTCGAAGAAACTAAAGGGACTGAAACCACTACTAAAAGTATTGGGTAAGTCTCTTCTTGCTGATTTATCGCACAGAACGAAAGCTGCTTGGGAAAGAGTTTGTGAATGTCAAACACAAACGTTGAGGAACCCCACACCTCAGGCTGTTCGTAATAAAGGAGAAGCAAACAAAACTTGGGAACGACTTGCCGAATTGGAGGAACTATTTCTTGCTGAGAGAGCTAAAATTCATTGGCTCAAGGTTGAAGATCACAATCATAAAGCCTACTATAATGCAATCAAGGTTAGAGAAGCTAGAAACAAAATAAGGGAGATACGAAGTAGCAGTGGTCAGATTATGAATGATCAAGAAGGAATAAAATCTGAAGCTGAGAATCTTTTTAAGGAGTTCCTTAATTTCATCCCAGCAGATTATGAAGAAATTCCTTTTGCAGAGCTAAAAGATCTACTGAACTTTGAGTGCACTGAACTAGACTGTGAGATGCTTACTGCTGGAGTAATTGAGGATGCAGAAGATTTTATTTGCCGTGAAGGAAAATGAGTCGCCGGGTCCGGATGGTTTCTCCACAGAGTTTTACGCATCGGTGGCTTGTCATTAAGAACGATGTGATTACTTCAATCCAATCCTTTTTTGTTAACGGTTTTCTCCCCACTGGTCTTAACTCCACAATACTAGCGCTCATTCCGAAGAAAAAAGAAGTTATTGAGATGAAAGACTACTGTAATACCTTGTAATAAGAAATGGTCAACGGGCAGCAGAAAAGTCAACAGAGGGCATTTTCGTAATTTTTAGAAGTTAAGAGGCATTTTGGTAATTTGACCAAAATGTGAGCCGGAAGCTAAGACGGGCCAAATGTTATTATTTTTAAATAAATAAAACATTTAGAAGACCAAGAATGGTGGAAACGGACTGTAGTTAAGTTTTTTGGATTATCGGGAAAGGAAACCGATAAAACCGACAAAACTTGTAAAATTCATAACGGGAGCTACGAGTGTCCGTTTGAGGTGATTCAAATTGCTAAATTCATATAAAGTCATCACGAATCTGATTATGTGGCTTGGTGTATTTATAGAAGCAGCTAAGGAGTTCTTAAAATATTAAACACAAAACCGGCAAAACCGAAGCATCAGAAGGAATCGGAAATATGAACTTCTACGGAATGTTTGGGGCAATCTAATTGGCCATGAAACAATTCTAAGTGACATGTGGCATTTTTAAGATGGCGCCACATAACTCTTCTAAACGCATGAAATTTATTACTTGGAGAAGAAGTAAAAAAAAGATAAAGGGTTAATGAATCTTATTTTTTTTGGTAAAGTGATGTGTCTCAATTAAAATAAAAGGAGAAGTGATCTGTAACTCTCCCCTTATTAGAAGAGTGGCGTGGCAAGGATTCATAGAAGAGAGAAGATGAGAATGGTCCGGAGGCTCAATCGGAATCACTAAGGTCAATGGTACGGTCAAGTACGGGTCAAGGTCGGGTCAAAGCAAGTCGACGATTCAGGGAAGGTTCGGGTTAGTGTCGGGTTCATGTCGGGTCTCGTGTTTCCGCTAGTCCGTCAATCCATTCGTCCGTCGTCATAGCACTGTGAGTCGGCTAAATTGTGTGTTGCATTTAGTTAGAATCATATAGATCCGGAATTGATAAACCGGAATTTAGGTTGCATACCCGATTGATGGAATTGGATAGAACGACTAAGTTGATTAATAACTCGGTGAACTAATTAAAGGGTAAGTTTAAGGGATGCATGCTAGTTAGCTTATATCCGTAATTGTTGATAGTTTGTTGATTGCTTGATTGGGTGATGCATACATATAGAACGGCATGCTGGGACGTATATGCATATATAACTATTTAAGAACGTATCTAAAGGAATTTATATATGTGAAATTATGAGTTGATTAAAATACGGTCAAATGACATAACACACTTAGAATATAATAATAGACGACTTAATTAGTCGCGTTAAGGGTAATAAATGGAAGTTAATGAATAATGAGATGTCGGGGAGTTAGTCATCTTATTATCTCTAAACCGACAGATCAAGAACTTATTAAAAGATACTTAGGAAGGGATAAGTAAAAGAAGTAGTGTGATTGATGGACCGTCTACGGTATTAGTAATCGACTAATCCCAAGGTAGAGGATTGAATGATTAAAGAAGTAGTGTGATTGCTAGAAAGTCGTGTGGATTGATCGGTTAGAGTGTTAGACGTTTGAGTAAGTGTTAGACCTTTAGTCCTGTGTAGACGAGATGATAAGTTATCGGTTAAACTTATGGATAGTTGGAAAGGTTAGAGAACCTCTTAGATAGAAATAAGCGTGTAATTGAGAAAGCAGTTTTTATAGGGACCTTATTTGAGATTGAGCGGAACTATAAGATATTGATAATTAGCCACGTGTAACCGTTGAGTACGTGACTAAATACCAATAACGCTATAAGGAAGTGATATCGGGAAGTAAGTTAGAAAGTTCTAACCGGTCCAGTGTTGTTGAGGTTGTTGATGTAGGATGTGATGGACGATTTGACGAGGACACGAGGCCGAACCCGAACCCGAGAGACGAGATGTTATTTTAGGAAGCAGTTTGTCCTGATCCTACAAGAAAGTCAGTGTGGATTCAGAAAAGAGTTTGGGTATCAGTGGTAGAAGAAATCAAGACGGAGGAGTTTGATGAGTTAGCGAAGAGATTCAGAAGCGTCAAAGTCATTAAAGGAGCCCATTCGAGGATATTAGTGGGGAGAACAGTTCTGGATATCATTGATCGAGGAAGTTCGAGGCGTGCATGAGTATGGCAGTTTAGATGGAAGAAAGAAAATCGATGGAGCAATCAAATGGAGAAGTCAGGATTGATCGAGAGTAAAGCCATTTAGCGTGGGAAACATAAGATGTAAGTGTGATGAGAGTTGGAGCAAAACCATGTTTCAAGAATTAGTTGAGCATCAGGAGTGTAGTTGCAGTTGATTAAGAATTCAAGCAGTATCATATCGCGCAGATGGAAACGAGACTCAAGGTGGAGCCGTGCAGTCAAGAGCAATGAATGTGCAATCAGAGTGCAGATCCGTGTAGAAATGTTTTTTGCAAACCAGTGTTTCGGAAGTCAGTATGCATCGGAAGAGCGGGTTCACTTTGAGATCAGAGCATAAGCAGCGAAGCGGAGTTGGATTAGATTGAGAAACGGAGAGTTACAGAGTTCATATTCCGATTCAAAGTTTGTTAGTAACAGATAATTCGGGGACCGAATTCCTTTAAGTGGGGAAGAATGTAATACCCTGTAATAAGAAATGGTCAAGGGGCAACAGAAAAGTCAACGAAGGGCATTTTCATAATTTTGAGAAGTTAAGGGGCATTTTGGTAATTTTACTAAAATGTTAGCCGGAAGCTAAGACGGGCCAAATGTTATTCTTTTTAAATAAATAAAACATTTGGAAGACCAAGAATGGTGGAAATGGACTGTAGATAAGTTTTTCAGATTATCGGGAAAGGAAACCAATAAAACCGACACAACTTGTAAAATTCATAACGGGAGCTACGGGTGTCCGTTTGAGGTGATTCAAATTGCTAAATTCATCTAAAGTCATTAAAAATATGATTATGTGGTTTGGTGTATATATATAAGTGGCTAAGGAGTTTTAAAATATTAAACACAAAACCGGCAAAACTGAAGCATCGGAAGAAATTGGGAATATTAACTTCTACGGAATGTTTGGGGCAATCTAATTGGCCATAAAACACTTCTCAGTGACATGTGGCATTTCTCAGATGGTTCCACCTACCTCTTCTAGATGCATGAAATTTATTACTTGGAGAAGAAGTAAAAGAAGATAAAGGGTAAATGAATCTTATTTTTTTGGTAAAGTGATGTGTCTCAATTAAAATAAAAGGAGAAGTGAGCTGTAACTATCCCCTGATTAGAAAAGTGGTGTGGCAAGGAGTCATAGAAGAAGGGAGGAATTTGAACATGTGGCAACATGTGTCAAAGAAGGAGAGAACTAGAAGAGACACATGTCACAAGGAATCCTTGAGTTTTGCTATAAATAGCAAGTGAAAGTCTCATTATCTCACACACCAAAACAAAGAAGAAGAAGAAGAAGAAGAAGAAGAAGGGAGGGAGAAGGAAGAAGAAGAAGAATCCGGAGGAAGACAATAAGGAGGAGGAAGAGAAGAAGAAGAGAGAGAGAGAAGAAGGAGAAGAAGAAGAAGAAGAAGAAGAAGAAGAAGAGAGAGAGAGAGGCGTGAAGAAGAAGAAGAAGCATGAAGAGAGAAAGAGAGGAGATGAAGATTGAAGAATATGAAGCGTGAAGAAAAGAAGAAGAGAGAGATAGATGGAGGAGAACCGGAGGAGAGAGAGCTGGAAGAGAAAGAGAGAGAGAGAGAACCATAGGAGAGAGAGTAAACTAAAGAAAAGAGAGAGAACCGGAGGAGAGAGATGATGAGAATGGTCCGGAGGCTCGATTAGAATCACTAAGGTCAATGGTACGGTCAAGTAAGGGTCAAGGTCGGGTGAAAGCAAGTAGACGATTCGGGGAAGGTTCGGGTTAGCGTCGGGTTCATGTCGGGTCACGTGGTTCTTCTAGTCTGTCAATCCATCCATCCGTCGTCATAGCACTGTGAGTCGGCTAAATTGTGTGTTGCATTTAGTTAGAATCATATAGATCCAGAATTGATAAGCCGTAGTTTAGGTTGCATACCCGATTGATGGAATTGGATAGAACAACTAGGTTGATTAATAACTCGGTGAACTAATTAAAGAGTTAGGTTAAGGGATGCATGCTAGTTAGCTTATATCCGTAATCGTTGATATTTCGTTGATTGCTTGATTGGGTGATGCATACGTATAGAACGGCATGCTGGGACGTATATGCATATATAAGTATTTAAGAACGTATCTAAAGGAATCTATATATGGGAAATTATGAGTTGATTAAAATTCGGTTAAATGACATAACACACTTAGAATATAATAATGGATGAGTTAATTAGTAGGGTTTAGGGTAATAAATGGAAGTTAATGAATAATGAGATGTCGGGGAGTTAGTAATCTTATTATCTCTAAACCGACAGATCGAGAACTTATTAAAATATACTTAGTGTTGGTACTGGATTTCCCCCTAGGAAATCCGGCCCATTAACAGACAAGACAAAGGCCCGTAATTACGAGCCCATTCCAGAATCAAGGACAGACGGGAGAGCCAACTCTCTTGTTGGGCCCAAGCGAAGCAAACGCCTTGGAGAGGCCCAGACGATGCCGAAGCCGGAGACAATCGAGCTCGAGATCGGCAGAGGATGACGTGGAGATAGAGCAACTCGGTCTTCGCCAGTTCAACTGATCCGCATAAATCTCGGAGATCGTTACAACGACGAGGCCGAAAGATCGGGACGAGGAGATCAGAATCGAGGCTATTTAAGAAGAGAAGTGGCGGCTCATTAAAGACAATTCTAACCTAGGCTAAGAACACTTCGACTAGATAACTTGATTCCATACTTTGTACTCTCTTTTCGTCTGTGTTTGTTCAATCTCGACGATCAATCTCAATAAAGTCTTTGATTCATAGGAAACTATACCATTTCTATATCCAAAAGTCCAAATCCACGAATACAAATTCTTAGTGTGAATCTCGGATCTCACATTTGGCGCCGACTGTGGGGACATTCTATAGCCTTTCCTATCTTAAGAATCAGATCCTAGATCCGATAGATCGAGATGAATCCCGACCAAACTGGCTCTCCCAGCGCCACACCACCAGTTGACCGCCCTCAAACGGTCGACAACGTTCCTCAGAACACTACCGGGGTAAGAAACATGGGTCAGACCGACGGCGTGTTGACGAGCTCTGCCTCAGTCTCCACGACCTCGGCACCAGCCGGCTCCGTCTCTCAAACAATCGCGACAAGCCAGACTCCGAAAAATGTTTTGTCAGGAACTAATGATCCGAGCAGAAACTGGGTGTGGATGAGAAATGACTCAATACCCACCCCAGGAGGAGGATCTGGAGTAACCAGACCTAATTCGGCACTACTTTCTGCTCCACAGAGACAAGGACCAAGCGATCTTGCCGAGATCCGTTCGATGTTAAGCCTGTTGGTAGATCGAACGAGAAACAACGAGGCAAGCGCAAGGGCCCAAGAGGTCGCAAACCGTTCTCTGGCAGCGCAGCTCGAAGAACAAGAGCGGCGCCTGAACGCCCATCTTGAAGAGCTCGCCAGTCAAAGCCAAGGGGGCAGACCAACGCGAACTCCCATAAGTCCTCCACCGTGTACTCGCTTGGACTTCTCCCAAGTAGTAACTCCTCCGGGAACGTCGGGAAATGTCGGTAATACGTCAAAAAGCGGTTTCCACCCTACAATGACCCCTATCGTGGTACCGACCCCATTTGGTTCGAGTTCAATGGTCACAAATCCAATCGGATCAAGAAACCGACCATTACCCGGGCCACCACCTTTCCCGAGTAACTCTAACATCCGACCGAGGCAACTAGGAGGTTCTGCCTTCGCCTCGAGCTCGGGACTCCTTAATGGATCAAACTCAGTTCAGTTCCGAACGCCAGAGGTCGATCAGACGAGGTCGATCCCAACGATCGATCTCCTCGATCCCATTTTTCCGGAACTAACGTCAGGTCAGGCACAAGTCCAGTTCGCACCCGCAGGGGGCGATGAACACGATATGCTTAGACAATACATCGAACAGGCTAAAGCCCAGTTTAACAGTCTGAGCTCGAAAGTTCACATGGCGACGAGCGCGGGTCCTGACATCGATCGAGTGATCGAAGAAACACAACAAACGCCGTTCACAGATCGGATCGCGCTTGCAAGGATCCGAGAGATCAAGAAGACTAAGTTTCCAGAATTCTCTGGGAAATCAGACCCGAAAGCCAACATCAGGGCATTCTGACTAGCGATGACAAGGGTGTACCTTACCGATGAGGAGAGGGAGCCAGCCTTCTGTAGGCTCTTCGCGGAAAACCTATCAGGTTCTGCCCTAGAATGGTTTGCCGGACTGGAAGAAAGGTCCATTGACAACTTCACCCAGTTCATGACGGCTTTCCTCAAACAATACTCCGTTTTCATCGAGGAAAAGACTACCGAGGCAGCCTTATTTGGCGTCTCTCAAAAACCCGACGAAACACTTCGCTCGTACATCGACCGATTTAAGGAAATAAAATCCAAAATCGCGAACCCACGAGATGAGGTAGCTATAGAATCGTTAAGACGGGGACTATGGTTCTCAACCAGATTCCGCGAGGAAATAACAGTCCGCGAACCTCAAACGCTCGATGACGCCCTCCATCGCGCATCGGCCTTTGCTCGCCTCGAGGACGAAACCACGGCCCTCAGGGAAAAACACCGAAAAGAAAAGAACCCGTCGAGCTCGCAGAATTCGAACTCGAAAAAGGATTCCCGTAAATCAGGGAACGTCAACGCGGTCGAGAGCCCAAAGAGCTCAAAGAAATTCGAGTTCGACAAGGAAAAATTCTGTGATTTCCACAATAAAAGAGGACACTCGACCGAGGACTACTATACTCGAGCTAAAGCAGAGGCTCAAAAACAAGAGTTCGAAAGCAAAAAAGACTCCGAGGTCGAGGAGGAAACTCCGTCCGACAAAAAGGAAAACAAACAGACCAAGGAGTCGAACTCCAAAAAGCACTCTCAAAATAAACGGGAACGGTCAAAGGAGCCGGAATCTCCCGAAACACTCCCTCAAGGGTCGCGGAAGCGAGTCGAGTTCATCCTCGGCGAGCTTAACCTGAGCGGTACTCCGGGAGGTTCGGCACTATACCCGCCTCCGGCTACTGCCAAAAGTTTACGCTCAAGAATCAATCTCCCTCGTCTCTGCGGGGGGGGGGGGGGGGGGGGGGGGGGGGTGTACGGGCTATACCCCCTAAACGAATCGACTTCATCTTCGGTGGCTCCAAGCTTTGCCGCGACTCGGTCAATTCGATCAAAGCTCTTCAAAGAAGAGTCAAGACCGACAGAGGGGGAAAACCCCAATGTTGGGTCCAGACCACGAAATCATTTTCCACGAGAGTGAGACAAGTAATCTCGACAAACCACACGACGACGCTCTCCTCGTTTGTCTAGTAGTGGGAGATGTCGAACTCTCAAGGATAATGATTTACACAGGAAGTTCGGTAGATGTCCTCTTTTACGACGCGTTCAAAAAGATGGACTTTAACGACTCCGAGATTGTGGAAGAAAAGACACCACTAGTAGGTTTTGCTGGCGAAACGACATACTCGATGGGCTCCGTCTTCGCCCCAGTAATTGCTGGAGGAGTTCGGAGAATGACAGAGTTTGTCATAGTAGATCGGCCAGCTCCCTATAACGCAATCCTAGGTCGACCATGGATATACGACATGAAAGCGGTACCATCGACCTACCACCAATGCGTAAAGTTCCCAACACCCAAAGGGATCAAAACCATTCACGGAAGTCAAAAGATTTCCCGTCATTGCTACATGAACGGATACAAGCAGATCGAGAAATCCCCTGCGTAGCAATTACAGAAAGAGGAGGAGCTCGCCACCATGCAGACCAAAAGGTCGAACGACCCCAGTCAAATAGGACCCCCAAAGGACCTCACGACTCAGGTCTGCATAGACGAGGCTCATCCCGAAAGACTCGTTGGCATCGGAATCGACCTATCAGAGCCGGTTAAGAACGAACTGGTATCTTTTCTCAAACGGAACGTCGACTCCTTCGCCTGGTCTTCAGCAGATATGAAAGGAATAAACATCGACGTAACCAGCCACGAGCTGAATGTCGACCCAACCTACAAACCGGTAAGACAGAAACGTCGAAAACTAGGCCCTGAGCGGGCCAAAGCCGTCAATGACGAAGTCGATCGGTTATTGAAAATCGGATCGATCAGAGAAGTCAAGTACCCCGACTGGCTCGCAAACCCCGTGGTGGTTAAGAAAAAGAACGGAAAGTGGAGGGTCTGTGTAGACTTCACGGATCTCAACAAAGCATGTCCAAAGGACAGCTTCCCGCTCCCGCACATCGACCGACTGGTCGAGGCCACCGCTGGACATCTGCTGCTATCCTTTATGGATGCGTTCTCAGGGTACAATCAAATATTGATGAACCCTGAAGACCAATAAAAGACTTCGTTCATAACTGATCGAGGCACGTACTGCTACAAAGTCATGCCCTTCGGACTAAAAAACGCAGGAGCAACTTACCAGCGCCTCGTCAACAAGATGTTTTCAGGACTCCTAGGCAAAACCATGGAGGTCTACATCGATGATATGCTGGTAAAATCTTCGAGGTACGAGGATCACATCCCCCAACTAAAATAATGATTTACCATTCTCAATAAGTATGGGATGAAACTCAACCCAGCTAAATGTACCTTCGGGGTCCTTTCAGGAGAGTTCCTCGGTTACTTAGTGACCGAAAGAGGGATCGAAGCGAACCCCAAACAGATTGCAACGTTCATAGAGATAAAATCCCCCAGAACAACGCGAGAAGTCCAGCGCCTAACTGGCAAAATAGCTGCTCTGAATCGCTTCATCTCAAGGTCGACTGATAAATGTCTACCCTTCTATCACTTGCTCAAAGCAAACAAAAAGTTCCTTTGGGACGAAAAGTGTGAAGAGGCATTCACTCAGCTCAAAGCTTACTTAAGCGAACCACCTATACTGGCGAAACCAGTAGAAGGAGAACCCCTTTACCTCTACCTAGCTGTCTCGACGGCAGCAGTAAGTGGAGTCCTGGTTCGCGAAGAACAAAACGAACAACGGCCGGTGTATTACATCAGTAAGACCTTGATCGATGCTGAAACCAGGTACCCCGCCATGGAAAAACTCGCCTTAGCGCTAGTAACATCGGCTCGGAAACTCCGACCGTATTTTCAATCGCACTCGATCATAGTGATGACCTCTCAGCCACTGAGAACCATCCTTCACAGTCCAAGCCAATCAGGTCGATTGGTCAAATGGGCTATCGAACTTTGCGAGTACGACATTGAATACAAAGCTCGAACATGCCTAAAAGCGCAAGTACTGGCAGATTTCATAATCGAGCTCCCTCCGACTATAGAACTCGACCCGACTTCGGCCCAAAGATGGAAACTCTACGTCGATGGAGCTTCCTCAAGACAGGGGTCCGGAGTCGGAGTGAAATTAGTCTCCCCAACGGGTGAAGTATTAGAACAATTGTTTAGATTGGGCTTCGCCGCATCGAATAACGAGGCAGAATACGAAGCGCTGATAGCCGGGCTTAGACTTGCGATAGCAATAGGAGCCCGAGAAGTAAATGCCTTCAGCGATTCCCAACTGGTCACAAGCCAATATCATGGCGACTACGAGGCCAAAGACGAACGAATGGAAGCATACCTACGGGTAGTCCATACATTGGCCGAACAGATCGAATTCTTCGATCTAACACGAATCCCACGAGGTGAAAACACTGCAGCCGATGCGCTAGCCGCATTAGCATCAACATCAGATCCTAACCTCAAAAGGATCATACCAGTCGAAGGGATAGAAAAACCGAGCATCGACATAGCTCTCAAAGCTCTGTCCTTGAAAGAGGACGGGCCCGCTGTGAAGAATGATGTCAAACGCAAAGAGTGTCCCGGAGACACTAATAGCGACATCATCAAGATTGACGATGATCTTGATCCTAGAAACACCGTATACGTCGCGAACGTCCCCGACGGACCGATTCAAACCGCATTCACTAGTCAGGGACCTGAGCCTAACAACGACGAAGATTGGAGAACTCCGATCATTCGATACATCACAAACGGCGAAGTTCCCGACGGCAAATGGGAGGCGCGGAAACTTAAAATGCAAAGTGCGAGGTACTTCATCACACAAGGAGAGCTCTTTAAAAGGAGCCTCTCCAGACCTTACCTTAAATGCCTAGACAAAAAGCAAGCCCTAACCGTGATTGCACAAACACATGACGGATCCTGCGGAAGCCATTCCGGAGGACGAGCATTGGCCGTGCGAATCAAAAGGCAAGGCTACTATTGGCCTACAATGGCCACCGAATGCGAATCTTTCTCCAACAAGTGCGATAAATGCCAAAAGCATGCCCCAATTATCCACCAAGCGTCGGAGAAACTCTCCTCTATCTCATCGCCATACCCATTCATGCGGTGGGGAATGGACATCGTTGGACCGCTGGTCGCATCTGGGAAAAAGAAAGCCACACATCTATTGGTGATGACTGACTACTTCACCAAGTGGATTAAAGCAGAGTCATACCAGAAAATAAAGGACGTTCACGTTAAGGAGTCCGTCTGGCGAAACATCGTTTGCCGACATGGACTACCCCACGAGATCGTCACCGATAACGGATCTCAGTTCATATCAAACACGTTCAAAGAGTTCTGCAGAACTTGGAACATAAAGCTGACTTACTCAACGCCACGCTACCCCCAAGGGAACGGGCTAGCAGAAGCAGCTAACAAAGCGATTATGAACGGCCTCAAGAAAAGGCTCAACGAGTGCAAAACAACCTGGAGTGACGAACTCCCAGCCGTACTCAGGGCCTACCGGACTACCCCCCGCAAATCCACTGGCGAGACTCCCTTCTCGTTGGCTTACGGGATCGAGGCGGTAGTACCAGCTGAAATTCTCGTGTCCAGCATTCGCAAGGAAGAATGCCCACGACAAGAGGAACTTAATAACAAGATGATAACTGACGAGCTCGACCTCGTCGACGAAAGAAGGAGAGCTCGTCTTACGGAAAGTGTGATTCCCGAATCAAAACTCGAAGGTTTCAAGTAGGAGAGCTCGTCTTACGGAAAGTGTTCGACCATAAAAAGGAAGAACACGCTGGAAAATTAGGAGCAAAGTGGGAAGGTCCTTACCAGGTCACCTACGTTGTGAAGGACGGGGTCTACCGACTCAAGTCGGTAGAAACCCAAAAGCCCAAACTACGACCTTGGAACATCATCAACCTCAAAAAGTATTTCCACTAGGAGTACATCAACATAATCGAACTACGAAATGGCTTGATCCCCCTTAAAAGGGTACGTAGGCAGCTCGACTCCGAGCGCAGCCACCCCCCAAACACAAAGCTCTTACCGAGCTCGACAACTTCTGACGAAGTCATACTAGCTTATCTTTGTGAAATCAAAATAAGTCTTCTAATCAAACGTCTCTTCCTGTTAGAGCCGTTACGTTGATATGAAATTATCTCTTCCAACGGACCAAAGTGATATGAAATTATCTCTTCTATAGCGAAGTGATATGAAATTATCCCTTCCCAAAACAAAAGATATGAAATTATCTCTCCCGAAACGAAAGATATGAAATTATCTCTTCTAAGTCAAAGCGATATGAAATTATCCTTCCCAAGTGACCTGAAATGGCCTCTTCCAATATATCAAAGCGATATGAAATTATCCCTTCAAACAAGCGACCTAGAACGGTCCTCCCGCTTCGAACGAACTGAAATGATCGTCCCAAAAACAAGCGACCTAGAACGGTCCTCCCGCTTCGAACGAACTGAAATGATCATCCCAAAAACAAGCGACCTAGAACGGTCCTCCCGCTTCGAACGAACTGAAATGATCGTCCCAAAGAAAGAGATTCAGAACAATCTCTCCAAAAATATACGATTCTTCTAAAACCTCATACGGATTAAAAGAATTGGGGGGCTACCCCACCCCTCAAGCGAAATAACGAGGTCAAGACAGCCATTAGAGCATGCAACCTCTAAATCGGATCTTTGTAAGTTTACTTCGATTCGTTTCCATACTTAACACTTCTCTCTTCGATTCAGCGATTAAGCTTGAACCCTACATCACGAAGTAGTCGCGCCCCAAACCATTCTTGGCAAAAAGCTCCGATTCGAATGCGACTGACTTAAAGGATCGCAACGAACCTTCTAAGGCAACACGACAAGTTATCTGCTCGGTTCCTCTAGAAAAGTTTGAATCGCCGCAACGGCTCGAATTTTATGTTAAGGCATAAAAAAATGAAATCTATGCTAAGGCATGAAAGATTTTTTTTTTTTTAAAAAAGAGGACATGATGTCCTCGAGTTCAAACAGAAATTAAAAGCCCCCTCGGGCAACGAAAAGTCTGAATTAAAAAGCCCTCTCGGGCGGCAACAAATGAAAAGGACTAGAAGTGCTTGGAAGGAGAGGAAGCCTCATCTTGATTCTCCGTCTGAACATCGGTCGCCCTGTCCTCCTCGAGTTGACCTTCGACCTCATCGCTAACTCGCGAGCTAACTCCGGTCGGGAGGTTCGACCCGTACTGATCAAGACGAGTAGCCGCCTGATTTGGGGGGCGCGCAAGGATCACGGAATCGTCCGACATCACCGGCAAATTAAGCTTGCTGATACTGAAGTCCAACACCGCCGCAGCATTCATCTCCTCCGTGGCCAATCTCTTCTTCTCGGCCAAGTCCATCACCTCCTTGGTCAGGTCCAATTCGCCAGAGGCGAACTCGGCAATAAGCGCGATATTAGCCAAGGCCTCCTGGAGCCTCATCTCAGCGCTCACGGCGACCTTCCTCTGGCTCTCCTTCGCCGCGATCCCCTCGAGAATCTTGAGATACTCACCGTTTAGCCCTTTCCTCGCCTCATGGGCTGCTACCTTGACATCAAACTCCCGGTCGGCGAGAACCTTATCCAGATCAGCCTGGCATTGCGCAGCCCGCACGTCCGCAACCCGACCTATCTCAATATATGTTTGGCTCGCTTCCTCCGCGACCGAAACCCGAGCCAAGGCACCCTGCAATTGCTTGTCCAGGTCGCCCGCCTTCCTCCTTAGCTCCTCTTCCCGAGCCAAGGCCCCCTGCAACTGCGCTTTCAGGTCGCTGACCGTTGTCTTGACAGTGTCAAGCTCGTTCACCTGCGGTATCTCTCGCAGCTCGCGTTCGGCCCTAGCCGCAAACCTGTTCGCAGCCTCCAAGGCCTACCGAATAAAAAAAAAATATGTGTGCGATGAAAATTAAGCACGAAGCAAACAAAAAAACGAAGGGAAGAAAATTATTACCTTCCCATAAGCCGCCATCAGCTCGGTGTAAGTATCACCGAGAGCCATATCCCCGACAGCCGGGAGCTGAACACCTGCAGGCTTAAAATACCTTAGCAGATAAGCAACACCCGTCGGGTCATCCGCAATCGGGCTTTCCTTCTGGTTCCTGAAGCGCCAGTTGAAAGACCCCGAGGACCCAGAAGAAGCAGGCCTCGCCTCAACACTCGGGCCCGATCTTCTCGAGCTCACCTACGCGTCAGTCCTTCGACGCTTCGCCGCCGGAGGAGGGCCGCCTCGGCTCCAACCGTTCGACCCTCTCGAACCATTCGACCGAGAGTTGTGCAAGGCAGGCTCTTCAGGCGAGACCCGAACCGGTTCCTCACCGGTCAAAATAGGAGGTAGATCCTCCACCCCCACGTTTGCCTCTCCGGACCCTGCGACCTCAGGGAGAGAAGCCCGAACAGGGTTTGGGGGAGGGATTGAGGGAGGAGGAGGAGGCCCCTCGTCCATGTCAAAAAGAAGGGCGTGGCTCAAGTCGCCAGCCTTCATTTTCTTCGCTAGATCAACGGGATCCTTCCCGTTCCGACGACTGCTATATCTTCGCGACATCTTTCCGAGAGAAGGGGTGCTTGCGGTAGAACTATCGTCCGAAACAGGTCGACCTGCAAACGAAACAGATTGGGGTCAGCCCAGCAAACGAAGGGCATATCGCGCGACAACCCCCAGAAAGACTAACCGGAACACTTACTTTCTCCGGTCCGCTCGACAATCCGAAGCGAAGCCTGAGCGATTCGAGTCGAAGCGGGCTGGTGAAGGAGGCGTGATTCGTCTTGCAAAAGGCGAGGTTGGTATAGAGGAGGTTGTCGAGCAGTAGGACCTAAAGCAGCTCGGATTCGCTGATCCGTGAAGTTGCACCAACGAATATCCCCTCTCCGTAGGCGAGCTATCAAACTCGATGTAGTCGGGTCCAAAGGTAATGACTCAGGAGCTTCTGCAATGAAACCAAAAAGGTTATTAGCAAACAGCTCGACATCAATAAAGGACACCGTGGCAACTAGGGAAACTAGTAAACCCTATAAGCTAACCAACCTTAGCCGCCCATCTCGTCGGGATAACCGAGTAATCGAAATCCTCGACCGAGTGACGATTGATCCTGAAGTAGAAGTATTTACTCTTCCACACATCCCTTGTCGGGATCTCATCAATGATCTTCCCATTGCGAGGAGAGAGGTAGTAGGTTCTGGGAAAACGGGTGTTATGTTTTACCGAACAAACCCTCATCAACTCCTCGACTCCAAAATCGATGCCTTCCTCGACAGCTCTGACCCCGAGCCCGACGACATACCGAACTAAATTCGGAGTCATCTGGTGAAAGGCCAGTTGGAGCTGAGCTAAAACCCATGAGATAATGCGAGGGATTGGAAAAAACAATCCGCATTTATCAAAATAGGTATAGGAAGCGCAACAATGGCCTTCGACGACAGTTTCCGGAGACATGTCTGGCGATGGGATATGATCTCCACCTCCGACGGAATCCGGCACTTCGCCCGCAACTTCCGTACTTGGTCAACAGTCAAACTGGACGGTGGATGAGGACCAATCGGACCAGCCACCACAGTAGGATTAGCCCTGGCTGTACTCTTTCGAACCATGATAGCTCGGAATATCGATAATTTCTCTCAAGGAAAGAGGGAAAACGAAATCTCCAGAGAAAGAAAATCTTGAAACGACGAAAAAGAAAATATGAGTGAGAGGCAAGAAGAGGATATAATGGAGGACAAGAAGTTACCTTGACGATTCGCAGCGTGAGCAGTAATGGGAATCGTGCTAGGTAACTTCCCCTTTTAAACTACCTCGTGCTCGAGATCCGTGGGATTTTTGGTATCCCACAATCCCAACCGCTCGATTCGAAATTTGTAAATAATCACGAAAAAAGATCGAGGTAGTTGTGATCCTTCGGTCCCGTGCGATCTCAACCGTCGATATAAAATCTGTGGATGAGGCAAAAATAATCATTAGATTTGTCACATCCAAGGCACGCGCCTCTTCCCAAGAGCGTCCACCGCCCATTAACCTCGACTTCTCGAATTCAATGGGCTGGGGGGCTATTGTTGGTACTGGATTTCCCCCTAGGAAATCCGGCCCATTAACAGACAAGACAAAGGCCCGTAATTACGAGCCATTCCAGAATCAAGGACAGACGGGAGAGCCAACTCTCTTGTTGGGCCAAGCGAAGCAAACGCCTTGGAGAGGCCCAGACGATGCCGAAGCCGGAGACAATCGAGCTCGAGCTCGGCAGAGGATGGCGTGGAGATAGAGCAACTCGGTCTTCGCCAGTTCAACTGATCCGCATAAATCTCGGAGATCGTTACAACAACGAGGCCGAAAGATCGGGACGAGGAGATCAGAATCGAGGCTATTTAAGAAGAGAAGTGGCGGCTCATTAAAGACAATTCTAACCTAGGCTAAGAACACTTCGACTAGATAACTTGATTCCATACTTTGTACTCTCTTTTCGACTGTGTTTGTTCTATCTCGACGATCAATCTCAATAAAGTCTTTGATTCATAGGAAACTATACCATTTCTATATCCAAAAGTCCAAATCCACGAATACAAATTCTTAGTGTGAATCTCGGATCTCACACTTAGGAAGGGATAAGTAAAAGAAGTAGTGTGATTGATGGACAGTCTACGGTATTAGTAATCGACTAATCCCAAGGTAGCGGATTGAATGAGTAAAGGTTAAGGATTGACTGAGTAAAGGTTAAGGATTGAATGAGTAAAGGTTAAGGACATATTAAAAGACTAATAAACCTAAATAATTGTTTGTGTGGTGTTGTGATTATTGATTGTGTGATTGTGTATCTACTTCGGTGTTGGGCCGAGTAGACTATTGATTGTTTGTGTGATTGTGTATCTACTTCGGTGTTGGGCCGAGTAGACCGTTGGTTTCTTGATTGTTTATCTACTTCGGTGTTGGGCCAAGTAGACTGCACTGGTAGATACTTACTCTGGTACGGAATCGGGTAAGTCTGGGTAAGGTCGGGTGATGTGGAGGTTGGTAATAAGACTTGCGGGATAGACTGGGGAATGAGATGGTAGTTCTATTTGACCTTGTTGGTATTGCGTGATAGAGTCCCAGTGAATCTTCTTGTTTACATTGATGTTATTAGGACTTTATAGGGTGTGTTAGATCCCGCAAGTCTAGAGATGGTGTTCCCGTACTTCTGACCCGATTAGATCCTCAGGTAGTTACCTGATCAGACACGGGCCTTCGGGTGGTGATTCTGGTTATGGTGTTAAGCTACTGAATAACGCTGGTAGGTGTGTGTTCCGGAGAATACAGGGTCTTGTCCTAGGGGCTGATTGCATGGAAGCTTTGGTTATCTAGGGGTAACCCGAGTCACCGTGAATCGATGGACAGAGAACGGTGTCCTAGTCGCAGGACTTCGTGTTTTCGTCTAGGAGTCATGGGAGGTTTTAGTTACCGTGGGGTAGCTAAGTATTCTCGTGAAAGTTACCGAGTTCGCATAGTGTTCCCATGTGGTGTGGTGATTGCGTTAGAGATGCGATAGATAGATCGAGTTTAATCGATAGCATGTGCCACAGTGATCTCGATTCCCTTGGTTACTTGTGTGTTGTTGTGTTGTTATTTGAATGCTTGTGTGTTGTGGAGCTCGTCACGTCTTGGTAGCACGTGACCTGCTATTTATACTTGATTGTTATTTTAGGTTTGGGCGGGATTATTAGATTATTAGCAGCCTTTAGTTGGGAGCCGTCTCACTGGGTAATCTTAGATTACTCATTAGACTCTTTTGTGTTTTTCAGGTTTGGCGTAGCTCGGAGGACGCGTAGGACACTCAGAGTAGTCTCGGGTTGGCATTGGGTATCGGGTTGTTTACGCATTTTTACTTTACTTTCGGTTGCAGATTTTGTTGGGTACCCGCTAAATGATTTGTATTAGACCGTATACTGTTATGAATCAGATTTATATTTTTAAAGCAATAAAAATGGAATATTTCCCTGATATACGGTTTAGTCCGAACCGAACATAACTCGTGGAAGCGGTACAGGTTTAAAAGCCTCATACCGTGGAAACGAGGTAAACGGAGTCAAAAGTTGTTTGGTTCGAGCCTTTGTCTCAAACCGGACTGTCTCTGGCTTTCGTATTGTGACAAGCTCTTCTCGTATGACTGCTCCGGTTCGATCGGTCATGTTCTTGTTTGATTGTTGGCCGGTCAGCTCGTTGGTCAGCGAAAAACGGGAAGGGGGCGTTACAAAAGGTGGTATCAGAGCATGGTTCGTCATGGGTTTGAAAATTCTGGTTTTTCAAAGTTTTCAATGTTTTATCGAGTCAAAATGTGTCATCAATGCAACCGTTAGGAATCCGAGTCGCGTCCGTTTCCACAGAAATGGATAATTTAGATTAAAAATTGAGGATTGTGCTAATCATTTGGTGTTTTGTTGCAGTCACGCAGCAGAGTTGTCCTCGGAGGATTGGTGTGTGTGTGGTTGCAACGACAAGATGTGTGACATCAGCGTGGATGATTTTGAGTCCGTTGGATATACCTCAGCTGGTCGAAGTCTGTACTTCCAGCATGTGGAGTGTTCATGTGTTTCGTGGCCTATCCCGGATCAGAAGTGGGCAGACATGATGGTGGATTATTCAAATTATCCAAGCCTTAGGAGTTCGAGGAAATTTAGTCGTAGTCTCCTTCACCAACTGGTTGTCAATCACTACCATTTCCTTTGGTGTCAATCCTACCAGTCCGATTAGGCGCCAGTTCCAGCATCTCAGCCGTCGCCACCGATGCAGCTTCCGTCTTGTCACACTTGCGGCCGAGTAAGAAAATTTGCTCCTTTCCGTCATGATGGACCGTTCTACCAAGATCGCGTCACTCCAGAACCACCACCACCACACTCATTCTATCCTCCTGGCGCACCTGCCGATTAGGATCCTCATGAGTTGTACCACTCATGTTGGAGGTTAGGAAATAGATTAGGCCCAGGTAAGTAAGGGCTCTAACTCGTTGGTTGATGTGTATCGGCTTGCGTTCGTCTCAAACAATTCGGTTGTGTGTAGTGGTGTTTCTTTGGGTCAGAGGAACCGTTATGTAGACTCCGACAGACCTATGCATTTAAAACTCTATGTGGTGAATAGAAGTTTTATTTACATACTGGATGTTGAGTATTTCGGTGGTCGTTTTGAGTAGCGGAGTGTCTATATTGCATACTCATGATGCTTGTGAATGCAATGTAGTTACGATGTGAAAACAAATGATGGTCCGAATGAACGGTTTCCATCAGAACCCGGAGAGACGACTGCAATCGCCGATTTGCTTGATTGCTTGATTGTGTGTGATTAATTTCCTTGCTAGGGTGTTAGCATGTTGAATTGATTGATGCATTGATTGCTCGCTAGGTTGTTAGTTGTTGATTTTGAAGCATGGCATTTGATTGATCGTTAGGATGCTAGAGCATTTGATGGTATCATTGCATTGCTCATGAATGATTTGATTTAGATTGATTTGGTTTAGTAGTACTGCATTCATTTGATCGATAGGTTGCTAGCATTGCATTTGTTTAATCGGCTAGATTGTTAATTGAGATTCGGTACATTAATCATCTCGTGCGGTTGTTAGATGAATGTTGAGCATCTTTGAAATGTTTGATTCGCTAGGTTTCTAGAAAGTCGCGTGGATTGATCGGTTAGAGTGTTAGACGTTTGAGTAAGTGTTAGAACTTTAGTCCTGTGTAGACGAGATGATAAGTTATCGGTTAAACTTATGGATAGTTGGAAAGGTTTGAGAACCTCTTAGATAGAAATAAGCTCGTAATTGAGAAAGCAGTTTTTATAGGGACCTTATTTGAGATTGAGCGGAACTATAAGATATTGATAATTAGCCACGTGCAACCATTGAGTACGTGACTAAATACCAATAACTCTATAAGGAAGTGATATCGGGAAGTAAGTTAGAAAGTTCTAACCGGTCCAGTGTTGTTGAGGTTGTTGATGTAGGAAGTGATGGACGATTTGACAAGGACACGAGGCCGAACCCGAACCCGAGAGACGAGATGTTATTTTAGGAAGCAGTTTGACCCGATCCTGCAAGAAAGTCAGTGTGGATTCAGAAAAGAGTTTGGGTATCAGTGGTAGAAGAAATCAAGACGGAGGAGTTTGATGAGTTAGCGAAGAGATTCAGAAGCGTCAAAGTCATTAAAGGAGTCCATTCGAGGATATTAGTGGGGAGAACAGTTCTGGAGATCATTGATCGAGGAAGTTCGAGGCGTGCATGAGTATGGCAGTTTAGATGGAAGAAAGAAAATCGATGGAGCAATCAAATGGAGAAGTCAGGATTGATCGAGAGTAAAGCCATTTAGCGTGGGAAACGTAAGATGTCAAGTGTGATGAGAGTTGGAGCAAAACCATGTTTCAATAATTAGTTGAGCATCAGGAGTGTAGTTGCAGTTGATTAAGAATTCAAGCAGTATCATATGGCGTAGATGGAAACGAGACTCAAGGTGGAGTCGTGCAGTCAAGAGCAATGAATGTGCAATCAAAGTGCAGATCCGTGTAGAAAAATTTTGTGCAAACCAGGGGTTCGGAAGTCAGTATGCATCGGAAGAGCGGTTTCACTTTGAGATCAGAGCATAAGCAGCGAAGCGGAGTTGGATTAGATTGAGAAACGGAGACTTACAGAGTTCAGATTCCAATTCGAAGTTTGTTAGTAACGGAGAATTCGGGGACTGAATTCCTTTAAGTGGGGAAGAATGTAATATCCTGTAATAAGAAATGGTCAAGGGGCAGCAGAAAAGTCAACGAATGGCATTTTTGTAATTTTGAGAAGTTAAGGGGCATTTTGGTAATTTTACCAAAATATGAGCCGGAAGCTAAGACGGGCCAAATGTTATTCTTTTTAAATAAATAAAACATTTAGAAGAACAAGAATGATAGAAACAGAAGGTAGATAAGTTTTTCGGATTATCGGGAAAGGAAACCGATAAAACCGACAAAATTTGTAAAATTCATAACGGGAGCTACGAGTGTCCGTTTGAGGTGATTCAAATTTCTAAATTCATATAACGTCATTACAAATCTTATTATGTGGCTTGGTGAAATTATAGAATCAGCTAAGGAGTTCTTAAAATATTAAACACAAAACCGGTAAAACCAAAGCATCAGAAGGAATCGGGAATATGAACTTCTACGGAATGTTTGGGGCAATCTAATTGGCCATAAAACACTTCTCAGTGACATGTGGAGTTTTTAAGATGGCGCCACCTACCTCTTCTAGATGCATGAAATTTATTACTTGGAGAAGAAGTAAAAAAAGATAAAGGGTAAATGAATCTTATTTTTTTGGTAAAGTGATGTGTCTCAATTAAAATAAAAGGAGAAGGTAGCTGTAACTCTCCCCTTATTAGAAGAGTGGCGTGGCAAGGAGTCATAAAAGAAGGGAGGAATTTGAACATGTGGCAACATGTGTCAAAGAAGGAGAGAACTAGAAGAGACACATGTCACACAAAGGAATCCTTGAGTTTTTCTATAAATAGCAAGGGAAATTCTCATTATCTCACACACCAAAACTAACAATAAGAAGAAGAAGAAGAAGAAGAAGAAGAAGAAGAAGAAGAAGAAGAAGAAGAAGAAGACTGGAGGAGAAGGAAGAAGAAGAAGAAGAAGAAGACCGGAGGGAGAAGGAATAAGAATAAGAAGAATTCGTAGGAAGAGAAGAAGAAGAAGAAGAAGAGAGAGAGAGGCGTGAAGAATAAGAAGAGAGATAGAAGAAGGAGGAGGAAGAGAAGAAGAAGAGAGAGAGAGAGAGAGAGGTGAAGGATTATGTGTGTTCATTGGTGTAATTCACAGGTTACAACCTAGCACATAATCATCTAGGATCTAGGTGATTTGCAGTTGAATCATAAACAGATCAGATTCATTACCTTGTGATTGCAGCGGATTGATCAAAGGAATGCAGAGATCTGCAAGAGCTGATAGAAACCGGCTCCTCCTAGGTATCCACACTCTTACAAGCTACTGGATCAGGCTGCTAGACCAAGTTGGAATCAACAGAGAGAGAGGACGGCTAAGGATCAAAATCGCAGATGGGTGTTGTCTTTCAGCCCTAGGCGCCATTCCTCTTCCTTATATGGGCCCAAGTTATTAAACTAATGGCCTATTAGGATTTTGGGCCCAAGACACAAATCAGACAAAAGCCTGTATTTTGTCTGGCCCAATTCTCTGTACAAATACAGTAAATGCCTTGCATCTTACCGTATTAATTCCTTGTTAACTTTCCCGTTAGCTATGGTGTGTGACCCTTAGGGATCATACAATACTGGTAATAAGTCCTAAACTTATAGATCAAGAGCGGGCTCTAGCAAGTCATCATGATCACCCAGTATTTATGACTTATGTCTGATCTCGACACTTATCATACTTTCTAGAGATAGTACGGTAGATTTCAGGACATTCCCAACAATCTCCCACTTGTACTGGAATCCTACATTCCCTAATCTTTTTGTCTCAATATCTTGATCTGGCATAAGGCAAGATGCGTGTCATCCTTATATAGCCAGACCATGTTTATCGGACCAGATTTGATACTGACAATGCAAACGACTTGGGCAAGTCCGTTTGGGAGTGGCCACTCTCTTACCAGCTATCAAGTCTCCGATTGGCCTAGAGATATTACCTCCGTTAAACGGCAGGGACAAATCCCATGTTGTTCCATCACTATGAACTACACACTTTATAATACACCCAACCAAGGTCCTTATAGCTCCCAGTTACGAAACAGCGTTAGACAATGATCAAAGCGCATCACTCCATGTGCAGCCACATGCATGCGAACTCAGGTCTAAGGACTATACTCTATAATCGTATATGAGAACCTCTTATGACACAGATATTAATATCTTGTAGAGTTCTCATCAGCGGGCCATGTCCGGTCATATGCTCCCCTACATATACCTATGTGTCGACTTTGATGCCGCGCATCTATGACCCCTCGAAACTTGGTCATAAGTCTCAACACAATCTAGTCTCAAGTGGTTGTTGGTGTTCCAATTTCAACATCCTTCGACTATGGACACTATGATTTATGTCATTTCGTTAAATATGGGGTTTCAGGATCAAGTCTACTCATGTACTTCGATGGCCCATATATAATGACATGAATCATTTTGGAACGATTATTTATATCACAGTTAAAATAATCCAGAAATCATAGATTTCATAAACATAAAATATTATGTTTTCATGAACCTTTCAAAACAACTAAATAAAGCCCTTTACAAACTCCTACTAAAATTAAGACTACATCTTAATTTCACTTATCCTACAGCTACAGTCCGCGACTCATGCTTAGGCCTAAGGAGTGGCTTCGTTAATAGATTAGCAACGTTCTCATTCGTTGAAACTTGCTGATCTACTTAACACCTCTGTCATTTATCTCACGGAATAGGTTATACCTACCCTCAAGGTGTTTGGACCTCTGATGTGCAGCTAGCCTCATCTATGCTGGGAATCACATCAAGTTCAGTGATGAACTCTTCTTTCCAAACAACCTCTTTCGCCGCTTCCCAAGCTGCGAAATGTTCAGCTTAAGTCATGGAGTCAGCAATAGTGCCTTGCACCGCCAGACAGACACAAGATATAACCGGACTGTGACCGGAAATCATCTTTGTCTGTTGGAAACTTGCCTTTCAGACTCTACCGACTTGTAGCACCTCACTTTCTCCGTAAATCAAGAACTTATCCTAAGTATTTTCCAAATACTTGAGGATAATCATTACGTCTATCCAGTGATTCTTTGCTGGATTTGACTGGTCTTTACTTGTCTTGCTTAACATTAAAGCAACATCAAAACAAGCACATGTCATGGCATACATGATAGATCCAATTGCCGACGCATATGGAATCTCATCCATGCATTCAAGCTCAGCAGATATCGTAGGACACTGTATCTTGCTTAACGTAATGCCATGTGATATTGGCATAAAACCCTTCTTGGAATGCTGAAAACGTGTGGGACATTGTCAATATAAGAATCCTGACTTTGTCCTATCAGCTCTTTTACTCCCACTGTTCTTCTTGGAAAGCAACTTTCCTTTTAGAAAACAGAATTCCGAACAACCTAACTTCGTTTTCGGAATGGACGTAAAAAGTAACAAGCCTTGGTTTCCCTAGGACAACCAGCGAAGTAGCTCAACTACAAATACTCAGTAAAGACGAATTTGGATCATTTCCAGTCCACATTTATGTGGTGTCTTTCAACTGATATTGGTGGAACTATTTCAGCGTAAACTTAGATATTTCTAGAGCGTTATTCTTAAAGAATATCATGGAAGATTCGTGTGACTCATCTTTAATCATTTCTAATAAGATCTGATTCTTTCTCACAGAAACACCTCCAGGTTTTCAGGAGAAATGAGCTGTGAAACGACTTCACACTCATTTAGATGATCACACCATCAATGACTTAAGTATTCTCACTCGTGATCTAATCCAGAGTCTCAATACTTCTGTCACTCAGATTCTATACCTCATTCTGGAACTCTTTCGACCATTTCAAAGAATTCTGACTCGTGTCTCATCAAATGAACACAGTCATACTCACTGAAGTAATCAGTAAAGATAATGAAGTACAGGAAATTTTCTCTGGCATTACTGCTCATCGGGCCACATACATGAGTATGTTCAAGGTCCAATAAGTCTTTGGGCCTTTCTCTAGCTCGGCTAAGATGGGCCCTTTGTCTTTTGGTCCAGTAAGCAGAATTCAAGTCTCATAAGATATCCAATCAAATGAGCCCAAAAGTCCATAACTATGGGATTTCTGAATCCGACTTACTCTATGTGACCAAAACATTTACGCCAAGAAAAATCAGGTTTAATTCATCAGATTTAAACCAATTCGGTATTTATGTTACATTTAGGCACTCTTTGGTTTAAGATATAAAACCCATTCCTTGAATAGGGTGCTACAATCAATATTTCATTGAGATCAAAAGAACAAAACTTGTCTTTTATCAAAATGAAAAACATTCAAATTCTTACAAGAAAATGAAAGACAACTCTGCTTAAAGCAGGTACATTGTAGCAATTACTTAATACAAAACCAAGCCTCAAAGGCATCTACAAGTGAAAACCCTACGGCTGAGGCAGCATCCATAGCTCCTTCCAGACACGCAGTTCCACTTGTCCTTCCTTCAACGTTCTACTGTTGCTTAGGCTCTGCATATTATAACAAATATCAGTGCCACAACCAGTATCCAATACCTATAAGGTAGAACTTGAAGTAATAACATGAATACCTGAGGAAGTAGTCTCATACATCAACTTCAACTCCTCATAATCTTCCATGAATTTAATGCAATCTCTCTTCCAATGCCCAGTCTCTTTACAGTAGCAGCACTTACCAACGTAAGAGGTATCTGACTCGGGCTCAGAAGACACACGCTTGCCATGATTCAAAATCTGGACAACTTTGTCTTCACCCTTGTCAGCATTAGGTTTAGTAAACCTACCCTTCTCCTTTATGAGATTATACAGGGTACTCTTCACGTTTGGCTCAACTGTCTTGAGCATATCATGCAGTTCAGTCAGCGTCTTCGTTAAGCCTTTCTTGATATAGTTCCTTTTGAACTTATCATAGCTTGACGGCAGTGACTGCAGAATGATCTCAGTTGCCAATTCTTGGATAACTGGATAATCCAGTTTCCTCAGGTTATCAATGTAACCCATCATTTTACTGACATGAGGACTCACTGGATGATCATTTGGTAGCTTGCAGCTAGTGAGAGACTTAACCAACTGGTATCTCTCCACTCTTACCTGCTCCTGAAATTTCAATTTCAGGCTGCTGATCATCTCTATTGGCGACTCCATGTTCTCATATTGCTTCAGCAAATCTGAGTCCATGGTAGTCAATATCAGACCACGCACATATACCGCATCATTATAATGCTTATTCCAAGCATCATATACTGCATGAGAGGCATTGGACCCGATCCTCACGGGGAGAGCTCTCTCAAGGACATAGTCCTTTCTCTCCTGCCTGAGGACTAGCCTCAGGTTCCGCAACCAAGTCAAGAAATTTGATCCGTTCAGTTTGTCCATCTCAAGGACAGACCGGATCGAGAAAGTGTTTTGTTTGTTTGTGCTAGTCATAACTGAAATTTAGAGATAAATAGAGTTTTAGTTATTTAGTTCATAAAAGAGTAATCTTAATAACTTATAAGAAAACTCGCATTGCATTCAAAATTTCTTTGTTTAACCTCATAAGAATGCAATGATTCCGAGACCCATGTTCAACCAAAACCAAAGTGGGCCACTGGCCGTCACCCGGAATTAGCTTTACTTGGTAAGCATACACACAGCTAGTTATATCCATATAACTCTCGGTTGTGGATTGGGCCCAAGGCCCAATTCACCAGATGTCTCAAGGCCCGGGACTCCCGATGGCCCAGTCAAGGAAACCAATCTCTTACAGCCAAATAATCACTAAAGTCTGGGACTCCCAATGAAATTAGTGACTATATACTACTTTACTTACGCAAAAACAGACACCTCACACTGTAAGCCATATCTGTAATTGAATAAGCGTTAAGTAGCTGGCAAGATTGGGCAAGACATCCAAGCTTGATATTGGTTTTGAGGATTTTAGGTTTTCTTTCCAAAAATAGAAGATTACTATTTTGGGAAACTTACTTATTTTAGAAACTTTCTAAATTTAGAAACATGCTAAAAATAGAAATTTCTAATTTAATATTTTATTAAAGTTTTCGGATGGGTCACAAATTATAGGCCCAATTCTTGGCCCAAGACCACAGAATTCCAATTGGCCCAATAATTTGACATAACTGAGTCGGTTCATTAATTCTGGTCCAAGACCAAATTAACTACTAAATCCAACTGGTTATTTACTAAACCAGACCAGCTCTAAATTATTTGGTCCAACCAAATCAAACTTAGACCAGCCTTCGGTTTAGGTTAAAATTCAATTTAAATCCGGTTTAACCAAAAATTAAATAATACCAATTGTATTAAATAATTTCCAGCAAACCGCGATTTGGGTTAACGGCTTAAACCATACATTAATTAAATATTGATTTTGACTTTTCAAATCGAAACATGCCATTAAAACAATCGCTTTGACCTAATTCAATAATCGATCGAGACTTTACCAATTCGATTCAATTATGAAACAAAATCTTCAATCCAAACAATCGATTGATACAAAGTCAAACTAATGATCAAGACATTCACATAAGGACAAAAAATGATTTTGACTATTATCAAACCCTAACACGTTTCTCTTATGTTCGATAAAACAAAGTCATCGTTTCGAACATCACGATTCATACAATCAAGCGATTCATATGATTGCACAACAACAACAAACCTTAAGTCAATTAACAAACAAGATTTTGTCCTTTTCCAAACCTTATGAAAACGATCGTGACTTTCACTTAACAACAACAATCATACAAATCGATTCATGATTATTAAGCAAAGTCAAAATCAATTCATACAAAGATCCAAACAGCAAAAACCTAACGACCTGGCTCTGATACCACTGAAGGATTATGTGTGTTCATTGGTGTAATTGTAATTCACAGGTTACAACCTAGCACATAATCATCTAGGATCTAGGTGATTTGCAGTTGAATCATAAACAGATCAGATTCATTACCTTGTGATTGCAGCGGATTGATCAAAGGAATGAAGAGATCTGCAAGAGCTGATAGAAACCGGCTCCTCCTAGGTATCCACACTCTTACAAGCTACTGGATCAGGCTGCTAGACCAAGTTGGAATCAACAGAGAGAGAGGACGGCTAAGGATCAAAATCGCAGATGGGTGTTGTCTTTCAGCCCTAGGCGCCATTCCTCTTCCTTATATGGGCCCAAGTTATTAAACTAATGGCCTATTAAGATTTTGGGCCCAAGACACAAATCAGACAAAAGCCTGTATTTTGTCTGGCCCAATTCTCTGTACAAATACAGTAAATGCCTTGCATCTTACCGTATTAATTCCTTGTTAACTTTCCCGTTAGCTATGGTGTGTGACCCTTAGGGATCATACAATACTGGTAATAAGTCCTAAACTTATAGATCAAGAGCGGGCTCTAGCAAGTCATCATGATCACCCAGTATTTATGACTTATGTCTGATCTCGACACTTATCATACTTTCTAGAGATAGTACGGTAGATTTCAGGACATTCCCAACAAGAGGCGTGAAGAATAAGAAGAGAGATAGAAGAAGGAGGAGGAAGAGAAGAAGAAGAGAGAGAGAGAGAGAGAGAGAGAGAGAGAGAGAGAGAGAGAGAGAGAGAGAGAGAGAGAGAGAGAGAGAGAGAGAGAGAGAGAGAGAGAGAGAGAGAGAGAGGCGTGAAGAAGAGGAAGTAGAAGAAGAAGAAGAAGAAGAAGAAGAAGAGAGAGAGAGAGGCGTGAAGAAGAAGAACCATGAAGAGAGAAACAGAGGAGATGAAGCTTGAAGAAGAAGAAGAAGAGAGAGAAGATGAAGCGTGAAGAAAAGAAGAAGAGAGAAAGAGATGGAGGAGAACCGGAGGAGAGAGAGCAGGAAGAGAAAGTGAGAGAGAGAGAGAACTAGAGGAGAGAGAGAATCAGAGGAGAGAGAAGATGAGAATGTTCCGGAGGCTCGATCAGAATCACTAAGGTCAATGGTACGGTCAAGTGCAGGTCAAGGTCGGGTCAAAGCAAGTCGATGATTCGGAGAAGGTCCGGGTTAGCTTCGGGTTTGTGCCGGGTCTCGGTGTTCCGCTAGTCCGTCAATCCATCCGTCCGGCATCATAGCACTATGAGTCGGCTAAATTGTGTGTTGCATTTAGTTAGAATCATGTCGGTCCGGAATTGATAAACCGTAGTTTAGGTTGCATACCCGATTGATGAAATTGGATAGAACGACTAGGTTGATTAATAACTCGGTGAACTAATTAAAGGGTAAGGTTAAGGGATGCATGCTAGTTAGCTTTCTGTAATCGTTGATAGTTTGTTGATTGCTTGATTGGGTGGTGCATACATATAGAACCGCATGCTAGGACGTATATGCATATATTAAGAACGTATCTAAAGGAATCTATATACGGGAAATTATGAGTTGATTAAAATACGGTTAAATGACATAACACACTTAGAATATAATAATGGGTGAGTTAATTAATCGGGTTAAGGGTAATAAATGAAAGTTAATGAATAATGAGATGTCGGGGAGTTAGTAATCTTATTAACTCTAAACCGACATATCGAGGAATTATTAAAAGATACTTAGGAAGGGATAAGTAAAAGAAGTAGTGTGATTGATAGACCGTCTATGGGATTAGTAATCCACTAATCCCAAGGTAGCGGATTGAATGAGTAAAGGTTAAGGATTGAATGAGTAAAGGTTAAGGACATATTAAAAGACTAATGAACCTAAATAATTGTTTGTGTGGTGTTGTGATTATTGATTGTGTGATTGTGTATCTACTTCGGTGTTGGCCCGAGTAGACTATTGATTGCTTGATTGTTTATCTACTTCGCTGTTGGGCCGAGTAGACTGCACTGGTAGATACTTACTCTGGTACGGAACCGGGTAAGTCTGGGTAAGATCGGGTGATGTGGAGGTTGGTAATAAGACTTGCGGGATAGAGTGGGGATTGAGATTGTAGTTCTATTTGACCCTGTTGGTATTGCGTGATAGAGTCCCAGTGAATCTGCTTGTTTACATTGCTGTTATTAGGACTATATAGGGTGTGTTAGATCCCGCAAGTCTAGAGATGGCGTTCCGATACTTCCAAACCGATTGGATCCTCGGGTAGTTACCGGATCAGACACGGGTCTTCGGGTGGTTATTCTGGTTATGGTGTTAACCTACTGAGTGACGCCAGTAGGTGTGGTCCGGAGAATACATGGTCGCGTCCTAGGGTTGGACTGCATGGAAGCTTTGGTTATCTAGGGGTAACTCGAGTCACCGCATGTCGATGGGCAGAGAACGGTGTCCTAGTCGCAGGACTTCGTGTTTTCGTCTAAGAGTCGTGGGAGGTTTTAGTTACCGTGGGGTAGCTAAGTGTTCCCGTGGAAGTTACCGAGTTCGCATAGTGGGCCCAGGTGGTGTGGAGATTGCGTTAGAGATGCGATAGATAGATCGAGTTTAATCGAGAGCATGTGTCGCAGTGTTCTCGATTCCCTTGGTTACTTATGTGTTTTGTGTTGTTATTTGAATGCTTATGTGTTGTGGAGCACGTCACGTCTTGGTAGCACGTGACCTGCTATTTATACTTGATGGTTATTTTGGGTTTGGGTGGGATTATTAGATTGTTAGAGCCTTTAGTTGGGAGCCGTCTCACTGGGTAATCTTAGATTACTCATTAGACTCTTTTGTGTTTTTCAGGTTTAGCGTAGCTCGGCGGACGCGTAGGACACTCGGAGTAGGCTCGGGTTGGCATTGGGTATCGGGTTGTTTACGCATTTTAACTTTACTTTCGGTTGCAGATTTTGTTGGGTACCCGCTAAATAATTTGTATTAGACCGTATATTGTTATGAATAAGATTTATATTTTTAAAGCAATAAAAACGGAATAATTCCCTGATAAACGGTTTAGTCCGAACCGAACATAATGGAAGCGGTACAGGTTTAAAAGCCTCATACCGTGGAAACGAGGTAAACGGAGTCAAAGGTTGTTTGGTTCGAGCCTTTGTCTCAAACCGGACTGTCTCTGGATTTCGTATTGTGACAAGCTCTTCTCGTATGACTGCTCCGGTTCGATCGGTCATGTTCTTGTTTGATTGTTGGCCGGTCAGCTCGTCGGTCAGCGGAAAACGGGAAGGGGGCGTTACAACTACCGTCCAATCTCCTGTTGCAATGTAATCTAAAAAAAGTGATATCGAAGATCCTCGCAAATAGACTGAAATAGCTTCTTCCAAAATTTATTGCCGAGAATCAGTCTGCCTTTGGAGAATTTGTTGTTAGCTACTGAACTGGCTAAATATTATCACAAAGAAGCAGTCTCTCCACGTAGTGCTATAAAAATCGACATATCAAAGGCGTTCGATTCGGTCCAATGGCTATTTTTATTGAACACTTTGAGAGCTCTGGGCATTCCAGATAAATTCATTCACTTGATTAAATTGTGTGTATCTACAACGTCTTTTTCAGTCCAAGTTAATGTAGAATTGGCGGGGTTCTTTGGAAGCAAAAGAGGATTGCGTCAAGGTTGTTCTCTATCCCCCTACCTATTCGTAAGCTGCATGAGCGTACTATCAAAGAAACTTGATAGATCAGCGCAAAATCAAGAGTTCGGGTACCATCCAGATTGCAAAAAGGTGAATCTCACACACTTATGCTTTGCCGATGATCTAATGATCTTCACAGATGGTAAAGTTAGTTCATTGGAAGGAGTTATTCGAGTTTTTGAAATCTTTGCAAAACAGTCGGGGATCCGCATCAGTACGGAGAAATCAACAATATACATGGCAAGGGTAAATCCAAACATACGACACGACATAAACAATTGTTTCCCTTTTGAAGTTGGCTCTCTACCAGTTCGCTATCTCGGTTTACCCTTATTGACAAGGCAGATGACTCAGGGTGATTATCTCCCTCTGTTAGAGCAGATCCGGTCAAAAATCAGCTCTTGGACAAGTCGCTTTTAATCCTTTGGGAGGAGGCTTCACTTGCTTCAATCTGTTATTTCCAGCATTATAAATTTATGGATTCAAGCGTTTCGGCTACCAAAAGCTTGTGTGAGAGAGATTGAAAAACTGTGTTCTGCATTTCTATGGTCAGGCCCTGATTTAAATCCGCGGAAAACTAAGGTTCGTGGGTGGAGGTATGCAGGCCTAAGAGAGAAGGCGGACTTGGGTTGAGATCTATTATCGAAGCAAATAGGGTATGCATTCTCAAGTTGATATGGAGACTTCACTCCTCTTCCTCGTTGTGGGTTAACTGGGTGAATAAGTATTTCATTCGGAAGGGATCTTTCTGGATAGTAAAGAACACTGCTAGCAAAGGCTCATGGATTTGGAAAACAATTCTCAAATACTGGTTTATGGTAAAAAGATTTCTATCTATCAAAGTTGTCAATGGAGAGTCAACATCTTTTTGGTTTGATAATTGGTATTTGATGGGTTGTCTATATGATATTCTTGGTGAAAGGGGCTGTGTTGATCTTGGTATCAATTTTCAGGCCACTTTTGGTGATGTTTTTAAGCTGTCCTGAAGGAGACGAAGGCACAAACAGAAAATATTAATGCAGGTGGAGATAGAAATCAAAAAACAAAGGGAATTGGCGGATCAAAGGTCTGAAGATACAGCTTTGTAGCGGAGTAAGGATAACAAAGCAGGCCATATCTTCAAATCAAAAACAACTTGGCACCATATCTGACAAGCTGCTGAGGAGAAAACATGGTCAAAAAGGATTTAGTTCAGATACTCTACTCCAAAGTTTTCTTTCTTAGCTTGGCTAGCAGCAGTGGACAAACTGAAAACAGGAGAGAAAATGCAGAGATGGGGAATAGCAGTGAACACCGCCTGTGTATTCTGTCCACAAGCAATTGAAACTCGTGATCACCTCTTCTTCTCTTGTCCATACTCATCACAGGTGTGGAAAGAATTAACAGAAGGGATCTTGCAAGAACACTACACTAATCGATGGGAAGAGGTGTTGTATCTGATCTCGGTCTTTCACAGATCCAAGATAGCTACGTTCCTGCTAAGATATGTCTTCCAAATTGTGATCCACTCGGTATGGATTGAACGAAATAGAAGACGACATGGAGAGTCCCCGTTATCTGTTCAGATCCTTTCAAAAATAGTAGACAAAAAGATCCGAAATCGTATCACTTCGATAAAGAAGATAGGAGACGGGTGCCATGAAAATACTTTAGCCTACTGGTTCTCTACAAGGAATTCTGGCTCTAATTAGTTTTTTGTCAAATGTCTGATCAAAATTTATAAACCTCCTATGTAAAAAGTTTTTTTTTGGAAAATAATATAACATATTTTTCAACAAAAAAGGAATTTTTATCGACTCAGGCATAAAAAGTTCACTTCTAGAGAACTCATAAACCAAATTACATGTGGAACTGCAAAAATATTGAACTCCACATAAGTGGTCTCAACACTAGAATGTACCTCAAGATCAATTTTCCGTTTGACAGCGGTCAGAGTTTTAAACAATAAGAGGCTGTGGTTGGACGTTGACGACTGTGGTAGATAAATTAACAACAATTTGTCATTGCTGCCCCCAAACAAAAAAACAGACAAATATGTAGTATATATATACACATAAGATCAGTATCACCTTCGTGGTGTGTGTAAGAGAAGGAGAGATGAGAGAGTAGTTCCTCATATTGCATAAATTTCCAATTCTTCTCGAGAAACTGAGATTTCTCCATACCAAACGGGCGTGATGAGAAAGATACGACATCATAAGAATAATTAAAGAGCAGTTAACCAAAATTAACAAAAGTAACGAATCAAAAAAAAATTTGAAGACGAAGAAGCGAAGAAAAGGGTTTTGAAGGAACCTTCCAAAATGGACGAGAAGAAGGATTTTACCGTTTTGTGTATATCTTTCTTCTTGCTCCCAATTAATCGGATCATAATCTCATATGCCCTCAATGCCCTAAAGTTATTCTATCATATCCTTTAATCTGTGTAGCCCTTTTTCATATGAAATTCCAAAACTACCCTTAATGAATTTTTTTTTTCCTAAAAACTGGCACAAATTGTATAACTGGTATAATTAGAACAACTCGTATAACTGGTATAACTAGGACAACTCGTATAACTGGTACAACTAGTACGATTCATGTGTTATAATGTTGTTTATTATTCTTTTTCATAGAATAATGAATAATATTCATGACACAATCAAACATTTTGATTATAAGGGAGATAGAGTATGATGAAATCGGAAAAATCATTATATTTTCAGTTTTGTGATTAAAAGAACTTTGGAAGATGTCATTCAATCTACTTGGGATGTTTCTGGGGAAATACTAACTTAGTAGGTCTTATCTCTGGCTTAAAAGAAAAAGAAAGGAAGAAACCAAGTGACCAGATTCCATCAGGAAGATAGAATACGATGAAATCGGAAAAATCGTTATATTTTCAGTTTTGTGATGAAAAGAAATTTGGAAGATGTCACTCAATCTACTTGGGATGTTCCTGGGGAAATACTAACTCAGTGTGTCTGCTCATGGCTTGTCTCCTTATAGTCTCAAGCAACTCAACCAGAGGCAATGCACTTGCTTTCTCGATTGCGCTGTTGTAGGACTCAGAAAAGTTGTTCAACGCATCCCCACACGTTAATGTGGTCTTGAAAAAAGCACGGCTGAAATGTTCTGGGTTCTTACTCATCAAAGCATCAAAGATCTTCAAGTCAAATTCCTTAAACTTGGCCAAACTTGCCTCATAATCACCCTTGTTATGACTCTCTACTACTTGTCAAAACAATTTTTTCATTTTAGGCTGATTTGGGAATGCCTTCTTAAGGTTTCCATAGATGTGTCTAGCACAAATTTGATTCTCAATCAATAGTAACTCTTGCTCCACTGCAATTAGCAGTCCTTGTAATGAAAAAAAAAAAACAAATTAGAAGATATAACTTGCACAATTTAGTAAGAATGAATATTACTTACTTTTATCTCTCTGAAACAAGGGTGAATCCATCACCATCTTTGAGGTCGAAGTCTTTTTTAGTTTCTGAATAAACCACATCCAAGTGTCTGTGTTTTCCACATTAACAACCGCCAACACAATAGGGAAAATCTGATTGTTTGCGTCTCGTCCCACAGCTGCCAATAGTTTGCCTTTCGTTGTTGACTTCAGAAAACATCCATCAATGACGAAAATAAGACGAAAATAATCAGTCCATATCTGCCGCAATGCTGCGAAAAAAACGTAGAACCTATCGAATACTTCAAGTTCACCATTTCCAATGACTGTTCTAAGGTCCGTTGTGGATCCAACATTTTTCCTACAAAAAAGTATAACATCATTATATTGATCATAAGACAGCAAAATAATGAATATGTATGAAGCTTTTAACTTGTATTTGCTCTAATTTATGAAGCTCGTAATCCTTTATCCTTGAATATTTCTCATCAAACTCGGCTTGAATGATTTCCAATGCCTTCTTCTTCTCTATTCTGCATTTATTAGTTGTATTGTGATGTTGTAATGTTCCATTATCTAATCTTGAATGGATTTAGGCCTGAAATTCGGATCATTTCTTATATCAGTTATCATTAGTTTAGCTATGATCTCGTCTGACAATATCTTTCAGTAGCCATCTTTATAAAAGGTATGGACATCTTGAAATGTCTTCACCATCTATTGGCCAACAGACTCTTCGTAAGAACAATAAATCCTCCAAGTACATTGATCTTCTTCCTTTTTTGCGACGACACCACACTTCACATCATATTTTTTAGTTCCCCATCTAGTGAATTGGACATTCCATCATCCTTTCAAAGCCCAACACAGCTTCTCTGAACTCGGTTGTACTCTCAAAAAAATGCCTTATCTTCAACTCACCATTCCCTAGCCTCCACCTCTCATAAGGGTTGTTACATCCTTCATCCTCGCTATATGAGGTAGGAGAAGTTCTTTGATAATCATCATCCTCATTGTTGTCAACTAATGTAGCCACAATGTTTTCCACACGAGCTTCAGCATCATCAGCTTCTGCTTCTGTACTTGCTTGATAATGTTGAAGGATTGTTTAGATTAATCCTGATTCAATTCCAGATTCAGATCAACCTAAACATGCGATCTAGGTTCTTCTCAGAATAGAAACAATAGATGATCTCACCTTATACCTGATTTGCAGCGGAAAGGGACGGTATGTATGAGATCAGAGAGCCACCGAGAGATAACTCCTCCAGAGGTTCACACACGCACGCAAAGGAAGCTGGCTGCTAGACCACGAGGAGGGAGGCGACAGACAGAGAGAGAGAGAAAGGCGGCTCGTTTTAGGGTTCGGGTTATGGAAGAAAAACAGACTCGAGTTTTATTTATAAAACTCGCCTGGTTTCCTCTGCACTGTGTCGATCGACACACCTTGTGTATCAATCGACACACCGTGACCAAAACCTTTTATTCTCTCTAAGTACAGTAAATGCCTAGCACTTTTACCGTACTTCTGCTAAGCCGTTCCTATAACTTTCCTGTTAGCTTAGGCGTGTGACCCATATGGGATCATATAATAAAGGCAATAAGTCCAAGACTTATAGATCATGAGCGGACTCTAGCAAGCCATCATGACCCCCAGTATTATATGACTTATGTCTGATCATTGACATACTCTTACTTTCTAGAGACAGTATCGAGATTACTGGACACAATTCCAACAATCTCCCACTTGTACTGGAATCTCTGTATTCATAATCCTTTTGTCACAATATCTCGATTAGTCATAAGGCAAGATTGGTGTCATCCTTATAAAGCCTAATCTTGTTCATCGGACTCTGATTCGATACTGACAATCCAAACGACTCGGGACAGTCCGTTTGAGCATGGCCATGCATTTTCCAGTATTCAAATCTCCGATTGGCCTAGAGATATTCACTCCATTTATATTGGAGAGACAAATTCCGTCTTGTTCCATCACTGTAAACTACTCATTTCATAATGTACCCAAACAAGGTCCTTATAACTATCGCAGAACGACAGCGTTAGACAATGATCAAAGTGCATCAGTCCATGTGCAGTCACATGCATGCGAACTCAGGTCTAAGGACTATACTCTATAGTCGTAGTAAGAATCTCTTATGACACAGATATAAATATCCTGAAGAGTTCTTATAAGCGGGTCTTGTCCGGTCGTATGTTCCCCAACATACACCTATGTACTGACTTTGATGCCGCGCATCTATGACACACTGAGACTTTGTCATAAGTCACGTACCAATCCAGTCTCACACGGTTGTTGGTGTTCCAATTTCAACAACCTTCGACTAGGGACGGGATGATATAAAACATCTATCAAATATAGGGCCTCATGATCAAGCTAAATGACTTCGATGACTCAAGATCAAATCATTTACTTCGATGACCTATAAAATGGTTCATATCATTTTGGAACGATTATTTCATCACAGTTAAAATAATCTTGAAATAATAATTTCATTAAACATCTTAAATGTTATTTCAAGAACATATCCAATAACTAAATAAAGCCCTTTAATAACTCCCACTGAAATTAAGACTACATCTTAATTTCACTTATCCTACAGCAACAGTCCGCGACTCGTGCTTAGGCCTAAGGAGTGGCTTCGTTAATAGATTAGCAACGTTCTCATTCGTTGAAACTTGCTGATCTACTTAACATCTCTGTCATTTATCTTACGGAATAGGTTATACCTATCCTCAAGGTGTTTGGACCTCTGATGTGCAGCTAGTCTCATCTATGCTGGGAATCACATCAAGTTCAGTGACGAACTCTTCTTTCCAAACACCCTCTTTCGCCACTTCCCAAGCTGCGAAATGTTCAGCTTAAGTCATTGAGTCAGCAACAGTGCCTTGCACCGCCAGATAGACACAAGATATAACCGGACTGTGATCGGAAATCATCTTTGTCTATTGGAAACTTGCCTTTCAGACTCTACCGACTCGTAGCACCTCACTTTCTCCGTAACTCTAGAATTTTATCCTTAGTATTCCTCAAATACTTTAGGATATTCTTTACGGCAATCCAGTGATTCTTTGCTGGATTTGACTGGTCTTTACTTGTCTTGCTTAACATTAAAGCAACATTAAACAAGTACGTTTCATGGCATACATGATAGATCCAATTGCCGACGCATATGGAATCTTATCCATGCATTTAAGCTCAGCAGTTATCGTAGGATACTGTATCTTGCTTAACTTAATGCCATGTGACATTGGCATAAAACCCTTCTTGGATTGCTCAAAATGTGTAGGACTTTGTCAATTTAAGAATCCTGACTTTGTCCTACCAGCTCTTTTGGATCTCTATTTTTAGATCCAAAATCCAAGAACTACGTGGCTTTACCCATGTCAATCATTAAACCAACTCCCAAGCTAGTCCTTTACCGACTACAGCGTTGGGACGTTATATCCGAGAATCAGTATGTCATCGACATACACTTTGAGAAATGCAATATCGCTCCCACTAATCTATTAGTAAACACACAGTTCCGCTTCGTTCCTGTTCAAGTCAAAACCTTGACTACTTCAACAGAACGAAGATTCCAACTCCGATATGTTTGCTTCCATCCGTGAATGGATCGATGAAGCCAACTTACACAAAATGTAATTCTTCGGAGTCTGGGCTCACTTTCGCTTCCTAGGATTTCGCAGATTCGTCGCTTTCAATGATCATCAGATCATGCGAACATTCAATGATCATCAGGCTAAACTAATGACGAGAATTCACTCTCGGATTAGTGACTGATTCTTTCATATCTGCGAACTTCAGGCTCCACAGGTGTAGATTCTACAGAAATCTGTAAATCCTTCCGCTGCTCTCCCTCAATAGGTTAAGCAGCCTCCTGTATTTCTCGAATTTCTTCGAGTTGTACTTTTACTCCCACTGTTCTTCTTGGAAAGTAACTTCCCTTCTTAGAAAACAGAATGGTCGTAAAAATACTTTTTACTCCCACTGTTCTTCTTGGAAAGTAATTTCCCTTCTTAGAAAACAGAATGGTCGTAAAAGTACCGAGCCTTGGTTTCCCTAAGAAAACTTCGAGTTATGCTTTTACTCCCACTGTTCTTCTTGGAAAATAACTTCCCTTCTTAGAAAACAGATTGGACGTAAAAGTAACAAGCCTTAGTTTCTCTAGGAAAACCAGCGAAGTAGCACAACTACAAATACTCAGTAAAGACAAATTTGGATCGATTTCAATCCACATTAACGTGGTGTCTTTCAACTGATATTTGTGGAACTATTTCAGCGTAAACTTAGATATTTTAGAGCGTTATTCTTAAATAATATCATGGAAGATTCGTGTGAATCATCTTTAATCATTTCTAATAAGATCTGATTCTTTCTCACAGAAAAACCTTCAGGTTTTCAGGAGAAATGAGCTGTGAAACGATTTCACACTCATTAAGATGATCACACAATCAATGACTTAAGTATTCTCACTCGTGATTTAATCCAGAGTCTTAATACTTTTGTCATTCAGATCCTATACTTCATTCTGGAACTCTTTCGACCATGTCAAAGAATTCCGACTTGTGTCTCATCAAATGAACACAGTCATTCTCACTGAAGTAATCAGTAGAGACAATGAAGTACAGGAGATTTTCTCTGGCATTACTGCTCATTGGGCCACATACATGAGTATGTTCCAGGTCCAATAAGCCTTTGGGCTTTTCTCTAGCTCGGCTAAGATAGGCCCTTTACCTTTTGGTCTAGTAAACAGAATTCAAGTCTCATAAGATATTTTATCAAATGAGCCCAACAGTCCATGACTATGGGATTTCTGAATCCGACTTACTCTATGTGACCAAGACTTTATGCCAAGAAAAATCAGGTTTAATTCATCAGATTTAAACCAATTCGGTATTTATGTTACATTTAGGCACTCTTTGGTTTAAGATATAAAACCCATTCCATGAATAGGGTGCTACAATTAATATTTCATTAAGATCAAAAGAACAAAACTTGTCTTTTATCAAAATGAAAAACATTCAAATTCTTACAAGAAAATGAAAGACAACTCTGCTTAAAGCAGGTACATTGTAGCAATTACTTAATACAAAACCAAGCCTCAAAGGGATCTATAAGTGAAAACCCTACGGCTGAGGCAGCATCCCAAGCTCCTTCCAGACATGTAGTTTCACTTGCCCTTCCTTCAACGTTCTACTGTTGCTTAGGCTCTGCATATTATCACAAATATCAGTGCCACAACTAGTATCCAATACCTTTAAGGTAGAACTTGAAGTAATAACATGAATACCTGAGGAAGTAGTCGCATACATCGACTTTAACTCCTCATCATCTTCCATGAATTTAATGCAATCTCTCTTCCAATGCCCTGTCTCCTTACAGTAGCAGCACTTACCAACGTAAGAGGTATCTGACTCGGGTTCAGAAGACACATGCTTGCCATGATTCAAAATCTGGACAATTTTGTCTTCACCCTTGTCAGCATTAGGTTTAGTAAACCTACCCTTCTCGTTCATGAGATTGTACAGGGTACTCTTCACGTTTGGCTCAACTGTCTTGAGCATATCATGCAGTTCAGTCAGCGTCTTCGTTAAGCCTTTCTTGATATAGTTCCTTCTGAACTTATCATAGCTTGACGGCAGTGACTGCAGAATGATCTCAGTTGCCAATTCTTGGCTAACTGGATAATCCAGTTTCCTCAGGTTATCAATGTAACCCATCATTTTACTGACATGAGGACTCACTGGATTATCATTTGGTAGCTTGCAGCTAGTGAGAGACTTAACCAACCGGTATCTCTCCACTCTTATCTGCTCCTGAAATTTCAATTTCAGGCTGCTGATCATCTCTATTGGCGACTCCATGTTCTCATATTGCTTCCGCAAGTCTGAGTCCATGGTAGCCAATATCAGACCACGCACATCTACCGCATCATTATAATGCTTATTCCAAGCATTATATACTGCATGAGAAGCATTGGACCCGATCCTCACGGGGAGAGCTCTCTCAAGGACATAGTCCTTTCTCTCCTGTCTGAGGACTAGCCTCAGGTTCCGCGACCAAGTCAAGAAATTTGATCCGTTCAGCTTATCCATCTTAAGGACAGACCGGATCGAGAAAGTGTTTTGATTGTTTGTGCTAGTCATAACTGAAAATTAAGATAAAAGGATTTTAGTTAATATGTTCAATATGATTAATCTCGTATTAAATTTAATATGATTAATCACGCATTATATTCAATAACATAAGTTACCCTCAATAGAATATAATGATTCCAAGATCCACATATAACTAAGATCAAAGTGGGCCACTAGCCGTCACCCAACCTTAGCTTATATCGGTAAGCCCTATATCGGCTAATTATATCCGTGATATAACTCTTGGTTGTGAATCTGGGCCCGAGTGTTGGATAGTTTAGTGTTTCCTGATTCAATTCTCAATTGATTCATCCTACTAAACATGCAGATCTAGGTTCTCTTATTTAGAAACTTAATGGATCTCACCTGTTACCTTTTTGTGCAGCGGAATGAGGAGGTAATGGTCAGAGATCAGCAGAACCACCAAGAGATGGATCCTCCAAAGGCTCACACACGCACGCACAGGAAAAGAGGCTGCTAGACCAAGAGAGAGGCGGCGCAGAGAGAGAGGAGGGAGGCGCAGAGTCTGAGAGAAATTAGAGTGCTAGGTCTGATTTCAGTCATTAAAATCCCTTCTAGTTCTCATGGGCTTTTGGGCCCAATTCTCAGTTCTGATTAAATCTCTTGGATTTAATCAGGCCCTTTAGTCTCTCCAAATACCGTAAATGCCTAGCACTTTTACCGTACTTCTGCTAAACCGTTCCTTCGTATTTTCCCGTTAGCTTAGGCGTGTGACCCATATGGGATCATATAATAAAGGCAATAAGTCCAAGACTTATAGATCATGAGCGGACTCTAGCAAGCCATCATGACCCCCAGTATTATATGACTTATGTCTGATCATTGACATACTCTTACTTTCTAGAGACAGTACAGAGATTACTGGACATAATTCCAACAATCTCCCACTTGTACTGGAATCTCTGTATTCATATTCCTTTTGTCTCAATATCTCGATTAGTCATAAGGCAAGATGAGTGTCATCCTTATAAAGCCTAATCTTGTTCATCGGACTCTGATTTGATACTGACAATCAAAACGACTCGGGAAAGTCCGTTTGAGCATGGCCATGCATTTTCCAGTATTCAAATCTCCGATTGGCCTAGAGATATTCACTCCATTTATATTGGAGGGACAAATCCCGTCTTGTTCCATCACTGTAAACTACTCATTTCATAATACGCCCAAACAAGGTCCTTATAACTATCGCTTATCGACAGCATTAGACAATGATCAAAGCGCATTAGTTCATGTGCAGTCACATGCATGCGAACTCAGGTCTAAGGACTATACTCTATAGTCGTAGTAAGAATCTCTTATGACACAGATATAAATATCCTGAAGAGTTCTTATAATCGGGTCATGTCCGGTCGTATGTACCCTACATACACCTATGTACTGACTTTGATGCCGCGCATCTATGACACACTGAGACTTTGTCATAAGTCACATATCAATCTAGTCTCACACGGTTGTTGGTGTTCCAATTTCAACAACCTTCGACTAGGGACAGGATGATATAAGCCATCTATCAAATATAGGGTCTCATGATCAAGCTAAATGACTTTGATGACTCAAGATCAAGTCACTTACTTCGATGACCTATAAAATGGTTCATATCACTTTGGAACGATTATTTCATCACAGTTAAAATAATCTAGAAATATTAAACATCATAAATGTTTTACAAGAACATATCAATAACTAAATAAAGCCCTTTATTAACTCCCACTGAAATTAAGACTACATCTTAATTTCACTTATCCTACAGCAACAGTCCGCGACTCGTGCTTAGGCCTAAGGAGTGGCTTCGTTAATAGATTAGCAACGTTCTCATTTGTTGAAACTTGCTGATCTACTTAACATCACTGTCATTTATCTCACGGAATAGGTTATACCTACCCTCAAGGTGTTTGGACCTCTGATGTGCAGCTAGTCTCATCTATGCTGGGAATCACATCAAGTTCAGTGACGAACTCTTCTTTCCAAACAACCTCTTTCGCCGCTTCCCAAGCTGCGAAATGTTCAGCTTAAGTCATGGAGTCAGCAACAGTGCCTTGCACCGCCAGATAGACACAAGATATAACCGGACTGTGACCGGAAATCATCTTTGTCCGTTGGAAACTTGCCTTTCAGACTCTACCGACTCGTAGCACCTCACTTTCTCCGTAAATCAAGAATTTTTTCCTTAGTATTCCTCAAATACTTTAGGATATTCTTTACGGCAATCCAGTGATTCTTTGTTGGATTTGACTGGTCTTTACTTGTCTTGCTTAACATTAAAACAACATTAAACAAGTACGTTTCATGGCATACATGATAGATCCAATTGCCGACGCATATGGAATCTTATCCATGCATTTAAGCTCAGCAGTTATCGTAGGACACTGTGTCTTACTTAACGTAATGCCATGTGACATTGGCATAAAACCCTTCTTGGAATGCTGAAAACGTGTAGGACTTTGTCAATTTAAGAATCCTGACTTTGTCCTACCAGCTCTTTCGGATTTCTATCTTTAGATCCAAAATCCAAGAACTACGTGGCTTTACCCATGTCAATCATAAAACCAACTCCCAAGCCAGTCCTTTACCGACTGCAGCATTGGGACGTTATATCCGAGAATCAGTATGTCATCGACATACACTATGAGAAATGCAATATTGCTCCCACTTATCTTTTAGTAAACGCACAGTTCCATTTCGTTCCTGTTTAAGTCAAAACCTTGACTACTTCAACAGAACGAAGATTCCAACTCCGATATGTTTGCTTCCATCCATGAATGGATCGATGAAGCTAACTTACACAAAATGTAATTTTTCCGGAGTCCGGGCTCACTTTCGCTTCTTCGAGTTTCGCAGATTCGTCGCTTTCAATGATCATCAGATCATGCGAACTTTCAATGATCATCAGGTTCAACTAATGACGAGAATTCACTCTCGGATTAGTGACTGATTCTTTTCATATCTGCGAACTTCAGGCTCCACAGGTGTAGATTCTACAGAAATCTGTAAATCCTTCCGCTGCTCTCTCTCAACAGGTTGAGCAGCCACCTGTATTTGTCGAATTTCTTCGAGTCATACTTTTACTCCCACTGTTCTTTTTAAAAGTAACTTCCCTTCTTGAAAACAGAATGGACGTAAAAGATAACAAGCCTTGGTTTCCCTAGGACAACCAGCGAAGTAGCTCAACTACAAATACTCAGTAAAGACGAATTCGGATCGATTCCAATCCACATTTACGTGGTGTCTTTCAACTGATATTGGTGGAACTATTTCAGCGTAAACTTAGATATTTCTAGAGCGTTATTCTTAAAGAATATCATGGAAGATTCGTGTGACTCATCTTTAATCATTTCTATTAAGATCTGATTCTTTATCACAGAAACACCTCCAGGTTTTCAGGAGAAATGAGCTGTGAAACGACTTCACACTCATTTAGATGATCACACCATCAATGACTTAAGTATTCTCACTCGTGATCTAATCCAGAGTCTCAATACTTCAGTCACTCAGATTCTATACCTCATTCTTGGAACTCTTTGATCATTTCAAAGAATTCTGACTCGTGTCTCATCAAATGAACACAGTCATACTCACTGAAGTAATCAGTAAAGATAATGAAGTATAGGAAATTTTTCTCTGGCATTACTGCTCATCGGACCACATACATAAGTATGTTCAATCTCCAATAAGCCTTTGGGCCTTTCTCTAGCTCGGCTAAGATGGGCCCTTTGCCTTTTGGTCCAGTAAGCAGAATTCAAGTCTCATAAGATATCGTATCAAATGAGCCCAACAGTCCATAACTATGGGATTTCTGAATCCGACTTACTCTATGTGACCAAGACTTTTATGCCAAGAAAAATCAGGTTTAATTCATTAGATTTAAACCAATTCGGTATTTATGTTACATTTAGGCACTCTTTGGTTTAAGATATAAAACCCATTCCTTGAATAGGGTGCTACAATTAACATTTCATTAAGATCAAAAGAACAAAACTTGTCTTTATCAAAATGAAAACATTCAAATTCTTCACAAGAAAATGAAAAACAACTCTGCTTAAAGCAGGTACATTGTAGCAATTACTTAATACAAAACCAAGCCTCAAAGGGATCTATAAGTGAAAACCCTACGGCTGAGGCAGCATCCCAAGCTCCTTCCAGACACGCAGTTTCACTTGCCCTTCCTTCAAAGTTCTACTGTTGCCCAGGCTCTGCATATTATAATAAATATCAGTGTCACAACCAGTATCCAATACCTATAAGGTATAACTTGAAGTAATAACATGAATACCTGAGGAAGTAGTCTCATACATCAACTTCAACTCCTCATCATCTTCCATGAACTTAATGCAATCTCTCTTCCAATGCCCTGTCTCCTTACAGTAGCAGCACTTACCAACGTAAGAGGTATCTGACTCGGGCTCAGCTGTCTTGAGCATATCATGCAGTTCAGTCAGCGTCTTCGTTAAGCCTTTCTTGATATAGTTCCTTCTGAACTTATCATAGCTTGACGGCAGTGACTGTAGAATGATCTCAGTTGCCAATTCTTGGCCAACTGGATAATCCAGTTTCCTCAGGTTATCAATGTAACCCATCATTTTACTGACATGAGGACTCACTGGATGATCATTTGGTAGCTTGCAGCTAGTGAGAGACTTAACCAACTGGTATCTCTCCACTCTTATCTGCTCCTGAAATTTCAATTTCAGGCTGCTGATCATCTCTATTGGCGACTCCATGTTCTCATATTGCTTCCGCAAGTCTGAGTCCATGGTAGCCAATATCAGACCACGCACATCTACGGCATCATTATAATGCTTATTCCAAGCATCATATACTGCATGAGAAGCATTGGACCCGATCCTCACGGGGAGAGCTCTCTCAAGGACATAGTCCTTTCTCTCCTGTCTGAGGACTAGCCTCAGGTTCCGCGACCAAGTCAAGAAATTTGATCCGTTCAGTTTGTCCATCTCAAGGACAGACCGGATCGAGAAAGTGTTTTGATTGTTTGTGCTAGTCATAACTGAAAATTAAGATAAAAGGATTTTAGTTAATATGTTCAATATGATTAATCTCGTATTATATTTAATATGATTAATCTCGCATTATATTCAATAACATCAGTTACCCTCAATAGAATATAATGATTCCAAGATCCACATATAACCAAGATCAAAGTGGGCCACTGGCCGTCACCCAACCTTAGCTTATATCGGTAAGCCCTATCTCGGCTAATTATATCCGTGATATAACTCTTGGTTGTGAATCTGGGCCCGAGGCCCAATCCACTCTGATGTCTCAAGGCCCGGGACTCCCGATGGCCTAGTCAAGAAAACCAGACTATACAGTCATGTAATCACTAATGTCTGGGACTCCCAATGACATTTATGAATCACAAACCGTCTTATCCACGCAAAAGTAGACACCCTCACACTGTAAGGCCATGAGTACAATTGAATGGGCTTCGACAGCTGACATAGACTGGACAAGACATCCAACGCTTGATATTGTTTGAGGTTTGTAGGTTTATTAAAATTTTATCCCAAAATAGAAGATTACTATTTTGGGAAACTTTCCTTTTTGGGAAACCTACTATTTTTGGAAACTTTCTAAAATTGGAAACTTTCTAAAAATAGAAATTTCCTAAAATCCAAAACATGCAAATCTAGAAACTTCTAATTTTAAGAAACTTTCTAATTTCAAAATTTTGGAAACTTATTAATTTAAAAATCGATTTTATAATTTTATAAAAATAAATTTTAAATTAATTCTGAAGAAAAACTCAAATAATTGGCCCAATTGTTTTAACTTCTTGGCCCGAGGCCCAAGAATTGGTTCATGTCCAAGACATAACCCAATTGCCCAATTAAATGACATAACCGATCTGGTTCATTAAAATTGGTCTTAACCAAAATTAATTACTACGATGACCACAATTGTCAACCGGTTATTTACTAAACCGGATTTTCTCAATTTATTTGGTCCAACCAAATCAAATTAGAAAATCACTGGTTTAGGCACAAAATCCAATTTTTCGACTTTGGATTTCTTATCCCGGTTTAACCAGAACTTAATAAATTTACTAAGTCTGTTTATTAAACCGTGACGATTAAGATTTTAATCAGTTTTAAACCGAGCCTTAAACCGAACCGAACCGATTGATCACGTGAACCGATCACGACCTAGCAGCTTCACGCGATCACGCCAGCCGCAAACGATGCACGGACGGGACGATGGTCGGGACGAGTGATCGGGACGGGATGGCGGGTCGATAGCGGGACGCGGATTGGGCCGAGATCCATGCGATCTGCCTTGCGGATCCATGCGATCGGGACGTGAGAAAGCGACGATCGTGGTCGATCTCGCGATCGGATCCATCGCTTCTCTCGGTCGTGCGCATCATCGCCGATCGGTAATGACCACGCGACACGATCCACGATCGGTCCGTGCGTCATGCCGATCCGGATGTATGATCCTTCGACGATCACACTCCGACGCATACCAATTCAATATAGATTGGATCATGCGATTTCAATTAGTTTAGGTTTTAATTCTTGTTTCTTAAGTGTTTTTTTCCTTATCAGTAGGTTGATTCAAAAACACTTCTTAAACAATCCTAAACATGATTCTAAACAAGAAAAACCACAGAACCAATAGCTCTGATACCACTGTTGGATAGTTTAGTGTTTCCTGATTCAATTCTCAATTGATTCATCCTACTAAACATGCAGATCTAGGTTCTCTTATTTAGAAACTTAATGGATCTCACCTGTTACCTTTTTGTGCAGCGGAATGAGGAGGTAATGGTCAGAGATCAGCAGAACCACCAAGAGATGGATCCTCCAAAGGTTCACACACGCACGCACAGGAAAAGAGGCTGCTAGACCAAGAGAGAGGCGGCGCAGAGAGAGAGGAGGGAGGCGCAGAGTCTGAGAGAAATTAGAGTGCTAGGTCTGATTTCAGTCATTAAAATCCCTTCTAGTTCTCATGGGCTTTTGGGCCCAATTCTCAGTTCTGATTAAATCCCTTGGATTTAATCAGGCCCTTTAGTCTCTCCAAATACCGTAAATGCCTAGCACTTTTACCGTACTTCTGCTAAACCGTTCCTTCGTATTTTCCCGTTAGCTTAGGCGTGTGACCCATATGGGATCATATAATAAAGGCAATAAGTCCAAGACTTATAGATCATAAGCGGACTCTAGCAAGCCATCATGACCCCCAGTATTATATGACTTATGTCTGATCATTGACATACTCTTACTTTCTAGAGACAGTACAGAGATTACTGGACATAATTCCAACACCGAGGCCCAATCCACTCTGATGTCTCAAGGCCCGGGACTCCCGATGGCCCAGTCAAGAAAACCAGACTATACAGTCATGTAATCATTAATGTCTGGGACTCCCAATGACATTTATGAATCACAAACCGTCTTATCCACGCAAAAGCAGACACCCTCACACTGTAAGGCCATGAATACAATTGAATGGGCTTCGACAGCTGACATAGAATGGACAAGACATCCAACGCTTGATATTGTTTGAGGTTCGTAGGTTTATATAAAAATTCATTCCCAAAATAGAAGATTACTATTTCGGGAAACTTTCCATTTTTGGAAACCTACTATTTTTGGAAACTTTCTAAAATTGGAAACTTTCTAAAACCGGAAACTTTCTAACTTTAGAAATTTCTTAAAATCCGAATCATGCAAATCTAGAAACTTCTATAAATTAAGAAACTTTCTAATTTCAAAATATCGGAAACTTTAATTTAAAATCGATTTATATTCTTCATAAAATAAATTTTAAATTAATCTGAAGAAAGACTCAAATAATTGGCCCAATTGTTTTAACTTCTTGGCCCGAGGCCCAAGAATTGGTCCATGTCCAAGACATGACCCAATTGTCCAATTAAATGACATAACCGGTCTGGTTCATTAAAATTGGTCTAACCAAATTTTAATTACTACGATGACCACAATTGTCAACCGGTTATTTACTAAACCGGATTTTCTCAATTTATTTGGTCCAACCAAATCAAATTAGAAAATCCTGGTTTAGGCACTAAATCCAATAATTCTTTCGACATTGGATTTCTTGTCCCGGTTTAACCAGACTTAATAAAATTATTAAATCTGTTTATTAAACCAGGACGAATTAATTTTAATCAAAATTAAACCGAGCCTTAAACCAACCATGTCGATCGATGGACCAACCGTGTCGATCGATCCATCAACCGCATCGGTCGATGCTCTTAGCATCGATCCTGCATCGACCGTGCATCGATCCTGTATCGATCGATGCTCTCACGCATGCACTGAACCGCTGAAGGATTGTTTAGATTAATCCTGATTCAATTCCAGATTCAGATCAACCTAAACATGCGATCTAGGTTCTTCTCAGAATAGAAACAATAGATGATCTCACCTTATACCTGATTTGCAGCGGAAAGGGACGGTATGTATGAGATCAGAGAGCCACCGAGAGATAACTCCTCCAGAGGTTCACACACGCACGCAAAGGAAGCTGGCTGCTAGACCACGAGGAGGGAGGCGACAGACAGAGAGAGAGAGGCGGCTCGTTTTAGGGTTCGGGTTATGGAAGAAAAACATACTCGAGTTTTATTTATAAAACTCGCCTGGTTTCCTCTGCACTGTGTCGATCGACACACCTTGTGTATCGATCGACACACCGTGACCAAAACCTTTTATTCTCTCTAAGTACAGTAAATGCCTGGCACTTTTACCGTACTTCTGCTAAGCCGTTCCTATAACTTTCCTGTTAGCTTAGGCGTGTGACCCATATGGGATCATATAATAAAGGCAATAAGTCCAAGACTTATAGATCATGAGCGGACTCTAGCAAGCCATCATGACCCCCAGTATTATATGACTTATGTCTGATCATTGACATACTCTTACTTTCTAGAGACAGTACCGAGATTACTGGACACAATTCCAACAAATGTGTACCTCTTTCTCTATGTAAATTGGCAGCTTCCTCTCCACCATTGACGTCATTCATATTATCATCAACCTTATCTACCGGAGGAGTGTCAGCATTATCATCCTCCATATATCCACAGATTTCGTCCAAATAGCAGCGTCACACATTTTTTGAAAATTATCGCTGCCATTACAATGTATCTTAAGCTCCTTCAAGTCTTCATAAGGCATTTTGTACCAAATCCTCTAACCATACATGGATATATTCAAGCCACTCTTCAAACTACCAAAAAAGGCTTCAGCTGGTGACTCAAGAACGTGACAATCTCCACCATCATAAACGAGAATCCATGTTCAAGAATCTTGAATTTTCCACTATGGAAAACACTGAAAGTTGTATCCATACCACTGCAATGGCCAAAACATTCCTAATTAATAAATGGTACAATACTGTAATGAAATTTGGGTTCAATTTTGAAACCCTAAATACTATATTTACCTCATCTTTTGGGGGTGGGGGGGGGGGGGGGGGGGGGGGAACGAAGAAGCCAGATGCAATATCCCCAATTCGTCACCCAAAACCTGATTCCCCACGGATTTCTTTATAATTGTATGAAAATCCCCTTCGTCTATGCTCCTGATTTTTCGGTGTGAGAGATGATGGTTGAAGAAATGACTCTTTTTGGTCGTGAAAATTAGGGTAACTAATAACCCTAAACGCTGCGTTTTATCGAATACAACTTAACCCATGTCGTTTTCAGTAAAGCTGTGTCGTTTTTTGTTATCCAGTTGATGAGTCATCATCCTAGTCATCACAGTTAACGGGCTGACTAATGTTGTAATGGTCAAAGTTTGTATTTACGACGACTAAAAATTTCAGGTATGTGTTTTTGAATAATTATTGGTTCTAGTTTCTATTTGCACGATCCTAATGTTCAGGCCTGAATCGTCGCACTTGATGAAAGTTCGGGCACGAATATGCCGTTTTCCCTATATTCAGAAAGCACCAAACTTTGAGATGAAGTAAGTCTCAGCCAGCCATTGATAAAAGCTACAGCCGGGGAAATCGAAGATGAGCAGAGAGGCATCTCTGACGAAGAAGATGAGGAAGATGCAGAAACAGAAGGATGAGATAGGTGGGTCAAATTTTCTCTTGTCGATTTAGATTTACGAGGAGATAGGTCAATTTAGATGAGGGATCCACTAAATGAGTTGGGTTAGTTGGTTTCGAGTTGGTAGAATTAGGTTGGGTTGAAATTTTCTGAAAATATTAAGGTCAAAAATGAAAATGACCATATTTTTTAATGTTAAAAAAGATAAATGAAAAAGAAGGGATTTTTTGAAAATTTTGATGAGCCTTGAAGGTCACTAGAGATAATCCCAATAATCGATGGTGTTCAGAAGGGGGTTTTGGCTCTCTTACCCCTATGTTGCCAAAGAAAATCCACAATGCCCCTCATTAATCTACAATACCCCTCTCATTAAAAGGGGGGTGGTTGTTTACTGTTGTGCCCTTGATGAATTGTTTTTTAAAATCAAGTAAATATTAAAATTAGGTAAATGGGTTGGGTCGGTATGGTTGACCCGAAATCGAAATTGAATTTCAAACCGAAACCGAAATCGAAATCGATTGGGCAAATTGAATTTTAAATCGAAACCGAAATCGAAATCGATTGGGCAAATTGTTTCAAATCGAAACTGAAACCAAAATCGAAATCTCAATTTCTCATTTTAGCTCTGTCGGATTCTCGTCGGATTCACCTCCAGAGCTTGGGAAACTTCGCTCTTCGCCGGATCTTCGCCGTGTACGTCTCAATTCGCCGCGGCGTTTCAAATTGGAGAAAATTGCTCTAAACGATTTGATGCACATTCCCATTTTAAATAATATTTCTGGGTAGTTGTTGAGAGATATGTTGACCCTAGTATAACTAAGTAAAACCAGGTAACACTAGGACGTGTTGTTTAACCAGTTCCATTTTCAAGAGAACTAGAACTGTCTCACGCAAAAATGGAAAGAAAACAGAGAGAGCATTCAACATAAACCAAGAGAGCAAAACATAAACAGAAAGAGTATTCAACATAACATAAACAGAAAGAGAGCATTCAACAGAGAGTGATACTCAAAAAATAGAACATGGTTGCAACTAAGAACATGAAAGTGTTTATCAGTTGACCAAAAAAACCGTAAAGTGTTCATCAAGCATTCTACAGAAAAACGCTACCTCCAGGATCCAGAAACACTTATCGCACAACTCATCACCCTTTGGCTCTACAAACTTAAACCCCCACCCCCACCAAGGATCGATTTAGGAATAGTTGCAGTGCGAGATCAAATGTGGCTCATTTTGGTCTCGTTTAACAATTATCCAATCAGGCAGCGCCCTTCCTCCCCCACCCCTTTCCAGGCAGCATAGGCAGTTTGCTGCTAAGCTGAGTTGCACGTTCTCGAGTAAGGTGATGATTACCGAACAGACCTTCCTCCCAATCGTCCCTGAAGAGGTTGCTCATCATCCCGTAGATGTACTCGCTGACGAAGATTCATTTATCTGCAGCCGCCTTGATTTGCTCGAGTCCTTCAACCCGCTTATTCTCGAAAAAGAGGTTAGAGATGCCTTTAAGGCTGACGGCGGTTGGGTTCCCTTCGTCGTAGCACCTTCTGTGAAACTTCTTCCAGTCAAAACCTGGAGACCAAACAAAAGTGTTCATCTCCATTAGATTAACAGAGGAAAAGAACGAGGCTCCCGTAGTGATAGCATTAAGGCGAGTGCATGTGATTCTCGAGTGACGGAGATCCTGCATGTCTTCTTCGCCCACACGAACCATTATTTTCCTTATGATATCCTCCGACAATCCGAGCAGATCGAACGGTGGTTGTTCCTTCCGCCCTCTCGTAACAGACCTCGTTTCGTAGCGCGGCTGGTTGGGACGATGCCACGGCCAGTACACATGTGCGTTACGCATTTCTCTTTTTCCCGACCGTCTGTTTTCCTTCATACTTTGCCGTGATCTTCTTTCAGATTCGAGTTCGTTCCTTCGGAAGAAAGAAAAGACAGTTTTTTCTTCTAGGGAAGTGGTGTGGAAATGTGGAAATGATGAGGAGAGCAGTTGTGTTTGAGATTTAAAAGATCTTTTTTAGACCGGACGCGACTGTTTGATTTTCCCCACGCAGACCTATGTAATACTCTATCGAGACTTAGATTTACTCTAAAGATTTTGTGTGTAATACTAGTATAACTATTTAATCATTAATAATAACTATTTAATGAATTATATATTTAAATATAATGAATCATATACTTAAACATTAATAATAGAATTTGGGAGAACTATGTCCTTAAATTATATGTTTTAGAAAGAATAAGTTAATATAATTTTATTTAAAATGGGACTCTATGAATCATATTCACTCTCTATTTACCAAACTTTTCCTTGTGTTTTAAGAAACTCTTTCTAATTGAGAAGTGAAAGTTACTGAAAAATAATATTCAAACAAAAAATGTGCGAGGCAATGAGATTCATATGGTATATCAATAAAACAAAATGTCATACTAGAAACAATAACTTTTATTTGGTGTAATACTAATTTAATTGTGAACCAAATATTTGAATATTTGGTATAACTAATAACTAGGCATTACTATGTGTGATACTTAAAACTTTTATTTTTTTTTTAAATAAAAAATTATCCAAGCGAGAAAACCAATTTTTTGGCGCCGAAATGAAATGATTCGAGTTCCTCTCTTCCTTATTTATAGCTCTCTCTCTCTCTCTCTCTCTCTCTCTCTCTCTCTCTCTCTCTCTCTCTCTCTCTCTCTCTCTCTCTCTCTCTCTCTCTCTCTCTCTCTCTCTCTCTCTCTCTCTCTCTCTCTCTCTCTCTCTCTCTCTCTCTCTCTTTCTCTCTCTCTCTCTCTCTCTCTCTCTCTCTCTCTCTCTCTCTCTCTTTCTCTCTCTCTCTCTCTCTCTCTCTCTAAGAGATTAACTCGATTAAGAAGCTACGTGGAAGGTTGAAGAGACAATTTCTGATTGATTGATTAGGCTTAAGTGGCATATTGTTTAACAAGATTGATTGTTTAGGCTTAAGTGGCATATTGTTTAACAAGATTGATTGATTAGGCATAAATGTATTATTATAAAATTTTGAATTTTTCTTTTAAACGGTTGACGAAGAGAATGAGATATATATGCTTGTGTTGGTGACATACATATTATTCTACAATCCAAAAAAGGGGGTCTCCAAACAAAGTGTAACAAATAAAGTTCCAAATATAAAACAATTCCCCATGATCGTCTCCTCCAGAGTGAGATTCAATTCCTCTGAGGCTCCCTGCAAACAAACAACACACAGTATCACAAACAACACACATTACAACCAAGTTATTTTAGTTATCCTAGTATTACTTAGCTAGTTATCCTAGTTATCCTAGTATTACTTAGCTAGTTATCCTAGTTATCCTAGTTATACTAATATTACTTAGCTAGTTATCCTAGTATTACTTACCTAGTTATCCTAGTATTACTTAGCTAGTTATCCTAGTTATCCTAATATTACTTAGCTAGTTATCCTAGTATTACTTACTGTGAGATCCGGGATTCACACTAAGAATTTGTATTCGTGGATTTGGACTTTAGGATATAGAAATGGTATAGTTTCCTATGAATCAAAGCCTTTATTGAGATTGATCGTCGAGATAGAACAAACACAATCGAAAAGAGAGTACAAAGTATGATGCTCGAGCTATCTAGTCGAAGTGTTCTAAGTTAGGGTTGGAATATCTTGAATGAGTCGCCACTTCTTCTTTAAATAGTTTCGACTCTGATCTCTCTGTTCCAATATTTTGGCCTCTCCTTCGTAACGATCCCCGTGATCCTCGCGGATCAGTTGAACTGGAAAAGACCGAGTCGATCTATCCCCACGTCGTCTCCTGCCGAGCTCGAGCTCGATTGCCTCTTACTTCGGCATCGATTGGGCCTCGTCAAAGCGTCATTCGTTTGGGCCCAACGATCGAATTGGCTCGTCTCTTCGTCTTTGATCCTGGAACGGGCTCATAGATACGGGCCTTTGTCTTGTTTGTTAATGGGCCGGATTTCCTAGAGGGAAATCCAGTACCAACAATAGCCCCCCCAGCCCATTGATTTCGAGAAGTCGAGGTTAATGGGCGGTGGACGTTTTCGGGAAAATGCGCGCGTGTCTCGGGTGGCGAAAAATATAATGATTACTCTCGCCCCATCCGTAGATCTTGTTGCGATCCAATGGTCAAGGATGGGCGCGTGGGACGAGCTGATCTGCTTTTTAGCGCGTCAGCAGTTGTGGCGTGTATCTGTTTGAGAACGTCATCTCCAGTCGTGGATCTGGTCGATCGCCAACGGCTAAGATTCGAAGGTTGCGAAGAGTCTTTTCAGGCTCGTTCTTTTGATGACGTGGCCTAATTACTGTGCACTCGCAACCGTTGATCTCAAATCAACGGTTCAAGCAAAGGGAGAGCGAAGAGTCCAAACCGTCTCGATTTTCTCAGTAATTAATACGAGTTTGGGAGTCGTACGGACGATATCGCGCACAATTCCCGCTATAGATAATTATACATATCGTCGAAGGCAGCCTTCTGCCTTCTTACTTTTATTCGGTTTCCTTCTTGCTTAAGGTTTTTCTCCATATTTCCTCTGTCATCAGAAGAGTTTTTTCCCGGAGATTTTCTGTTTACTTCGGTATATCCTTCCTTATGGACTTGAGAGACCCTGCGGGAGCGAGTACGAGTGCGGCGGCGGGATTATTCGGTCTGCATCCGCCGTCTTCATTAACTGTGAACCATATTCAGCGGTTGAGGGTGATTTGCCGGATTCCGCCGGAAGTCGAAATCGTCATTCCTTCCCCGGCGGTGTCCCCTGAGACGGTCGTAGAAGGCTACTGCTGCGCCTCTTACACGTATTTCGAAAAATGTGGGCTCTTCTTTCCTATTCCCCGCCTTGTTTTCTTAGTGCTGGCTCAGCTCCAGCTGGCGTTTTATCAGATGACGCCAAACTTCATTCGATACGTTATCGGACTTGGAGTTAGGGCCGTGGAGGAGTGGATTGAGTTTGGTCCCGAAGAATTATTGCGGGTTTGCTCGGTGAAGCCAGATTCCCGCTTTCCGGGGTCGTATCGTCTTTCTCCTCGGTTTGGCAGGATCATTGACGGTCTCCCGTCGAGGGATGGATGGAGGGACCAATATTTTTTCTTTAGGATGACCCATCACTCGGTCGGAGAGTTCGATTGCTCGGTCGTTCCTTCGCGGTGGGCCTCCGATGTTGGTAAGACTCTTGGTTTCCTTTTTGATCCTATCCCCCTTTTTCTTTTGTTGTTGTTGGTCCGATTCCTGATCGGTTTTGTTCTGTATCACAGAGTTTCCCGAATCGCTTGACCTCAACCCTATCAGGGAGGCCCAAATAACCCGTCTGAGGAGAGGTGCCGTCAACTGGGACAGTTTCACGGCGGAGTGCGTGCAGGCTACCCTGAGGATCGACCCGAGAGGGGTTCCGCGGGACCGATCTCGGATCTCTCAGGACCTACCGTTTCCTCCTGTACTTCCTCGGGCTTCTATGAGTCGAGCTGTCCGGCCTCCGCTTCGTATACTCGAGCGGGCAGGAGAGAGTGAGTCTCCTGTTCGCGACGTTTTGTTCGTCGTTATTTGGAAAGGCCTAAACCCTCCTTTTTTTAATTTTACAGGTCGTCCTTCTTTGGGTGAGGGTTCGGATGCTAGCACTCCATCTCATGAGAAGTTATCTCGTAGATCGAAGAGTCGCCGAAACGGGAAGGACCCTATGGATTTGGTAAAAAAGGTGGGAGACGGGATTCTAAGTGACACACTCTTTTTTGCCATGTGTGATTCTCCTCTCCCTTCCCCGGTCATCCCTCCGAACTCCGGGGCCTGCGATGCGGCCGCAGAGACACGGGAGGTCCCTTCTTCTCCGGTTGTTCGGGGAGCGGACCCGGTCTCGTCCAGGGAGCCGGCTTTGCGCGGTCTTTGCCCGAATGGTTCAGAGAGACCGAATGATCAGGGTGTGGGTGGGAACCTTTCCCCCGCACCGAAGCGTCGGAGGATCGACACGGAGGCGAGCTCGAGCAGTTCAAGCGAAGGCGTTGGGACGCCCGGGGGCGCGGCCCGTTTATCAAGGCGCTTAGGACCTACGGGTGCTCGGCTTCCAGTCACTGGGGATATGGTCCTTGGCGATTTGTACACCAAGATGGCGGAAGCCACTGGGAAGGTATCGATCGTAGTTCTTTGTTCTCGCCTTTCTTTTGTACGAGAGATTTTAAAATTGGTGTGCTTATGTAGTTCCTGGAGGCTACGAACGGACTTATGGCCCAGTCCGAGCGCGAGCTTCGTGAGAGGTCGCAAGTAGACGAGCTTGAGGCCGCTAGGAGATCAGTCCGCATTTTGACCGCGGAGCTGCAGGATTCCTTGGCTTGAGAAGAGGAGCTCGGAAGGAAATTGGCTAGGTACGAGGGGATAGAAGCCCGGTTATTGGTTCTCGAGAATCGTGAGGAAGATCTTTCTCAGAGGCTTCGGGCGGCTGAAGGTCGGACGCTGGCCGCCGAAGATGCGAGTCGAGTTGCGGCAGCGCGAGCTGCTCAAGATCGAGCCGACCTAGAGAGAGTCCTCGTGGGGAGGGACTTCGACATAAAGGTCGCGTCCCACGAGGCGAGGAATAAGATGAGCGGGGAGTACTTGGAAATCCTTAAAGAGGTCAAGGAGAAAAGCGAAAAGCGAAAGCTTGAAACCAACGCTGAGATTCGCCTCCAAGAAACCATGGCCAATATCGAACTCATCGCGGAGTTTGCTTCCGGCGAGCTTGACCTGACTCGGGAAGTGCTGAGGTTGGCCGACAAAAAGAGGGCGGCCATGGAAGACATGAACGCCGCAGCGGTCTCTGATTTAGTGTTGGCAAGTTAAACTTGCCGACCGGGTCGAGCGACTCGGTTATTTTTGCGCATGGTCCGCCGCCGGCTGCTTCCCGCCCTGATCAGTACGGATCGAATCTTCCGACTGGGGTTGCATCTACCGGTGATCAGGCGGAGGGTGGAGACGAGGCTTTCTCGCGCTCGCGGCAATTTTGATTGTTCTGTCGTTGCCCGAAGGGGCTTTCGATTTTTTTTTTGAACATTTATTTGCCCGAGGGGGGCTTTGTTTTATTTTAGTGTTGGAACTCGAGGACATTGTGTCCTCTTTTCGATGAATCTTTTTTTGAGTCTTTCATGCCTTAGCATAGACTTTACTGTTTTAGCGCCTTAGCGCGAAGTCGTTCGTACTCGAGTTCGAGTTCTTCCGTAATGTGCAGTACGAGTTTGTTTTTTAATGGGAATGATAAATCGGGGTGGACTTACAAAGATTCGTTGTGCGCGGAGGTCTTTCCGTGTGATCGGTTGCCTTGACTTCGACATTTCCGCTTAAAGGGAGAGGGTGGCCCTCTAATTCTTTCGAGCTGTAAAAGGTTGGGAGAATTTTAGGTTTACGGAAGGTTGTTTCGGACCGCTTTGTTTCGAAGAGATAATTTCATATCGCTTGATTTTGGGAGAGGCCATTTCAGGTCGCTCGGAGGCGATAATTTCATATCGCTAGATTTCTTGGAGAGATAATTTCGTATCACTTGATTTTTGAAGAGGCCATTTCAGGTCGCTCGGAAGGGATAATTTCATATCGCTTGTTTACGGAGGGATAATTTCATATCACTTCAGCTTTTGAAGAAATAATTTCATATCTCTTTTTGAGAATGTTATGGTGAGGTATTTCGCAATGGCTCTAACTTTTACGACAGAAAGAGGCATTGGATTGAGAGACTTATTTTGATTTCACAAAGATAAGCTAGTATGACTTCGTCAGAAGTTGTTGAGCTCGGTAAGAGCTTTGTGTTTGGGGGGTGGCTGCGCTCGAAGTCAAGCTGCCTACGTACCCTTTTAAGGGGATCAAGCCATTTCGTAGTTCGATTATGTTGTCGTACTCCTAGTGGAAGTACTTTTTGAGGTTGATGATGTTCCAAGGTCGTAGTTCAGGTTTCTGGGTTTCCACCGACTTGAGTCGGTAGACCCCGTCCTTTACAACGTCGGTGACCTGGTAAGGACCTTCCCACTTTGCTCCTAACTTCCCAGCGTGTTCTTCCTTTTTATAGTCGAACACTTTCCGTAAGACGAGCTCTCCTACTTGAAACCTTCGAGTTTTGATCTTGGAATCGTAGTAACGAGTTGCGGCTTGTTGGTAGTTCTGGATTCGAGCTAGTGCGAGGTTCCTCCTTTCGTCGACGAGATCGAGCACGTCAGTTATCATCTTGTTATTGAGTTCCTCTTGTCGTGGGCATTCTTCTTTGCGGATGCTTGACACAAGGATTTCGGCTGGTACTACCGCCTCGATCCCGTAAGCCAGCGAGAAGGGAGTCTCGCTGGTGGATTTGCGGGGGGTAGTCCGGTAGGCCCAGAGTACGGCTGGGAGCTCGTCGCTCCAGCTCGTTTTGCACTCATTGAGTCTTTTCTTGAGGCTATTCATGATTGCCTTGTTAGCCGCTTCCACCAGCCCATTCCCTTGGGGATAGCGTGGCGTTGAGTAAGTCAGCTTTATGTTCCACGTTCTGCAGAACTCCTTGAAGGCGTTTGATATGAACTGGGAACCGTTATCAGTGATGATCTCGTAGGGTAGTCCGTGCCTGCAAACGATGTTTCGCCAGACGAACTCCTTAACGTGAACGTCTTTGACCTTTTGGTACGACTCGGCTTCAATCCATTTGGTGAAGTAGTCTGTCATTACCAATAAGTGTGTGGCTTTCTTTTTGTCAGATGTGGCTAGGGGCCCCACGATGTCCATTCCCCATCGCATGAATGGGTATGGCGATGAGATAGAGGAGAGTTTCTCCGATGCTTGGTGGATAATCGGGGCGTGCTTTTGGCACTTGTCGCATTTGTTGGAGAAGGACTCGCATTCGGTGGCCATTGTTGGCCAGAAATAGCCTTGCCTTTTGATTCATACGGCCAGGGCTCGTCCTCCGGAATGGCTTCCGCAGGATCCGTCGAGGGTCTGCGTGATCACGGCTAGGGCTTGCCTTTTGTTGAGTCATTTGAGGTAAGGTCCGGAGAGACTCCTTTTAAAGAGCTCTCCTTGTGTGACGCAGTACCTTGCACTTTGTACTTTGAGTTTCCGTGCCTCCCATTTGTCGTCCGAAACTTCGCCATTTGTAATGTATCGAATGATCGGAGTTCTCCAATCTTCGTCATTGTCATGCTCGGGTCCTTGACTGGTGGATGCGGCTTGGATTGGTCCGTCGGGTACGTTCGCGACGTACACGGCATTCCTCGGGTCAGGATCATCATCAATTTCGTTGATGTCGCGACTGGTGTTGCCGAGACATTTTTTGTACTCGACATCGTCCTTTATGGCAGGCTCGTCCTCTTTCAAGGACAGAGCCTTTAGGGCTATGTCGATGCTTGGTTTCTCTATCCCCTCGACCGGTATGATCCTTTTAAGGTTAGGATCTGATGTCGATGCTAATGCGGCTAGGGCATCGGCTGCGGTGTTTTCCCCCCGCGGGATCCGTGTTAGATCAAAGAATTCGATCTGTTCGGTGAGCGTATGGACTACCTGTAGGTATGCTTCCATGCGCTCGTCCTTGGCCTCGTAGTCGCCGTGATATTGGCTCGTGACCAATTGGGAGTCGCTGAACGCGTCTACTTCTCGGGCTCCTATTGCTATTGCTAGTCTGAGCCCGGCTATTAACGCCTCATATTCTGCTTCGTTATTTGATGCGGCGAAGCCCAGTCTGAAAGACTGTTCCAATACTTCGCCGGTGGGGGAGACCAGTTTTACTCCGACTCCAGATCCTTGCCTTGAGGAAGCTCCGTCAACGTAGAGTTTCCATTTTTTGGCGGAGGTCGGGTCAAGTTCGACGGTTGGTGGGAGCTCGATTATAGGCACGTCCGAGCTTTATATTCTATGTCATACTCACTAAGTTCGATAGCCCATTTGACCAGTCGACCGGACTGGCTTGGACTGTGAAGGATGGTTCTCAGTGGCTGAGAGGTCATTACTATGATCGAGTGCGATTGAAAGTATGGTCGGAGTTTCTGAGCCGATGTCACTAGCGCTAGGGCGAGTTTTTCCATGGCGGGGTATCTGGTTTAAGCGTCGATTAAGGTCTTACTGATGTAATACACCGGTCGTTGTTCGTTCTGTTCTTCGCGAACCAGGACTCCACTTACCGCTGCCGTCGAGACAGGTAGGTAGAGGTAGAGGGGTTCCCCTTCTACTGGTTTCGCCAGTATGGGTGGTTCGCTTAGGTAAGCTTTGAGCTGAGTGAACGCTTCTTCGCACTTTTCGTCCCAGAGGAACTTTTTGTTCGCTTTGAGCAAGTGATAGAAGGGCAGACATTTATCAGTCGACCTCGAGATGAAACGGTTCAGAGCAGCTATTTTGCCAGTCAGGTGCTGGACTTCTCGCGTTATTCTGGGAGATTTCATCTCTATGAATGTTGCGATTTGTTTGGGGTTCGCTTCGATCCCTCTTTCGGTTACTAGGTAACCTAGGAATTCTCCTGAGGGGACCCCGAAGGTACACTTTGCTGGGTTGAGTTTCATCCCATATTTATTGAGAATTATAAAGCATTATTTCAGTTGTGGGATGTGATCCTCATACCTGGAAGATTTGACTAGCATATCGTCGATGTAGACTTCCATAGTTTTGCCTAGGAGTCCTGAAAACATCTTGTTGACGAGGCGTTGGTAAGTCGCTCCTGCGTTTTTTATTCCGAAGGGCATGACTTTGTAGCAGTACGTGCCTCGATCAGTTATGAACGAAGTCTTTTCTTGGTCCTCGGGGTTCATTAATATTTGATTGTACCCTGATAAAGCGTCCATGAAGGATAGCAGCTGGTGTCCGGCGGTGGCTTCGACCAGCCGGTCGATGTGTGGGAGTGGGAAGCTGTCCTTCGGACATGCTTTGTTGAGATCCGTGAAATCTACACAGACTCTCCACTTCCCGTTCTTCTTCTTAACCACTACAGGGTTCGCAAGCCAGTCGGGGTATTTGACCTCTCTGATCGATCCGATTTTTAATAATCGATCGACCTCATCATTGACGGTTTGAGCTCGTTCCGGACCTAGTTTTCGACGTTTCTGTCTTACCGGTTTGTAGGTTGGGTCGACATTCAGCTCGTGGCTGGTAACGTCGATGTTGATCCCTCTCATGTATGCTGAAGACCAGGCAAAGGAGTCGACGTTTTGTTTGAGGAAAGAGACCAGTTCGTTTTTGTCTGGCTCTGATAGGTCGATTCCAATGCCAAGGAGTCTTTCGGGATGAGCATCGTCTATGCAAACTTGGGTCGCGAGGTCCTTTGGAGGTCATATTTGACTTGGGTCATTCGACCTTTTGGTCTGCATGGTGGCGAGCTCGTCCTCTTTCTGTAATTGCTACGCAGGGGATTTTTCAATCTGTTTGTATCCATTCATGTAGCAATGGCGGGAAATCTTTTGACTTCCGTACACGGTTTTTACCCCTTTAGGAGTTGGGAATTTTACGCATTGATGGTAGGTTGACGGTACCGCTTTCATGTCGTATATCCATGGTCGACCTAAAATAGCGTTATAGGGAGCTGTCCGATCCACTATGACGAACTCTGTCATTCTTCGGACTCCTCCAGCTATCAACGGGGCAAAGACAGAGCCCATCGAGTACGTTGTTTCACCAGCGAACCCTACTAGTGGTGTCTTTTCTTCCACGACCTCGGAGCCGTTGAAGTCCATCTTTTTGAACGCATCGTAAAAGAGGACATCTACCGAACTTCCTGTGTCGATCATTATCCTTGAGAGTTCGACATCTCCCACTACTAGACAAACGAGGAGAGCGTCGTCGTGTGGTTTGTCGAGATTGCTTGTCTCGCTCTCGTGGAAAGTGATCTCGTGGTCTGGACCTATCATTGGGATTTTCCCCCCTTTGTCAGTTTCGACTCTTCTTTGAAGAGCTTTGATTGAATTGACCGAGTCTCGGCAAAGCTTGGAGCCACCGAAGATGAAGTCGATTCGTTTAGGGGGTATAGCCCGTACACCCCCCCCCCCCCCCCGCAGAGACGAGGGAGATTGATTCGTGAGCGTAAACTCTTAACGGGAGCCGGAGGTGGGGATAACGCCGAACCTTTCGGGGTGCCGCTCAGGCTGAGCTCACCTAGAATAAACTCAACTCGCTTCCGCGACCCCTGAGGAAGTGTTTCGGGAGATTCCGGCTCCTTTGTCCGTTCTCGTTTATTTTGAGAAGGCCTCTTGGTGTTCGACTCTTTGGTCTGTTTACTTTCCTTTTTGTCGGATGGAGTTTCCTCCTCGACTTCGGAGTCTCGTTTGCTTTCGGACTCTCGCTTTTGAGCCTCGGCTTTAGCTCGAGTATAGCAGTCTTCGGTCGAGTGTCCTCTTTTGTTGTGAAATTCACAGAATTTTTCCTTGTCGAACTCGAATTTCTTCGAGCTCTTCGGGCTCTCGACCGCATTGACGTTCCCTGATTTACGGGAATCCTTTTTCGAGTTCGAGTTCTGCGAGCTCGAAGGGTTCTTTTCTTTTCGGTGCTTTTCTCTGATGGTCGTGGTTTCGTCCTCGAGGCGAGCGAAGGCCGATGCGCGATGAAGGGCGTCGTCGAGTGTTTGAGGTTCGCGGACTGTTATTTCCTCGCGGAATCTGGTTGAATACCATAGTCCACGTCGCAGTGCTTCTATAGCTACTTCGTCTCGTGGGTTTGCGATTTTGGATTTTATTTCCTTAAATCGGTCGATGTACGAGCGAAGCGATTCGTCGGGTTTTTGGGAGACGCCAAACAGAGCTGCCTCAGTAGTCTTTTCCTCGATAAAGACGGAGTATTGTTTGAGGAAAGCCATCATGAACTGGGTGAAATTGTCGATGGACCTTTCTTCCAGTCCAGCAAACCATTCTAGGGCGGAGCCCGATAGGTTTTCGGCGAAGAGCCTGCAGAAAGCCGGCTCTCTCTCCTCGTCGGTAAGGTATACCCTTGCCATCGCTAGTCGGAATGCCCTGATATGGGCTTTGGGGTCCGACTTCCCAGAGAATTCCAGAAATTTAGTTTTCTTGATTTCTCGGATTCTTGCGAAGGCGATCCGGTCTGTGAACGGCGTTTGTCGCATTTCTTCGATCACTCGATCGATCTCGGGCGCCGCGCTTGTCGCCATGTGAACTTTGGAGCTCAGACTGACGAACTGAGCCTTGGCTTGTTCAATATACTGTCTAAGCATGTCGTGGTCGTCGCCCGTCGTAGGCGCGAACTGGGCTCGTGCCTGATTGGGCTCAAGTCCGGGGAAAGCGGGGTCGAGGAGATCGATTTCTGGAAACGATCCCATCTGGTCGACCTGCGGCGTTCAGAACTGTACTGTATTTGACCCGTTAACAGGTCCTGAGCTCGAGGTGAAAGCAGAGCCTCCTAGTTGCCTCGGCCGGATATTCGAACTACTCGGGAAAGGTGGCGGCCCGGGTATGGTCGACTTCCCGATCCGGTTGGATCTGTGATCGTTGAATTTGAACCGAATGGGGTTGGAGTCGCGATGGGCGTCATTATAGGGCGAAAGCCACTATTCGACGTACTGGCGAAATTTCCCGACGTTCCCGGTGGAGTTACCACCTGGGAGAAGTCCAAGCGTGTACACGGTGGGGGACTTATAGGTTTTGGCTAGCGAGCTCTTCAAGACGGGCGTTAATACGCCTTTCCTGTTCATCGAGCTGCGCGGCCAGAGAACGGTTTGCGATCTCTTGGGCCCTTGCGCTTGCCTCATTATTTCTCGTCCGATCTACCAATAGGCTTAACATCGAACGGATTTCAGCAAGATCGTTTGGCCCTTGTCTCTGTGGAGCAGAAGGCAGTGGCGAATTGGGTCTGGTAGTTCCAGATCCGCCTCCTGGGGTGGGAATCGAATCGTTTCTCATCCACACCCAGTTTCTGCTCGGATCGTTAGTTCCTGACAAAACATTTGTCGGAGTCTGACTCGTCGCGATTGTTTGGGCGACTGAGCCGGCCGGTGCTGAGGTCGCGGAGACTGAGGTAGAGCTCATCAACACGCCATCGGTCTGACCCATGATTCTTACCCCGGTGGTGTTCTGAGGAACGTTGTCGACCGTTTGAGGGTGGTCAACCGGTGGTGTGGCGCTGGGAGAGCCAGATTGGTCGAGATTCATCTCGATCTATCGGATCTAAGATCTGATTCTTAAGACAGGAAAAACTATAGATAGTCCCCATAGTCGGCGCCAAATGTGAGATCCGGGATTCACACTAAGAATTTGTATTCGTGGATTTGGACTTTAGGATAAATAAATGGTATAGTTTCCTATGAATCAAAGACTTTATTGAGATTGATCGTCGAGATAGAACAAACACAATCGAAAAGAGATTACAAAGTATGATGCTCGAGCTATCTAGTCGAAGTGTTCTAAGTTAGGGTTGGAATATCTTGAATGAGTCGCCACTTCTTCTTTAAATAGTCTCGACTCTGATCTCTCTGTTCTGATATTTCGGCCTCTCCTTCGTAACGATCCCCGTGATCCTCGCGGATCAGTTGAACTGGAAAAGACCGAGTCGCTCTATCCCCACTGTTGGTACTGGATTTCCCCTAGGAAATCCGGCCCATTAACAGACAAGACAAAGGCCCGTAATTACGAGCCCATTCCAGAATCAAAGATAGACGGAAGAGTCAACTCTCTTGTTGGGCCCAAGCGAAGCAAGCGCCTTGGAGAGGCCCAGACGACTCCGAAGCCGGAGACGATCGAGCTCGAGCTCGGCTGAGGATGACGTGGAGATAGAGCAACTCGGTCTTCGTCAGTTCAACTGATCCGCACGAATCTCGGAGATCGTTACAACGACGAGGCCGAAGTATCAGGACGAAGAGATGAGAGTGGAGACAATTTAAAGGAAGAAGTGGCGGCTCATCAAAGACAATTCCAACCTAGGCTAAGAACACTTCGACTAGATAGCTCGATTCCATACTTTGTACTCTCTTTTCGACTGTGTTTGTTCTATCTCGACGATCAATCTCAATAAAGTCTTTGATTCATAGGAAACTATACCATTTATATATCCAAAAGTCCAAATCCACGAATACAAATTCTTAGTGTGAATCCCGGATCTCACATTTGGCGCCGACTGTGGGGACATTCTATAGCCTTTCCTATCTTAAGAATCAGATCCTAGATCCGATAGATCGAGATGAATCCCGACCAAACTGGCTCTCCCAGCGCCACACCACCGGTTGACCACCCTCAAACGGTCGACAACGTTCCTCAGAACACTACCGGGGTAAGGAACATGGGTCAGACCGACGGCGTGTTGATGAGCTCCGCCTCAGTCTCCACGACCTCGGCACCAGCCGGCTCCGTCGCTCAAACAATCGCGACAAGCCAGACTCCGACAAACGTTTTGTCAGGAACTAATGATCCGAGCAGAAACTGGGTGTGGATGAGAAACGACTCAATACCCACCACGGGAGGAGGATCTGGAGTAACCAGACCCAATTCACCACTACCTTCCGCTCCACAGAGACAAGGACCAAGCGATCTTGCCGAGATCCATTCGATGTTAAGCCTGTTAGTAGATCGAACGAGAAACAACGAGGCAAGCGCAAGGGCCCAAGAGGTCGCAAACCATTCCCTGGAAGCGCAGCTCGAAGAACAAGAGCGGCGCCTGAACGCCCGTCTTGAAGAGCTCGCCAGTCAGAGCCAAGGGGGCAGACAAACGCGAACTCCCATAAGTCCTCCACCGTGTACTCGCTTGGACTTCTCCCAAGTAGTAACTCCTCCGGGAACGTCGGGACATTTCAGTAATACGTCAAATAGCGGCTTCCGCCCTACAATGACCCCTATCGCGGTACCGACCCCATTTGGTTCGAGTTCAATGGTCACAGATCCAACCGGATCAAGAAACCGACCATTACCCTGGCCACCACCTTTCCCGAGTAACTCTAACCCTCGACCGAGGCAACTAGGAGGTTCTGCCTTTGCCTCGAGCTCGGGACTCCTTAATGGATCAAACTCAGTTCAGTTCCGAACGCCACAGGTCGATCAGACGAGGTTGATCCCAACGATCGATCTCCTCGACCCCATTTTTCCGGAATAAACGTCAGGACAGGCACAAGTCCAGTTCGCACCCGCAGAGGGCGATGAACACGATATGCTTAGACAATACATTGAACAGGCTAAAGCCCAGTTTAACAGTCTGAGCTCAAAAGTTCACATGGCGACGAGCGCGGCTCCTGACATCGATCGAGTGATCGAAGAAACACAACAAACGCCGTTCACAGATCGGATTGCGTTTGCAAGAATCCGAGAGATCAAGAAAACTAAGTTTCCAGAATTCTCTGGGAAATCGGACCCGAAAGCCCACATCAGGGCATTCCGACTAGCGATGGCAAGGGTGTACCTTACCGATGAGGAGAGGGAGCCAGCCTTCTGCAGGCTCTTCGCGGAAAACCTATCAGGTTCTGCCCTAGAATGGGTTGCCGGACGGGAAGAAAGGTCCATTGACAACTTCACCCAGTTCATGACGGCTTTCCTCAAACAATACTCCGTTTTCATCGAGGAAAAGACTACCGAGGCAGCCTTATTTGGCGTCTCTCAAAAACCCGACGAAACACTTCGCTCGTACATCGACCGATTCTAGGAAATAAAATCCAAAATCGCGAACCCACGAGATGAGGTAGCTATAGAAGCGTTAAGACGAGGACTATGGTTCTCAACCAGATTCCGCGAGGAAATAACAGTCCGCGAACCCCAAACGCTCGATGACGCCCTCCATCGCGCATCGGCCTTTGCTCGCCTCGAGGACGAAACCACGGCCCTCAGGGAAAAACACCGGAAAGAAAGGAACCCATCGGGTCCACAGAATTCACGTAAGTCAGGGAACGTCAACGCGGTCGAGAGCCCAAAGAGCTCGAAGAAATTCGAGTTCGACAAGGAAAAATTATGTGATGTCCACAATAAGAGAGGACACTCGACCGAGGACTGCTATACTCGAGCTAAAGCAGAGGCTCAAAAACAAGAGTCCTAAAGCAAAAAAGATTCCGAGGTCGAGGAGGAAACTCTGTCCGACAAAAAGGAAAACAAACAGACCAAGGAGCCGGAATCTCCCGAAACACTCCCTCAAGGGTCGCGGAAGCGAGTCGAGTTCATCCTCGGCGAGCTTAACCTGAGCGGTACTCCGGGAGGTTCGGCACTATCCCCGCCTCCGGCTCCTGCCAAAAGTTTACGCTCAAGAATCAATCTCCCTCGTCTCTGCGGGGGGGGGGGGGGGGTGTACGGGCTATACCCCCTAAACGAATCGACTTCATCTTCGGTGGCTCCAAGCTTTGCCGCGACTCGGTCAATTCGATCAAAACTCTTCAAAGAAGAGTCGAGACCGACAGAAGGGGAAAGACCCCAATGTTGGGTCCAGACCACGAGATCATTTTCCACGAGAGCGAGACAAGTAATCTCGACAAACCACACGACGACGCTCTCCTCGTTTGTCTAGTAGTGGGAGATGTCGAACTCTCAAGGATAATGATTGACACAGGAAGTTCGGTAGATGTCCTCTTTTACGACGCGTTCAAAAAGATGGACTTCAACGATTCCGAGGTTGTAGAAGAAAAGACGCCACTAGTAGGTTTTGCTGGCGAAACGACATACTCGATGGGCTCTGTCTTCGCCCCAGTAATCGCTGGAGGAGTTCGGAGAATGACAGAGTTCGTCATAGTAGATCGGCCAGCTCCCTATAACGCAATCCTAGGTCGATCATGGATATACGACATGAAAGCGGTACCATCGACCTACCACCAATGCGTAAAGTTCCCGACACCCAAAGGGATCAAAACCATTCACGGAAGTCAAAAGATTTCCCGCCATTGCTACATGAACGGATTCAAACAGATCGAGAAATCCCCTGCGTAGCAATTACAGAAAGAGGACGAGCTCGCCACCATGCAGACCAAAAGGTCGAACGACCCCAATCAAATAGGACCCCCAAAGGACCTCACGACTCAGGTCTGCATAGACGAGGCTCATCCCGAAAGACTCGTTGGCATAGGAATCGACCTATCAGAGCCAGTCAAGAACGAACTGGTCTCTTTTCTAAAAAAGAACGTCGACTCCTTCGCCTGGTCTTCAGCAGACATGAAAGCGATAAACATCGACGTAACCAGCCACGAGCTGAATGTCGACCCGACCTACAAACTGGTAAGACAGAAACGTCAAAAACTAGGCCCTGAACGGGCCAAAGCCGTCAATGACGAGGTCGATCGGTTATTAAAAATCGGATCGATCAGAGAGGTCAAGTACCCCGACTGGCTCGCAAACCCCGTGGTGGTTAAGAAAAAGAACGGAAAGTGGAGGGTTTGCGTATACTTCACGGATCTCAACAAAGCATGTCCAAAGGACAGCTTCCCACTCCCGCACATCGACCGACTGGTCGAGGCCACCGCTGGACATCAGCTGCTATCATGTATGGACGCGTTCTCAGGGTACAATCAAATATTGATGAACCCTGAAGACCAAGAAAAGACCTCGTTCATAACTGATCGAGGCACGTACTGCTACAAAGTCATGCCCTTCGGACTGAAAAACGCAGGAGCAACTTACCAGCGCCACGTCAACAAGATGTTCTCAGGACTCCTAGGCAAAACCATGGAGGTCTACATCGATGATATGCTGGTAAAATCTTCTAGGTACGAGGATCACATCCCCCAACTAAAAGAATGCTTTACCATTCTCAATAAGTACGGGATGAAACTCAACCCAGCTAAATGTACCTTCATGGTCCCTTCAGGAGAGTTCCTCGGTTACTTAGTAACCGAAAGGGGGATCGAAGCGAACCCCAAACAGATCGCAACGTTCATAGAGATGAAATCTCCCAGAACAACGCGAGAAGTCCAGCGCCTAACCGGCAAAATAGCTGCTCTGAATCGCTTCATCTCGAGGTCGACTGATAAATGTCTACCCTTCTATCACTTGCTCAAAGCAAACAAAAAGTTCCTTTGGGACGAAAAGTGTGAAGAGGCATTCACTCAGCTCAAAACTTACTTAAGCGAACCACCCATACTGGCGAAACCAGTAGAAGGAGAACCCCTTTATCTCTACATAGCTGACTCGACGGCAGCAGTAAGTGGAGTCCTGGTTCGCGAAGAACAAAACGAACAACGGCCGGTGTATTACATCAGTAAGACCTTGATCGATGCTGAAACCAGATACCCCGCCATGGAAAAGCTCGCCTTGGCGCTAGTAACATCGGCTCGGAAACTCCGACCGTATTTTCAATCGCACTCGATAATAGTGATGACCTCTCAGCCACTGAGAACCATCCTTCACAGTCCAAGCCAATCAGGTCGATTGGTCAAATGGGCTATCGAACTCAGCGAGTACGACATCGAATACAAAGCTCGAACATGCCTAAAAGCACAAGTACTGGCAGATTTCATAATCGAGCTCCCTCCGACTATAGAACTTGACCCGACTTCGGCCCAAAGATGGAAACTCTACGTCGATGGAGCTTCCTCAAGACAAGGATCCGGAGTCGGAGTGAAATTAGTCTCCCCAACGGGTGAAGTATTAGAACAATCGTTTAGATTGGGCTTCGCCACATCTAATAACGAGGCAGAGTACGAAGCGCTGATAGCCGGGCTTAGACTTGCGATAGCAATAGGAGCCCGAGAAGTAAATGCCTTCAGCGATTCCCAACTGGTCACAAGCCAATATCATGGCGACTACGAGGCCAAAGACGAACGAATGGAAGCATACCTACGGGTAGTCCATACACTGGCCGAACAGATCGAATTCTTTGATCTAACACGAATCCCACGAGGTGAAAACACTGCAGCCGATGCGCTAGCCGCATTAGCATCGACATCAGATCCTAACCTCAAAAGAATCATACCAGTCGAAGGGATAGAAAAACCAAGCATCGACATAGCTCTCAAAGCTCTGTCCTTGAAAGAGGACGGGCCCGCTGTGGAAAACGATGTCAAACACAAAGAATGTCCCGGAGACACTAATAGCGACATCATCGAGATCGATGATGATCTTGATCCTAGAAACACCATATACGTCGCGAACGTCCCCGACGGACCAATTCAAACCGCATCCACTAGTCAGGGACCTGAGCCTAACAATGACGAAGATTGGAGAACTCCGATCATTCGATACATCACAAACGGCGAAGTTCCCGATGGCAAATGGGAGGCGCGGAAACTTAAAATGCAAAGTGCGAGGTATTGTGTCACACAAGGAGAGCTCTTTAAAAGGAGCATCTCCGGACCTTACCTTAAATGCCTTGACAAAAAGCAAGCCCTAGCCGTGATTACACAAACACATGACGGATCCTGTGGAAGCCATTCCGGAGGACGAGCATTGGCCGTGCGAATCAAAAGGCAAGGCTACTATTGGCCTACAATGGCCACCGAATGCGAATCTTTCTCCAACAAGTGCGATAAATGCCAAAAACATGCCCCAATTATCCACCAAGCGTCGGAGAAACTCTCCTCTATCTCATCACCGTACCCATTCATGCGGTGGGGAATGGACATCGTTGGACTGCTGGTCCCATCTGGCAAAAAGAAAGCCACACATCTATTGGTGATGACAGACTATTTCACCAAGTGGATTGAAGCAGAGTCATACCAGAAAATTAAGGACGTTCACGTTAAGGAGTTCGTCTGGCGAAACATCGTTTGCAGACATGGACTACCCCACGAGATCGTCACGGATAACGGACCTCAGTTCATATCAAACACGTTCAAAGAGTTCTGCAGAACTTGGAACATAAAGCTGACTTACTCAACGCCACGCTACCCCCAAGGGAGTGGGCTAGCAGAAGCAGCTAACAAAGCGATTATGAACGGCCTCAAGAAAAGGCTCAACGAGTGCAAAACAACCTGGAGTGACGAACTCCCAGCCGTACTCTGGGCCTACCGGACTACCCCCCGCAAATCCACTGGCGAGACTCCCTTCTCGCTAGCTTACGGAATCGAGGCGGTAGTACCAGCTGAAATTCTCGTGTCAAGCATTCGCAAAGAAGAATGCCCGCGACAAGAGGAACTTAACAACAAGATGATCACTGACGAGCTCGACCTCGCCGACGAAAGAAGGAACCTCGCATTAGCTCGACTTCAGAATTACCAACAAGCCGCGGCTCGCTACTATGATTCCTGAATCAAAACTCGGAGGTTTCAAGTAGGAGAGCTCGTCTTACGGAAAGTGTTCGACCATAAAAAGGAAGAACACGCTGGAAAATTAGGAGCGAAGTGGGAAGGTCCTTACTAGGTCACCGACATCGTAAAGGACGGGGTCTACCGACTCAAGTCGGTGGAAACCCAGAAGCCCGAACTACGACCTTGGAACATCATCAACCTCAAAAAGTATTTCCACTAGGAGTACATCAACATAATCGAACTACGAAATGGCTTGATCCCCTAAAAGGGTACGTAGGCAGCTCGACTTCGAGCGCAGCCACCCCCCAAACACAAAGCTCTCACTGAGCTCGACAACTTCTGACGAAGTCATACTAGCTTATCTTTGTGAAATCAAAATAAGTCTTCTAATCAAACGTCTCTTCCTGTTAGAGCCATTACGTTGATATGAAATTATCTCCTCCAATACCAAAGTGATATGAAATTATCTCTTCTAAGACAAAGCGATATGAAATTATCCTTCCTAAGTGACCTGAAATGGCCTCTCCCAAAAGACCAAAGTGATATGAAATCATCTCTTCAAAGCTATATGAAATTATCCCTTCAAAGCGATATGAAATTATCCCTTCTATAACCAAGCGATATGAAATTATCCCTTCAGACGAGCGACCTAGAACGGTCCTCCCGCTTCGAACGAACTGAAATGATCGTCCCAAAAACAAGCGACCTAGAACGGTTCCTCCAAACCGAACGAACTGAAATGATCGTCCCAAAAACAAGCGACCTAGAACGGTCCTCCCACTAAGAACGAACTGAGATGATCGTTCCAAAGAAAGAGATTCAGAATAATCTCTCCAAAAAATATACAATTCTTCCAAAGCCTCATACGGATTAAAAGAATCGGGGGGCTGCCCCACCCCTTAGGCAAAATAACGAGGTCAAGACAGCTAATCAAGCATGCGACCTCTACGTACTCCAAGTCGGATCTTTGTAAGTTTACTTCGATTCGTTTTCATACTTAATACTTCTCTTCGGTGATTAAGCCTGAATCTTACATTACGAAGAAGTTGTGCCCCGAACCTTTCTTGGCAAAGAGCTCGAGCTCAAATGCGACTAACTTAAAAGATCGCAACGAACCTTCTAAGGCAACACGACAAGTTATCTGCTCGGTTCCTCTAGAAAGGCTCGAATCGCCACAATGGTTATGTTGAGACATAAAGACAGTAAAATCTATGCTAAGGCATGAAAGATTTCGAAAAAGTAATTCATAAAAAAAAAGAGGACGTGATGTCCTCGAGTTCGAACAAAAGCCCCCTTGGGCAACCAAAGTCTGAAAAGAAATTAAAAGCCCCCTCGGGCAACAAAAAGTCTGAATTAAAAAGCCCCCTCGGGCGGAAACAGATAAAAAGGACTAAAACTGCTTGGAAGGAGAGGAAGCCTCGTCTCGATCCCCTGTCTGGCCATCGGTCGCCCTGTCCTCCTCGAGTTGACCCTCGACCTCATCGCTAGCTCGCGAGTTAACTCCGGTCGGGAGGTTCGACCCATACTGATCAAGGCGAGTAGCCGCCTGGCTTAAAGGGCGCGCAAGGATCACGGAGTCGTCCGACATCACCGGCAAATTTAGCTTGCTGATACTGAAGTCCGACACCGCCGCAGCGTCCATCTCCTCCTTGGCCAATCTTTTCTTCTCGGCCAAATCCATCACCTCCTTGGTCAGGTCCAGTTCACCAGAGGCGAACTCGGCGATAAGCGCGATATTAGCCAAGGCCTCCTGGAGCCTCATATCAGCTCTCACGGCGACCTTCCTCCGGCTCTCTTTCGCTGCGATCCCCTCAAGAATCTTAAGATACTCACCGTTTAGCCCTTTTCTCACCTCATGGGCTGCCATCTTAACATCAAACTCTCGGTCGGCGAGAACCTTATCCAGATCAGCCTGGCATTGCGCAGCCCGCACGTCCGCAACCGAAACCCGAGCCAGAGCGCCCTGTAACTCCCCATCCAGGCCGCCCGCCTTCTTCCTTAGCTCCTCTTCCCGAGCCAAGGCCCCCTGCAGCTGCGCTTTCAGGTTGCTGACCGTTTTCTTAACGGTGTCGAGCTCGCTCACCTGCGGTATCTCTCGCAGCTCGCGCTCGGCCCTAGCCGCGAACCTATTCGCAGCCTCCAAGGCCTACAAAAGAAAGAGGAAATGTGTGAAGAAAGTTAAGCACGAAACAAAACGAAAGGAAGAAATCATTACCTTCCCACAAGCCGCCATCATCTCGGTATAAGTACCACTAAGAGCCATATCCCCGACGGCCGGGAGCTGAACACCTGCCGGCATAAAATGCCTTAGCAGATAGGCAACACCCGTTGGGTCGTCCGCAATCGGGCATTCCTTATGGTGCCTAAAGCGCCAGTTGAAAGACCCCGAGGACCCAGAGGAAACAGGCCTCGCCTCAACACTCTGGCCCGATCTTCTCGAGCTCACCTCTGCGTCAGTCCTTCGACGCTTCACCGCCGGAGGAGGACCGTTTCGACTCCGGCCGATCGACCCTCTCGAACCATTCGACCGAGAGTTGCGCAAGGCAGGCTCTTCAGACGGGGCCCGAACCGGCTCCTCACTGGCCAGAATAGGAGGTAAATCCTCCGCCTCCACGTCTGCCTCTCCGGATCCTGCAACCACAGGAGAAACCCGAACAGGGTTAGGAGGAGGGATCGAAGGAGGAGGAGGAGGCCCCTCGTCCATGGCAAAAAGAAGGGCGTTGCTCAAGTCGCCAGCCTTCATTTTCTTTGCAAAATCAACGGGATCTTTCCAGTTCTGACGGCTGCTAGATCTTCGCGACATCTTTTCAAGAGAAGGGGTGCTTGCAGTAGAACTATCGTCCGAAACAGGTCGATCTGCAAATGAAACAGATTCGGGTCAGCCCGGCAAACGAAGGGCATAACGCGCGATGACCCCCCCAGAAAGACTAACCGAAACACTTACTTTCTTCAGTTCGCTCGATAATCCGAAGCGGAGCCTGAACGACTCGAGTCAAAGCAGGCTGGCGAAGGAGGTGTGATTCGTCTCGCAAAAGACGAGGTTGGTATAGAGGAGGTTGTCGAGCAGCAGACCTAAAGCGGCTCGGATTCGCTGATCCGTGAAGTTACACCAACGAATATCTCCTCTCCGTAGGCGAGCTATCAAACTCGATGTAGTCGGGTCCAAAGGTAATGATTCAGGAGCCTCTGCAATGGAACCAAAAAGGTCATTAGCAAACAGCTCGGTATCAATAAAAGACGCCGCGGCAATTAGGGAAACTATTAAGCCCTATAAGCTGACCAACGTTAGCCGCCCATCTCGTCGGGATAACCGAGTAATCGAAATCTTCGACCGAGTGATGGTTGACCCTGAAGTAGAAGTATTTACTCTTCCACACATCCCTCGTCGGGATCTCATCAAGGATCTTCCCATGGCGAGGAGAGAGGTAGTAAGTTCCGGGAAAACGAGTGTTATGTTTTACCGAACAAACCCTCAATAACTCCTCGACTCCAAAATTGATGCCTTCCTCGACAGCTCTAACCCCGAGCCCGACGACATACGAACGAAATTCGGAGTCATCTGGTGAAAGGCCAGCTGGAGCTGAGCTAAACATGAGATAATGCGAGGGATTGGAAAAAACAATCCGCATTTATCGAAATAGGTATAAGAAGCGCAACAATGGCCTTCGACGACAGTTTCCGGAGACATGTCCGGCGATGGGATAAGAATCTCCACCTCCGACGGAATCTGGCACTTCGTCCGCAATTTCCGTATTTGGTCAACAGTCAAACTGGACGGAGGATAAGGACCAGCCGCTACAGAAGGACTAACCCTGGCTGTACTCTTTCGAACCATGATTGTCCGGAATATCAAAAGTTTCCTTCAAGGAAAGAGGGAAAACGAAATCTCTAGAGAGAGAAAATCTCGAAACAACGAAAAAGAGAATATGAGCAAGAGGCAAGAAGAGGATATAATGGAGGAGAGGAAGTTACCTTGACGATTCGCAGTGTGAGCAGTAATGGGAATCGTGCTAGGTAACTTCCCCCTTTTAAACTACCTCGCGCTCGAGATCTGTGGGATTTTTGGTATCCCACAATCCCAACCGCTCGATTTGAAATTTGTAAATAATCACGAAAAAAGGTCGAGGCAGTTGTGATCCTTTGGTCCCGTGCGATCTCAACCGTCGATATAAGATCTATGAATGGGAAGAAAATAATCATTATATTCGTCTCTTCCCAAAAACGTCCACCGCCCATTAACCTCGACTTCTCGAATTCAATGGGTTGGGGGGCTATTGTTGGTACTGGATTTCCCCTAGGAAATCCGGCCCATTAACAGACAAGACAAAGGCCCGTAATTACGAGCCCATTCCAGAATCAAAGATAGACGGGAGAGTCAACTCTCTTGTTGGGCCCAAGCGAAGCAAGCGCTTTGGAGAGGCCCAGACGACGCCGAAGCCGGAGACGATCGAGCTCGAGCTCGGCTGAGGATGACGTGGAGATAGAGCAACTCGGTCTTCGTCAGTTCAACTGATCCGCACGAATCTCGGAGATCGTTACAACGACGAGGCCGAAGTATCAGGACGAAGAGATGAGAGTGGAGACTATTTAAAGAAAGAAGTGGCGGCTCATCAAAGACAATTCCAACCTAGGCTAAGAACACTTCGACTAGATAGCTCGATTCCATACATTGTACTCTCTTTTCGACTGTGTTTGTTCTATCTCGACGATCAATCTCAATAAAGTCTTTGATTCATAGGAAACTATACCATTTCTATATCCAAAAGTCCAAATCCACGAATACAAATTCTTAGTGTGAATCCCAGATCTCACACCCACGTCGTCTCCTGCCGAGCTCGAGCTCGATCGCCTCTTACTTCGGCATCGCTTGGGCCTCGTCAAAGCGTCATTCGTTTGGGCCCAACGATCGAATCGGCTCGTCTCTTCGTCTTTGATCCTGGAACGGGCTCATAGATACGGGCCTTTGTCTTGTTTGTTAATGGGCCGGATTTTCTAGAGGGAAATCCAGTACCAACACTTACCTAGTTATCCTAGTAATATTTAGTATTACTTATACTAACATAGTTATCCTAGTAATACTAAATCACATATACTTAGTTATCCTAGTAATACAAAATCACCTATACTTAGCTAGTTATCCTAGTATTACTTATACTAGGGTTTTGCTAACCGGTTCCTCGGTTAGGAACGTCGGTTCTCTACGTCGCTCTCCTCCGCCGTCTCCGTCGCGTCAACATCGTCTATCTCCGATACTTATACTAGGGTTTTGCTAACCGGATTAGGAATGTCGGTTCTCTACATCGCTCTCCTCCGCCGTCTCCGTCGCGTCAACATCGTCTATCTCCGACGTGTCCGCCGTCGCGGCCTCGTGTGCGTTTTGTTCGTTTCTCGTCTCCATCGCATCTCCTACACCACTCTGAGGAGCCGGAGCAGTAGCCGGAGTGGATTCAGAACCGACGCATCAGAAGATTTACCCGGCGCGTCTTTTTCACACCTCGTCTCCGCCGCATCTCCTTCAACACTCAGAGACGCCGTCGCCGTAACCGGAGCCGTAGTCGGGGACGGAACAGAGATTCTACGCGCCGCCTTTTATTTGACACCCTATCCGCCGCAGGACTACATGGCTTTGACTTCTTCGATGCATCCCTCGTCTCCACCATACCCAATTGAGGTATTCCGGTGACGGTATTCCGGTGAGAGCAAACGAGAACCAGAGTCCGGTTGAGAGAGAGGAGTCGGGTCAATAGAAATGGAGGGAATGAGAAGAAAGGGTTGGGGTTTGATAGAAATGGAGGGAATGACCCGAGAAAAAGGGGAAGGGTTAATTAATTTTTTGTTAACCGGGTATGATCCGAGTTGAATCTGATGGGTATGGATCTAGTCGGGTTAAACCCAGATATGATCTGTAATTTCGTGCTAATGCCTCGGTTTTTATGTAAAATCGCAGTTTTTCAGTATAAATTTTAATCAAAAAGAAAATAAAGTTAAAATAGGGGCCTGAGAGATTTGTTCTACTGTACGGAGGGGCATAGGAGGTAATTTCTCGTTCAGAAGACTGTATTTTCGTAGTTAAATGTTGCTTCTTCTTTTACAACAAAACCCGAGTCGAAACCGGATTAATGTCACAAATGCCACTATCTTCCAAATAATAATCTCCCATGCCACTCCATGATCAACATGCCACTCGCTTCTAGTGAACTGACGAAATTACCCCTGAATATTTTTAAGTGAAAACTCACCATCCTCGTGGTACAACTGCCCCCCAGATGTACCAGTTGTACCACTAGTACAACTACCCCCAGTTGTACCAGTTGTACCACTAGTACAACTGCCCCTCAGATGTACCAGTTGTACCACTAGTACAACTGCCCCGCAGATGGTACAACTGCCCCTCAGATGTACTGGTACAACTGTCAAAATAATTGAGGTATTCCGGTGACGGTATTCCGGTGAGAGCAAACGAGAACCAGAGTCCGGTTGAGAGAGAGGAGTCGGGTCAATAGAAATGGAGGGAATGAGAAGAAAGGGTTGGGGTTTGATAGAAATGGAGGGAATGACCCGAGAAAAAGGGGAAGGGTTAATTAATTTTTTGTTAACCGGGTATGATCCGAGTTGAATCTGATGGGTATGGATCTAGTCGGGTTAAACCCAGATATGATCTGTAATTTCGTGCTAATGCCTCGGTTTTTATGTAAAATCGCAGTTTTTCAGTATAAATTTTAATCAAAAAGAAAATAAAATTAAAATAGGGGCTTGAGAGATTTGTTCTACTGTACGGAGGGGCATAGGAGGTAATTTCTCGTTCAGAAGACTGTATTTTCGTAGTTAAATGTTGCTTCTTCTTTTACAACAAAACCCGAGTCGAAACCCTTGAATCGATCAAAGATGACGCAGAAGAGCCAACAGAAGAAGAAGACTGTTGCTCTTAATCGCCATGGAAAATCCGTTCAAACTCGCAAAGGTAATTACTTTTTCTTCGCTACTTATCACATGAATCCCTCACGATTTCTGCTTCTCATCTTCCTCTTGTTCTTCCAGGGAAGAGATATATGAAACCATCAAAGACAACGAAAGAGTTAGACACCGACCGGGTATTTTCTCTTTTCCTTCCATCTCCATTAATCTGAGTCGACTTTATTAAGTAATTGTGTGTGTTAATTGGAGCAGGAGCTAACGAAATTCATAAACCATTGCAATGAAGTGAAAGCTGCCAATGCGGCTTGCAAAGAAGGTGGTCAACTTAATATCCTCAAAGCCGAATCTCATCCTGAGCCATCCAGGAATCGGCCAAGTAGACCAATCTGTTTTCTTTTTTTTCCAATTGTTTCAACTTTTGTCTTTCTTACGACAATCAATCGGTTTTGTGACTTGTCTTTTATTTATAAAATGCAAAGGTGTTCCCCGTTTTGTCAGTGTAAAAGCACTTTCTACGAGTGTTGAATTTCCATACGCTTATGAATTTACCACTGTGAGCTGTTACTACCTTCTTCATTCCCATTGCTACTCTGCTGATTTGAGGCCGAGTTTTCTTTTCAAATTTATCAATCTCAATGTCCTCAACCACGACTTGGCCGTCCATTACACAGCTAGACACCCACTCCTTCCACCAGCAACCATAACCGATGTATCATTCAGTAACTCTTGTGTCGAGTTTAGGGCTCCCCAGAGATGTCTCATTTTCCTGTGAAGAAGTTTGGTTACAACACATCTCAAAATGGTGTTTTTGTAGAAAGTCAATTTAAAACAGGCCCACCCGTTTCTTATCTGTATACCTGAGGTCCCAGAGAAGGCGAGATTGGAGCGTTGGTTATAACAGATGGTCTGTGAAGAATCATAGAGGTTGCTGGACATGCAATCAGCAATGGAGTTTTAGTTTACCTCCTGCAGTTATCATGGATTTAAGAGTAGCCTCTGGACAGAGTGTTACTTTCCCTATTGAATACAACAGTTGATTGTCTCTCAAAGATAAATGTTTTACAGCATTAGCCATTTTGATAGGGATAAGAGTCTCATATGAAATTGTAGACAATATTAAATAGGTAGTACAAGTTTGAAATCTCAGAGGGTACTAGGTAGAGGAGTGTTACCAATAAAGCTTGTAAATTTAGTTAAAGCACGTATAGGCTGGTCGGCAGCCACACTATGACATGCTCCTCTCACAGTTGCAAACGTAAAGTTCCCTTTGTATTCCTCTGTGAACCCTCCCAACTCTCCATCAGAAAACCACTCACGCCATGGCTTCACAATCGTTAGATTCATATTCTTGATCACTTGCATTGTAGCTGTCACCGAAACCGCCATGTCGAAGTCTCCACTGTACACCAAGATTCGGACAGTACCATGTCCAATTATATCCTGGACGACATCAATCATATTGGCATCTATATCATCTTGGTTCCATGCTTGGAAAAGGTCATCGTTGCAATGCTGCCACTTGTACAGTTGTTTCGTTGTCTTGACATGTATGGCTTCCTGAACCTTTTCATTGTTAAGATAAGCCGTCACGTAGTGAGAAGCGCACGGATCATACACCATTATTGAGGTGTGTTTCTTCGGTTTGCTTGTCAACGTTGCGTTCCTGCAATTTGGAGCGTATATATTGTACACGTCCACATTTTTCTGCATAGCTGATATTTTCTGCATCGCAACGTTGTACTTGTTTACATCAAACTCGGTGTATGTTTTTTGGTCGAAGTCGTCCAAATATTGTTGGGGGATCATAGCATAACCCGCCATAAATGGGATAACACTATCCACATCAATTCTGCCGTCCAAAGCCGGATTACCAAGGAAAAGGCCTCGTAGGTTGATGAAGGTTTGTTTGTTACGTTGAAGGACAAGTTTGGCAAGTTGGGGACCATAATGGCCGACGTAACTCTGACCATTTTGGAAGTAATACATTGGAGTAAAAAATATTAATTATTAACTAAAATTCCTCTCAACCATTCCACCACTGGATCAACATGAGATCATGAAATGTAAACGAGAGCAAAGCGTATAGTAATTAATTGAGTTTTATAGGTGGTACAAGTTTGAAATCTCAGAGGGTACTAGGGAGAGGAGTGTTACGAATAAAGCTTGTAAATTTAGTTAAAGCACGTATAGGCTGGTCGGCAGCCACACTATGACCTGCTCCTCTCACAGTTGCAAACGTAAAGTTCCCTTTGTATTCCTCTGTGAACCCTCCCAACTCTCCATCAGAAAACCACTCACGCCATGGCTTCACAATCGTTAGATTCATATTCTTGATCACTTGCATTGTAGCTGTCACCGAAACCGCCATGTCGAAGTCTCCACTGTACACCAAGATTCGGACAGTACCATGTCCAATTATATCCTGGACGACATCAATCATATTGGCATCTATATCATCTTGGTTCCATGCTTGGAAAAGGTCATCGTTGCAATGCTGCCACTTGTACAGTTGTTTCGTTGTCTTGACATGTATGGCTTCCTGAACCTTTTCGTTGTTAAGATAAGCCGTCACGTAGTGACCAGCGCACGGATCATACACCATTACTGAGGTGTGTTTCTTGGGTTTGCTCGTCAACGTTGCGTTCCTGCATGTTGGAGCATATATATTGTACATGTCCACGTTCTTCTGCAAAACTCCTATTTTCCTCATCGCATCGTTGTACTTGCCTACATCAAACTCGGTGTATGTTTTTTGGTCGAAGTCGTCCAAATATTGTTGGGGGATCATAGCATGACCCGCCATAAATGCGCTAACACCATCCACATCAACTCTGCTGTCAAAAGCTGGATTACCAAGGAAAAGGCCTCGTAGGTTGATGAAGGTTTGTTTGTTACGTTGAAGGACAAGTTGGGCAAGTTGGGGACCATAATGGCCGATGTAACTCTGACCGGCGATGTAGAGATCTCTTCCTTTAAACTCGGGAAACCTTTCGAGCCATTTCACCAAGAACACGTAGTTATCCTCCGCTGTCTTATTGTCCGATGGACCCACCATATCCTCTGGAGTATTCGTGTACGAGAATCCTGTTTGTACCGGAGTTTCTAAGTACAACATGTTCGCCTCTGCAAATCCATACGTAATAATGCATAGTTACTAATCTCGGTCATTATACCTATAATAAACTAAAGATTTTCATATGGATATCATTCATTTTTATTACAGACAAAGAATGATTGGGTCTATCTATTAATGACTATGTCTATATATGGGTTATTTATGGTCATTAATATACACTATTTTTCGAAGAAATTGAGATTCAAAAGCAATGCTAATGAAAAGAAAAGAGAAATAATTGTTTTTGATCTAAAAGTGTTTATTGTCCATACAAATGTGTCCGATTCATTTTATTTGTGGACAATATAAGCTTTAGTCTATTTTGACTCGTTTAAAATATGGTATATCTATAACCAGTTTATAATGCATTGGATATGGATCAGTTGTGGACTTCCTACCCATTTTTACAGCTGTATAAAGATTAGAAGAGTTATGATGAGAAAATGTACCGTTGTTAAATGCATAAGGATTGCGATAAAGCGTTTTGCCGTCGCTGTGTACGCGGAAGGGTCCATGCATCATTAGTGCCCCCTTTCCTAGAGATGAGCATCCCGGTCCTGCATTTTTTATTTTTACTGTATGAGCTTTTTTGGACGAAGATCAGTCTGACTTTTTCTTGTTTAATTCTCATTGGTTAAGGGTAAAAATACCAACACAGGTCCACTGATCCACATGAAAATTATAATAAGTGTAATATATAGGCATACCTCCGTTGAGCCAGAGCACGAGAGGAGTAGATTCAATGGCATTGGTGGCTTCCACGAAATAATAGTAAAAAAATCGTCCGGTTGTTTCGTTTATGGCCACATAACCACCGTATTGTTTGAAACTAACAGGAGGTTGTCCGGGCAGCCTCTTGATTAGATCTTTCTCCTTTGGCTCTTGTTGGTTATCACCGCTTGTAGTAGTTTGGGGGGAAGACACGCTTAAGCGACGAATCGAGTTAAAATGGCTCGTACAATGTATTTGTGATGCGAGAGACAAGAATAGGAAAACGTAAGCGGTCACGGACCAATATTGTTGTTTTCCCATTTGTATCTTTTGAGAAGTTGGAGAATTCTTGTAGAGAAAGGGATGAAAGGTTTAGAAAATGAATGGCTGCTTTTTATAGATAATATTTTTTATTGCTTATAAGTTATAACAACTAATTATTAACCATATAGTGGAGTTTTTGAATGATAAGTTCTCTTTTTGTTAGTTCTGTTTCTTTTTAAAAACTGATTAATTATTGGGAATGAATTTTAGAAACCTATATTTCTGGTTTCTTCCATGAATAGCAAAAGACAACGAAAGGAGCTCTACATAGTTAGAAGAGTAAATGAATGTATGGTTATAACAACAAAACAAAGGGGATTTACATTCAAGTTTTCATTTAATTGTATTTTTTTGGACAACTACAACGAAAATTAAAAGTTGAAAACTTAAAAGTCAAAACTAAAAAAAAAAAAAATAATTGTTAGTTTTTTTTGGGTCTAATTGTTAGTTACATGGATTAGACGCAACCACATGGATATACATCTAGACTATAATAATATATTCATAACTCGAAGAACTAAAGTGATTCAAAATATAGCTTAGAAGTGGGGTTTTTTTTGGTGAAAAAACATCTTTAATTTTACTCTATTTTCTACTCTAAAATGGAATTTGTAGTAAAATCATTTCCAATTCTATTTATTTTCCACTTAAAAATAAAAACAAATTAGTAGGATTACTTAATATTTGGAGTAAATATATTTTACATTCCAATTTAGAGTGATGTTTTTTATTTACAAAATAGTCTTTTAATGTTACATCTTTTTATTTTATACTTTTTTGCTAAAATAACAAACTATATACTTGTTTATATTTATAAACAGTAATATTAAATACTTTGCAGTATTATAAACTATTTTTTGACACTGATTTTTCGAAACTTACTTTTTTAAAAAAATGTTACAAAGAAGAATAAATTTAAAAATTCATAACAAGTGCTTAGTTAAAAATAATTAATATTAATAAAAAAATTGATAAATAATAGTGATTTAATAATCCGGTAACCTCTCCCCCATGAGTCGAAATTATTAAAATACTGTTCAAAAAATGTTTGTGTGCCCTTGTCTTTTTAACTATTTCAAATTTGTTTATTTTTGTTGAATCTCTAAAATATCTTGTTTTTGTGCACTTGTCTTCTTTAATTGCTCCAAAGTTGTTTATTTCCTTTTCCATTTGGTCGGGAAGATGGAGATCCGACAATAAGCTCGCCAATACCATCTAAGTTAGAGAAAATAAAAACAAAAATGGAGAATCTTGTGTAGAGAATCCATGGTATACTCACAGGGTGGGATTAATATCTATACTATAAAACAGAAAACCGTCCTTGGTACATATATGTTGTATTCCCGAAAATTGCCCTTGATTTCGTTAGGGAGTGTATTTTTTTATTAAGGGTAAAACTGGAATTTTTAAAAAAAATTTCATGCCTGGATATTTGGGCGGATCCGAATTTGAAATACGGATATACACGCGGATCCTGTTTTTAAATCTTGATCGTTCATTTCGTAGATTTAATAATATCTGTCGGATTAGTTGGATTTCTTAATCCTACCATTTATTTATTTTTCAATTTATTTTGTCCACCGACTTACCATATATATTTTTTTCGTAGCCTATATTTTAGGAAACATAAATCTGCAATTTTGGTGAATATTCTTACACTCTTAATGAATATCGATTTTAATTCATTTAATTAATTTATTTCCTAAAAATGCACAATATCTTTATGAATTTTATTAGTTCGAGTTTGAACAAAAAAAATATATATGGCATATACCACGCTTTCGAAAGAAGTTTGTGAAATCCTATATAAAAGAAGCTTGGGTGGCCTAGAAACACAATCGTTTGCATCTTCCATATTTTCAAGAACTTTTTCTATTTTTTGTCATTGTCCATGGAAGTTTTCCTCCAGATCATCAAAGGTTTGGTCAAATGATTCGTTGTCATTTCTATTGCTTTCTTCTTATCGATTTTGAAAGGATTTTATGTTTTTTGGTTTTAATTATGTTTTGTTCGTTTGGTCCCATCAAAGAAAAAGCTTGATTACCACAAAAATAAGGTTCAATGATGTGATGTGAACTAACAAACGTTTGATATTTTATATAAAAGGAGCGTGAGATTTTATATAAAAAGAAGTGTGAGATCAAAAAGTCCAATTGAATGTTGTTGCCAAGACGTTTTTAGTTCACATCACATGTCATGTTTGTCCCAATAAACCTATAGTCCGAATAAGTGATGTCCATTACTATAGAAATGAATTTTGTGGTAGCATTTCATATTCTCTTTCTTTTAACCATCTTTTCCCATTTGTCAAGCATTGGCATCGCCGATTCAACCATCAAACCAACCATTCCTTTGAATTTGTGTAGGAAAAACTCAGGGGTGATGATACGGCGTTGATGGGCCCAATGAGACCCATTAGATGTGATTACACCACGACCGAGAATTGACTTAAGGCGTTTGGTAACGTAAGAGATGTAACATACTCATATCAGTCCGCCAAGTTTTTTTAAAAAAGAAAGAGAAAGCCCATGGCCCATTAGCCTTTTCCCAAAAACCCTAGGGTTTTCCAGAGCTTCCCCTATAAATAAGCCTCCCTTTTCTCCAGAAAACTCATTCTCTTCTTTTCGGCGAAGCTCTGTCGGGATCTGGAGACGTTCGAAGCATCCAAGAAGCACTATTCACGTTTTCTCTCTCTCCCACTCTCACCAGGTAACCCCGGATTCAGATCTGAGCCTTCAAACACCAAAAAACGTTTTCAACTTTTCGTAACTTTTTAAATACCCAAAATCCCGAGAAACCGAATACACCACCGTGACCGTCGCGACGAGACAAAGCTGGAGCCGCCGAGACGAGCCCCACGCGCCGCCGCACGCACCGCCACTCGCCGGAGGATTCACGGGCGCGTGAGATCCACGCGCGCCGGAGGAGCCACGCGCCGGAGTCCCACGCGCCGCCGCCGGAGCCCACGCGCCACCGCCGCCGTCGCCGGGGAACCATCGGAGAGCCGTCGCCGTTGACCCCTGGAGCGCCACCGTTGACCACCGTCGCCGACCGTTGACCGCCGGTTCGCTGGCTGGTCCGGTTCAATCTGCTTCCGGTTTAGCTTCCAATTTCATTTTCTAATCTGGTTTAGCTGGTTCAATCCAATTTCTGGTTTAAATCAATTCAGTTCCCGGTTTAGTTTAATTAGGGTCTGGTTTAGGTAATTGGGCTGGTTATAGACATGGGTTTGGTTCAGTCTAGGTTTGGGTCTGGGTCTGGGTTGACCGGATCAACCGGTTGACTTTGACCTGACCGTTGACTTTCAGTCAACCAAACTTCGTCGGACCATAACTTGACCATCCTAAACCTGATTCAAGTGAAACGAAAGCCTATCTCACTCGATTTCTTGTCCTCTTTCCAGATATAATGTCTGTTTGGGCTAATGGAGCGTCTACATTACCGTTTTGACCTCTTCTTTGGCTAAGGTGAGAAAACCGTTGGTTATCTCCCTTGCTTTATTCCAATTCCGGACGATAGTCCTCTGCTAATAGTGTCTTTCCTAGGTAGTGTAGGATAGTAAGACGTCTGATGTGATTGATTGTGGAACGTAGAACTGCTAGGATATCGCTAAGCCTGAAAACGTTGATTGTGTGTGATGGATATGATTGTTTAGAATTGTGGTAGGGCCCCCGGAAGGGTGTTGTGTGTAGGGATGCGTAGCGGTTTGTGCGTGTCCCTTGAGAAAGGCGTCGGGGGTCTGACGAACCCCCAGAAAAAGAAAGGATTGCGTGGGCCTACGGGTCAAAGGAAGGGGTCCATGAGTGTGAAAGCACGAGTGGATGTAGATTGCGTGGTGAAGCCTACGGGCCTGTTTGCAAGGTATTATTAGCTTAGGACTTGTGATTCGTAGTTGTGTAGTGTAAGCGGGATCGCGGACTCCTTAAGTCCGACCTCACTGGGTGATTGTGTTTGAAACAATTACTCAGGCCTCCTTTTCCTTTCCTGTCCCTGTTTTCTTGCAGGTCCGGATGCGGGATCGATACAGTCACGTGACGTCATTGGTGATTTTGAATACGAAGGAGGCGCCTGGGACCTGGGACAAGTTGAATTGGCATCCCGGTTGGACCAATTCCGGTTCAACGGGCGTCCTAATGCCGCGTCTCCGGTTCGCCGGGAGACGGGTGTTACAATTTGGTATCAGAGCCTAGGTTAAGGTCTCCCAGTTCCATCATGGGAGATCAGCTTTCGTTGTTTCCCCCAAAAACCTGTTTTCAAAAAATTTTCAAAAGCGTTTGTGAAAATTTTATAAAATGGTTACGTTGCGAAAGCGTTTTCAAACACCAATATACATCGCTGATTATCTCCTATTGTGACCTCTCTTAGTTTCGTTTTCTGCAGGATGTCCACCGATTCAAACTCTGATTCTGGGTCTGAGTACGCTCCTAGCCATACCAGTGTTCTACGCACACGTGTCTTGCCCCGCAGGAATGCTCCGAGGAGACAGAGGAGACGTCTTACGATTGGGGCATCAGTTGAGATTTCCGGCGCCACCCAGTCACCCACCCGGCACCCAATTGATAGGTTTGTGTCTGCATCGGTTCCAGTTGAGACAGTTGTGAGACCAGCGAGGGGTAGAGGTCGACCCCGGAAGACGCCTGCAGTGGCCCCACCAGTGACCGTGGATACACCCCGAGCTAAGAGGTCGGGGAAGGAGCATGTAGTGGCGGAGGATCATCCCGATCCACCAGCCCATGTTTGCTTTATGACTATGAGACCATCAGCTCAGCGTGACCCTACCTATCCAGTTTACGGACCAGAGGCGATACCGCAGACAGACGAGGCACCAGGGGCGTCGACATCGAGACCCCAGGCGCAGGAGATCCCCCGGGACGTTTCCCGACCCTTTCAAATGGCAGGCATGAGCGTGCAGGATTACATGGACGCGTTCATTTTCAGAGCTGGCTGCACCTACCCCAGATCCCTGATCCATATGATGACCATGTTTATGGGTGGGCTATCACCAGAGATCCGAGAGGGGATGACAGATGGGAGTGAGTACGGAGAGTACGGTCTGGTTGCGATGGCTTCTAGGTATGCATAGGCTGTGGAAAGAAACCAGAGGGATCCGGTGTACCGACAGCAGATGAAGGAGAGGCGTCGCAGAGATGAGGACACCCGACGACAAGTGATGGCTGAGCGACAAGCCACTTGGGATAAGGAGCTACGCTTGAGGCGAGAGCAGGAGATTGCAGATCGGGACTGGTTGAGAGAGCAGAGGGCCGCCTTGGGACGTTTCCGAGAGAGGTTTAAGCAGCAACGGGCAGAGTGGGCCCAGCAGCAGACTGATTTGGACCGAGAGCGAGAGCAGAGGATGCAACGGAGGCAGGAGGACCGAGAATATGCCTGGTTGGATGAGCAGATGAACATTCCTGAGGAAGGACCGGAGGGATTTGATCAGCAGCATGCTACACCGAGTCAGGAGAAGGCAGCAGTGCCACCTGTGATCATCCTCACAGATTCAGACCCCTCGGAGGATGGCCAGTTGTACCATGGCGACCAGGACTTGGAGTACCGGACCCCAGGATCATCGAGTGGCTAGAGTCGGGGGGATTTGGGGAGTTGCTAGGAGTAGGGCGTAGTTTTTCTTTTCTTAGTGTTGAGGGTTTTTCGTTGTTTGAGTTTCCGCGGTTTTCGCGTAGTCGTTTTTATTCCATTCTTTAGATGCTATGTAGCCCTATTCCGTATTCATATTTATTCTTTATTTACATCGTGCCTTCCGAACGGATTTACGAACTTCAACAGATCTGGAAAGAGGGCTTCGGAGCTGTTTATTTTAATGCACTCTGTGGTCGATTTGTTTGCGCTTTCATTTCGTAGTAGTCCATTGGGACATAGGTTGAGTGAGCCTTCGGGTGATGCTTGCAAGGTGATATTAGCCTAGGACTTGTGATTCGTAATTGTGTAGTGTGAGCTGGGATCGCGGGTTCCCTAACTCCGCCCCTCACTGGGTAATTGTGTTTGAAACAATTGCTCAGACCTCCTTTTCCTTTCCCCCCTGCCCCGTTTTCTTGTAGGTCCGGATGCGGGATTGATTCGGTCAGGTGATGACATTGGTGTATTTGAATCCGAAGAGAGCGCCGGGTCCTGAGACAAGTTGAGATGGCGTCCCGGATGGACCATTTTCGGTCCAACGGATGTCCTAATGCCGCGTTTCCGATTTAACCGGGAGGCGGGTGTTACAAATACATCATACTATTACGAGGTGATCCGTCATTATACAATACGTAATTCGATGTTACAGTAATCAATATTGAAATCGTATTAGCATATAACATGTTGAATGAATAAATTGACCAACAAAAAGAAAAAGATAAAAAAGAAAAATTGGCTTCAAAGCGAAGCACTTGATTTAAGAAGTTAAAGAAAAGATCGTTCCACGGGCCTGCCGACCGTCTCGACCATCATACACGGGTTTCCAATGCCCAAGTCATCCCACCGTCGTGACCTAACCGACTTGGTTAGCCCCGTGAGCCACCCAACCACTTCCTCCATTCCTGGCCGTTTCTCTCTACACGTTCTCACACCCTTAGCCGCCACCAATCCCAGATGGTTCCTCACGCTCACGTCCATGATAGGTTCTAAGTTTTACCCTATTCTAAACTGCAAGTGCACAGTATCGTCAAAGTAGTATATAGGGTTATCGAATCCACAGGGACACTTGGTCTCAATAGAATCAGAAACGTAGAGATTAATACTAGAAATAAAGCAAGTGGTGAATGAATTAAAAGCAAGGCAAGAAAGTAAACAGTAGCAAGTTGGTCGTGAAAGCAATAAACTAAAAGCGTCAAGCCTAGGGTGTTCTCAGGAAATCAGACAAGCAGACAAGTTAATCAGTCAGGATCAAATTAAACTCAGTTCTAGAACTCAAATCACGAAAATAGAATTAACCAAATCTCTTTGCGAAAATCCTCTAAGTCTAAGTGCAGTAACCCAAATCTCTTTGCAATTACTAACAGATTAAACTAGCATTAAGTTCAAGTTTGATATGTTCACAATTAAACTAAACCAAATCTCTTTGCGAATAATTTAATTGCTCAACCTAAATAGTTCAGATTCTAAAACACACTCTCGTGTCGAATTTAGCAACCTAAGATCTAGATTCTAATTGATCAGGTTAGAACTAGCTTTAAGCATAATTTAGTTTGAAGAACATTCTAATCATATGAATCCTTAACTGAATTAAACAAGTCTAGCAAGTCATCAAACCCTAATGAGAAACCCTAAACTTAACTATGGATCTACTCATACATGATTGATGAAAACATAATCATAGAAATAATAGATTGCATATAAGAAATTAAATAGATAAGGGGGTTCGAAATCTTCTCCAAAATAACTGAAGTACAGGATTAGATCAGCCCCGAAAGCTCTAAAAATCTCTTAGCTCTAAGTATGAAAACGTAAGTAAATTAAACACCAAAATACTCTATATATAAGCCTAATCTCGGCTGGGGCTTCTGTGTAAATACTGGAACTATTCTGGGCTTCTTTGCAAATCTTCATAACTTGTTAAACCGACGCGTACGGCCCATCTCGCTAGTGTGTCGACCGATGCACAAGGTGTGTCGGTCGATGCTTGATCAATAAATCGGACAGTGAGTTAAGCTCTCGGCCAAAACGTCCCAAAAGTCCCAAAATGCTCCAAATATCTCCAATTAGCTCCAAGCCTGATTAAACCTGTAAAAGACTCTAAACGAACACAAAAGACACTAAAAACACATCTATATCATGGTATAAAATGGGTAAAAACTATGATATATTAACTCCCCCACACTTAGCCTTTGCTTGCCCTCAAGCAAAACAGAGAACTAAAATGCAGTGAAGAGGTTTGAAAACTCTTCAGAAACTCATTTTGTCGTAGAAGCAGCAACATTCAGATTCCCCTTAGTAATCCACATGAAAGAGTCAATCCACAGACATCAAGACCAACATATACTTCCCCCACACTTAGCAACTGTCCTAAGTAAACGCCACAATCACATTCACGCATTCAAATTCTCCCTACTGACTTCTGCAAGTATTTAAGTGCGGTCTCACCGAAGGGGTATCGATCTAAAGGCACATGGATTCTTACCTTGCCAGCTCTAGACCACCAAACTGTCTTTCTTTAGTCCCTTTCTTCTCTTTTCCCTTCCTTAACAACTGATTTTTCCCCACTGGGTATCATTTTATTTTTTTATCAGTGTTCTTCCCGTTTTGGGGTGTACTTTGGACACATTCCATGGATCACATGAGAGAAAATAGTGTTTGCTACCATTCTCATGACCACTTCGGAGTTACTAACTCATCCTCAGTTTATTATCTTTTTTTTTTTTTTTACTTTATGGAAGGGGAGAAGGGAACCAAATAGGACAGGTTAACAGGCTGTGTCAGAACCAACAAGGGAGTCCGACATAAAGTATACCAAGCCCTTAGGTGAGAAATCTAAAGTCAGGATTAAATTGAAGTCAGTAAAAGATCCTCTGATACCTGAAGCGATGTGGGTGTTCTCAGTAGGCTGATCTGTGTCTGGGTTTTCTAATAGTCATAGATAATCTGCAGCTTCATCCCAGTGGTTACTTAAGTTCCTGCAAATGCTGCTAATCTTCTCAAAAAATCATTGTTTCCTACTTGAACAAATTTTGACTCAAAAAAAAAAAACAAATTTTTAAAATTTAACTGACTCTAAGAAAACAAAAGAAAGTAATTAGTAGAACCTCCCCCACACTTAAGACACACTGTCCCCAGTAGTGTCAAGCAAGGGATTGGTTAAAAGAAAGAAAATAAAAATTTGTTAATGGAATGGTTAGTTCTCTCGGGTTTTTACCTCTGTCGCAGTCAGGCATCGATCGTTGCACTAGGTGCATCGACCGTTGCTGTGCGATTTTCGTTGTAACGATCGACACAATGGTGTGTCGATCGACGCACTGCGATTTCACGATCAGTCAGCAAGTTAGCAGGTTAATCCGTCGGTTTTTGTCAGTTTCGAGTCCTGCAAGCTGAAAACACTAGAAACAGAGTAAAACCCATGCAACAAATGTATCTAATCAAGCATAAACCATCCAAACATAGTAGCAAACTAATAAAAAGAAAAAGTGCAAGAATAAAAAGAAAAACAGAGTACAGAACCGATAATCCAGAGATGACAGCTACGCTCACTCACTATCATCAATCCCACCATATCTCTCAACATCAGGATCCTCGGGAGAACGCTGTCTGCGTCTAGTAGGTGCTGGGATGGGCTAGTGAACTTGTGGCAGTCTCCTGCAAGTGCAGCCACGCATCCACTCCCACATAGTCTTCCATATCCCATCACTACGCTCTCTCCACTCAGCCTCAGTCATATCACCGTATGACGCTGTGATCTCAGGATAAGGGCCAAGGTCAACAGGGGCAGCAGAATTCGCAGGGGCAGCAGAAGTCGAGGCTCGTGTGGAAGGCTCTCCCAGCGGATGAGCCATAGAAGGAATCCCACGCTGCTCAGTCTCAGGAGGCTGAAATCTCAGATCCTCCAACGTATCAATCTGTGTCCACCTAGCAGCAGGAAGCTCTATACCACATCTCCCAGAAATCGGATCGGTGTAAACCCAAATGCGCCCCTCCTTGAGCCAGGTGGCGCTCTGCAAATGGCTAAGATCAAGGAACTCCTTGGCTGTATCACACTCTGTGCCCTGTAGAGGAATCCCGCAATGCATGAAAATGGGAGTAAGTAAGCTCCCTATCGTCTCAATACCGACTCCATCAAAAGGCTTCGTCTGCAGATCACACAAATGCAAAGCGAAGACAACTCCCAAGTTGAGACCCTGAGTAGGATCTCTCACGCCAGAACCTGTAAACTGGTCTCTCAGCCCCATGAACAATAGCTCCATCTCATATTTGCGCATCTTGTTGGACTCAAACTTGCATAGCAAGCTCCAACACAAGATACGCGAGACATATCTCAGCACAGGATGCCTCATCATCTTCACCGGTGTGGTCCTGGAGTTGTACTGACCACTGCCAATACACTCCCAGAATGATCGATCCTCAACTGGATCCCACTCGAGTGGCATAGCAATGCGCCTCGGCTCAGTACTGAACCCGTAGATCCTGCAGAGACCTAGTAGAGGAATCCGATACCTGACTCCCCAACTCATGAAGGTAAAGATACCTCCTGTAGCGCTCCTGCTATCGGGATCTGTGTAAACCACTCTGCACGTGGCTAATAACTGCCTTACCAGCTCAGGATAGAGATCATATGGGCGCATTGGCATTGTCCCTAGACCAATGCCTCTGCATACTGCAAGTACCTGCTCGTCTATCCCCAGCTTCTTACAGGTGGAGTAGTCTGCAAACTTAGTTGGTTTGAGCTCCATGTTGCACCAACCACTGTAGAGAAATGAGTCATGCTCATCCCATCGATCAAGCAGGGGTCGCTCCGTGAAGTCTGCAGACTTAAAGAACGTGCGAATGTCCCTTGGCCACTGTCTGGCTGTCGGGATCTCTGTAGCGTCTTCTCGGGGCAAAGGCAAAGAGACTGGCGGTCCATCTCTTACATATGGCTCAGGTGGCTGAGAGTGTCTGTGAAACCACTCTGGAGGTGGAATGTACTGTCTTGCGGCCGTTGATGCTGTTGCTTGCTTCTTGCGGGGCTGTCTACGAGATGCCATCTGCAAAAGAAATAAAATTCAAACAATATAAGTCTCGGCAACTCTCTGTGAAATCGCGAAGCATCGACCGTTGCATCTAAGGCATCGATCGTTGCAAGGCGATTTCACTTTATCGAACATTTCCCAAAATCGCAAAGCAACGACCGTTGCATAAATGCAACGACCGTTGCAAGGCGATTTTTCCGCAAACAATCAACAAAAATTCAGTTCAAATCCATGCCACATTATCTCAAATCAGTTCAAAATCAAAACCCATCACCCTAAATCGGTCTAATCACGCATACAACATCAATTTTCAGTTCAAAAATCTCAAACCCTAAAACCCTAAAATTGAATCCGAAAATTTGAGAAATGGAAGTTCATTACCTTGGATTCTTGAGATATGAGCTAAATACAAGGGTTTAGAGTGTGAAATAGGAAGTATTAGCAATTGAAACGAAGAAAAATAATGAGAAATTGCGATTTTTGGGTGTGAGCTCACGGTTGTACGGATGATCGGAAATGAGAGAGAAAAGAGAAGAGAAAAGGGTTTAAGGTACTTACCTAGGTCGTGGGTGCAACGATCGTTGCTTTAGGGGCAACGACCGTTGCTGGTGAAATCATAATTGATTTTCCGGTTTAGCGCATACCTTAATTTTGCAATTGAACCAATTGCAATGACCGTTGCTTGTGAGCAACGATCGTCACAAAGCGATTACCCCTCTTCGTAAAATCTCCTTGCAACGACCGGTGCACAAGTGCATCGATCGTCACACATCTCCAGATTCGAGTTCTGCATCTGAAACTTAGCAAAAACAAAAACCAAAAACGTGAAATCCTAAGAAAAACACCAAAAATAAGAAAGAAAAACAACTAAACCTAACAGTGGGTTGCCTCCCACTCAGCGCTTGTTTAAGGTCATTAGCTTGACCGGACGCACAAGATCTTTCAGGCACTAAGAGAACCTGACAGAGACCTTTTCTGTCTCTGTTCAAGTCTCCTCATCCAAGGTGGAGAATAGGCTGTTGCAGAATGCTCATGTCCAAGAAAAGATGGAGTAAAATGAGCTCCAGGATCTAGAATCACAGTGTCATCCGGTTGCTCGTCATCTGCTTCCATGATTGTAAATGTCTGCCCATCTATCAGTGGCTTTCGCAGCTTCTCCATCTCATATCGCAGCGGCTCATCTCCCAGGTGGAAGTCTATTAGACTCTGTCTAACATCAATCACAGCTCCTGCTGTAGCCAAGAATGGTCTTCCAAGCAGCAATGCTTCATCAGGATCGCAGTCATACTTCCGCACAAGGAAGTCTGTCGGAACTAAGTAGTTTCCAACTCTCACTGGAATGTCCTTCAAGAGTCCTTCCGGAATTCGTATAGACTGATCAGCTAGGACAAGAGAGGTCCTAGTAGGAGTAAAATCCAGCATACCCAGCTTCTCTGCCACAGAGTATGGCATCATACTTCCAGCAGCTCCTAAGTCGCACAAAGAGAGCGTCTAAAACTGTCCTCGAAGATAGAGCAATCAAGCACAAAGACTCCGGGGTCAGGCAGCTTCTTTGGGATCTTGTTCAGTAGCACCTCACTAATGTGTTGGGGAACTATAATCACCCAGTCTCTCAGCTCTTCATCTAAAGGCAGCATCCTGTTCAAATACCTCTGCACACATGGATGATATGGCAGATCATCAGAAGTTGGAATTTCTTCCAATTCTTCACCAATCTCCTCTAGCTTCTTAAGCTCTTCAATTTCCTGTTTAATCACTTCAGACACTGAGGAGTGTTGTCTAACAATCTGCGCAAAAATCTCCTGTTGAGAGATCTCAGAAACTCCAGGGAATAGGCGATCAAGCTCCAAGTCAGCATCTATGCCATTATCATCCGACAGGTCTGTCTGTTCACGACCTGCAACGACCGACACTAAGGGTGTGTCGATCGTTGCAACACTGTGTTCACAACTTTCACCCGAGAGTTTTTCTCCAAAATCCGAAAATTCTTCCTCCTCTACCAATTCAGCCGTACTTAGCTCAAATTTTTCACCTTGGTGAGACCCATCATTAATGTACACAGACCAGGATTTAATGTGGGTGTCTGCGACTCCTTTTCCCTTCATAGAACCTGAAATCTGATTCACCTGAGTATCCAGCTGCTTCATGTGAGTGTTCATAGACTCAAATTTTCCATTGAGATCCTCATATAAAGCATCAATCTTCTTGTTGCAGTCCACAGAAGTCTTGATCTGACTCTCCAGCAGCTGTTCCATCATTGTCTCCATCTTAGTCTCGAAAGCAGTGGGTGCAGGAGGTGTCTGATAAGATGAAGATCCGTAGGTTCTCTGAGCACTTTGTCCATAAGGCTTCTGAAAATTACTGGTCTGTCCAAAGCTTGAAGAGTTCTGATTGCCTGTGAAAGCACCCTTCTGTCCTCCACCGGAAAATATGTTCCCAGATTGATATCCAAATCTGTTTCCTTGGAAACCAGATCCTCCGATGTAATTCACATCTTCTTCCTGAGTGTCCTCCTCAGTCTGAATTACTTCTACTTCTTGAGTGAAATGGACAGCTTTCTTACCTGCTAGGAGATTGCAAACTGTGTCTAGCCTAGATCTAATATCAGCTATGTCAGAATTCTCTACACTTCCACCAGATTTCTTCCTCCTCTCATCCATAGTCTTGCAGCTGTTGCTGCCTATTAGATTCTCAATCAACTGCTTAGCTTGCGTAGGAGTCCTGGTGTTGAAGTTAGCATTACTGGAATTGTCCAGTGCAGACAGATATGGAAGATCTATGCCTCTGAAGAAAATGCCAATCAACTGAACTTCAGTGAATCCATGGTGTGGGCAGTCACGCTGATACTGCTTAAATCTCATCCATGCAGTCTTTAAAGGCTCCACAGCTCCTTGGGAAAAGGTGAGTATGTCTTGTCTGGACTGGTCTGAGCGCGCATCATCATAGAAGTGACGCAGGAACTCACTCTTTAAAGCTGCACAAGTAGTGTACTGAGCAGGTGCCAGCTGCTTTAGCCATGCACTAGCGTCTCCAGCAAGACTGTGCGGAAAGAGCTTAAGGAACAGATAGTCCGGGAAGACTCCATCATACTTCATGCCAGTGACTACGTCCTCAAACGAATCAATGTGGTCCATAGGCTGCTCCGTTGGGTAACCATGAAATGCATTCTGTCTCATCAGCGAGTAGTAGATGGTTTTGATCTCAAAATCATTCCTCTCAAAGGCAGGAAGCACTAAAGCTGACCGGTTTCTATGAAACTCATCCGGTCTGTTGTAGTCAGCTAAAGTCCTCTCATGGACAACCATCTGTCTACCTCGGGCCTGTCCTTGACCCTGGTTCTGCTCCTGTTGTTGTTGCTCAGGAGGATCAGGGATGACATTCCCTTCAGCATCAACCCTTTGCCAAGCAGCATTGTATGGGTTGTTATCTTGGTCCCTCAGGGTACCTTCAGCATCACGTACCAGAATCAAACGCTCTCGTACCATCCTTTCTCTTCTTTCTCTTCTGTTAGCTCTCTCTAAACGTCCAAGTTCTTCAAGTCCGAGATTAACTAAGCTCAAGTTCGGATTACTTCTAGTTTTCTGCGTCTGCATAAACTGTCTGTAATCGTCCAGCAACGACCGATGCTATCAGTGCAACGATCGATTCAATCTCAGAATCGCCTAGTGACGATCGACGCAAGGGATGCAACGATCGACGCAAGGCGAAAGTCGTACCTGCGACAGAAAGAAACAGAGAAAAAGTTAGCAGATTAAAAAAATAAAAACAAAAAAGAAAAAATAAAAAGAAAAATTTCTAGTAAAAACCCTAAATTCGGTCCTATCGAAGACTCAAAGAGTCCCCGGCAACGGCGCCAAAATCTTGATAGGTTCTAAGTTTTACCCTATTCTAAACTGCAAGTGCACAATATCGTCAAAGTAGTATATAGGGTTATCGAATCCACAGGGACACTTGGTCTCAATAGAATCAGAAACGTAGAGATTAATACTAGAAATAAAGCAAGTGGTGAATGAATTAAAAGCAAGGCAAGAAAGTAAACAGTAGCAAGTTGGTCGTGAAAGCAATAAACTAAAAGCGTCAAGCCTAGGGTGTTCTCAGGAAATCAGACAAGCAGACAAGTTAATCAGTCAGGATCAAATTAAACTCAGTTCTAGAACTCAAATCACGAAAATAGAATTAACCAAATCTCTTTGCGAAAATCCTCTAAGTCTAAGTGCAGTAACCCAAATCTCTTTGCAATTACTAACAGATTAAACTAGCATTAAGTTCAAGTTTGATATGTTCACAATTAAACTAAACCAAATCTCTTTGCGAATAATTTAATTGCTCAACCTAAATAGTTCAGATTCTAAAACACACTCTCGTATAGAATTTAGCAACCTAAGATCTAGATTCTAATTGATCAGGTTAGAACTAGCTTTAAGCACAATTTAGTTTGAAGAACATTCTAATCATATGAATCCTTAACTGAATTAAACAAGTCTAGCAAGTCATCAAACCCTAATGAGAAACCCTAAACTTAACTATGGATCTACTCAGACATGATTGATGAAAACATAATCATAGAAATAATAGATTGCATATAAAAAATTAAATAGATAAGGGGGTTCGAAATCTTCTCCAAAATAACTGAAGTACAGGATTAGATCAGCCCCGAAAGCTCTAAAAATCTCTTAGCTCTAAGTATGAAAACGTAAGTAAATTAAACACCAAAATCCTCTATATATAAGCTTAATCTCGGCTGGGGCTTCTGTGTAAATACTGGAACTATTCTGGGCCTCTTTGCAAATCTTCATAACTTGTTAAACCGACGCGTACGGCCCATCTCGCTAGTGTGTCGACCGATGCACAAGGTGTGTCGGTCGATGCTTGATCAATAAATCGGACAGTGAGTTAAGCTCTCGGCCAAAACGTCCCAAAAGTCCCAAAATGCTCCAAATATCTCCAATTAGCTCCAAACCTGATTAAACCTGTAAAAGACTCTAAACGAACACAAAAGACACTAAAAACACATCTATATCATGGTATAAAATGGGTAAAAACCATGATATATCAGTCCAACGGAGGCCCAATTCTTGGATCATAAATCCCACCGATTTTCCCTCTTTTTATCATCGGAATAGCCCAATCCACAATAAACGACGGCGAGTATCGTACGTCGATGGGTTTTCTCCCGCTGATTATCTCCAGCAACAAGATCCCGAAGCTGAACACATCCGTTTTGGTGCTTAATCTATCCGCCGTGACGTAATCTGGGTCAAGGTACCCCATTGTTCCCGCAGGCGGAGTCGATTTCACTTTCTGATCATCCGCATTGCATCTGATCGCCAAACCAAAATCCCCTAGCTTCGCGTTGAGGTTCTTATCCATCAACACATTCGCCGATTTAATGTCTCTGTGTATAATTGATGGCTCATGTGAGTGTAGCAACAGTACGGCCTTAGCTATCTGAAGAGCTATTTTGATTCTCTTCCCCCAGCTCGATATAGCTCCGGAATTCAAAGCTAAATCCGAGTGAATCACATCGTAGAGACTACCGTTCCCCATGAATTCCACAACGAGAAGAGGATCCTTGGAATTATCGGCGCTGAAACCCAGGAGATTCACGAACCTAGGGCTCTGGATCCTCGAGAGAATCTCGAATTCGTTATGGAATTCCCGGCTGATTTCCCTTGATCTCGAAGGTCTCTTGACGGCGACGAGACGGGAACCGATGACAGCCTTGTAGACGCTGCTGTGGCTTCCACGTCCGAGTAGATTGTTGACGGCGAATCCGTCTGTGGCAGCTTCAAGGTCGCGATGCAGAAAACGACACAGTTTGGGGCGGTCTTCAGGCGAAGGAGAAGTTTTGCTAGCGTTGGATCCGGAAGTGGATGCGGAAGATGAGACGGATATAGCTACGGCGGATCCTGTTGGGAATGTCCTGAAATCTACCGTACTATCTCTAGAAAGTATGATAAGTGTCGAGATCAGACATAAGTCATAAATACTGGGTGATCATGATGACTTGCTAGAGCCCGCTCATGATCTATAAGTTTAGGACTTATTACCAGTATTGTATGATCCCTAAGGGTCACACACCATAGCTAACGGGAAAGTTAAATGGAATTAATACGGTAAGATGCAAAGGCATTTACTGTATTTGTGAAGGATTATGGCGTTTGTTCAAGGTTTAATTCCCAAATTACAACCTAACACATAATCTTAAACAGATCTAGGTTCTTGCAAAACGAATCATAAAACCAACCAAACCTGGATCATTACCTTTCAGATTGCAGCGGATAATTGATGGTAATGATGAGATCAGTTAGAACAGATGAACAACCTGCTCCTCCTTCGGTATCCACACTCTTACAAGCCGGGATGGCTGCTAGACCAAAGAGATGGATCAGATCAGAAAGAGAGAGTTCAAGAGAGAGGCAAACTCGCGGCCACAAGGAGAAAAATCGCAAGCCTTAGGGTTTCGATTTCCTCCTCTCCCATTTAAATGGGCCCAAGTCATTTGACTAATGGCTCATTAATCATTTGGGCCCAAGACACAAATCAGGCAAAAGCCTGCATTTTGTCTGGCCCAATTCTCTGATTCAATACAGTAAATGCCACTGCATCTTACCGTATTTATTCCATTTAACTTTCCCGTTAGCTATGGTGTGTGACCCTTCGGGATCATACAATACTGGTAATAAGTCCTAAACTTATAGATCAAGAGCGGACTCTAGCAAGCCATCATGATCACCCAGTATTTATGACTTATGTCTGATCTCGACACTTATCATACTTTCTAGAGATAGTACGGTAGACTTCAGGACATTCCCAACAATCTCCCACTTGTACTGGAATCCTACACAGGACATTCCCAACAATCTCCCGATTGTACTAGAATCCTACATTCCCTAGTCCTTTTGTCTTAATATCTCGATCTGGCATAAGGCAAGATGCGTGTCATCCTTATATAGCCAGACCATGTTTATCGGAACAGATTTGATACTGACAATGCAAACGACTTGGGCAAGTCCGTTTGGGAATGGCCATTCTCTTACCAGCTATCAAATCTCCGATTGGCCTAGAGATATTACCTCCGTTAAACGGCAGGGACAAATCCCATCTTGTTCCATCACTATGAACTACACAATTCATAATACACCCAACCAAGGTCCGTATAGCTCCCAGTTACGAAACAGCGTTAGACAATGATCAAAGCGTATCACTCCATGTGCAGCCACATGCATGCGAACTCAGGTCTAAGGACTATACTCTATAGTCATATATGAGAACCTTTCATGACACAGATATTAATATCTTGTAGAGTTCTCATTTGCGGGCCATGTCCGGTCATATGTTCCCCTACATATACCTATGTGTCGACTTTGATGCCGCGCATCTATGACCCCTCGAAACTTGGTCATAAGTCTCAACACAATCTAGTCTCAACAGGTTGTTGGTGTTCTAATTTCAACAACCTTCGACTATGGACACTATGATTTATGTCATTTCGTTAAATATGGGGTTTCAGGATCAAGTCTACTCATGTACTTCGATGGCCCATATATAATGACATGAATCATTTTGGAACGATTATTTTATATCACAGTTAAAATAATCCAGAAATCATAGATTTCATAAACATAAAATATTATGTTTACATGAACCTTTCAAAACAACTAAGTAAAGCCCTTTACAAACTCCCACTGAAATTAAGACTACATCTTAGTTTCATTCATCCTACAGCTACAGTCCGCGACTCATGCTTAGGTCTAAGGAGTGGCTTTGTTAATAGATTAGCAACGTTCTCATTCGTTGAAACTTGCTTATCTACTTAACACCTCTGTCATTTATCTCACGGAATAGGTTATACCTACCCTCAAGGTGTTTGGACCTCTGATGTGCAGCTAGTCTCAACTACGCTGGGAATCACATCAAGTTCAGTGATGAACTTTACTTTCCAAACAACCTCTTTCGCCGCTTTACAGGCTGCGAAATGTTCAGCTTAATTCATGGAGTCAGCAACAGTGCCTTGCACCGCCAGACAGACACAAGATATAGCCGGACTGTGACCAGGAATTATCTTTGTCTATTGGAAACTTGCCTTTCAGACTCTATCGACTTGTAGCACCTCACTTTCTCCGTAAACCAAGAACTTATCCTTAGTATTCCTCAGATACTTTAGGATATTCTTTACGGCAATCCAGTGATTCTTTGCTGGATTTGACTGGTCTTTACTTGTCTTGCTTAACATTAAAGCAAGATCAAAACAAGTACGTGTCATGGCATACATGATAGATCCAATTGCCGATGCATATGGAATCCTATCCATGCATTCAAGCTCAGCAGATATCGTAGGATACTGTTTCTTGCTTAACGTATTGCCATGTGACATTGGCATAAAACCCTTCTTGGATTGCTGATTACGTGTAGGACTTTGTCAATTTAAGAATTCTGACTTTGTCCTACCAGCTCTTTTGGATCTATATCTTTAGATCCAAAATCCAAGAACATACGTGGCTTTACCCGTGTCAATCACAAAACCAACTCCCAAGCCAGTCCTTTACTGACTGCAACATTGGGACGTTATTTCCGAGAATCAGTATGTCATCGACATACACTATGAGAAATGCAATGTCGCTCCCACTAATCTTTTAGTAAACGCACAGTTCCACTTCGTTCCTGTTCAAGTCAAAACCTTGACTACTTCAACAGAACGAAGATTCCAACTCCGATATGTTTGCTTCCATCCATGAATGGATCAATGAAGCTAACTTACACATAGTGTAATTTTTCGGAGTCCGGGCTCACTTTCGCTTTTGTGAATTTCGCAGGTTCGTCACTTTCAATGATCATCAGATCATGGCAACTTTCAATGATCATCAGGTTCAACTAATGACGAGAAATCACTCTCGGATTAGTGACTGATTCATTCAGATCTGCGAACTTCAGGCTCTACAGGTGTAGATTCTACAGAAATTCTGTAAATCCATCCGCTGCTCTCCCTTAATAGATTGAGCAGCCTCCTGTATTTCTCGAATTTCTTCGAGTTATACTTTTACTCCCACTGTTCTTCTTGGAAAATAACTTCCCTTCTTAGAAAACAGAATGGACGTAAAAGTAACAAGCCTTGGTTTCCCTAGGACAACCAGTGAAGTAGCACAACTACAAATACTCAGTAAAGACGAATTTGGATCGATTCCAATCCACATTTACGTGGTGTCTTTCAACTGATATTGGTGGAACTATTTCAGCGTAAACTTAGATATTTCTAGAGCGTTATTCTTAAAGAATATCATGGAAGATTCGTGTGACTCATCTTTAATCATTTCTAATAAGATCTGATTCTTTCTCACAGAAATACCTCAAGGTTTTCAGGAGAATTGAGCTGTGAAACGACTTCACACTCATTCAGATGATCACACCATTAATGACTCAAGTATTCTCACTCGTGATCTAATCCAGAGTCTTAATATTTCTGTCACTCAGATTCTATACCTCATTCTGGAACTCTTTCGACCATGTCAAAGAATTCCGACTTGTGTCTCATCAAATGAACACATTCTTACTCACTGAAGTAATCAGTAGAGACAATGAAGTACAGGAAATTTTCTCTGGCATTACTGCTCATCGGACCACATACATGAGTATGTTCAATCTCCAATAAGCCTTTGGGCCGTTCTCTAGCTCGGCTAAGATGGGCCCTTTGTCTTTTGGTCCAGTAAGCAGAATTCAAGTCTCATAAGATATCCATTCAAATGAGCCCAAAAGTCCATAACTATGGGGTTTCTGAATCCGACTTACTCTTTGACCAAAACATTTATGCCAAGAAAAATCAGGTTTAATTCATCAGATTTAAACCAATTCGGTATTTATGTTACATTTAGGCACTCTTTGGTTTAATATATAAAACCCATTCCTTGAATAGGGTGCTACAATTAACATTTCATTAAGATCAAAAGAACAAAACTTGTCTTTATCAAAATGAAAAACATTCAAATTCTTTACAAGAAAATGAAAGACAACTCTGCTTAAAGCAGGTACATTGTAGCAATTATTAATACAAAACCATGCCTCAAAGGCATCTACAAGTGAAAACCCTACGGCTGAGGCAGCATCCATAGCTCCTTCCAGACATGAAGTTCCACTTGCCCTTCCTTCAACGTTCTACTGTTGCTCAGGCTCTGCATATTATTACAAATATCAGTGCCACAACCAGTATCCAATACCTATAAGGTATAACTTGAAGTAATAACATGAATACCTGAGGAAGTAGTCTCATACATCGACTTCAACTCCTCATAATCTTCCATGAATTTAATGCAATCTCTCTTCCAATGCCCAGTCTCTTTACAGTAGCAGCACTTACCAACGTAAGAGGTATCTGACTCGGGCTCAGAAGACACACGCTTGCCATGATTCAAAATCTGGACAACTTTGTCTTCACCCTTGTCAGCATTAGGTTTAGTAAACCTACCCTTCTCATTTATGAGATTGTACAGGGTACTCTTTACGTTTGGCTCAACTGTCTTGAGCATATCATGCAGTTCAGTCAACGTCTTCGTTAAGCCTTTCTTGATATAGTTCCTTACGAACTTATCATAGCTTGACGGCAGTGACTGCAGAATGATCTCAGTTGCCAATTCCTGGCTAACTGGATAATCCAGTTTCCTCAGGTTATCAATGTAACCCATCATTTTACTGACATGAGGACTTACTGGATGATCATTTGGTAGCTTGCAGCTAGTGAGAGATTTAACCAACTGGTATCTCTCCACTCTTACCTGCTCCTGAAATTTCAATTTCAGGCTGCTGATCATCTCTATTGGCGACTCCATGTTCTCATATTGCTTCAGCAAATCTGAGTCCATGGTAGCCAACATCAGACCACGCACATCTACCGCATAATTATAATGCTTATTCCAAGCATTATATACTGCATGAGAGGCATTGGACCCGATCCTCACGGGGAGAGCTCTCTCAAGGACATAGTCCTTTCTCTCCTGCCTGAGGACTAGCCTCAGGTTCCCCGACCAAGTCAAGAAATTTGATCCGTTCAGTTTGTCCATCTCAAGGACAGACCGGATCGAGAAAGTGTTTTGATTGTTTGTGCTCGTCATAGCTGAAATTTAGAGATAAAAAGAGTTTTAGTTATTTAGTTCATAAAAGAGTAATCTTAATAACTTATAAGAAAACTCGCATTGCATTCAAAATTTCTTTGTTTAACCTCATAAGAATGCAATGATTCCGAGACCCATGTTCAGCTAAAACCAAAGTGGGCCACTGGCCGTCACCCGGAATTAGCTTTACTTGGTAAGCATACACACAGCTAGTTATAACCAATAACTCTCGGTTGTGAATTGGGCCCAAGGCCCAATACACCAGATGTCTCAAGGCCCGGGACTCCCGATGGCCCAGTCAAGGAAACCAATCTCTTACAGCCAAATAATCACTAAAGTCTGGGACTCCCAATGAAATTAGTGTCTATATACTACTTTACTTACGCGAAAACAGACACCTCACACTGTAAGCCATATCTGTAATCGAATAAGCGTTAAGTAGCTGACAAGATTGGAAAGACATCCAAGCTTGATATTGTTTTTGAGGATTTTTAAGTTTTATTTCCAAAAATAGAAGATTACTATTTTGGGAAACTTTCTTATTTTAGAAACTTTCTAAATTTAGTAACTTACTAAAAATAGAAATTTCTAATTTAATATTTTATTAAATATTTTGGGTTGGGTCACAAATTATAGGCCCAATTCTTGGCCCAAGACCATAGAATTCCAGTTGGCCCAATAATTTGACATAACCGATCCGGTTTATTAATTCTGGTCCAAGACCAAATTAACTATCAAAACCATCGGTTATTTACTAAACCAGACCAGCTCTAAATTATTTGGTCCAACCAAATCAAACTTAGACCAGCCTTCGGTTTAGGTTAAAATTCAATTTTGAATTTCAATCCGGTTTAACCAGAAATTAAATAATACCATGTATTAAATAATTTCCAGCAAACCGCGATTCGGGTTAACCGCTTGAACCACCAATTAAATTGGATCGGTTCAGTTAAATCCAAAACCGGGAAGAAATACCTAGTGTTTTAGCCAATTTGATTTAACTTGCGGTTTAAGGCTTTAAACACACAATTAACCGCCAATTAAATGGACCGGTTTAATCGGTGTGGTTTTGGGCAACGAACCGCGAAGCTCGGTTTAACCGATTGACTATTCGCGGGACGTAAAAATTTAACGGGCCAAACGATCGGATCCATGATCGGATCATGGACCCACGATCCAATCCGGCCCATTAACGCATGATCCGTTACACGGCCTTACGATCAATTGATCGATCTCGTCCCAAACGATCACACGGCCTATGATCACGATTGCCGCTTGGTGCGTGATCCATGATCGACCGAAAACCGTGGGACTAACGGTTCGGCTCTCACGATCGTGATCACACCACCAACGATCCAAGCTCCACGATGATTGATCAAGCGAATTGTGATAGACCACAAAACACATGATCGATCGATCCTACTTGCGATACAATCAATCGTCGGCTATCGAGCATCAAGGCCGATTCGCTTATGGACATGATCGCATAGAACATGCGATAGGCTCATGTGATCCGATACTACACGGCACATGCTATCGACGGCTTCAAATCAAGCCTTAGGTCGATCAATTGCATCCATCACACGATCACGTGATCCATATGCGATTAGGGCAATAAGGTTTTAATCAATTTTTATTCCTTAATTGATTCAAAAACCATTAAAATCATATGATCCAAATTACAAGAAACTAATAACCTGGCTCTGATACCACTGAAGGATTATGGCGTTTGTTCAAGGTTTAATTCCCAAATTACAACCTAACACATAATCTTAAACAGATCTAGGTTCTTGCAAAACGAATCATAAAACCAACCAAACCTGGATCATTACCTTTCAGATTGCAGCGGATAATTGATGGTAATGATGAGATCAGTTAGAACAGATGAACAACCTGCTCCTCCTTCGGTATCCACACTCTTACAAGCCGGGATGGCTGCTAGACCAAAGAGATGGATCAGATCAGAAAGAGAGAGTTCAAGAGAGAGGCAAACTCGCGGCCACAAGGAGAAAAATCGCAAGCCTTAGGGTTTCGATTTCCTCCTCTCCCATTTAAATGGGCCCAAGTCATTTGACTAATGGCTCATTAATCATTTGGGCCCAAGACACAAATCAGGCAAAAGCCTGCATTTTGTCTGGCCCAATTCTCTGATCCAATACAGTAAATGCCACTGCATCTTACCGTATTTATTCCATTTAACTTTCCCGTTAGCTATGGTGTGTGACCCTTCGGGATCATACAATACTGGTAATAAGTCCTAAACTTATAGATCAAGAGCGGACTCTAGCAAGCCATCATGATCACCCAGTATTTATGACTTATGTCTGATCTCGACACTTATCATACTTTCTAGAGATAGTACGGTAGATTTCAGGACATTCCCAACAATTTGTATAGAGAATTGGGCCAAGACAAAAACGGGCTTTTTTGTCTGATTTGTGTTTTGGGCCCAAAAGCCTAATAGGCCATTAGTTAATAACTTGGGCCCATATAAGGCAAGAGGGAGGCGCCAGAAACCCTACCTCTTCTGCAAGTTTCTGAGCTGTGCCGTCCTCTCTCTCTCTGTGATTTTCCACCTCGGTCTAGCAGCCTGATCCGTAGCTTGTAAGCGTGTGGATACCTAGGAGGAGCCGGTGATAATCTGCTCTAAGTGATCTCGTCATTACCAATCAATCCGCTGCACTCTAAAAGAGGTAATGATCCTGATCTGTTTGATTCAACTGCAAATCACCTAGATCTGAGTTATGTGTGCTAGGTTGTAATATGTGAATTAAACCATGAACGAACACATAATCCTTCAGTGGTATCAGAGCCAGGTCATTAGGTTTTTGCTGTTTGGATCGAATTTTGACTTTGCTTAATAATCAATCATAAGCGATCTCAAATACTTGTTAAAATCAGAATCGTTTTTGTTATAATGAACGTGAGCGATTTGTTAAGGTTGATCAATGTTGACTTTGAGAAGCGATTTGATTGATAATTAACAAGTCAATATTAAGCAATTGAAACGAATTGGTTTGTTATTGTGATCATAATCAAATTGTCTTGAATTGTATTGGATAAAACAAAAGCTTTTTGAATTTCGATCACATGTGATCTTTGTAGAATCATAACAAACGATTTTGTTGTTGTTGAATAATTAATTATTTAATTATTTAATTATTGTATGGTTTAAGCCGTTAACCCAAATCGCGGTTTGCTGGAAATTATTTAATACAATTGGTATTATTTAATTTCTGGTTAAACCGGATTTAAAATTCAAAATTGAATTTTAACCTAAACCGAAGGCTGGTCTAAGTTTGATTTGGTTGGACCAAATAATTTAGAGCTGGTCTGGTTTAGTAAATAACCAGTTGGAGTTAGTAGTTAATTTGGTCTTGGACCAGAATTAATGAACCGACTCGGTTATGTCAAATTATTGGGCCAATTGGAATTCTGTGGTCTTGGGCCAAGAATTGGGCCTATAATTTGTGACCCATCCGAAAACTTTAATAAAATATTAAATTAGAAATTTCTATTTTTAGTATATTTCTAAATTTAGAAAGTTTCTAAAATAAGAAAGTTTCCCAAAATAGTAATCTTCTATTTTTGGAAATAAAACCTAAAATCCTCAAAACCAATATCAAGCTTGGATGTCTTGCCCAATCTTGTCAGCTACTTAACGCTTATTCAATTACAGATATGGCTTACAGTGTGAGGTGTCTGTTTTTGCGTAAGTAAAGTAGTATATAGTCACTAATTTCATTGGGAGTCCCAGACTTTAGTGATTATTTGGCTGTAAGAGATTGGTTTTCTTGACTGGGCCATCGGGAGTCCCGGGCCTTGAGACATCTGGTGTATTGGGCCTTGGGCCCAATCCACAACCGAGAGTTATATGGTTATAACTAGCTGTGTGTATGCTTACCATGTAAATCTAATTCTGGGTGACGGCCAGTGGCCCACTTTGGAATTAGCTGAACATGGGTCTCGGAATCATTGCATTCTTATGAGGTTGAACAAAGAAATTTTGAATGCAATGCGAGTTTTCTTATAAGTTTTTAAGATTACTCTTTTATGAACTAAATAACTAAAAACTATATTGTCTCATAATTTCAGCTATGTCAAGCACAACAACACAAAACACTTTCTCGATCCGGTCTGCCCTTGAGAAGGACAAACTGAACGGATCAAACTTCTTGAACTGGTCCAGGAACCTGAGACTTGTGCTCAGGCAGGAGAAGAAGTCTTATGTCCTTGAAAGAGTTCTCCCCCCTAGACCTGCGAATAATGCCGCGCAATCTGTGAAGAATGCATATGATACGCATTCTTCAGATGCAAATGACGTGGTTTGCCTAATGTTGGCGACAATGGCTCCCGAATTGCAGATGCAGTGGGAAGGCCTGAATTGTCCCATGGAACTGATGGCAAACCTGAAAGCGTTGTTTCAGGAGCAGGCTCGTACAGAGAGATTCCAAACAGTAAAGAATCTCTTGGACTGTAAAATGGCTAAGGATGCAGCAGTGAGTCCACATGTTCTGAAAATGATGGGTTATCTCGATCATTTGACTAGACTCGACTGTCCTATAAGCCAAGAGCTTGCTTGTGATATCGTTCTGCAGTCTCTTACTCCTGCATATGACCAGTTCATCTTGAACTATAATATGCATGGGTTGATAAAGACTTTGCCTGAGCTACATGGTATGCTCAAGACTGCAGAACCTAATCTGAAGAAGGCCAAGGAACCATCTGTACTCATGGTGCAGAAGGGCAAGGGTTTCAAGAAATCCGCTGCAGACAAGGGAAAGGGCAAGGCAGTCGAAAAGGCCAAGCCCAAGCCCGTGTCTAAAGCTGGGCCTTCTGATATCTGTCACTTTTGCAAAGAGGCAGGGCATTATCGCAGGGACTGTAAGAAATACCAGGAAAGTCTGAAGAAGAAGAAGAAGTCCTTTGAGACTACTAATTCAGGTATTTTTGTTATTGAAGTAAATACTACTACTTCTGATAATACCACTTGGGTATTAGATACTGGATGTGGGGCTCATATTTGTACTAATATGCAGGCGCTCAGCAACAGTAGAAGGTTAAAGCAAGGGCAAGTAGAGTTGCGGGTTGGAAATGGAGCGAAGGTTCCAGCACTAGCCGTTGGCACTTACTTGTTGTCTTTACCTTCTGGATTGATTTTAGAACTTGAGAATTGTTATTTTGTACCTGCTATAAGCAGAAATATCATTTCAGTTTCATTATTGGATTTGCAAGGATTTGATTTTTCTATTAAGAATAAATTGTGTTCCTTTAATCTCAATAATATGTTCTATGGCTGTGCCCCTCTTATTAATGGGTTGTACATGCTGGATCAATCTGCTCCAGTATATAACATTAATACAAAACGGTTCAAATCTAACGAAGAAAATGAAACGTTTCTCTGGCATTGTCGTTTGGGGCACATTAGTGAGAAACGCGTCAAGAGGCTCCATTCAAATGGACTCTTGGGCTCATTTGACTTTGAGTCTTGTGAGAAATGCGAATCTTGCCTAATGGGCAAAATGACACGGGCCCCTTTCAACAAACCCACAGAAAGGGCCAGTGAACTATTGGGCCTGGTACATACTGACGTGTGTGGCCCAATGTCCACAAATGCTAGAGGAAACTATCAGTACTTCATTATATTCACTGATGATTTTAGTAGATATGGATATGTCTACTTGATGAAACATAAGTCGGAAACCTTTGAAAAGTTCAAAGAATTCCAGAATGAAGTACAGAACCAGCTTGGTAAAAGTATTAAGGCTCTTAGGTCGGACCGAGGAGGAGAATTCTTGAGCCAGGAATTTCGTGATCATCTGAGTGAGTGTGGGATCATCTCCCAACTCACACCTCCTGGAACACCTCAGTGGAATGGTGTGTCTGAGAGAAGGAATCGGACATTGTTAGATATGGTCCGATCCATGATGAGTCACACAGACCTTCCTATATCCCTTTGGGGATATGCTTTGCTGACCGCAACGTTCACACTGAACAGAGTGCCATCAAAAGCAGTAGCAAAGACACCATATGAGTTATGGACTGGAAAAGCTCCAGCAATGTCTTTTCTCAGAATTTGGGGTTGTGAAGCCTATGTCAAAAGATTAATCTCAGACAAGCTTACACCAAAATCTGACAAATGCTACTTCATTGGTTATCCTAGGGATACCAAGGCTTATTACTTCTATCTGCGATCCGAGAACAAGATCTTTGTTGCTCGGGATTGCACTTTTCTTGAGAGGGAATTTCTCTCTAAGAAAGATAGTGGGAGTAAGGTACAACTTGATGAAATTCAAGAAGGACAGGAACCTGTTCAACCTAATGAGGAAGAACAGCAGGATGAATTACATGAAGTTGTAATAGAACCTGAACCTGCAGTACCTGAAGTTCGAAGATCCGGAAGGATCCGTCACGAACCCGATAGATATCAGGGATTCCTCGTGACTAATTGCCATGATCTTTTGATCATTGACGGTGATGAACCCTCGAACTTTGCAGAAGCCATGATGGGCCCTGACTCCTTAAAGTGGCGTGAAGCCACTGAATCCGAGATGGACTCCATGTCTATCAACCGAGTGTTTACACTGGTTGATTTACCCGCTGGTGCAAAAGCCATCGAGTATAAATGGATCTTCAAGAAGAAGATTGACATGGATGGAAATGTCCAGATTTACAAGGCCAGGTTGGTGGCAAAAGGTTTCAAGCAAATTCATGGTATAGACTATGATGAAACCTATTCACCAGTGGCCATGATGAAATCAATTCGGATTCTCCTAGCAACTGCCGCTTATTATGATTATGAGATTTGGCAGATGGATGTGAAAACCGCCTTCCTGAATGGAATCTTGGAGGAGGATGTGTACATGACACAGCCTGACGGTTACATTGATCCTAAGAATGCTGGGAAAGTATGCAAGCTTCACAAATCTATTTATGGATTGAAGCAAGCATCGAGGAGTTGGAATCTTCGTTTTGATGAAGCAATAAAGAACTTTGACTTCATCAGAAACCAAGAGGAACAATGTGTGTATAAGAAAACTAGTGGGAGCAAAGTGGCGTTTCTTATCCTATATGTCGATGACATATTGCTTCTTGGAAATGATATTCCAATGCTGAAGTCTGTTAAAGACTGGCTGGGAAGTTGTTTTTCCATGAAGGACATGGGTGAAGCCGCGTATGTTCTTGGAATCCGAATCTTTAGAGACAGATCTAAAAAGCTGATTGGACTTTGTCAAGATGCTTATATAGATAAAATCCTGCATCGATTCGGAATGGATAAATCCAAGAAGGGGTTCACGCCAATGATACATGGTGCTACACTAAGCAAGGATCAGTGTCCTAAAACACCTGATGAGCTTAAGCGCATGAGTAGGATTCCTTATGCTTCGGCTATAGGATCTATCATGTATGCCATGATCTGTACTCGTCCTGATGTTGCTTATGCACTAAGCATGACGAGTAGGTACCAGTCTAATCCAGGTGAGAATCACTGGATTGCCGTAAAGAATATCCTGAAGTATTTGAGGAATACTAAGGATAAGTTCTTGGTTTACGGAGGAAGTGAAGTGCTTGAAACCAGTGGATTCACGGATGCAAGTTTTCAGACAGATAAAGATGATTTCCGGTCACAGTCTGGTTACATCTTCTGTCTGAATGGCGGTGCAGTAAGTTGGAAGAGCTCCAAGCAGAGCACCGTGGCAGATTCCACAACTGAAGCTGAATACATCGCTGCTTCAGAAGCTGCGAAGGAAGGAGTTTGGATGAGGAACTTCATGATTGAACTCGGTGTATTCCCAAATGCTACAGAGCCACTAGCACTGTATTGTGACAACAATGGTGCAATTGCTCAAGCTAAGGAACCGAGACATCATCAGAAATCCAAACACATTATGAGAAGGTATCACCTGATTCGTGATATAGTGAATAGAGGTGAAGTGATGGTCAGCAGAGTTCCCACTGATGAGAACGTGGCTGACCCATTGACAAAGCCACTCCCGAGACCTAAGCACGAGTTGCACACTGCTGCTGTAGGAATTAGAGATATTCAAATGTAATCTCTTTTTGAGTGGGAGTTGTGAGGGCTTTATTTTAGTTATTTTGATTGGTTCATGTAAACATTTTTAATGTTAATGAAATTTTATTTCTGGATTATTTTTAACTGTGATATAAAATAATCGTTCCAAAATGATTCATGTCATTATATATGGGCCATCGAAGTACATGAGTAGACTTGATCCTGAAACCCCATATTTAACGAAATGACATAAATCATAGTGTCCATAGTCGAAGGTTGTTGAAATTGGAACACCAACAACCACTTGAGACTAGATTGTGTTGAGACTTATGACCAAGTTTCGAGGGGTCATAGATGCGCGGCATCAAAGTCGACACATAGGTATATGTAGGGGAGCATATGACCGGACATGGCCCGCTGATGAGAACTCTACAAGATATTAATATCTGTGTCATAAGAGGTTCTCATATACGACTATAGAGTATAGTCCTTAGACCTGAGTTCGCATGCATGTGGCTGCACATGGAGTGATGCACTTTGATCATTGTCTAACGCTGTTTCGTAACTGGGAGCTATAAGGACCTTGGTTGGGTGTATTACAAAGTGTGTAGTTCATAGTGATGGAACAAGATGGGATTTGTCCCTGCCGTTTAACGGAGGTAATATCTCTAGGCCAATCGGAGACTTGATAGCTGGTAAGAGAGTGGCCACTCCCAAACGGACTTGCCCAAGTCGTTTGCATTGTCAGTATCAAATCTGGTCCGATAAACATGGTCTGGCTATATAAGGATGACACGTATCTTGCCTTATGCCAGATCGAGATATTGAGACAAAAGGATTAGGGAATGTAGGATTCCAGTACAAGTGGGAGATTGTTGGGAATGTCCTGAAATCTACCGTACTATCTCTAGAAAGTATGATAAGTGTCGAGATCATACATAAGTCATAAATACTGGGTGATCATGATGACTTGCTAGAGCCCGCTCATGATCTATAAGTTTAGGACTTATTACCAGTATTGTATGATCCCTAAGGGTCACACACCATAGCTAACGGGAAAGTTAAATGGAATTAATACGGTAAGATGCAAAGGCATTTACTGTATTTGTACAGAGAATTGGGCCAAGACAAAAACGGGCTTTTTTGTCTGATTTGTGTTTTGGGCCCAAAAGCCTAATAGGCCATTAGTTAATAACTTGGGCCCATATAAGGCAAGAGGGAGGCGCCAGAAACCCTACCTCTTCTGCGAGTTTCTGAGCTGTGCCGTCCTCTCTCTCTCTGTGATTTTCCACCTCGGTCTAGCAGCCTGATCCGTAGCTTGTAAGCGTGTGGATACCTAGGAGGAGCCGGTGATAATCTGCTCTAAGTGATCTCGTCATTACCAATCAATCCGCTGCATTCTAAAAGAGGTAATGATCCTGATCTGTTTGATTCAACTGCAAATCACTTAGATCTGAGTTATGTGTGCTAGGTTGTAATCTGTGAATTAAACCATGAACGAACACATAATCCTTCAGATCCGGCCTTGCACGAGAGATAACCCATCGAGTCGAGAGAATATACACCGAAGAAGAAGAAAGGGAAAGGTATCGATATGGAGTCTGGTGGCGTGAGATGTCATTTTCGTAATTAAGGGACTTTATTTTGATTAGACTCGAAGAAGTGGACGAGTCACGATTTTTTTCTGTCTTCTATTCTATTGCTGAATATGTTTTTTCCTTTAATTATCTCAAAGTTGCCCTTCGAATTTATCATCACTCCATTTCGTACCCAATAAATGTTACCTTTATCAATTTACACCCCACTCTTAAACTTATATGGCAACAACTTTATGGCATGATCTCTACCCACAAGCATCAGGCAGGCAGGTTACTTAGATGGATGGGATCCGATCATCGGCCTTTGTTAGTTTGTACTGACAATGAACAATGGAAGGGCAAAAGGTTATTCAAATATAAAAACATATGGAGATTCTGTCCGGAAGTTAAAGAAGTAGTGGCAGAAGCATGGAGATCTCAATGCCAGGATATACCTCCGTAGAACTTTGCAAAGACGATCACTCTATGTAGGGATGCCTTGGCCAAATGGAAAAGATGCCATGCTTTAAACTCAAGAAAGCAAATCGAGGATCTACAAATTCAACTTCATAATGCGTATAACTCTACATCCCTTAATTATGATCTTATTGACAATCTAAAGTCCCAACTCTTAAATGCTTACAGATATGAAGAAGAATTTTGGAAGGTCAAGAGCGGAGTTACTTGGATGTGTTGTGGTGATAAGAATACAAAATTCTTTCACGCAAAAAACAAACAAAGAAGAGCACATAATTCCATTGTAACACTAGAGGATCAGCAAGGAAATCAATATGATGGGCAAGATCAGGATCCAAACACTCATGAGAGACTACTTTCAACAACTATTTACCTCTCCTGGTACGTGTATCTCTCCAGAAATCCTTGATGTTATACCATGCTTAGTTACTCTAGACATAAATACAGATTTAACTAAGCCTTTAGAAATGAAAAAGGTTAAGCAAGCTGTCTTTAGTATACATCCAGAAAAATCCCCAGGTCCAGATGGCATGAGTGCAGCCTTTTATAGACATCACTGGGAAACCAATGAAGAGAAAATTTTCGAGTTTGTTAACCTATTTTTCACTACGGGGTATCTACAAAAAGACCTAAACCATACTCATATATGCCTCATTCCGAAAAGGAGTCACCTACAACTTTAAAGGATTTCAGACCTATTAGTCTATCCAATGTTGCTTATAAAGTTATTTCAAAAGTTCTAGCTAATAGGTTAAAGGGTTGGCTTCATCTTCTAATTTCAGAAAACCAAACGGCCTTTATTCATAATAGACTCATTACTGATAACCTGTTAATATGCCATGAGATGATCCACTCATAACAGACTAGAAGGCATAAAGAAGATTATATGGCTGTTAAATTAGATATCACTAAAGCGTTTGATAAAGTGGAGTGGTCTTTTCTGGATGCAGTAATGGAAAGAATGGGATTCAGCTCAAAATTGAGAGAATGGATAATGAAGTGCGTCAGCTCTGTTTCCTATAGCATTCTGTGCAATGGTGTTCCTACAAGGAGAATATATCCACAGAGAGGTATCAGACAAGGAGATCCTATTTCTCCGTATCTTTACCTTATATGTACTGAAGGCTTATCAAGACTATTACAGTCTAATATTTTAAAGAAAGTACTAAGTGGGTATCAAGCCTCAAAGGGAGCACCTAAGATTTCTCATCTGTTATTTGCAGATGACTCTCTCTTATTCACCAAGGCTACGATCAAAGATGCACAGGAAATCAAGAGGAACCTCAAAGTCTATGAAAGTGCATTTGGACAGCAAGTTAATTACCTGAAGTCAGCCTTATTATTCAGCAAAGGTACTAATTCTCAAACCATTTCTCAGGTATCCAAAGTACTAGAAATACAACAAACAAGTAAATTTGGAAAATACCTAGGATTACCTGATTATATAGGACGAAATAGAGTTGATACATTTCAATTCCTAAAACAAAAGATAAATAAAAAAATCAATAGCTGGTATACAAAGCTACTCTCTCCAGCAAGAAAAGAGGTCCTGCTTAAATCAGTTATTACAGCCATTCCAGCTTATGCAATGAGCTGTTTTAGAATTCCTCAAAAAATCTTATCATCCTTAATGAAAAATATAAGAAGATTTTGGTGGTCAACTTCCCTTGATAAACATAAAATTCCTTGGGTTGCTTGGGATAAGATGGTTAATGCCAAGAATAAAGGAAGATTAGGAATAAGCGATCTAAAGGTTTTTAACATAACTTTGTTAGCTAAACAAGGCTGGCGTTTGCTTACACAACCTAATTCCTTGTTGGCAAAAGTGTATAAAGCAAAATACTACCCAAGGAAAAAAAAATTTACAAGTAGCTCAAGCTAGGAGAAGTAGTTATGCATGGAGTAGCATTATTGCCTCGCAAAATTTATTGAAACATGGTATTTTCTGGAAAGTTGGTACAGGACAATCTATTAATGCTTGTAGAGATCCTTGGTTACCAATAAACCCTCCTAGACCTCCTAAACTAAAACAGAATGGCTTTGTTCCCAAATTTAAAGTGTCTAATCTTTTCATTCCAGGAACAACATCATGGGACCTGCAAAAGCTTCAAGAATGGGTTCACCCGGATGATATCAAAGAGATTCAGAAGATCCGTGATGAGGACATCAAGTCATCATCAATCAAGGAGCATGGAGAGGACATAAATCAACCAACCAAGATCCTTGGAGAGAAGCAGTTTGAGCCCATCAGAGACATATGTACCTGTCTTAGAGCATATCTACCCAACCAGGAAGACTTAAGCAACAAATCAACCTGTTCCAGAAACTTAACTCATCAAGGAATCATCACGAAGTGGAAGTGTTTCAAAATCATTCCAGATGAAGAAGATATGCAAGTTACAACTCAGACGATTTCCAAGGAACTCGCTGGAGACCAACTGTCACTTATTGGAGAGTACAGATCGGACCAGGATGAATCAAGTTCTAAACCAACTTGTTTTGGAAACCTTACTCAACAGAGGTTAAGTGAGAATTGGATTCGGTTCAAAAAGAATTATGGTTTAAAAGTTATTAAACTTCTAAACCAGGCAATGCTACACTTTCCTTATTTGGAGTCTCACAAGTTTGGTCAGCATCAAACATACTATGGCAACCAGGAGAGTTTGATAAACTTATAGAAACACCTCTATACACCCTACTTCAGAGGATTAGGCGAATCCTCTCATTTCTCTACCTTCCCAAGCTTTCAAGATACAAGCTAACGGCTACTTTCCTTGTTTGGACAGATTTCCACTTAATGCTTCAACAGCTAGTTTCTCATTCAATTCCATTGATTTTATTCTCTTTTTAGACCATAGATATGATGTATTTTGAGCCCATATAAGCTCACATTCGTTCTCATTGTAAGACACCTTTGATCATTGAATTTAGTAAAGTATCTTGTTTTCTTTCAAAGACCGAGTTCTTGAGAGATTGTTCTTATCTTTAGATTACTAAGTGTGTGATTCACTTTGAGTCTATAGAAACCCACTGTTTTAAGAGTTTTGAGTGATTCAATACTCTTAGGCGTGCCATTGATTGAGTGAGTCAATCTCCTTCATCATCCATCTCTATCATCGCTTCCACCTTCCGCGAGATTAAGCTTGGAATCTCTTGGTCATTGAGTGATCATAAGTTGGAGTGATTCCAATCTTGCATCATTTGGTATCAGAGCTTCAAAAGCTCCTATCTATCCAGGTTGTATTTCTTCAACCTTTATCTCTTTTTATTTTCAATTTTGAAATTTCTCTTCATCTAAATAAAAAAAATCAAAAAAACTGTGTTTGTTTGTTTAATTTGTTTAATAAAACCAAAAAAAAAAAAACTATAAAATTGTTTTGCTTTGTCTTCCTATTGCTTTTGTTCTATTTTCAACGAAAACTCAAAAAAAAAAGGATTTGCTTGTTTCAAGTTTTGTCGTATTTCACTATCTTCTTCATTTTCCTTTTCAACATTTTTTTTCTTCTTGAGCCTAGAAGGGATTCTGAGTTTGTCTTCTTTAGTGTCCAGGTATAAAAAAAAAATCCTTAAGACATGAGCCAGCAAGCCATCTTGGACATGATCAATACAATTCAAACCACACTTTCATCGTGTGACAAATCCTTAGATCGAATTGAGCGAGATCGATTGGTAGAAGAGAATGGATATGAAGAAATTGAACCGAAACCACCTGACCACCAATGGAGAAATACAAGACGAGCTGAAAGAAGACCACCAAATATCGCGCAAAAAATTCCAAGGAGTTCCCTAGCCCGAACCACATTTCGAGCCACCATCAAATCCAAAATCAGGTTATGTTTATATGATGGTTATGAATATTATGGGCCTAAATCTTTTGAGTTTTCAGGAAAAGGAGAAGATTACCTACAATGGGAGAAAAACATGGAAAAATACTTTAGGTGTTATGCCATTCCCACCGATTACAAACTTTCCATCTCTCTTGGACAACTCACGGGTGAAGCTCTAAAATGGTGGGAGAAAGAAGAGTATGAACGATGGTACTATAAGGAGCCAAGGATCAGAACGTGGGAGAGTTTAAAATGGAGTATGTGGGAGATATATTCACCACAGAGTCTTGCAAAATCCAGAAAAACCACTTACCTTCAAAACGAACCAAGCGGAGAAGACCCGATTTCTAGATGTGTGCAAAACAAAAGCTCCAAACATGTCAAGGATCAAGGTAAGTGCTCTGCTCCTAAAAGTTTGTTAGAGCTGATATGTTATAGGTGTCACCAAGGAGGTCATTTTGCTGTAACATGCCCAACTAGAAAATTGGTAATCCACACATCTCTAGAACCTAAAACGAATAACCACGAAGAAAGGGATAACCAAGTTAGATCCGATTTTAATTCTTCCAATTCTAGTATCATGCAATTAGCCTCGTCTGTTTGTGACAATAAAAAGGACATTTTAATACACTTGTCTAGTTCCAAAAGTGTTGAGAAAGTTCCAGGCGCTAAGGATATCATTACGGATCAAGAAGAAGCTTCCACAATGGAGAAAAAGATGTCGGACCAAGATCATACCATGGAGAACAAAGAAGACCACCAACCAACACAAGGAGGGTCCAAACACTTACAGCTCAAATCAACCAGTCAGAAGCATGGCAGAGAAGTCATTGGTTCATTTCTGATCAAGGAAGAACCACCAGATGAAACAACAAGACACCACAAGCCGAGCCTCAACAAACACAACTATCACGGTAAGGTTCTAGACTCTCAAATCAGGATGAAGGCTAACTTTCTTTCTCTTGGTGCAGATTGTATAGTTTCGAGGTCGAAACTTCTTCAAGAGGGAGAGTATGATGAGGACATCAAGTCATCATCAATCAAGGAGCATGGAGAGGACATAAATCAACCAACCAAGATCCTTGGAGAGAAGCAGTTTGAGCCCATCAGAGACATATGTACCTGTCTTGGAGCATATCTACCCAACCAGGAAGACTTAAGCAACAAATCAACCTGTTCCAGAAACTTAACTCATCAAGGAATCATCACGAAGTGGAAGTGTTTCAAAATCATTCCAGATGAAGAAGATATGCAAGTTACAACTCAGACGATTTCCAAGGAACTCGCTGGAGACCAACTGTCACTTATTGGAGAGTACAGATCGGATTGGGATGAATCAAGTTCTAAACCAACTTGTTTTGGAAACCTTACTCAACAGAGGTTAAGTGAGAATTTGATTCGGTTCAAAAAGAATTATGGTTTAAAAGTTATTAAACTTCTAAACCAGGCAATGCTACACTTTCCTTATTTGGAGTCTCACAAGTTTGGTCAGCATCAAACATACTTATGGAAACCAGGAGAGTTTGATAAACTTATAGAAACACCTCTATACACCCTACTTCAGAGGATTAGGCGAATCCTCTCATTTCTCTACCTTCCCAAGCTTTCAAGATACAAGCTAACGGCTACTTTCCTTGTTTGGACAGATTTCCACTTAATGCTTCAACAGCTAGTTTCTCATTCAATTCCATTGATTTTCTTCTCTTTTTAGACCATAGATATGATGTATTTTGAGCCCATATAAGTTCACATTCGTTCTCATTGTAAGACACCTTTGATCATTGAATTTAGTAAAGTATCTTGTTTTCTTTCAAAGACCGAGTTCTTGAGAGATTGTTCTTATCTTTAGATTACTAAGTGTGTGATTCACTTTGAGTCTATAGAAACCCACTGTTTTAAGAGTTTTGAGTGATTCAATACTCTTAGGCGTGCCATTGATTGAGTGAGTCAATCTCCTTCATCATCCATCTCTATCATCGCTTCCACCTTCCGCGAGATTAAGCTTGGAATCTCTTGGTCATTGAGTGATCATAAGTTGGAGTGATTCCAATCTTGCATCAATCCGTCCCTCAAGTACTGGTGTAAGTGACTCTCTATATTGGCTACACACTAAAACTGGTATTTATTCAGCAAAATCAGGTTATCATCTTTTAAGAGAGTTAACTCATGATAATACTAAAAATCAGAGCCAGCCTCAATCTGATAAATCTTCGCTTTTTAAGAGTGTGTGGAACCTGAACTCTCCTCCTCGAATTAAAATGTTCTGGTGGCGGGCAATTCATAACAGTCTACCTGGTGTTTCTCAGCTTTCAAAGAGAGGAATGAAGATACAAAAAACGTGTCTTATGTGTGGAGAAGAAGATGAAGATCTAAATCATCTCCTTTTTCAATGCTGAATCTCTCGAGAAATATGGACAATGGCTCCCGGATCCACAATATCAGGTGATCAACTACTCTCTCAAAATTTGCATAACAACTTGGAATATATCTTTGCACTTTCAAATCCCTATAAAAAACAACAAAGTATATATCCATACCTGTGATGGAATATATGGAAAGCTAGAAATAAATTTCTTTTTGAAAACAAAAGAGAGAGTATTGTAAGGATAATATCGAAATCACTAAGAAGTCTGGCGGAATGGAAGAAAGCAATGGACATGGAAGTGATGGATCTAAATCAAACAATCATGGTGGATCATCAAAGCCGGATCTCTAATAATTTTTGTACAGAAGCAGATCAATATACTTGTCTAGTGGATGCTTCATGGTTATCATCAAATGAAAATGCAGGAATAGCTTGGAGACTTCTTTCTTCCACAGGTAATCTCCTTATGCGAGGATCTTCTGTTATTCCTCCGATAAGCTCCTCAACTCAAGCGGAAGCACAAGCTCTGAAAATGGTTATTTAAGAGGTAAATAAATTTGGATATAAACATGTTAAATTCCTTGGAAATTGCCAGATTTTATTTAATGCAGTAAACCAATGGATTAGTACAAGGGCACGCTCAATGGAGGACAACAAGATACCAAGTAATATAATCATGGAAGTTCAAGACATCCGTAACATGGCAATGTATAAAGACTTTTGTTTTGAATATGTAACTCGTAGTAATGTTATGGTAGTAGATAAAGAAGCAAAGAAAGCAAGACTATGTAATAGACTTTATAAAGTAAACATCTTTTGTAATCAACTTTGATTAATGTATAATAATATTATGTTTGCCGAAAAAAGAAAAAAAAACAGATAAGGACTGCTTTGTGTACATTTTCATTTAGATCCAAATCAATACTATTAAAAATTAGAGTAAAAAAAACTAACATTTACATCATGTGTTATTTACAGGTTATGCCACTGGAATTATAAAGCTATTTTAAATTTTCATTAAGGGTAAAATAGGGTTTTTAAAATGTTACATACGAAATAAAATTCGGATCCGGGTCTCTAATATCGGATACACGCGGATCTAATTTTTTTAATCTGGACCGTACGACTTTAAATGATTTTAAATGATCTAATCATATCCATCCAATTTGTAAAACTTAGATTATAACAATTTGATAAGCCTAGTGAAGCCCAGCCTGCATTAAAAACGTACAAATAATTGATATCAGAAACCCATCTTACATGAAACAATAAAGGAAAAAAATAAATTAAGTGATTAAAAATAGAGTCACACATAGTAAGAATAAAATCGTAAATGAATTATACATACCACGTTAATGACGATTCAGGTATTATGGTACACCAACACGAAAAAAGAGAGCAGTCAGGGAAGAATATTAGAAGATCAGGAGATAAAATTGTCCATCTCATGAGTATTTATCTGCACAAAAGAAAAATAATTGGACTCCAATTAGTTAACCTAAACACACATTAAACAACAAACAAGGAAATGTCATCTCTAGATGAAACATTTGATATCTGTCTAAACCAGGTCAAGTAAGATTTAATCTGTAAGATAATCACAATTTGAAGTTAAAATGCTTACCAAGATAAGATTAGTGACCATGAGACCTAAGAAGAGAAACGGACTCATGTTTGAACATTCGGAGAAAAATCCAAGGATGTTATTTTGATCCAATGTCTCTGATATATCTTCTGCTCATGCCTATAAAAAAGCACTTTTTCATGAAGACCATTCATTAAATTGCAAATTTCAACAGTTCAATATAAACTCTACTCTTAAGACACAGAGCCACTCCTAACATCTAGAACTACCCAATCAATCGAATAAGAATATGAAACTGGCTAATATATACCATCATTCATATTTAATGAGTTCAAAACTAAGTTAATGTATCACGACCTTGACAGTTGGAGTATGTTAGAGTAATATCAATCCGCATAAACGAAACAATTGTTTGCTATAACAGTATATGGGTAAAAGGACTTCATCACTTACCCGACTTATTCTTCGATTCTGTATTAGAGTAAATGAATCGGGTACATGTCCATTTGAAAGTCGAAGTATTTCAACACCAACAAATGGATGAAACTTCACCATCTAAAAATATCCTGAATTAATCCGTTTTGTAGTCAGAAAAAATTAAATTACACATCGAATATAACCCCAAAAAAACAATCATGGTCCTCAAAATAATGATATTGTTTAACAAAAAATTTAGAGATCTGTATATCTAATAACTGAAACGAATAAATAAAAAGGAAAAGGACAATCGATCTACTTGAGTAACATGCATAGGAGGATCTAACGATTTGAAGCAGAAAACAACTTCGGCGAGTTCATGATTTTGTATGTGAAAGATTTCCTGATCTTGAACTTTTTTGTACAACCTATCTGTCTTATTACATATAGATTATGAATCTAAGGAAAAAGACAAGATCCAATGTAAGATTTGAAGCTTAATTTTGGAAATTTTGATCTGAAAAAAAAACAAATCGCCCAAAAAGATAAGGTTTGTCGGCAATCTTTTGGAAAGAAGATTAGGTTAGATCATTTTTTTTTGGTGTCCGATTAGTTTAGGGTTGTTAGATTTAACCGGGCCATAATTAATGGGCCTTATAAGTTGTAATTATAATCTAACAAATTATATATTTGTTTAGGCCTTTTTATAAAGATTTGTTTATTGTTTTTAAAAAATTATGATTCAAATTATTTTAAATAAATATAGTTTTCTTAAATTCTAAAATATTAATATCTAGATTAATGAATACAAGAAAAGTTAGTATTCGACCAATAAAATTAGTTATTACAAAATACATTTTTGGGTATGAATGTTTAATAAATTATTTTAAAAATTTAAATGTTTAATATTTATTTTCAAAATACATATATGTTATACTACATATCTTCATTCCTCTAATAATTATCATAACATTCAATTATTAAACCATTATTTTTATTAGTTTACAAATATAAATTATTAAATTTAAAGAATTTATCAAACTGACATTTAAAAAAAAAAAAAAATTAAATGTTTTTTTTATCAAGAAAAAATAAATCCGCATTTTAATAGGGCGAATCAAAATCTAGTTAGTTAATTAAAAATTATTTAAGCATCATGACAATGCACACAACCATTCGATAACTGCCACGTGGTATTTGTTGTTGTAGCGCGATGGACGAGATGACGTGTAATAAAACTATTGGTCGGACACGTTGTAAGAAGTAGTTAGTTCCGTATAAAATCTAAAACAATAAATGATCAGTCGCAAAACCTTAAGCTTTTTTACTGAATTAGTTTACCGACGTCGAGACGAGATGAAGGCGATCTATTTCTTCCGATGTGTGTTATTATTGATCTTCATCGCATTGGTGGGTCGTTCAAGCGCTGAGCGAGTTAACTCTTCTGGAGGAATTGTTTGGTCCACTGCTAGAGACGAGGCGGAGCTGGTAGAAGATTCGGGTGTGGTAATCGGAGAGCAGGATCAAATCGACGGTGGATTTTCTTCCCTGGATGGGATGTTACACTGGGCTATAGGTAAAATTATCTTTCCCATTGCTCTTATATTTGCTCTAGATCTGATTCGACGTCGGAATATCTCCGGTAGGTCACTCGGATCCTGCCACACTTAAGGAAGCAGCTAAAGATGCACAGAAGATGTCTCTGGATGAGTTACAGAAGCGTCAATTAGAGTTAAAGGTGCCAAATTTGTGACTCTGGTTTTGTTTCTGCTTGATTTTCTCATCCAAAAGTACTATTGACAGGAGCTGGTGGAAAAGTTGAACATGCCATCAGACGCGAAGTTGATGCGAATAGCTATATCGGACTTGAACAATTCTTCCTTGTCTCTTGAAGATCGTCACCGTGCTTTGCAGGAGCTTTTAATTCTCGTTGAACCTATTGATAATGCAAACGGTACTAGAAGCCTTAGCTTCGCTATTATTTTCTCTTAGACAGCCAGATGTTTTGTTCCCTTGTTTGTGTATTTCCTGGCATGAGACTGATCAATTGTTTGTTGTTGTCCCTTGAGTTTCTCATCTTTCTATTCTGTGCAGATTTGAGCAAATCAGGAGGGCTTAAAGTTGTTGCAGGAGAGCTTATTCATTCTGACCCAGATGTAAGGAAACTAGCTGCGTGGGTGCTCGGGAAGGCCAGCCAGAACAACCCATTTGTTCAAGAGCAGGTCAGTTTCCATTGAATTTCAGAGCAAGACTATGTGTGAAGCCCTCATGTTTCTTCTTTTGTGAATTTGGTAACAGGTTCTTGAACTTGGGGCTTTAACAACATTGATAAAGATGGTTAACTCCAGCTCTACTGAAGAGGCTGTGAAAGCACTCTTTGCTGTTTCTGCCTTGATACGGAATAACATAGCTGGTCAAGACATGTTTTATGCATCACATGGATATATCATGCTTCAGGTGAGCACACCAGACATACATCATGTCAGGTTTTTTTCCATTAATTCTCTAAATCGGAAAAACCAACCACGTTTCATCCTTGTGCAGGATGTAATGAGCAATGAGAGTTTGGATATTAAACTCAGACGGAAAGCTGTATTCTTAGTTGGTGATTTAGCTGAGTTTCAACTACAAAACACAGAGAAAGCTGAACTTCCTATATTCAGTGATCGTGTGTTCCTAAAGTCTGTGGTCGATTTGATCGTTGTGCTTGATCTTGATCTCCAGGAGAAGGTGAAACTTTTACACGGAATCATGACCTTAATTTTCCTATATGAATTTTGCCACACATCTCCTTCTAACTTATGCTGCTGTATATATGTTTCAGGCTCTTACAGCAATCAAGACTCTTCTTCAACTTAAATCCATAGAGCCTTTGATTCTCAGAGACTTGTGCGGGTTGGAAGGAGCATTAGAGAGAATGAAGCTGCAGCTGGAGGAATCAATGGCCGATGAAAACAAGAGAGACTATGCTGCAGATGTGGAAAGCCTTCGTGGTGAAGTGGAACTGATCTTCCGCGGAAAGCGTTAGTTGTAGGAGTTGTCGACAAATCTAGCTTCCTTAGATTAAGCTGTGTAAGTTAGGTGGATCCACTTTGCATGCTATTGTCTCTACTTGAGAGGTTTTCTTCCTCTCATCTTTAGTTCCATTTCCAGTTTTCAATGTTAATTGTATAGTTTTATGAACTTCCACTTTTTCTTGATTCGGGTTCCAAGTAAATGATGGAGTTGCAGAAGCTTTTGGTATTGTATAGTAATAGGAAAAAAAAAAGTTAAAAGAAGTGACAGAAGAGATTATTGATAAGTAGGAAACAGAGATGCGGTTATGCTGCTCTTGATCTGGGCTGCAACCGCGTCTGCATATCAGCATATGCGTACTCTTCAAGAACCCTCTCAAATATGTTGCCCTGCATAAACTCCGGCAAGAACAGCCACAAACTCGCTCGTCAATACCCGACTGATTGCTGTCGGGAATCTCCACATTCCATTGATTTTTTTTTCTTGATGGCGGTCTCCACCATCGTGCAAAATCCGTTTATAAGAAAGAACAACATTACCTTTCAATCCGGCATCAACCGTCCCATGTAGAAGAAGATGATGAGCTCATGCATTAACCCTGAGACAACAAACGTGCTGAAAACAGCAGGAACCCGGGACCACTTCCGGTCCAAGATAGAAAACAGCTGAACCGTCGGTTTGTACATGGTAGGCCTTAGGATTCCGGTGACTGTCAGGTTTCATCGTCTCCCGCAGAAGTCTTCAAGTGATGTCGCAAGGTACGGCTTGTTGAATTTTGGTTCGAGCTGAAGTCTCGACATGGCTCGAATCGCTATTCGTTAACCAGTTGACAATTGACCTTAAAGAACCAATTCTCTCTTTTTCGTTGGAATATTTAATTGCAATAATATATGGTAAATGGTTTATGCCTCTTCCAGTAAGGTTTATTCCAAGACTAGAAATCATCGACTTTGTTCTCACAAATTTGTGTGCTCAGAATCGAAAATCATCGACTTTGTTCTCACAAGTTTCTAGCTTTGATTATGTGTAAGCGTTTCTTCCTTGGACCATGTAAAAAAATCTTAATGAGTTGACTACTGTTGTATTCATCCACTGTGGCCATGTTTGTTTCGCAGTTGCTAACGACAGCGATAGCGACTGTGACGGTCGCTGCGATAATCGCTGTATTGTTCGTTTTGGAGTCGCTGCGATTGTCACTGATTTTTTTCTTTTCAAAATTGCTGTTAAAATCAGCGACCGAATTTTGAATTGCTAATCGCTGATTTTGTGTTGCTGCGACAGTCGCGGTCGCCAGCGACTGTCAAACGAACATGTTTGGAGTCGCTTTCACTGTCGTTGTCGCCAACAACTGCGAAACGAACAGAACCTATGTTAATCAAGAACATATTCTTCAGCCCCATCACCTCTTTAATCAAATAAACCCCTTAATATCCCCATAACTTCCATATCATAATTTTGAAACAGAACTGGTGTTTTCTTTGAAGATCTCGAGTTTAGAGTCAAAGATAAACATGGATGAGGAAGAAGTAGAGGTTTGGGATGGAGCATCAGGAGGATGTAGTCACACTCATAGTTGCAATCCTCCAGGCCCAGAGGATGCTTTTCACTCACACACATGCTTCCACACTCACACTCATCCCATTATCCCTATATATATATTATACTTTCTATTTTCTTTTTCTATAAGTATGTATGGTATGATGAAATTTTGTTATAGATTATAGGACTAATCATTTTGTAACAGGATTCACAAGAGAATGATCATTCTGACAGAAGCAACAAGAGGTGGTGGTCATGTGGGAACAGAGATTCAGTGAGGAAGTACATGGAGAAGAAGAAGGCTCGCACTGCATACCTTGAAGATGAAGTCAAGAGACTGCAATCTAGGAATGACCACTTGCTTAAAAAGATTCAGAGTCAAGTGATGGTGGAAACTGAAATCATCTGACTCCATACTCTTCTGATAGAGATGCATGGGAAGATTGATAATGAACTTAGTGGTTCTGGTTTTGTCTTCAGTGAAGGTGATGTCTCTTTCTTTTTAGCTTACTAGATTACATATGATAAGAAGATTGAGTTCTATTTGACCTAGGCCAGATGGATGCAACATAGCAAAAAGGAATGTGGTGTGTGAAGTAGCAAGAGTAGAATGTGAGGAGGGCAAAGCACTTCATGAACCTATTCACTCTTTTGTTCCCCATTCATCAGCATTCTCACGTTAAGGCTTTTCACAGATTGTGATATTGTGTATATATATACAGGTTTAGTTAAGGATAGAGGTTGGAGCTTGTTGTAACTCTTAGCAACCAGAGTGCTTGTTCGATTCACTTATTGAACTACGAATCTAACTCGTCGGAACTATCTAACGGAGGAAGTACGAGAAAGAAAGACGATTGCTCTGAAACGAAAGACACACAAGGATTTGTTATCCAGTTCAGGGGCAAACCGCCACCTTACGTCTGGCCGAGGTTCTTCCTCGGAATTCACTAAGAACGCTGGAGATTACAAGTTGTCGCCGTCGATCTCTCACCGAAAACCCAAACCTCACCGTCACTCACCGTAACTGAATTTAGCTCACCGATTTCTCTCAACCCGAGACCCCCAATGAAATTCGCTCACACAGAGAATTACAAAGATTGACGACCTTATCTCCTTTACAATCTAAACTGACTTATAAACAACTTCATCGATTGAAACCCGAATCGATCCAGCTGAGTCAGCTCGCTCACTCGCCCCCAACGGTCAGTAACGACTCTGTTACCAAGTTGTTGCTTCAGGACGACGTCGTTCGAGTTAATAGACAAAACCAGTGAATTGAACCGAACCAATAACCTGATTCTTCACTGATTTACTCGAACCAGTTCCTAAACCGGAACCCTCCAGCTGAAATAGATGGTTCGTGACAAGCACTTAACCCGACAAACTCCACCTTGATTGTCAAACCATCTTAGCTTGTTCTTAGCAAACTCCAACCTCTATTTTCCTTCTCTTAGACCTGAGAAGCACCAAGCAGGTTCAGTAAACTTTTGAACCTACTTACTGGTAACACCTTGGTGAACACATCTGCAGGGTTTTCACTTGTATGGACCTTTGAAACCTGCAGCTCACCATTTTCAATGCGTTCTCTTAGGAAGCTAAGCTTACCAACCATATGCTTGGTTCTCTCGTGATGCACGTTATTCTTGGCAAGAGCCAGTGCACTTTGAGAGTCGCAGAACACTTCTACCCCGCCCTGACTGTAACCAAACTCTTCACTCAGACCTCTGAGCCAAACCGCTTCTTTTGCTGCTTCAGTCATAACAATATACTCTGACTCCGTGGTTGATAAGGCTACTACCTTTTGGAGACTGGATTTCCAGCTGATAACACCTCCACCTGACACAAAAGCATACCCAGAGATTGACCTCCTACGATCCAGGTCAGCTCCAAAATCAGAGTCACATAACTCACTTATCTTGAACACTGATTGTTTCCTGTAAGTCAAACACATCTTTGTGGATCCTCTGACGTACCTCAGTATCCACTTGAATGTGTTCCAATGTGTCTTGACTGGACAACTCATGAACCTGCTCACTAACCCAATGGGATAGGCTAGATCAGGTCTGGTTCCTATCATACCATACATTAAGCTTCCCACTGTGTTACAGTATGGTACAGACTTCATATAGGGACCATCTTGTTCTATCTGATCCTTTGTGGCTGTCATGAGTTTAAACTGAACTCCCATCGGTGTGTTTACTGACTTTGCTTTGTGATATATCATGGGTTTTACCGGTTTTATGCCATGATATAATTGTGTTTTAGTGTTCTTTTGTGTTCTTTTAGAGTCTTTTACAGGTATAATCATGGTTGGAGCGGAATTGGAGATATTGGAGCATTTTGGGGACTTTTGGAGTGATTGGCCGAGAGATTGAGCTCACTGTCCATTTTTTTAGATCATGCATCGATCGACACACCTTTGGTGTCGATCGACACACTAGCGAGATGGGCCGATTACGGCGGTTAATTGAAGATTCATGATTTTGCACTTTGGCCCAGAAGTTTCCAGTATTTACAAAGAAGCCCCAGCCGAGATTATGCCTATATAATTAGGATTTTGGTGTTTATTTTACATACGCTTTCATACTTAGAGCTAAAAGATTTTTAGAGCTTTTGGGGCTGATCTATTCCTGTACTTCATCTATTTTGGAGAAGATTTCGAACCCCTTTATCTATTTAATTTCTTATATGCAATCTATTAATTCCATGATTTCTGTTTCATTAATCATGTCTGAGTAGATTCATAGTTAGGTTTAGGGTTTATCATTAAGGATTTGATGACTTGCTAGACTTGTTTAATTCAGTTAAGGATTCACATGAATAGAATGTTCTTCGATCTAAATTGTGCTTAATGCTAGTTCTAACCTGATCAATTAGAATCTAGATCTTAGGTTGTTAAATACGACACGAGAGTGTGGTTTAGAATCTGAACTATTTAGGTTGAGCAATTAAATTATTCGCAAAGAGATTTGGTTTAGTTTAATTGTGAACATATCGAACTTGAAATTAATGCTGGTTTAATCTGTTAGTAATTGCAAAGAGATTTGGATTACTGCACTTAGGCTTAGAGAATTCTCGCAAAGAGATTTGGTTAATTCTAATTCCGTGATTTGAGTTCTAGAACTGTGCTTAATTAGATCCTGACTGATTGATTTGTCTGCTTGTCTGATTTCCTGAGAACGCCCTAGACTTAGCGCCTCTAATTAACTGCTTTCACCACCAACAACCTGCTACTTGTTTACTTTCTTGCTTTGCTATTTAGTTTAATACAAATTGCTTTCTTCTTAGTTTAAATTCCTACGGTTCTTTATCTATCGAGACCAGAGTCTCTGTGGATTCGATACCCTATATACTACAATCACTTAACTGTGCACTTGCAATAGAATAGGATTAAAACTTAGACCCTATCAAGTTTTTGGCGCCGTTGTCGGGGACTCTTAGAGTTTTCGATAGGATCGAACTTAGGGTTTTTACTAGGATTTTTTTTTATTTTTGTTTCTTTTTATTTTATTTTTATTTTAAGTTACTGATTTCTCTCTGTTTTCTCTCTGTCGCAGGTACCAATTTCGCTTTGCGTCGATCGTTGCACTTGTGTGTCGATCGTCACTAGGCGATTCTGAGATTGTATCGATCGTTGCACTGATATCATCGATCGTTGCTTGACGATTACAAACAGTTTATGCAGACGCGTGAAACTCGAAGTAATCAGACCCTGAACCTCGTTAATCTCGGACTTGAAGAACTTGGACGTCTAGAGAGGACTAACAGAAGAGAAAGAAGAGCAAGGATGGTGGTACAGAAGTTAATCATTATGCCTGATGCTCAAGGTACCCTGAGGGACCGAGATAACAATCCGTACAATGCTGCTGGGCAACGGGTTGATGCTGAAGGGAATGTAATCCCTGATCCTCCTGAGCAACCGCAACAGGAGCAGAACCAAGGCTAAAGACAGGCCCAAGGAAGAGAGATGGTTGTCCATGAGAGGACTTTAGCTGACTACAACAGACCGGATGAGTTTCATGCAAACCGGTCAGCTCTTGTGATGCCTGGTTTTGAGAGGAATGATTTTGAGATCAAAACCATCTACTACTCGCTGATGAGAAAGAATGCCTTCCATGGTCATCCCACGGAGCAGCCTATGGATCACATTGATCAGTTTGAGGACCTAATCAATGGCATGAAGTATGATGGAGTCTGCCAGGATTATCTGTTCCTTAAGCTCTTTCCATACAGTCTCGCTGGAGACGCTGCTGCATGGCTGAAGCAACTGCCATCTGGGCAGTTTACTACTTGGGCAGCCTTGAAGAGTGAGTTCCTGCGTCACTTCTATGATGATGCGCGTTCCGATCAGTCCAGACAGGACATTCTCACATTTACCCAAAGTCCTACTGAGCCTCTTAAGACTGCGTGGATGAGATTCAAGAAGTACCAGCGTGACTGCCCACACCATGGATTCACTGAGGTCACATTGCTAGGTATCTTCTTCAGAGGCATAGATCTACCATATCAGTCTGCGCTGGATAACTCCAGTAATGCAAACTTCAACACCAGGACTCCTGCACAAGCTAAGCAGTTGATTGAGAACTTAGTGAGCAGCAACGGTTGCAAGACTATGGATGAGAGGAGGAAGAAATCTGGTGGAAGTGTAGAGAATTCAGAGATGGCTGAATTTATATCTAAGTTGGACACAATTTGCAATCTCCTGGCTGGTAAGAAGGTTGTCCACTTTGCCCAAGATGTAGAGGTAATTCAGGCTAAGGAGGACACTCAGGAAGAAGATGTGAATTACATTGGAGGATCTGGTTTCCAAGGTAACAGATTTGGTAATCAGCAGGGAAACATATTCTTCAATGGAGGACAGAAGAGTGCCTTCACAGGCAATCAGAACTCAGCTGGTTTTGGACAGACAAGTGGTTTTCAGAAGCCTTTTGGACAAGGTACTCAGAGAACCTATGGATCTTCATCTTATCAGACTCCTCCTGCAGCCACTGCTCATGAGAGTAAGATGGAGACAATGATGGAACAGCTGCTGGAGAGTCAGACCAAGATTTCTGTGGACTGCAATAAGAAGTTGGATGTTGTCTATGAGGATCTCAATGGAAAGATTGAGTCTCTGAACACTCATATGAAGCAATTGGATACTCAGGTGAATCAGATTTCCAGTTCTATGAAGGGAAAAGGAGTAGCAGACACCCATATTAAGGCCTGGTCTGTGTACATTGATGATGGATCTCACCTAGGTGAAGGATTTGAGCTAAGCACAACTGAGTTGGTTGAAGAGGTTGAATTTTCGGATTTTGGAGAAAATCTCTCGGGTGAAAACTGTGAAAACAGTGTTACATCGATCGACACACCCCTAGTGTCGGTCGATGCAGGTCGTGAACAGACAGACTCGCCGGATGATGATAGCATTGATGCAGATTTGGAGCTTGATCGCTTGTTCCCTGGAGTGTCTGAGATTACTCAGGAGGAGATTTATGGACAATTAATTAGACAATATCCCTCGGTATCTGAAGTGATTAAGCAGGAGATTGAAGAGCTTAAGCAGCTAGAGGAGATTGGTGAAGAGTTGGAAGAAATTCCATCATCTGATGATCCACCTTATCACCCATGTGTGCAGAGGTATTTGAACAAGATGTTGCCTTTGGATGAAGAGCTGAAAGATTGGGTGATTATAGTCCCTCAACAGATAAGTGATGTGCTGTTAACCAAGGTTTCAAAGAAGCTGCCTGATCCTGGAATTTTTGTGCTAAGTTGTTCTATCTTTGAGGATAGTTTTAGACGCTCTCTTTGTGATATGGGAGCTGCTGGAAGTCTTATGCCATATTCCGTGGCAGAGAAGCTGGGTATGCTGGATTTTACTCCTACTAGGACCTCTCTTGTCCTAGCTGGTCAGTCTATACGAGTTCCAGAAGGACTCCTTGAGGACATCCCAGTGAGAGTTGGAAACTACTTAGTTCCAACAGACTTCCTAGTGCTGAAATATGACAGTGATCCTGATGATGCATTGATACTTGGGAGACCATTCTTGGCTACAGCGGGAGCAGTGATAGATGTTAGACACAGTCTGATAGACCTCCACCTGGGAGATGAGCCGCTGCATTTTGAGATGGACATGCTGCGCAAGCCAATGACAGATGGGCAGACCTTCACCATTATGGATGGAGATGATGAGCAGTCAAGTCACACTACGGTTTTGGATCCTGAAGAGCAGTTTACTCCTTCTTTTCTTGGATAGGATCATTCTGATACAGCTTATTCGCCACCATGGATGAGGAGGAGGCTTGCACAGAGACAATCAAAGTCTCTGTCAGGATCTTCAGCAAACTGATCTTGTTCGTCCGGTCAAGCTAATGATCTTAAACAAGCGCTGAGTGGGAGGCAACCCACTGTTAGGCTTAGTTGTTTTTCTTTCTTATTTCCGGTGTTTTTCTTAGGATTTCACGTTTTCGTTTTTGTTTTTGCTAAGTTTTAGATACAGAACTCGAGTCTGGAGATGTGTGACGACTGATGCACTTGTGCACCGGTCGTTGCAAGGAGATTACGACGAGGAGAGGTGATCGCATTGTGACGATCGTTGCGGTCCTGTGCAACGGTCGTTGCAATTGGTTCAATTGCAAAAATTAAGGTATGCGCGCTAAACCGGAATCGATCTGATTCAACCAGCATCGATCGTTGCCACTAAGAAACGGTCGTTGCACCCACGACCGAGGTAAGTTTCCTTAAACCCTTCTCTTCTCTTTTCTTCTCCATTTCTGTCCGTACGCCACCGAAACACTCATACTCGCCTAAATCTCTCATTTCTTCATCATGTTCTTCGATTCCAAGTGCTACTCTCTTGTTTTTACACTCTCAATCTATTCTTCTAGACCATATATCACGAATCCAAGGTAATGTGCCTCTATTTTATAATTTTCGGATTCAACTTTAGGGTTTTAGAAATTGAGAACTTTGGATTGAAATTGATGAATGCATGTTTAAATGAACATGATTTAGGTTGTTTAGTGATGGATTATTGTTGATTTTGTGGTTGCTTGAACGTATTTAGAACGATTTTAGAGATTGTTGTTGACGGCCAAAATCGCCTTGCAACGGTCGTTGCATTTGTGCAACGGTCGTTGCTTTGCGATTTTGGGGAAATGTTCGATAATGCGAAATCGTCTTGCAACGATCGATGCCTTAGGTGCAACGGTCGATGCTTCGCGATTTCACAGAGAGTTTTGCCGAGAATTATTTTGTTTGAATTTTCTTTCTTGCAGATGGCATCGCAGACAACCCCGCAAGCGCCGAGCAACAGCATCCACAGCCACACGACAGTACATTCCACCACCAGAGTGGTTTCATAGAGACTCTCAGCCACCTTAGCCATATGTGAGAGTTGGTCCAGCAGTAGCACTGCCTTGGCCCCGAGCAGACGCGACAGAGATTCCGACAGCCAGGCAGTGGCCAGAGAACATTCCTGAGTTCCTCAAGTCTGCCGATTTTACAGAGAGACCACTGCTTAACCAGTGGGATGAATATGACTCGCTGCTATACAGTGGTTGGTGTGGGATGACCATCAAACCAACCAAGTTTGCAGACTATTCTACCTGCAAGAGTTTGGGGATCGATGAGCAGGTACTTGCAGTGTGCAAGGGCATTGGTCTATGGACAATGCCTATGCGTCCTTATGATCTATATCCAGAGCTGGTCAGACAGTTGCTAGCCACTTGCAGAGTGGTTTACCCGTCTCCAGACAGCAGGAGCGCTACAGAAGGTATCTTTACCTTCATGAGTTGGGGAGTCAGGTATCAGATTCCTTTACTAGATATCTGCAGGATCTATGGTTTCAGCATTGAGCCGAAGCGCATTGGCATGCCACTTGAGTGGGATCCGGAGGAGGCTCGATCATTTTGGAAGTGTATTGGCAGTGGTCGATACAACTCGAGGACTACACCGGTGAAGCAGTTGAGACATCATGTGCTGAGATATGTCTCGCGTATCTTGTGTTGGAGCTTGCTATGCAAGTATGAGGCCAACAAGATGCGCAAGTATGAGATGGAGATGTTGTTTATCGGGCTGCGAGATCAGTTTGAGGGTTCTGGCGTGAGAGATCCTACTAAGGGTCTCAACTTGGGAGCTGTTTTCACTCAGCATTTATGTGACCTGCAGTTGAAGCCATTTGATGGTGTAGACACTGAGACAGTGGGGAGCCTGCTTACTCCCATCTTTATGCACTGCGGGATTCCACTAGAGGGCACAGAGTGTGACACAGCTAAGGTGTTCCTTGATTTCAGCCACTTGCGGAGCTCTACCTGGCTCAAGGAGGGGCGCATTTGGGTTTACCATGATCTGAGCTCTGGGAAGTGTGGAGTGGAGCTTCCTGCTCCTGCATTGACACAGATTGATACACTAGAGGCCCTGAGATTCCAGCCTCCTGAGACCGCGCAGCGTGGAGTCCCTTCTATGCCCCGGTTGATATTGGCCCTTATCCTGAGATCACAGTGCCCTACGGTGATATGTCTGAGGCTGAATGGAGAGAGCGTAGTGATGGATCTGGAAGACCATTTGGGAGTGGATGCATGGCTGCACTTGCAGGAGATAGCCACAGATTCATCAGCCCGTCCTTGCTACTCGACGCCGACAGCGTTCTCCTGAGGACTCCGGTGGTACTGATCTATATGCTGGGATAGATGATGATAGCGAGTGAGCATAGCCTCCATCTCTAGACATTCGGTTCTGTACTCTGATTTTCTTTTTCTTTTCTTTCGCACTTTTTCTTTTGATTTTTAGGGCTCTACTATGTTTGGATGGTTGTACTTGATTTGATACATCTATTGCTTCGATTTTACTCTCTTTCTAGTGTTTTCAGCTTGCAGGATTCGAAATTGATGAAAACCAACGGACTAACCTGCTAACTTGCTGACTGATCCGACAGACGCAGTGCGTCGACCGACACACTATTGTGTCGATCGTCACAACACAATCGAAATCGCACTGCAGCGATCGTTTCGGTCCTGAGCAACGATCGATCGCCTAGCAACGGTCGATGCACCTAGTGCAACGATCGATGCCTGAGCGACAGAGGTAAAACCCGACAGAACTTAACCATTCTTTAAAAAAAATTTTCTTTTCTTTTTGCCAATCCTTCGCTTGACACTACTGGGGACAGTGTGTCTTAAGTGTGGGGGAGGTTCTACTAACTTCTTTCTTTTTGTTTTCTTAGAGTCAGTTAATTTTTCAAAATTTGTTTTATTGAGTCAAAATTGTTTAAGTAAGAAACAATGATTTTTTGAGAAGATTAGCAGCACTTGCAGGAACTTAAGTAACCATTGGGATGAAACTGCAGATTATCTCTGACTATTAGAAAACCCAGACATGGATCAACCTACTGAGGACACCCACACCACATCAGGTATCAGAGGATCCTTTACTGACTTCACCTTAATACTGACTTAGATTTCTCACCTAAGGGCTTGGTATACTTTGTGTCGGATTCCCTTGTTAGTTCTGACACAGCCTGTAAACATGTCCTATTTAGTTCCCTTCTCCCCTTCCATAAAAAAAAAAGATAATAAACTGAGGATGAGTTAGTAACTCCGAAGTGGTCATGGGAATGGTAGCTAAAACTCTCATATCCTGTGCATCCATGGAATGTGTCCAAGGTACACCCCTTAACGGGAAGATCACTGATAAAAAAAATAAAATGATACCCAAAGGGGAAAAATCAGAATGCTAAGGAAGGGAAAAGAGAAGAAAGGGACTAGAGAAAGATAGTATGGTGGTCTAGAGCTGATAAGGTAAGAGTCCATGTGCCTTTGATCGATACTCCTTAGGTGAGACCGCACTTAAATACTTGCAGAAGTCAGTAGGGTGAATTTGAATGCGTGAATGTGATTGTGGAGTTTACTTAGGACAGTTGCTAAGTGTGGGGGAAGTATATGTTGGTCTTGATGTCTGCAGGTTGATTCTTTCATGTGGTTTACTAAGGGGAATCTGAGTGTTGCTGCTTCTAGGATGAAAAGAGTTTCTGAAGAGTTTTCAAACCTCTTCACGACATTCTAGTTCTCTGTTTTGCTTGAGGGCAAGCAAAGGCTAAGTGTGGGGGAGTTGATATATCATGGTTTTTACCGGTTTTATGCCATGATATAATTGTGTTTTAGTGTTCTTTTGTGTTCTTTTAGAGTCTTTTACAGGTATAATCAGGTTTGGAGCGGAATTGGAGATATTGGAGCATTTTGGGGACTTTTGGAGTGATTGGCCGAGAGATTGAGCTCACTGTCCGTTTTTGAGATCATGCATCGATCGACACACTAGCGAGATGGGCCGATTACGGCGGTTAATTGAAGATTCATGATTTTGCACTTTGGCCCAGAAGTTTCCAGTATTTACAAAGAAGCCCCAGCCGAGATTATGCTTATATAATTAGGATTTTGGTGTTTATTTTACATACGCTTTCATACTCAGAGCTAAGAGATTTTAGAGCTTTTGGGGCTGATCTATTCCTGTACTTCATCTATTTTGGAGAAGATTTCAAACCCCTTTATCTATTTAATTTCTTATATGCAATCTATTAATTCCATGATTTCTGTTTCATTAATCATGTCTGAGTAGATTCATAGTTAGGTTTAGGGTTTCTCATTAAGGATTTGATGACTTGCTAGACTTGTTTAATTTAGTTAAGGATTCACATGAATAGAATGTTCTTCGATCTAAATTGTGCTTAATGCTAGTTCTAACCTGATCAATTAGAATCTAGATCTTAGGTTGCTAAATACGACACGAGAGTATGGTTTAGAATCTGAACTATTTAGGTTGAGCAATTAAATTATTCGCAAAGAGATTTGGTTTAGTTTAATTGTGAACATATCGAACTTGAAATTAATGTTGGTTTAATCTGTTAGTAATTGTAAAGAGATTTGGATTACTGCACTTAGACTTAGAGAATTCTCGCAAAGAGATTTGGTTAATTCTAATTCTGTGATTTTAGTTCTAGAACTGTGCTTAATTAGATCCTGACTGATTGATTTGTCTGCTTGTCTGATTTCCTGAGAACGCCCTAGACTTAGCGCCTCTAATTAACTGCTTTCACCACCAACAACCTGCTACTTGTTTACTTTCTTGCTTTGCTATTTAGTTTAATACAAATTGCTTTCTTCTTAGTTTAAATTCCTACGGTTCTTTATCTATCGAGACCAGAGTCTCTGTGGATTCGATACCCTATATACTACAATCACTTAATTGTGCACTTGCAGTAGAATATGATTAAAACTTAGACCCTATCACTTTGTCCATGTTGTAGGTTCTGAGAACCTTTTCCATGTATCCTTCTTGAGATAGCTTTAGCTCTTGCTTGTCTCTGTCTCTGATGATATCAATTCCAAGGATCTTTCTAGCAGCACCAAGATCCTTCATTTCAAAGGTGGAACTTAGCTGATCCTTCAGCTTCTTGATATACTTCATATCCTTGCAGGCCACCAGCATATCATCTACATACAGAAGGAGGTAGATGTACATCCCTGATATGCACTTGATGTAGACACACTGATCATAATTGCTTCTTTTGAAACCATTTTCTAACATGAAGATGTTGAACTTCTGGTTCCATTTCCTTGGGATTTGTTTCAAACCATATATAGACTTCTTTAACAGTCACACATGATCTGCTTTGCTTTTATCTTCATACCCTTCAGGTTGAGCCATGTAAATTTCCTCTTCTAGCTCCCCATGTAGGAAATCAGTCTTGACATCAAGCTGCTCAAGTTCCATGTCTTCCACTATTGACATCAGATACCTGATTGACACATGCTTGACAACCGGAGAGAAAATTTCATTATAATATATGCCCTGCTTTTGAGCATAACCCTTGGCTACCAATCTTGCTTTAAACCGAGGTTCCTCTGCTCCTAGAATGCCTGCTTTCCTTTTGAAAATCCACCTGCAGCCTATCACTTTCCTTCCACTTGGTTTAGGAACTAACACTCATGTTTTGTTCCTTTTCAGAGACTCCATTTCCTCATCAGATGCAACCTTCCACATCTTACTTAATGGGTCTCTCATGGCAGCTCCAAAGTCTGATGGTTCCACCGGATCACCATCTTCTGAAGCTAATAGTGCCAAAGCCATGTGCACATAGTCATCAAGCTTCTTAGGGACTTTGGTTTCCCTCCTGTGCCTATCTCTGGCTAATCTGTAACCATCAGTCCCTGGTTCTAGACCTTCAATCTCTTCTGATTGCTCTTCTTCTGTGTATGTATCTTCTGATTCAGACCCTTGAGTCTCATCTGCATCATGACCTACACCTGGAACCTCGGAGATTCCTTCTGAGAACTCAGGAGATTCTTCTGAAAGCCTGGAACTCCACCTGAAACTTCAGGAAATCCACCTGAATCAGATAGCTTTTGAGATATTTCATCATCATCAATATCCAGAAACGCTATGTCTATGTCCTTTACTTGCTTTGATTCCTTGATCAGATCTCTGTACCTCTCATCTTCTTTGAAGATAACATTTCTACTGATCAAGCATTTGCAGTCTTCTAGAGACCACACCTTATACCCTTTCACACCAGTAAGGTCTCCAAGAAATATGCCCTTCTTGGCCCTGGGTTGCAGCTTCCCATCATCCTGGTGATAGTAACACACACATCCGAATCTGCGTATGTGAGACAGGTTTACCTTTCCTTTTGACCATCTTTCTTCTGGAATATCTCCTTTTAAGACACTGGTAGGTGACCTGTTTATGAGATACACAGATTTGTTGACAGCCTCTGCCCAAAATACCTTTGGTAAGCCGCACTCACTGAGCATACACCTGACTCTTTCCAGGATAGTTCTGTTCATGCGCTCCACAACACCGTTTTGCTGAGGTGTGTATGGTATAGTTTTATGCTTGGCTATACCATTCTCTGAACAGAAACCATCAAACTCCCTATTACAGAACTCCAAGCCGTTGTCAGTTCTTATTTTCTTAACCTTTAGATCAGACTGTTTCTCCACTAGAATTTTTCATTCCATAAACTTGTCAATGGCTTGATCCTTGGTGTTTAGAAAATAAACCCATACCTTTCTAGAGTAATCATCTATGATGCTCAGAAAGTAATGGCACTTTCCCAGAGAAGGTGGGACCGTAGGTGAACCCCATAGGTCCATATGAACATACTCTAGACATTTCTTGCTTGTGTGTTGACCTGAGCTGAAACTCTGCCTATGAGCCTTCCCAAAGATGCAGTCTTCATAAAACTGAAGGTTTGAGACTTTGCTTTTGTCAAGATATCCTTTGTTGACCAGGATATCTAGACTCCTTTGGCTTATATGGCCAAGCCTGCTGTGCCATATGTCTGTATCATCCTTACTATCAACTGAGTTAGCTTCCCTGTTACAGACATTTCCCTTTAACAGATAGAGGTTGTTGGTCTTAACAGCCACCAACAGTGGATTTCCCTTTCTGATTACTCTTAACCCCATCCTTTGATTCAAAGGTGCATCATTGATCTTCAAAGGAACCTAAGGAAAGCAAGTTCCTCGAGAAATCATGAACATACCTAACATCTCTGATCTTGACAGCTTTTCCTTCAGAAGTTTTTATCAGAATTGTTCCAACACCTGCAACTAGAGAGGTGGATTCATTTGCCATTCTGACTGAGCCTGCTGCATACTCCTTAAGATCTACAAACCAATCCTTCCGTGAACTCATGTGAAACGTACAACCAGTGTACATAATCCACATCTCATTATAATCCACTGCTTCTGTCAAGTTTACTTCTGACACAATGAGAGATTCAATGTACTCAACTCCAAATACAGCTGATGATTCCCCTGATGCTTTCCCATTACCATTTCCCTGATTCTTTCCCTTCTTAGGACAGTCCTTCTTGAAGTGTCCTTCAGATCCGCAAATCCAGCAAGTATACACACCCTCCTTACCTTTGGTCTTGTGTCTTGACTTGTTAGACTTGCCTTTAGAACCAGAATCTTTGTGTCCTCCTTTAGACTTAGAGCCTTGATTTGAGAACAGAACTTCTCCATGAGGCTTGTTACCCTTAACATTCGCAGTCAAGTCCATCTGTTTAGAGTGTATAGAATTTATAACTTCCTCAAGAGTTATGGTCTCCTTTCCATATCTGAGTGTGTCTCGCAGGTGATCAAACTGCTTTGGTAACGACATTAAGAGGAGGATAGCCTGATCCTCGTCTGGAATTTCGACCTTAACATTTCCTAGATCAGTTATAATCCTAAGAAACTCATCGATATTGTTCTCTATGGAAACTGATTCACCCATTCTAAAGCTGTATAGTCGTTGCTTCAAGTACATCCGATTTGGTAATGACTTTGACATATACTGAGCATCCAAGATCTTTAACATACCTGAGGCTGTCCTTTCCTTTATGGTCTTGCGCAGTATCTTGTCAGTGACGCTCATCACTATGGTACTACGTACCTTTCTTTGCTTTTCAGCCATCGATGAGCCTGGTTTAGCATCTTTGGATTCATCCTCGTTCTTGATCTCCTCGATCTTAACGTCTCCTCCCTTCTCTTGAATCTCCAAAGCCTCTGTGAGTCCTAAGAGATCAAGATTAGCCAGCAATCTTTCTTTCCACATGTTGTAGTCAATTACCCCATCGAACTTCTCAATCTCGATCTTTGCGGAAGGCATCAAGACGATTGTGAACTTTCACCAAGTTTGCAATCCGATTACTTTGCTACCTCGAATCTCCTCAACGCAGCTCTGATACCACTTGTTGTAACTCTTAGCAACCAGAGTGCTTGTTCGATTCACTTATTGAACTACGAATCTAACTCGTCGGAACTATCTAACGGAGGAAGTACGAGAAAGAAAGACGATTGCTCTGAAACGAAAGACACACAAGGATTTGTTATCCAGTTCAGGGGCAAACCGCCACCTTACGTCTGGCCGAGGTTCTTCCTCGGAATTCACTAAGAACGCTGGAGATTACAAGTTGTCGCCGTCGATCTCTCACCGGAAACCCAAACCTCACCGTCACTCACCGTAACTGAATTAGCTCACCGATTTCTATCAACCCGAGACCCCCAATGAAATTCGCTCACACAGAGAATTACAAAGATTGACGACCTTATCTCCTTTACAATCTAAACTGACTTATAAACAACTTCATCGATTGAAACCCGAATCGATCCAGCTAAGTCAGCTCGCTCACTCGCCCCCAACGGTCAGTAACGACTCTGTTACCAAGTTGTTGCTTCAGGACGACGTCGTTCGAGTTAATAGACAAAACCAGTGAATTGAACCGAACCAATAACCTGATTCTTCGCTGATTTACTCGAACCAGTTCCTAAACCGGAACCCTCCAGCTGAAATAGATGGTTCATGACAAGCACTTAACCCGACAGAGCTTATTCCACACATGTCTATTTTAGAGGTACCAAAACATATTTGATTAGATGTAATTTGATTTGGAATGAGAAGGACAAGGAGGATTGTAGGTGTATGTATGATAATGATTGTGGGCTTGGAAAATGTTTGGGGGTCCATGTATGGATTCTCTATATGTGGGCATGGTGAAAACCCAAATACATAAAGATAGTATGCATCATACATGTGTGTTTACGAGAATCTGTTGGTGTGGACTGCCCCCTAATCATTGAATTTTTATTGAATTTGCTTCAAAACAAAAAAAATTGCAGATAGTAATCATTCTCCCATGTATAATTTTACATGGGAATCAAATGTTTTGTGGATGGGTCAATGATAAGGCCGCAATTTTAGATTTATGGGGGGTAATTATGTACCATAGTTTATAATTATAATGAAGCACATAATCATAGAGTGAGGTGTTAAGTGCCTCGGCTCCTGTGACTAGACTAGACCACTGCTTTTGACACCCAAAATGACTATTATAATCATAGCTTTACCTTGTGGGTCATTCTTCTTTTACAAAAAGGTCCTTTCGAAATTTAAAAATTTGAAAAATACGAATTCTTTTTACCTTGCATCATTTTAGAACAATGATGTCTTTTCATCTTTAATCATATCCTCTCGTAGTCTCATGTATACAACTACACGTATAAAACAATTAAAACAATTATAATGTTTGAATATGTGAAAATACATACGTAAGATTTTATATAAGCCATATCATAACAAAATTAAATATGTTAGTTTACATTAATGAGAAACTTATGGAATTGGTCAACAAGTCTTACAATTTATATATGCCAATGATATTTTTTTATTAAGACATAATGATCATGATAACATTTTTTATTCAATTTTTGTTCAATCTGATATGATGAAGCATGTAATCAATGATTGAATCAAATATTATTAAGCAGTACTGCAACAGTAATAGAAATTAAGGTAGAAAAATGAAACAGTAGCAGAGATTGAGCTGGATAAGTGACAATGGATGGTATGTTTTTTATGTTTCCTAATTACTCATTTTTATCTTATAAATGCAAATTTAATTACAAGTAGAAACAAAACAATTAGAAAGAAATCTAAATGGATTTATTCCCTTTTAATTAACAAAAAGATTAAGTTAACTTAAATGTGTCCCTACATAAAATAATGATGAAAATGAGAAAGGGACAGTAGGAGAGAGTGGAGACCCCAGCGTTACAGCTGGTCTGCATTTCAATCACTAGCGCGTGAAGAATACACCCAACGTAAGGCGCGTGGAAAAATACGTCCCAATTAAAGCGCGTGAAGAATACCTCCCAACCTAAGGAGCGTGGTTATTCACATAGTCCAAATGAAAAAAATGGGGAGTGTCAGAGAACGTGCAATGCAAAACCCATCTTTTTTTTTTTAATGGCTTTAAAACAGTTTACATTCGACCAAAAAAAAACAGTTCACAATCTCTCCTGTCTCTCTCTCTCTCTCTCCTTATCCTTCTCTTCTTCTTCATCTACTCGGGAAAGACCAGAGAGATTTCACCTGATCCCAAATCCGGAAGAAACTTCGTCATAACTCAGATCTATTCTCAACATTCAACAACTAAAGTACGTACACCTTCTCCCTCTCTCTCTCTCTCTCTCTAGAGAGTGTAGACTTTCAATTTTGATAATAAAATCTTAACATGATGGCACATCTTTCATGTAGTCCCCAAGGAGCAGTAACCGTCAGTCACCCGCAGAAGTTCCACAGAGATTCAAGTGTTGATCATTTTGACTTTTTCAGGTAATTCTTTTTTTTAACCGCCCCTTTTCATGTAATTAAATTTAGTTTTTTTCTTCTTCAATCTAGTACTAACGTTTACTTAATAAAACAACATAAAAAGAATCTAATTTGTTTCCATGTAGTATTATTCTTCGGCATGCAAAAAACTTCTTTTCTTTTTTCTTTAAAAAGTTTTCACCTTTCCCTTTTTTCTCCAACTCTTTTTCTTAAAGTGTTTTTTTATTGGGTTTCTCTTCTAGTTGTAACTCATAAACACGCGAGAAGAAATGAATAACTTTTCTTTATTGTTCTTTACTGGTTGTCTCGCAGGAAACAGAGATGAAAATTTGTAGTATTATATAGATATGTTTAAGAAATTGTAGTTTTAAGTAAAAAAAATAAAAGGTTAAAAAAATACCTTGGAACTAAAATCCAACACAAGAAACCAGAGAGACCTCTTAACGACAACAACCACACTGTACACAAGACAACAAACACTCTCTCTACTAAAGCATCACTCTACCTTCTCCTTCTTCTCTCTACTCTAATTCAAGAGAGAGAGAGAGAAAAAAAAAGCCATGGATGGGTACGAAGCAACTAGGATTGTACTCTCTCGAATCCAAGCTCTAGACCCAGATAACGCATCAAAGATCATGGGTCTCCTCCTTCTTCAAGACCACGGTGAGAAAGAGATGATAAGGCTAGCTTTTGGTCCGGAGACACTTGTTCACTCTGTAATAGTGAAAGCCAAGAAAGAGCTAGGTCTCATGAGGTCTCCTTGGAGTCAAGAGGAGTTAATTAGCCCTAAGAACAACAACAACAACCGTGGCTCTTCTCTCAACCCGGCTTCTTTGCCCTTCTACGCTAATGGAGGAAGATCTTCTAGGAATATGACCAACGAATTCGAGTTCATGGATGATGTGAACTCATCAAGAGCTGATTTTTTGGGCTCTGTGCATGCGAGAAGCGGTAGCTGCGTTTTGGACGGAATAGGGTATGGTGAGTCTGATCTAGGGTTTGGAGGTGTACCCTGTTCTTATTTCGCTAGAGGCTTTTGCAAAAACGGAAGTAGCTGCAGATTCGTCCACAGTGATGGAGGAGCCGATTTAGTTGGCTCTCCAAGCAGAATCGAGCTTCTTAGGTCTAACTCGGTACCTCCAAGGCTTGCTCATCACTTCATGACTCGCTCTTCTCTGCCTTCTTTCTCTCCAAAAGGCCCAAACTTGCAGAGCAGTGATGCTCAAAGGTTCAACCTTTTTCAACTTTTTTTTGAGATATTCTCAGTGTTTTTTTCTTTCTAATTTGTGTAAATTTTTGGGCAGAGCTGCTGCTGCTATGATGATAGGAGATGAACTGCAGAAGCTTGGAAGATGGAGGCCTGAAAGGATTGATCTCTCTGCTATGGCTTGTCCAGCTTCGAGACAGATCTATCTGACATTTCCTGCCGACAGTAGGTTCAGGGAGGAAGATGTGTCCAACTATTTCAGGTAATGCTTGCAAACACAATCAGTCAGACCTTCTCTTTAGTCTGAATATATGTTCTTGTGTGACGTAAGTTGTTGTTATGGTGGGTATAGTACTTTTGGACCAGTTCAAGATGTGAGGATACCATATCAGCAAAAGAGAATGTTTGGGTTTGTGACATTTGTGTACCCTGAGACTGTCAAGAGCATTCTCGCCAAAGGGAACCCTCACTTTGTGTGTGACTCAAGGGTTCTTGTTAAGCCTTACAAGGAGAAGGGAAAAGTCCCTGACAAATACAGGTACTTTAACTAGTTGTTGTAGTAGTGGTAACTCTCATACTTGGGCCTGATTGTTCCTTGAATCCCTGTGTTTACCGCACTTTTATAATCTCGTGTAGAACTAACCAACCAACAGAGCTAGAATTGTCCCCAACAGGCCTTGATTCTAGCCCCAGGGATGCTATAGGTAAACAAACACTTAAACTCTCTGTCATCTTTTGGATAACCTTTTACTTGTAGCCATAATGATTTGCTTGTGGCACAGGAGGGAGAGGGTTTTATAACAACGCCCAAGATGCTCTGTGGATGAGTAAGTTTGAAGAAGAGATTCTTGAGCTTCAGAGCAGAAGGCTAATGAATATGCAGCTTCTTGACGTCAAGAAGCATTTCCAACTCAATTCCCCTACACACATACATTCCCCGAATCCATTTAGCCAAGCACTTGTGTCTCCACGCCCATTGTCGGTTAAAGCAGGAGAATATGTAGGTAGAGAGATAGGGAAAGGAAGTTCCAAAGAAGGATCTGATGATGACACAATGAATCTACCAGAGAGGTAGGTTTGCTAATAAACAAGAACTTGTTTATGTATCTTGAAGCTTTGAGGTTGAATCTCAAGTTTTTTCCTGATTGTTACAGGTTGGAGGATAGCTTGCCAGATAGTCCATTTGCGTCGTCGGCACATCATTCACTTCTGTTTGCTGAATCTACAGACAACAATGGATCGGAATTGTGGTCGCCTTCTTCAGATAATGACCATAACTCTACTCCATCTACACTCTCCGACTCCAACTCCAACTCTTTCAACTGCCAAATGCCGAGGTTTCGTAATTTAACCATGGTTAATGTTTCTGCTATCAAGTAAATGGTATCTAACATTACTCTCATGAAACTAAATAGGTTACTTCCTATTGGAATGTTACCGGGTAGGAGTGGACCGGCCTGTCGTGTCGGGATTTAAACAGGTAGAAAGAGTAGATTAATGGATGGTGAACACCCAATACAACAATCTTGTTAGGTTAATCATTTCTTTGTTGTTGTTGCTGTTGCAGGAAGAGATGTGAGAAAGAAAGAAAGAAACTGATAATATAGAGAGAGACCCTTAATAACAAAAGATGCAGAGATGTAAAAAATAAAAGCAGGAAATTTGATGTAAGAGATAGAGAAGAGAAAGAAAGGAAGATTGTTGTACCATTTCTCTAGTATTAATGTGTAATGTTATGGACCTCAGAAGATGATGTAATATGATAATGGTATGATATAAATATATAGGACAAGAAAGTGTAACCTCTAAAGATTTACAAAAAGAAAGAGATTACAATTTGGGTTTGACTGTTCTTGTCCTTAACCAGTTGCTACCCTCTTTCTCTAACCACTCTCCAACTTGAAAATCCAAAAGATATCCCCTTTTGGTTATATTTTGTTCAACTACAAATCTTAAGATTTGAGTTTTGTGAAGTAGGTTTTGTGTCAACTTTGTGAGGTGGAAAGTGTAAAAGGAGTAGGTGATAAAGAAAGAACCTGATAATGGCTATTGCCGTGATTTTAAGAGAGCAAGAATGTTATTGACATATATTGCATGTCAAGACTAAATTATGATAGATATTCAAATTAAATGAAATGTCTGACACTATTAGCAAAGACAGGGACAGTGTGGCGTGTGGTGGGGCACGCGCTAGAGAGTGAGTGCTAAAAATTAAAAAGACCATAAAATAACCATTTTTCTATAGAAATATGTTTATCTTTTCTTCTTTTTATAACACAGAAAATATGTTTTTTTTTTCTTTTTTCTCTGAAAGACAAACAAACGGTCATGATATTACACAAGGTTAAAGCCAAAGTGGGAAGGTTAAACATAACCTCCAGAAACGAAAGCTAGCGGATAAAGATCATCCCTAAAGCCAAAAGCCAGCGGACCAACAACGTTCCCAGAGCCAAATAAACAGAAGAAGCTAGACAAAACAGGTTAACACCAACTAATAAGGATCCAAAACCACAACGAGCGTAAGCTGACGAGACAACGAAGAGGCAGTGACCACCGAACATCAAGAGAGAAAAGGAGCGTAACACCTGAAGCCAAATTATTGAAGCTTTCCCATCGACACTCATTATACTGCTCCACCATTTAGAGCCACGGGCAAGCCGAAGGAGATCAAGCCAGGGAAGACGAAGGACCTAACCGATTACCAATCGCCACCATCGACTAGATGCAAAGAAGGCCGAAACCCCAATTCCTTAAGGATGGGCCGGAGAACCCTTGCCAAAGGTAGAAGACCAAAGGCAGAAAATAAGAAAAATAACCGCAGGAACTATACTGATGCAACCAACGGAAAGGAAAAGCACACTCCTGACGCCCAGAAACATCACCACCCGAAGCCTACTAAAGTACCCAAACCACAGCCAAGACCAGTATAAGCAGACCACCCACCTCACCAAACCAACTAGCAAGAGGATTCCTATCCAAAAGGCTGGAACTCTACCACTCGACCAAACCGGATCCCAAACATAACTGGCTAACCAAATTTGTCTAACTAAACCAACACTATCTAAGACAAACCAAACCAAACTGAAACTAGAAAACAAGTCGCAACCTAAACTCACCCACAATCCGAAGCTAACCTTACCTCGCCGGAAACAGAAGGGAACAAGCCGTAAAACGACAACCCCGACTGAAAACAACAAGAGGAGAGGCGCACGATACACCACCTCGCTGGTAGAGCACCAACAAAACCACTGAAATGCCGTAAGCCGAGCCGTCGGAAGAGAGAACCACAAGGGCGGAGAGATTCGCCGAACTAGAACCAGGGGAGCGGCAAAGCTACAAACACCTAGAAGAAACAGAGAACGGAACCCACCTGTTCTCCGAACACCGCCATCACCGGATCAGCCAGAGACGCCCAGAGAGGATTCCGCCGGAGACAAAGCCGAGAGGATGAGAAGACCGCAGGTTCGCCAGAGAGCAAAGAAGACGACCCACACAACGCAGAGAAGGGACCAAGGGTGATAGATTCCCGGATAGGATAGACTCTTTGATGGATCGAATGATAATCTGATCACGAATCAGTGGTGGATCGAAGGAGACCGTCAAAAGTTGCAAATGGCCTTTGGTATTGTCCAACTTCAAAGAGGATCGAAGAAGTAACCCTTAACAACGAACTCTAAGAAGGTTTGTTGCTTTGGAAGTAACCCTTGCCAAAGAAACGAAAAATGTTCAACCAAGAACAAAGAGATGAACTCTCAAAGAAGAAGATAAAAATCGATGTCCATTAAAATGATCAAGAGTTTGGTACTTTTATAAGAGAACTAGAATGTAAAGAGACTAAAATTGTAGTAATTAATAGCAAAGACCAAAGACTAAATTAAATAGAGTCAAAGAACTCTTCAGATCCCGCAAACTCCTTAGAGTGACTCTTCGGCCGCTTTTCCTTCCTTCGTGCGGTCATGGTACGGCCCGGATCATGCAGACGAACGTTTCTTCGGATAACTCTTGATTGGGTCGGACCATAAGTGAAAACTCACGTTCATTCTTCATCCTTAGTCCATTGGCACGTTTCTTTGAAGTTTGGTCGGAAGAAAAGTCGAATGGGTCGATAGAAATGGTAGTGTTCCGACCCACCTGTGATTCAGCTCGGACTAACGCGTTTCTTTCACGACCATTAGTCTTAGAATGGGATTTGGGTCGAGAAAGAGAACGTCTCGGTCGAGTGAAACGATCATCTGGTCGTGGTTCCAAATGTAGCTCCATTCCCGGATGTGTTGGGTCGATACGGTACACGGCCGTGCGGTCACTGCGGACGGTTGGACGATCCTCACGGACGGTTGGACGAACCTCAGTTTCTCCTTGTTCCAGCAGCGTCCCAAGCGGTTCCTCATCGTCTGAGCTATCCTGATCTGATGTCCTAGCTCGGAATCCATCAAAGGGCCTCTCCCGGCGGCCGGCGAGAAACACCCGAGCCGCCGGAGAGGAAACGGAAACAGACGGGAAGATGGCTACACAAACCTTGAACGGCGCGCCAAAGAGAAACCTCTTTTATTAGGGCGAACTCCTTCCACTTCACATATGAACACAGAAAATATGTTATCTAACGTATATTTTTATAGTGAGTTTTATGAAAAAATTCTCACTCTCTTACGATTTTTCTCTCCCATCTCTATTACACAAAAAATATTTATGTATTTCCACTTCCGACCGTCGGTAGACGTTTCACCGTGCCGTCGATCGGGTTATTTTTGTGTCGGCACCTCAGTCGATTTGGTTTTAGTTTTTTAGTCTTCTTTTGGCGTCTGTATCATAAGAAGAAGGTTAATAAATTCGGTATTTTGCTCGGCGATTCTTCCGTTTTCTTATCGGATGTTTTTCCCTAGTGAGTTCTCGGGGTCGGTTTTTAGGTTATATCTACATCGTTTGGCGATTTTGTTTTCCTCGGACCAGGCGACTCTTCATCCCCCTCGACCTTCTATACGTGTGGGAATAAGTTATGGAGCATGAATCTCCTCTGCATGACGACGCGATGTGCTTAGATGGAGTCAGCTTGCTCGGACTATATTTACAGGTCAATATATTGAACCTATATTGCGTTATTCGCTCCTGGAGGCTACGACGGTTCGAAGCATGAAGATCTCTGCCAAATCTTGCTCCTTTCCGAAGAAATATCTCCTCAGTCGTGGATCGACAAGGCGAATCTGGTCTATTGCACGAAATCCTCTACCGGCGGTGCTTCGCGTCCTCACTATCGGCTGTAGCTGGATAACGGTCTCGTTGTAGGCTCGACGCGTGTCCTTGAGTCGGCCCATGTGGCTTTTACACAAATCACCTCGAGTTAACAGATTTTTTGTATTGCGCCTCATTTCCGTTTGGGCTTCATCCCGTGTAATTACTATCTTTGTCTTCCAATTTTCAGCCCATTGGGCTTTTTAAATGAAACTTTTGCCGACCAAAAATACTTAGTATCCTCTATTTATTTACCTTGTTATTAAAAAATATTATAACTAAAACTAAAGTTTTACACAAAACCGGCGAATTCACAAATTATTGAGCCGAAAGCTAACGAAAAACGGATATCTCTTTAAAATCACCGTCGTGGATCAAAGGAAATCTCCGGAAAAAGTTAAACTAACAAACAAAGCAACAAACCAAAATTAAAAAAAAAAACACAAGACGAAACTAGGATAATTATCTATTTATTTACCTTTCAGCTCTTTTATTTGTTCGATAATAACATTTTATTGTAATATTCTATTTGACAATAAATCATTTTTAAGAAATTAATCCAATCACATTTTTCTCATGCTTTTCTACCTAAAAACGATTATGAAGGTATGCTTCTCATCCAACAGTCATAAATGGTTACGAGACTCTAACATAAGAAAAGAGTCTTGATTTCATATGAAGTGTTGACTCGGGACACATGGTGATACATGACTAGTCAAATGTAAAAAACTCAAGATAAAAATGTATTTTATCTTCTTCTTTTCTGTTAAGGGGTTCGACGGTCTTAAAAGTTATTACAAATTGTAGTTGAGCTATCCACCATTTTAGAGAGACCAAGAGATCGAGCTTGAACTGATTCTAGTGCATTGCTGAAGCATTCAACCCCAATAAGTATAACTACCTCTCACATCAAGAGGTGAGGTGAACACCGGGTAAACAATCGTATGTGTCTCTTTTCTTTAATAGCTTGGCTCAATGTGTTCATATGTTAGTTTGATTCAAGTATATTCGAGTTTGGATTCATCCAAATTGGTATCAGAGCTTTAAGATTTTAGGCGAACAAGAGAATCAGAAGAAGATTGCAAAGATTCTGCGGCGGAGAACAGTAATGACGGGATCGTCTGTCTCGATTGAGAAGTTTGATGCACATGTGACTTCTCACTCTGGAAACGAAGGATGTATGTTTACCTTAGTGTATCCAGTCTAAAAGATGTTCTGGTATCAAGATCCAAAGATCCAAAACAAAGAAAATTTGTTGGATATGCAGTAAGGAAGGTCATTATAAGAAACAATGTTACAAGTGGCTTGAAAGGAATAAGGCAACAATTCATCTCATAATGCAGAGGAATCATGGTTAGCTAGAGATGATGTAGAAGATCTTGCAGGATTGATAGTTTTTGAGGTAAATCTATCACAAAATGCACATGATCAAGACGAATGAGTTATGGATACAAAATGTGCGTTTCACATGACACCTAGAAAGGAACTGTTTCTGAAATTAAAAGACTTAACAACGACTAGAGTTAAGATAGCTAATAACTCTCATTCTGATGTTAAGGGAATCAGATCTATAAGATTCAAGAATCCATATGGAACTACTTTTGTGCTTCATGAATTTAAATACATTCCATACATATGGAGGAATCTCATATATCTAGGTACGCTAGAAAATAATGGTTGTGAGTTCAAAGGATCTAGTGGAGTATTGAAAGTAATTAAGGGCTTCACTGTTATTATGAAAGGAACCAGAAAGAATGGAGACACCCTGTACATTCTACAAGGATCAGCTGAGAAGGAAGAATCATGTAAACCAGTGGATCAATGATCGCCAATTCTTCTAAAGATCAGAATCTTCTTTGGCACAATCAAATGGGTCATATCGGTCAGAATGACTTAAACATTTTAAATAAGAAAGAATGTTTTGGGAAAAATGAAGTTGCTGAGATAAGCTTCTATGAGGATTGTGTTATAGGAAAAACACATAAGGTCTCATTCAGATCTTCTGGGATCACCCAATGTTCCCTTGAGTCTGGGTAAGTGACAATACTTCATTTCCTTTACAGACAATTGGTTCAGGAAAGCCTGGATTTACTTTCTAAGGACCAAAGAAGATGCCTTTGGCAAATTTGTAGAATGGAAGCAAATGGTAGTGGTTCAATCAGGAAAGAAGCTGAAGAAGTTACATATTGAAAATAGGCTGAAATTTTTTTTTCAATAGTTTGATCAAAAATGCAAGTAAGATGAAATTTTCAGACATAAAACTTGCACATAATTACACGCCACATCAAAATGGCGTGGCCGCGTCTAAACACACTTATAATGAAAAAAGTAAGGATCATGGTTAGTAAGAGTGGGTTGGATCTGAATTTATGGGCTTAAGCAGCTTCTACTGCCTTATATCTGATAAAAATGTCACCGTCTTCAGATATAGAATTTGAAATACTAGAGGAAAGATGGACATCTTCAGTTCTAAAGTTTAATGGTCTTAAAAGGTTTGGATATTTGGTATGCAATCATTCAAGTGAAGGAAATCTTGAACCAAGAGCCAAGAAAGGAAAGTTTACAGAGTATCCAGAAGGAGTAAAAGGATTCATGGTATGGCTGATAAGTGATCAGAAGTGTGTCATCAGTCACAATGTGGTCTTCATGGAAGATAAGATGTACAAGGACATCAAAGATGATCTCCAATCAAATATGATTGTTCAGGTATGACTGTGAATGATAACTTTGATACTAACAAGTTTGTGAGTGTTGATGTTTGAAGAACAAAAAGAAGGGTCTTATGGCACAACTCAAGCTGGCACTAATGAGTTAGAACAACTGGCAGATTTTTCAGAAGAAGAAGGTTATGATGATGAAAAGGGAACAATTTAAACATGACATGTACTGAGTCTGAAGAGTATATGTTAGCAAGAGACATGGAAAGAAGACAAACTATGCTACCTTCAAAGTTTAAAGACTGAAGTTTATGAAGATGATGATGATATTGCAGTGTATGCATATCTTATGATTGAAGATGGGGGAAATCCTGAACCAATGAGATTTCAGAAGCATTAAGTGATCCGGATAGTGAGATGTGGTTGTAGCAGCAAATGAAGAAATCACCTCTGTAAAGAAGAATGGAACTTGAGAATTAGTAGACATGGTCAAGACTCAAAAGACTATAAGCTGTAAATGGGTTTATAAAAGGAAAGCTGTAATCACTGGGGTTGAAGGTCCAAGGTTTAAAACCAGACTCGTGGCTAAGGGTTACAATCAAAAGGAAGGAGTATATACTATCAAGAGATCTTTTCACTGGTGGTTAAACACGTTTTGATAAGGTTGTTGTTGTTTACAGTGGTTCACTCCGACATGGAATTGCAGCAAATGAAGGTGAAAACAACGTTTCGAGATGGGTATCTTGATGAGAAAATATTCATGGAGCAACCCGAAGGCTTTGTGGATAAGGACTATCCACACAAAATGTGCTTGCTGAAAAGGTCTATGCCGGTTCTAAAACGCGGGCTCCGCGTCCGTATAAGTGGCGGTGAAGCGCTCGACGGCCGGGAACCACCGCAAGTTGGGTATAGGCGGGCAAAAAATCGGATCTTCGATTTTTTTTAATGGTTAGAAATGGAAAAATTCATTCCAAATCTAGCGAAATTGTGAAGAAATGACAGTAAAATTGACGAAAAACAATAAAAAACGATGAATAACGTGAAACTTTAAGCCATGGCCGTCGTCGAAACTCGGAAATTAGAGTTACAGCTTTTTAAGGAAGAAGACGATTGGCAAATTACAGTTTTGCCCTTCATTAAACAAAAACAAAAAAAAAACAAAACAACACCCTTTGCGGATCGAAACCAAGTTAACAGCCCAATATTGTAGCACTTAAACCACCCGGCCACTTAAACTTATTAGAATATGTTAGCATTTTTATATATAACTATCTCTTGACAAAAAACTTCTAAAATTCGGCCCCGCGTAATCTCCGCTTAACTCCCGATTTGCTCGCTAGGCGCTAAGCCCAGCCCGACCACCCGACTAACGCCTAGCGAATATTTAAACAATGGGTCTATGTATGCTTTGAAGCAGTCACCTCGTCAATGGAACACCACATTTGATGAGTTTATGAAAATTAATGGTTTCACTAGAAGCAATTACGATAGTTGCGTCTACTTCAGGGAACTTATGAACATGGATTATGTCTATCTACTTTATATGTAGATGCCATTCTGATAGCTTCTAAGGACAAGAAGCAAGTGTGTGAATTAAAATCTCTCTTAAGTTTTGAGTTCGAAATGAAGGACCTAGGTGATGCAAAGAAAATTTTGGGAATGGAAATCTCAAGGGATAGGAAGAATGACTTATTATCTATTTCGGAAAGAAGATATCAAATGAAAGTTCTTGGTAAATTTTGAATGGATCAGTCAAAGTTTGTATCTACTCCTATGGGGATACACATCAAGTTGCAGTCTAAAACAGAAAGGAAGTAGAAGAACATGCAGAGATTATGAAGAAGATACCTTATCAAAATGCGGTAGGAAATCTTATGTACTGCATGTTTGGGACTCGTCCTGATTTAGCCTAATTAGTAGGACTGGTTTGCAGGTTCATGAGTAAGCCAATAAAAGAACACTGGAAGGCAGTTAAGTGGGTCTTCATATACATGAAAGGGTTAGTGAAAACAGGGCGATGCAGACTATGTAGACGACTTAGACAGAAGAAGGTATATTTCAGGGATAGTGTTCACAGCAGGAGGAAGTAAAATTAGTTGGAGATCAAGTCTTCAAAAGGTTTGTGGCTCTCTCGACGAGAGAATCAAAGTATATGGCGTTTTCTAAAGCAGCTAAGGAATCAGTGTGGTTGAAGGGATTTTTAAATGAAGTTGGATTTGAGCAAGGAGTTGTAACAATCCACTGTGATTCACAAAGAGCAATAACACTAGCTAAGAATGCAGTCTTCCACGAAAAAACAAAACATGTGACTGTCAAGTTTCATAATATAAGGGACTTGATCAATGAGAATATTGTGGAAGTAGTAAAAATAGTAATTGCGTATAATCCTGCAGATATATCCACTAAAGTTTTTCCTGTTGAAAATTTCATGGAAACTTTGGAGGATTTGAGAGTTACAAAATAATGAAGCAAGGTTGAGCTCACTTAAATAGATGAGTGGGTTTACTCAGGAGATCTGAAGCTGGGAGGGTTTTCTCAGGAGGTTCTGCCAAGATATTGCAGGAGTTGAATGGGTTAGTTCATGTAGTGGAAGATTGTTTTCGAGATTAGCTGGAATAAAGATGTTGGATAAGGATCAAAATGGAGATTTGAAGGACTGATCCTCATCCAACGGTCATAAATGGTTAGGAGACTATAACAGAAGAAGAGATGACTTTGTATGAAGTGTTGACTCGGGACACATGGTGATACGTGACTCGTCAAGTGTAAACAATTCAATATAAATAAGTAATCTTATCTTCTTCTCTTCCGTTAAGGGGTTCGGCGATCTTTGAAGTTGTTACGGATCGTAGTCGAACGATCCACCATTGAAGAGAGACCAAGATCTCAAGCTTGAGCTGATTCTAGTGCATTGCTGAAGCATTCAGCCCTGGTGAGTATAACTTCCTCTTACGTCGAGAGGTGATGTGAACACCGGGTAAACAATCGTCCGTGTATCTTTTCTTTAATCGTTTGGTTCAATCTGTCCATATGTTAATTTAATTCATGTAGATTCGAGTTTGGATTCATATAAATTCATGATCTTTACCACTATTTGCTTTTTCTCCTTTTTAGCTTATTTATCGGTTTTATGTAATCATGGTTACTAACAATGGTTTAGGTTTCGGAATATAGTGATTAGTAAATTTTTATATTTAAGGAATATATGTTAAACTGATGCCAAAAAGGGATATATGTTAAACAATTGATAAGTCAAACAAGATAAACATTATTTTTTATAGGGTGAATATATATATCAACATTTCTATAAATATATAAACATATAAGATTTTCAAAACTTTCGAAAATTTTCAAAAAGTTCTTACAAATATTTTAAAAGTTAAGGAACATTGACGATATTTAATTGGATCACCATTTCTCATTTAGGATTTAATATTTTTTCATTCTTTGTTTTACGGCTGCCAAACTTTATGCTATTTCAGTTCGTTTACTATTTTCCATAATGTTTTCTTCTATATATAGGGTTTAGTTTTATACAAGGTTTAAGTTTTAGAACTTATATAGTTTAGGAGTTTAGAGTTTATGGTTCGAAATTTAGAATTTAGGGTTTAAAGATTAGAGTTAGAATTTAAAAATTTATGATTAAGGTTTAGTGTTTATTATGTAAGTCCATTATAAGTTTATGTTAGTATTCTTCCAATATGATAATACTATTTCCCGAAGCTTTTTTTTTTTTTTTAAACTATAACTTAAGTTATTTATAGAAACTTAAATATGTGTATCCTGTGTAATTAGTGTTCATCTTCAGTGTTTGAATATTAACGTTTTATCCATTTTTTTTTAATTTTTGAAATGAAGCAAATCCAATATCATAATTCCATAATCTGCAATATCCACCATGAATTTACTCATAAGATCACAAATTTATAAATCAATTTAGAATATCATCGTTTCCCCCCTTTTAAACTAGCCACATGATACTATCCACTGATAAACATTTTAAATCCTACAAAAAAATTCACAGCCCAATTCCTATTTAGTGAGAAGAATAAATGCTTTACAAAAACTAGGAACTTAAGTATGCAAAGAAAAAAACATGGAACTTAAAGAAAATTTACAGTAGGTTTTGTTTTTGTATCCGAAAAATGTATTTACCCTTTGTTCTGAAATGAAAAATCTTCTAGTGGAACAAATGCAAAGGCCATATGATACTCTTTATATACTTAAGATCCCATTTATTTAATTGCACAAAGTCACAAAATAAATTTTGATAAAAACAAAGAGAATAAAACACAACATGGAAATAGAAAATCAGGAGGAAGAAAATAATGGGATCCCACGAGCCAACACACAGGCCATGTGGTGTGGGGGAGATATATGCCAGAAGTTGTGTTTTGTGGAGACATCTCCACAGATATACTATATATTGGGTTTTTCTCAATATTTACATATGTTCTCTTTTTTATTATTATTGAATTTTCATTACGATAACATGGTAGAATACATTTATCGTATGTTGCTTGTAGGTGACTGATTACAGGAAGTATATATTAATATCAATCAACTTGATGAGGAAAAACAAATTTTTTGAAGCAATAACTTGAGCTTAAGAATAACAGAATCAATCATCTTCACCACATAATCGTAAGAATAACTTGCAAAACAATCACTCTTCAAATCGTAAGAGTATACAATATTCACTCACATTCTAATGGCACCGCATATAACTCAACGAGAACGATGATTAGAAGCTGGTAAATACTAGATTCTACAGTAATTAAACTCAGGTGAGCTCTAGAGCGAAACATCAATCATAAAGGATACATCAAAATTGAACAATGAGATCGATCCCATGACATTTAGATTAAGAAGCTTCAATTGATTTTTGATTCTCAACAAACAATAGCAAAGGTAGAGACGTTAAACTTACTGAATCGTGGGTGAGATAAGTGTCGCAATAATCTCAGCAATACCTGCGAAAATATAAATTAAACAAATAATTAAAACCTAATTTAGCTTGATAGAACTCGCGTGAGCTCGAATTTGAAGGATTCATGAAGGCATTGAAGAAAGGATACGAAAGAGAGAGAGATTTAAGAGATGTGACCTAGCCGCCGCCGACGAGGTGAGATCAGAAGACGACGACAAGATCCGATGAATGTGGATTCAGCAAGATCAGAAGACGACGTGTGAGGTCAGAAGACGACGACAATGAGATCCGATGAATGTGGATTCGACAAGAAAGCCAGAGAAATTTGAATGTTGTTTTTTTAAATGACGACCAGATCCGATGAATGTTTTTTTCAATTATTAGAGGATAAAATGAAAAGAAAGCAAAGCCTTTGTGCCAAAGAGAATCTCTTAAGTCACAAGTGTCCCAAAATTTATATCAGTTTGTAAATTGTTATAAGTTTTAATGATTTTAACAAATTTGATGTCAGTTTAACAATTGATGGTAATCTAATGACGTAAATTACCTTATATCTTGTAGTGTATTAATATCAATCTAATGAAATTCAGAGAAAAAACAAACATAGTAGAATACATTTGTAGAACAAGCATGCATTTTTTTAATCAAAACACTAAGCCTGCAAATGTTTACATATGTTCAAAGATAAAGTCCCAAAACAAGCACATGTATTTACATTTGTTCTAAATTGGATGATTTGCGAAATATCAATTACATGTAATTTTCTTTTTAATCAAACAAGCGCATGCATATACATTTTTTGTGATATACAAATAAGAGGGTGTTTTTTCTCTCTCTACGATTTTTCTCTGCCTTCTCTCTTCCGCCGATCTCGTTTATCTCACGTTTCCGGCCGCCGGTTTTGCCGGTGATATTCATACATTTTCATGCATTTAGGCTTGTATATAGTTCTTGTTTTGACTTCTTTTCTCCATCATTCATACCATTTTGTCGAGTCATTGTTGCATCTAGAGTTTAGAGTTGTTTAGGACTAGGAGTAGGCACTTTAGGCTTGCATTTGGAGTGTTTCTTGTGTTTTGCAGGTGATAGGAGGTGTCTAGGAGCGATGGTGAACTTGGAAGTGGAGTCTAGAGCTCAAGGAACTAAGGAGGAAGCGGATACAAGCCGTACCAGTGTGCATATCGGCCAAGCAAGCCGATACAGCCCCTCGACCAAAGACCAGGAGTCCATACCGGTTGGCGTATCGGCTGGCCCAACCGATATGACCTCTCGGATTAAATTTCGAACACCCATATCGGTTGGCGTATCGGCTGTCCAGGCCGATACGACCCTTCCCAGAAAAAATCCGAGAGTCCATATCGGCTGGCGTATCGGCTGGCCAGACCGATACGCGTCCCAGAAATCATTTCGGATCCGAGTCAACACCCGGTTTGTTCCGGGTTGACCCGGCTCGCACCCTATTGACTATTTACGCCAAAAACCTATTTTTATTGTTTCTTAAGCTATTTTTTTTGATGTTCTAAACTCTTTTGTAAGAACAAGTTGGATTCTTTTGATTTATCTAGTACTTCTTTTGTGATTCCTTCAACAAATCTCTCAATCCATCACTAATCTCCCATGATCAACTCTATTTCTATGAGTTTTGTTGATCTAATGATGATTAGTGAGTAGTTCTTCATAGGCTTATGGGTTAGGTAGGATTAGGTTGATTAGGGGTGATCAATGGATTTCTAGTGATTGATTGTTTAAAATATCGTCTATCAAAGTGTGCTTAGTGCCTAATTAATCTTGATCACATTGATTAGGATGTTTAGAATTTCTTGTTCACAACATGTTTGATGAAATTCCAGTTTCTAGCTTAGTTAGGACTTTCACATTCTAGCACATGAAAATGTATGTCTACAGTGATTGTTTGCTGTTCGGAACCTGTTCGAATGCTCATTTGATTCTAATTCACAAATAATAATTTGTTCTTGAGTTAGGATTAAGTGAAGAATTGGTATTAAGAGATTAAACTGATTTACTTGGTGTGTTCCATGCTAGGAGATTAGCTTCTATGAAGTTTGAGTTAGGATTCCTTGATCATCCCGAGCCACCTATCCGTTGACCTTAACCTTTAGGCCTTATCTCTGTCAATGATTGAATCCATTTGTTATTTGCTTTTAGATTACTTCTGTTTAAATTGTGTACTGTTAGGATTGTTAGAAACAAAACCAAACTGTTTGATTTGACTCTGAAGGTTTAGTGTTTGCTTATTGGTCTTATCCATCTCAAAAAGGTTCGATACCTCAAAGCTACATCGATAAGCTTGAGGAATTGGTACCTCAAAGGATTTCAAAATCCTTGTTATCAATTTGGCGCCGTTGCCGGGGAATTGATATTCATACATTTTCATGCATTTAAGCTTGTATATAGTTCTTGTTTTGACTTCTTTTCTCCATCATTCATACCATTTTATCGAGTCATTGTTGCATCTAGAGTTTAGAGTTGTTTAGGACTAGGAGTAGACACTTTAGGCTTGCATTTGGAGTGTTTCTTGTGTTTTGCAGGTGATAGGAGGTGTCTAGGAGCGATGGTGAACTTGGAAGTGGAGTCTAGAGCTCAAGGAACTAAGGAGGAAGCGGATACAAGCCGTACCGGTGTGCATATCGGCCAAGCAAGCCGATACAGCCCCTCGACCGAAGACCAGGAGTCCATACCGGTTGGCGTATCGGCTGGCCCAACCGATATGACCTCTCAGATTAAATTTCGAACACCCATATCGGTTGGCGTATCGGCTGTCCAGGCCGATACGACCCTTCCCAGAAAAAAATCCGAGAGTCCATATCAGCTGGCGTATTGGCTGGCCAGACCGATACGCGTCCCAGAAATTGTTTCGGATCCGGGTCAACACCCGGTTTGTTCCGGGTTGACCCGGCTCCCACCCTATTGGCTATTTAAGCTAGGTGATTCATGCGTCACCACTGCAATACACTCCTTCTCAGATCAATGACAAGCTGGAGAAGATTCAGTTTTGGCCAACCCGATACCCTCATGTCCCAACCCTTACAGCCCTTGGTCTTTTAGAAGACTACAATCAGATTGTGGAGAATATGGGGCTCAAGACCTTTTTCAGTGTCTCCAGTGATGGTTATCAGAGCTCAGCCTGTCAGTTCCTTGCAACAATGAAAGCAACTTTCAACATGAGAAAGGCAGCTTTGAGAGGAGAAGTGAGTCGAGGAAAGATAGACTTTGCGATGGGCAGGACAAAGTACTCCGTGACTTTTGAGGAGATCAGTTCCATCTTCGGTTTTGAGGAGGATGGTGCTCAGCTAGGCCCTTATATTCCCATTGAAAAGGACTACCTCGAGGGATTGTGGCACATGATAGCCGATGGACCATTCAAGTTGGGAGCTATGAAATCTGCAAGGATCAGACACCCGACTATTAGGTACGTGCACAAGGCATTAGCCTACACTCTGTTTGCTAGGAAGGAGGCAAACCAAGTCACTGAATTGGAGATGAAGCTTCTGTACATCGGTTTACTGCCACTACTTTGCACGTTTCCCAATGGAAGTACGATACCGCCCGTTGAGCGGCCACCGAGCTACACCGCCATTCTAGTAGAGCAGTTTGGGGTTCACAGAGACTGGGGAACTTCTGTCAGGGATGCTGATCCCAAGTTCACCATGGGTGGTTTAATCACGCCCTTACTTAGGGCAAAGAAGACTAAACTGGAGGGCAGTGTGGAGGATAATACATTCGGACAGCCTACACCGGTAGCATGGCTGGACGAACCTCAGCTGATCAGGACTCACTTCCTAGCCTCCAAGCCACCTCTGGGGCGTCATGTATACAGGATGTGTTCAGATACACCGATGGAAGAAAAGTACCTCCTTCCAAACCCCACGATCACAAGCTTTTCAGCTAATGCAGCCAATGTCAGGTTTCTACCGGGGATGGAGCACCAATTCGAACCCCGTGGACCGCGAAGGGCGAGAGCTGCAGCCGAATCTGATTCTTCCGATGCACCTGCTGGGGTGTATGGGCTGCACAGGTACTACATCGAGCCTCTGGACGATCCTATCGCAAACCGGACGATGAGTGCACTAAGGGACCAGAACAGGGACCTTCAAAGGCAGAGCAAATGGCATGGAAGAAACATCAAAAAATTAGCCAGCTGCTTGAAGAAGGTCACTGGAGTTCTGAAGATGATAGCGGGAAGGAAAGATAAGAGTAGCACCACCGGTCAGCCATCGACATCAAGAGAGGCTCCCACAGGTGAAGAAGAGAAGCTAAGAGCAGCCACTGAGGAAGTGATAGGTGAAGCTGATCAGCTGGTTGCACAGGCGGAGCTAGAGCAAGGGAGATACTCAGTTTCTGGACATGAGACAGGAGGAGCTGCACGCATGGCCTCCGACTCCTACTACGAGCCTCACCGCCACTCCGCACGCGAGGACAGAAGACGAAAGAGGAGAGCTATGAGTACACCTTCCTGCTCCTCATCCAACCCGACATACTCTATGGGGGAATCCTCACCTCCATCATTCCACAACTAGCAAGGTAACACTCCATCTTTGTACATATTTTTCTTTTCTTTTCTTTGTTTTCTTTTTGTGTGTTTTCGGTCTTTTCTCCTTTCATAGATCACACAAGGGACCATCTGATTTAAGTTTGGGGGAGAGACCAGTTACTAATCATGTTTTTGTCTTTGAGTCTCATGCATTGCATCTAAGGCATAGAAAAATAAAATAAAAAATCAAATTTTTTTTTTAAAATTTTCACAAAAAAGAAAGCATCTTAGGATCGAGTCTAGTTGCATCATATAGGATGTGTTGCATAGGGAGCAATGATTTAATTTCCTCATAAGGTTTAAGCGAGTAAAACTTGTTTCATACGCTAGCTTTGCTAGATAGACCACACTAATGTTGTAACCCGAGAAATGCTTGAAAGCTAGAACGAACCCTGCTTGGATAGCTTGTTTTGAACCTTGATTCGATGCTGGAACTTGTTGTGATTTGATGCTAGCTCTATTTAAAAGTGAGAACCTTAACTTGAATTACAATTATCTTTCTCCTTCTTAGTGTTTTAAACTCATAGATACCGCCAAAATATTCAAGCATTCTTTTCCCTTTTTACCACACTTGCTTGCTTGAATAGCTTCCACGCCCTTAACCACCTTCCTTTCCGCCCATATACACTCTTTTGAGAGGTAGGCCTCTTGGAATGAGCTAAGTAAATGGTGTTGAGTTTGAGGCGACTAGTTGAAAAATTTCTGTGTAGACGCAAGCTTGACCACCTTTAGCTTGTACTAGTCTAGGATTGAAGTTTGGGGGAAGGGTTTTGAAAGGGAAAGAACAAAAGGGAATTTGATTTGGGATCCTATGTTGTTGGCAATAGTGTTTTGAAAGAAAAGCTCTTAAGTGTTTTAAAAGAAAAGTGCCTCTTGTTTTGAAATGAAAAGAAGCCAAAGTGCTCAACTTAAAGAAAAAAAATTTTGTGAAAAGAGGCCATTGATAAAGAAAGAAGTATTTGAGCTAAGTCTAAAGAAGAAATTGCCACTGTTTTGAAAAGTTTCGAAAGATCCTTGGGAGTATTCTTGGGAGGTGTTTTGGTTGAGAAAGAGGGATGAGGCAAAAATAGCTTTGGAAAAGGGTAGACTCAAACTAGGTGGGCTAGAGTAAGAGCAGAAGCCATTAGGAAATGGGTAGACGGAAATCGATTCTAGTATGCACAAATTGCTTCTATACTCTTATCTTTTTACTATGTGCTCATTCATTTCTTCTTGAGAGAACCTAAATGCTTATGGAGAAGCCCCTCTATTTGATTGAGATCATCTTTATCTAAAAACCTTAACCCTTGCCAAATGAGTTTGAACACTTTGTCGCGAGTAAGATCCACTTGAAATGTTTAATCAATGTCAAAGAGCTAGTTGATTTTAATGCTTGTGAAGGTTGAAGGTTAAGCTAGAAGTTTTGTCTTGATGAGTATGGCTATATCCTTGCAGTAGGCATTTTCTCGGTTGCACTTTAGTTATATAGACTTGAAATGAAGTTTGAAACTTGATTGAACCTTTGGATATGAGTTCCCACCTTCAAACCTTTTCCCCAGCACATTTTGATTGACTTATGCTTGCTTGTGGACAAGCAAGATTCAAGTTTGGGGGAATTGATATTCATACATTTTCATGCATTTAGGCTTGTATATAGTTCTTGTTTTGACTTCTTTTCTCCATCATTCATACCATTTTGTCGAGTCATTGTTGCATCTAGAGTTTAGAGTTGTTTAGGACTAGGAGTAGGCACTTTAGGCTTGCATTTGGAGTGTTTCTTGTGTTTTGCAGGTGATAGGAGGTGTCTAGGAGCGATGGTGAACTTGGAAGTGGAGTCTAGAGCTCAAGGAACTAAGGAGGAAGCGGATACAAGCCGTACCGGTGTGCATATCGGCCAAGCAAGCCGATACAGCCCCTCGACCAAAGACCAGGAGTCCATACCGGTTGGCGTATCGGATGGCCCAACCGATATGACCTCTCGGATTAAATTTCGAACACCCATATCGGTTGGTGTATCGGCTGGCCAGGCCGATACGACCCTTCCCAGAAAAAATCCGAGAGTCCATATCGGCTGGCGTATCGGCTGGCCAGACCGATACGCGTCCCAGAAATTGTTTCGGATCCGGTGACTATTTAAGCCAAAAACCTATTTTTTATTGTTTCTTATGCTATTTTTTTTTGATGTTCTAAACTATTTTGTAAGAACAAGTTGGATTCCTTTGATTTATCTAGTACTTCTTTTGTGATTCCTTCAACAAATCTCTCAATCCATCACTAATCTCCCATGATCAACTCTATTTCTATGAGTTTTGTTGATCTAATGATGATTAGTGAGTAGTTCTTCATAGGCTTATGGGTTAGGTAGGATTAGGTTGATTAGGGGTGATCAATGGATTTCTAGTGATTGATTGTTTAAAATATCGTCTATCAAAGTGTGCTTAGTGCCTAATTAATCTTGATCACATTGATTAGGATGTTTAGAATTTCTTGTTCACAACATGTTCGATGAAATTCCAGTTTCTAGCTTAGTTAGGACTTTCACATTCTAGCACATGAAAATGTATGTCTACAGTGATTGTTTGCTGTTCGGAACCTGTTCGAATGCTCATTTGATTCTAATTCACAAATGATAATTTGTTCTTGAGTTAGGATTAAGTGAAGAATCGGTATTAAGAGATTAAACTGATTTACTTGGTGTGTTCCATGCTAGGAGATTAGCTTCTATGAAGTTTGAGTTAGGATTCCTTGATCATCCCGAGTCACCTATCCGTTGACCTTAACCTTTAGGCCTTATCTCTGTCATTGATTGAATCCATTTGTTATTTGCTTTTAGATTAATTCTGTTTAAATTGTGTACTGTTAGGATTGTTAGAAACAAAACCAAACTGTTTGATTTGACTCTGAAGGTTTAGTGTTTGCTTATTGGTCTTATTGTTGGGATAGTGTCCTGAAATCACACTTGTACTCACTCCTGATGATAGTTGTGTGTAGAGATCAGACATTCGTATAATACTGGGCGATTGCAATGTTTTGCTAGAAGCCTCTTGCAATCTGTAAGTTGTAGACTTACTACCAGTATTATATGATCCTATAGGGTCACACACCTAAGCAAACTGGAAGCTACGACATGGGAATGATCATTATGGCAATGATCATATTAATGTGTATTGGATACACATTATAATCGATATAATGGTGTTGTGTCGATCGACACAGCTTGTGTGTCGGTCGACACAGTTCGGGTTTCGGGAAAAGGCTTTCCGAATTAAGACTTAATTAAGTCTGGCCCGTTAAGCAAGTTTAGGTCAAATAAAACTTGAGAGTTTCGACCTAAACAAGTAAGCCGTCCACTTTTCTTGACAGAAAGAGTAGAAACACCAGAGAGATTTGATTCCCATTGATTCGGCACTAGCATCCCGTTTCCAGCTTGTGTGCGTGTGTATCTGGTAGAGGCAAGGCATCTGCGTTGCTCCACTGATCTCGTTCACCATTCTCATTCCGCTGCCAGTTTAAAGGTAAGAACGAGGTTGGTTTATTTCAATATATCAAACCCTAGATCCTAGGAGATCCAACAGTGGTATCAGAGCATGTTAGGGTTTAGAATATTGATTCTGATGCAATTAATTCGAAACTTGATGTTGTTGAATTGGATATTGCTTGTGAAAATCGTGTTTTCTTATGTTAATCTCGGATTATTTGCATGTTGAAAAACGATGAACTGTTGAAATCGCACTGTGTCGATCGACACAAAGCGTGTGCGACACGCCGCGAAATAACGCGTAAAATATTTAGGGTTTGTCGCAGAGTGTCGATCGACACAAAGCGTGTGTCGGTCGACACAGAGCGAAAACTCGCAAATAATTTTAGGGTTTCGATCTGAGATCGAGTACCTGTATCCCTGCTGTGTCGATCGGTACACTGGGTGTGTCGGTCGACACAGGCAATGCGATAAGATAGATCGGTTCAATTGGATTGAACCGGTTATCTCGCTCGGTTAATTTTAATTGACCAATTGGTTCTGGTTTGGTGATGTCGATCGACACAGAGTTGTGTGACGATCGACATGGACCATTAAACCGAACCGGTTCAATTGGATTGAATCGGTTAAGCGATTCGATCCGGTTTGACCGGTTATCGAAGACCGGTTTAAAATTGGGTTGCGTCGACCGATGCCAATGGTTGGCGTCGATCGACACGACATTCGCAAACATGCTGGTTGGACCACAAATTTGCATATACCAGAACAATTTAATCCTAAAAGTTCTAGATGAATCTAAACTTAATAAAACTGAATGTTTTAATTAAGTTAATAACTTCTTGAATGTATATTGGATATACATCAAGATTAAATAATTCTTTTCCTCAACCAAATATCAAGTGATCTTGATGTCTTGCCCGATCTTGTCTACTGTCAAGACTCGTGTTGTTGTTGGATATCCTTGGAGTCCTTGGTATCCACAGCAACATGAGTAATGCAGGTGATCATTGATAGATTTGCAGTGCAACTATTAGTGATCACAAGACAGAAAAGATTGGTTTTACTTGACTGGGCTGTCAGAAGTTCTGGGCCCAGAGACATCAGAGTAGATTAGACATAGTTTGTCTCATCTACGACCAAGAGTTGTACTGGGTACAATTAGCAATGATTTGCTTACCTAAATAACTAAAGTTTGGGTGATGGCAAGCTGCCCACTCAGATTTTGGTGAAGTATGGATCTTGGCTCATTGTATTCATCTGAGGAAACATAGTTTTGAATACAATGCGAGTCTTTCTTATTAGATAAGAATTCTCATTTCCTTGAGCATTATAACTAAAACCTCTACCTCTTTTAATTACAGCTATGTCTGTCTCAACTCACATCAACACTTTCTCACTAAGATCCGTCCTTGAGAAGGACAAGTTAAATGGATCTAATTTCTTGGAATGGTATCGGAACCTGAGAATAGTTCTCAGGCAGGAGAACAAGGAATATGTCCTTGAAAGAGTTCTCACCGAGAGGCCACGTTCCAATGCCCCGCAGAGAGAAAAGAATGCATGGGATAAGCATTCAACTGATGTCAAAGATGTTAATTGTCTAATGCTGGTGACTATGAACTCTGAGCTGCAGAAGCAATATGAGAACGTGATGTCACCCATTGAGATGATTAACAGCCTGAAAGCTTTGTTTCAGGAGCAAGCTCGCACAGAGAGATACCAGACGGTTAAATCTCTCATGGATTGCAAGTTGGCTAAGGACAGTCCCGTAAGTCCTCATGTCCTTAAAATGATGGGTTACATTTATAACCTGGGGAAACTGGACTGTGCCATTAGCCAGGAGCTAGCCACTGACATGATTCTGCAGTCTTTGCCGTCGTGTTTTGATCAGTTCATCATGAACTACAACATGCAAAACATGACTAAGACATTGACTGAGTTGCACGGCATACTGAAGACAGCAGAGCCGAATCTCAAGAAGGCAACTCCCAGTGTACTAATGGTACAAGGGGGTAAAAGGTTTAAGAAACCTAAGAAGGATAAGGGAAAGACCCAAGTTGTCCAGACTGAGAGTCAGGACAAGCCCAAGCCGAAGCCCAAATCCGGGCCTTCTCCTGAGGATAAGTGCAACTACTGCAAGCAGTTAGGGCATTGGAAGAGAGACTGCAAGAAGTTCATGGAAGATTACAAGAAGCTGAAGAAGACGTATGATGCGTCTGATTCAGGTATTTATGTTATCGAACTTAATGTTATATCTTCTAGTTCTACTTCGTGGGTATTGGATACCGGCTGCGGTGCTCATATTTGTACTAATATGCAGGCACTAAGAAACAATAGAACGCTGAAGAAAGGACAAGTGGAGCTACGGGTCGGGAATGGAGCTAAGGTTGCTGCACTGGCCGTAGGCACCTGCGAATTGTCTTTACCGTCGGGCATGGTTTTAATTTTGAATAATTGCTACTTTGTACCTGCGATTAGCAGAAACATAATTTCAGTTTCCGTATTGGATTTGGAAGGTTTTGATTTTGCTGTTAAGAATAAAGTTTGTTCTTTTAATCGTGATGGTACTTTTTATGGTAGCGCCCCATTAGATAATGGGTTATATGTTTTAAACCAAGAAATGCCTAACTTTAACATAAATACAAAGCGGTTTAAGTCAAATGACGAAAACCCGACTTTCTTATGGCATTGTCGTTTGAGCCATATCAATGAGAAACGCATCCAAAGGCTCCATCGAAATGGGCTTCTGGGCTCATTTGATTTTGAATCATGTGAGAAATGCGAATCTTGTTTGATGGGCAAAATGGCTAGAGCCCCTTTCAACAAACCAAATGAAAGGGCCAGTGATTTATTGGGCCTTATTCATACTGATGTATGTGGGCCGATGAGTACTGTTGCCAGAGGAAACTATAGGTACTACCTTCACTGATGATTTCAGTAGGTATGGCTATGTCTATTTGATGAGACACAAGTCAGAATCCTTTGATAGATTCAAGGAATTCAAGAATGAAGTACAAAACCAACTTGGCAAAAGTATCAAAGTTCTGCGATCGGATCGCGGAGGAGAATACTTGAGTCAAGAGTTCATCGACTATCTGAGCGAGTGTGGAATTATTTCACAACTTACTCCTCCTGGAACACCCCAATGGAATGGAGTGTCAGAGAGGAGGAATCGAACCTTATTGGATATGGTTCGGTCTATGATGAGTCATTCAAATCTTCCATTATCCTTTTGGGGATACGCTCTAGAAACGTATGCATTTACACTAAATAGGGTACCATCTAAATCAGTGGAAAAGACACCACATGAACTGTGGACTGGGAATGTTCCTAGTCTGTCTTTCCTGAGGATTTGGGGTTGTGAAGCTTATGTCAAACGTTTAATCTCTGACAAACTTTCACCCAAATCAGATAAATGCTACTTCGTTGGTTATCCTAGGGAAACCAAGGCATACTACTTTTACAACCAATCTGAGAAAAAAGTATTTGTTGCTCGGGACTGTTCTTTTCTTGAGAGGGAGTTTCTCTCTAAGAAAAACAGTGGGAGTAAAGTACATCTTGAAGAGATTCAAGATGCACAGGAGGCTACTCAACCTGCACAGGAAGAGCAGCAGCTGGATCCACATAGTTCTGTGGAACCGGCGCCTGTGGAGCCTGAAGTTCGCAGATCCAGAAGGATCCGTCACGAACCCGAGAGATACTATGGATTTCTCGTGACCAATTCAAATGATCTGATGATCATTGATAGTGACGAACCAGCGACCTTCGCGGAAGCAATGATGGGCCCGGACTCCAAAAAATGGCTTGGAGCCTCTAAATCCGAAATGGGATCCATGTCAGAAAACCAAGTATGGTCCTTGGTCGATTTACCTAATGGTGTAAAAGCCATTGAGTGTAAATGGATCTTCAAAAAGAAGATTGACGTCGATGGCAATGTACAAATTTACAAGGCGAGATTGGTGGCTAAAGGTTTCAAGCAAATTCATGGTATTGACTATGATGAAACCTATTCCCCGGTCGCTATGCTTAAATCTATTCGGATTCTTCTAGCGATTGCCGCTCATTATGATTATGAGATTTGGCAAATGGATGTCAAAACCGCATTCCTGAATGGTATTCTGGAAGAGGATGTGTATATGACACAGCCTGAAGGTTTTGTCGATCCTAAGAATGCTGGGAAGGTATGCAAGCTTCATAAATCCATTTATGTATTGAAGCAAGCATCACGGAGTTGGAATATTCGTTTTGATGAAGCAGTAAAACAATTTGGTTTCATCAAGAACGAAGAGGAACCATGTGTTTACAATAAGACTAGTGGGAGCAGAATTGCGTTTTTTGTATTGTATGTCGATGACATACTCCTCCTCGGTAATGACGTTCCGTTGCTTCAGTCTGTTAAGACTTGGCTCGGAAGTTGTTTTCCCATGAAAGACATGGGAGAAGCCGCGTACGTTCTTGGAATCAGAATCTACAGAGATAGAATGAATAGGCTGATTGGATTGTGCCAGGACACTTATATTGATAAGGTGTTGCACAGATTCAGGATGCATGATTCCAAGAAGGGCTTCATACCGATGTCTCATGGCACAAGTCTCAGCAAGAAGCAGTGTCCGGCGACACATGCTGAGCGAGAACGCATGAATAGGATACCTTATGCTTCTGCAATAGGATCTATTATGTATGCCATGCTCTGCACTCGTCCAGATGTTGCTTACGCGTTAAGCATGACGAGTAGATACCAATCTGATCCAGGTGAAGCTCACTGGACAGCTGTCAAGAATATTCTCAAGTATTTGAGACATACTAAGGATAAATTCCTGGTGTATGGAGGAAGTGAAGAACTTGTGGTGAATGGATTCACCGATGCGAGTTTTCAGACGGACAGAGACGATTTCCGATCACAGTCAGGATATGTCTTCTGTCTAAATGACGGTGCAGTGAGCTGGAAGAGCTCTAAGCAGAATACCGTTGCTGATTCCACAACGGAAGCTGAATATGTTGCTGCTTCAGAAGCGGCAAAGGAAGCTGTTTGGATCAAGAAGTTCATGACTGAACTTGGTGTGGTTCCTAGTATCTTGGAGCCAGTGGCTTTGTTTTGTGACAACAATGGAGCCATTGCTCAAGCAAAAGAACCCAGGTCACACCAGAAGTCCAAACACGTGGAGAGGAGATATCACCTAATTCGTGATATTGTCAATAGAGGTGATGTGAAGATCAGCCGAGTTCCGACAAACGAGAATGTCGCTGATCCTCTGACCAAGTCACTCCCAAGGCCTAAGCATGAGAGTCATACGACTGCTGTAGGCATTAGAGATCTTAAGATGTAATCTTGATTCTAGTGGGAGTTTTAGTTTTGTTTTAGTTATAATAAGACGCTCTTGTAAACATTCTTTTGGAAATGTTTAATGAAATTTGATTTCAGCATTATTTATTGTGATCTAAATAATGGTCCCAAAACAAGTTTATGACATATTATAGGTCATCAAGTTGAGGACTTGATCATGAAACCCTATAAGTTGATAAATTATGTTTTGTCCCTGGTCGAGGCTGTCAAAGTGGGACACTGACAACCGCGAGAGACTAGATTGTGAGGTGACTGTTGGCTAAGTTTCATGGAGCCAATGATATTATTATCGCAGTCAGTCACATAGATATATGTTAGTGAACATATGATCGGACATGACCCGCTAATGAGAAGTCTACAAGATAGTTATATCTGTGTCATAAGAGGTTCTCATTACGACTATAGAGTATAGTCCTTAGACCTGAGTTCATCATGCTTTCTTGCATATGAATTGGTACATTTTGACTTTGTCAAACGTCGACCCGTAACTGGCGACTATAACGGCACTGTTTAAGTATATCATGAAGTGTGCGTTGAAACAGGGATGGAACAAGATGGGATTTGTCCCTCCTGTATAACGGGAGATAAATATCTCAGGGCCTATCGAAGATTGAATACTGAGAGAATGTGTGGCCGCACTCAAACGAACTGTAGTTCAGTTGTTTGTAATGTTCAGTATGAGATCAGGAGTTCGATAAACACGATGTTGGCTTAATAAGGATGACACCAATATTGCCTTATGCCAAATCGAGATATAGAGACAAAAGGATTATAGGAATAGATGATTCCAGTACAAGTGGGAGATTGTTGGGATAGTGTCCTGAAATCACACTTGTACTCACTCCTGATGATAGTTGTGTGTCGAGATCAGACATTCGTATAATACTGGGCGGTTGCAATGTTTTGCTAGAAGCCTCTTGCAATCTGTAATTTGTAGACTTACTACCAGTATTATATGATCCTATAGGGTCACACACCTAAGCAAACTGGAAGCTACGACATGGGAATGATCATTATGGCAATGATCATATTAATGTGTATTGGATACACATTATAATCGATATAAGCGACACAGTTCGGGTTTCGGGAAAAGGCTTTCCAAATTAAGACTTAATTAAGTCTGGCCCGTTAAGCAAGTTTAGGTCAAATAAAACTTGAGAGTTTCGACCTAAACAAGTAAGCCGTCCACTTTTCTTGACAGAAAGAGTAGAAACACCAGAGAGATTCGATTCCCATTGATCCGGCACTAGCATCCCGTTTCCAGCTTGTGTGCGTGTGTATCTGGTAGAGGCAAGGCATCTACGTTGCTCCACTGATCTTGTTCACCATTCTCATTCCGCTGCCAGTTCAAAGGTAAGAACGAGGTTGGTTTATTTCAATATATCAAACCCTAGATCCTAGGAGATCCAACACTTATCCATCTCAAAAAGGTTCGATACCTCAAAGCTACATCGATAAGCTTGAGGAATTGGTACCTCAAAGGATTGCAAAATCCTTGTTATCAGCCGGCGGTCGGGTTACTTTTGTTGTTTATGGTTCTTCGCTCTCAGTTTTGTCTTTCGCGGTAGCTCCGGCTTTCTCCATCGTACTTCGACTCGTCTCTTCCGTGTTTATACTTCTCCATCGAGTCGACTCTTTTGTTTTCAGTGTCGCTCTGGATTGCAGTTTGGTCAGCCATGCCACTAACAGCTTATCGGACATTTCGCCCACCTTTCTATCCGGTTTCTCTGTTCCGACGATCCTCTTCTGCCGGGTTCTTCTCTCCAAAGGCTCTTTGTACAGGCTTCTGTCACGGCTCTGACGTTTGTGGAGTCATGTCTTCTCGTTTCTACCAGCTTGTTGAGGACAAGCTTCTATGGTGGGCTATGGTCCGATTTCGAATATGACCGGCGAGGAGCTTCCAAGGCATTTGTGGTTCAAGCGGAGGCTGACTTCCTTTCGGCGGCGTGGATGATCGGCAGACGGATTCTTTCATGGAGGTTTGGGATATGGGTTCGGCGATTCTGGCAACGAGTGCTCGGCGTCTTGCCGGAATTGCATGCCGGTGGTTTCTGTTCACTCGCCACGTGTCATTTTCTTTGTCTCGATTGAACATTGTTTACCACGTTGTGTTGTGTTGTTTTTGTTCTTTTCCTTTATAGGGCCGTCTGTAAAACTTGGTCTTAGTAAACCTTTTGTTCTGAATCCAATCTGCAGTTGACAAAAAATATACATATTTTTTTTTGTCCACAACTTCTTTTCTTATAAAAAGTTCATAAAATATATGCAATGGTGGAGGTACGTTGGGAAAGAGGGGGCAGTTGTCCCTATGAAATTTTACAATATTTGTTAGTTTGTATATGACACTACCTATGCCCCATTCATTTTTCTTGTTCTGCCACCCCTGTTCTTTCTTTTTGAAAAGCATTAAATTTAAAGCTTATAAATTAAATTTACATGGCTATTGTTTACTAATTTACGTATTTTTTCTTTTCCATTTAAGTAGTTTTAATAATTTTATTTTATTTTCGGTTGATATGTGTTTTTAGTACAAAGTAAATATACTTTGTGGGGCCATATTCTTTTCTTCTCTATAATTTCATACATATTTAGTTTTTTTTTTCAAATTTTTCTTCATTATTTTAAAAGATAAATATTTTTCATTTATAAAAATTATAATAATAAATAGTATCTAAAAATGGATATATTAATTTTATTTTCACATTTAATAGTAATTATATTTATTTTATTAAGATATAATATATGTAATGTATATATAGATACTTTAAAATCCCCCCCCCCCACAAATTCTTTTCTAAATACGGCACTAAATGTATGATATCTAACCAGACACTATTGAACCAAGCAAGACCGTGTAACGTCTTTAGACAGCTAAATGCCATGTGAATATAAATTGATTATTTAGAAATATATAGTTCAAATAAACATACAATCGAAAAATGTTTACCAATATTGACGCATATGCTAGTTCTATAGCATGTTTGGGAGCGTTTATTGGAAACGACATATATTTCTAAAATCATTTGCTGTTTGGTTTGTTGTTTGTTTGTTCCTGTATATTTGGATAGTGTTGGTTTGGTTTGCTCTTAACTTATGTGTCTGGATTTATTGGGGGTGTTCTAGCTCTTTATTGGGCTAGTGAGCATTTTTCCCCTCACATCGGTTTTTAGTTAACATTAATTGAATCTTGGACTCGTTTTCTTCTCCCAATGTTGGAGTCTTGTATTTAGCGGGTATATTAGGTTCGATTGGAAGTTTTGACCGGGTTTGTCAGGTAATGGTGGTTCAGTGCTCACTCTTCCTTTCTTTGCGACGATATAGTTTCTTGCAGCTCCTCTACTCCCCGGTTTGGTTTCTCCGACTCAATCGTCATGATTTAGAGCCTTGGCTTTGTCACATCTAGTCTTTGGTCGTTGTGTGGTAAAAAGTGTAGTCCCCCAGCGTCCTCGATATGTTTACATATAGTTTGTATTGTGGATTCAATTAGGTTGGAGCAATATAATGAATCATGGTGGATATATGATGATGACAAGATATAGCCTCAGAATCACATTGATGCTAAACCATTTGATGATTAGATGATTTCAAGCCAAAGGAGTGCTGAAGATGGTGATGAAGGTAGAGATGGTGATGATGGTTTTGGGATTGACTCACTCAATCAATTGTATGGACAAAGATATGAATCACTCAACACTCTAGACCACAGATTCTATAGTACTAGATGAATCACTCAAATAGACTAGAGAAGAAACACAAAGAAAACACAGACTTTATGAAACAAAAAACAGAAACAATTTCTATTACTTTTTAGATTGATCAAGGGGTGATTTACAATGAATTCGAAATTGAGCTTTTATAGGCTCATAGAAAACAGTCCGAACAAGCTAAAACTAGAAAAGAATCGAAAAATATCAAGAAATGGCCGTTGGAGCATTGATGGGAAAATCTGTCACATATGGGAATGTCTTGAGCTATGTATCTTGACAACTTTGGAAGGTATAATTTCGAACTTGGAAGCTTCATATGCCTTTGTGGAGTCTTAAAAACATGCCCAAGTTGTAAGGAATAGAGTTGTTGGAATTGATTGCCAAATGGGTCCAAAAAGGGTAAGTGTGGCTCCTTGTTGATCCTCCTGATCAAGTAGGTTCTAGTGCATGCTAAGGTGTTGGGTGACTCTTCTGGATTGATGGATATGTCTCCTGAATCCTTAAATATATCTCCTGGTTGCCAAAGTCTGGTTTGCAATTTATTAAATCCTTGAGCCTCTAAATAAAGCAAGCTGAGAATCAACCGGTTTAGAAGTTGAATAACTTCGTCTTCTGAGCTCCAATTGTGATGATTCAAAGTTCCTCTGATTTCTTTATGGGTTAAGTTTCTGGAACAAGTTGAAGTGTATCTTAAATCCTCCTTGTTGGACAGATATGCTCCATTACATGCACCTATGTATCGGGTGCACCCAAACTGCTTCTCTCCTAGGGTCTTGGTTGGTTGAAATGTGTCATCTCCATGCTCCTTGATTGATGATGACTTGATGTCCTCATCATACTCTCCCTCTTGAAAAGGTTTCGACCTCGAAACTTTATAACCTGCACCAAGAGAAAGCAAATTAGCTTTCATTCTCCTTTGGGAGCTCAGGGTCTTACCTTGGTATATTCTCGCTTTGTGGTTGATTGGCACATCTGGTGGATCTCCTTTGAGCAGGAATGCCATGAGTATTCCTCTGTTTTTATCTGCTCCTCTTATGACTGATGTTTTTTCTGGTGGCTTTTTTTGAATTAAGATGTTGTTGATTACAACTTCTTTTCCTTCTTCATGCTTTACGGGTTCACTACAAGAAATATGGATATTATTAGCATGGAAAATGCTATAATATATCATTGATAGTATTTTCATGAATGCTATGACATCCCTAGCTATCGTAGGTATGACATGTATAATAGCGTTTTTTGAAATGTTATAATAGGTACTTATATAATAGCAATATCCAAATGCTATAATTGGATCTATCTATAATAGCTTTTTATAGCCGAGCCATATATATATATATATATATATTTTTTGTATCAATTGGATTTATATAAAAGCTTATATTTGAAATGATTTTATTAATAAACCAAAATATGTTTACACAAAGATCATTAATAAAACTATCTAATCTAGCATTAAAAAAACAATACAAAATTATAACTAAGGCAAACTACATACAAAAGGATCTGTAGCTTCCTCTCTATCAGCACATGGATAAGAGACACCACCAAAGCTAAGCTCCCATTTGTATGCTTCATATCTTTTACCTCTAGCCAAACTGTTCGGTATGTAACTTGGCTCAGGCTGGACACATAAGACAGCAACCGCAGCAGCCTGTTCGGATCCAAACCACACAAAAAGAGTTATCTTTCTGAAGCTTTAGCTAATGGTATTAGTTTATATCTGTGTGAAGAATTCTGATGAAGCTGGCCTGATAAAGATGCTTCAAATCCATGCTTCATAAGCACTGACTTTTCTAAGCTCTGATGAATTCAGTTGGTTCCTCAGCCATTTTTTCATCTGCTGGCCTCTCTACCTTCACACTAACATCCTCTGTTGTGTAGTCACCATGAACCTAACAAGGAAAAAATGTTTAGATTCGATTGTCTCAATGTCCATGGATTACGTAAACATCTTCTGAAATCTTCAAAGGTAAGAGTTAATCCCGTGGAGAGCATGAGAAATCCCAGACCAAGAGTGAAGAGATTTGTTTCCAACCATGTGACCTACAAAAAGGCATAATCTATTAGCGCCAGGAGAAACACAGATTGCTATATATAAACAAGTAAGAATACTAAATCCTCAGGTTCAACATAACAACCTTGTTCATCCTAATTGGTTCATCACATGTATCATCAGCTAACGCAATGCACACAGTATCCTTCCTCTTCTTTCCCTGCAACGTAAAACAGAAAAAGGGGAGAAAACTAAGATGTCAATTAAAATTATCAGTGAAGACAAAAGCATAACAATGAGACGAGCAACCCTCACAACTGATGTCTAACCAACTCACCAAAGCTACAATCTGCTATTCCTACGCTAACATAGCTAAAGTTTGAGCAGCTAAACTGATGATATAAACTAAACTTGATTACCTTGCCGAGTTGGCGGAGGAAACGTTTGCCATCGGTTGGTCTGTTTAATACGACGTAACTGTTGTCAAACAAAGGAGACACATATGAACAGAAGCCAAAAACGAGATAGAGGTAGTGTGTTTGTTAAAATCTAGTCCTAACACAGAACTTGATCAAACTAAGAGATTTAGATGATGGAGAGAAGTAAGAAACTTAGAGCATCCACATTAGTGAACCCCCTTATGGGGTTCTTAAAAAAAAATTTTTTTTTTTTTTTTTGGGAAACGTAAAAAAAAAAAAAAAAAAATAAAAAAAAAATGGACCAATCATTGTGTGACACGTGTCATGAACAGTGTAAGAACCGGTTCTTAAATAAGGATTTTAAGAACCTGGTTCTTAACTATTCACGTGGGACCCACGTGAATAGTTAAGAACCCCAAGCCCTTAAAACCTCTGATGGAGGTGCTCTTACTTATAGAACCAAGTGTATAGGGGAGGATTCATTTCATAGAGCTGATGAAGAACCGTCCTCACAGCTTTGTACGTGAAATAATTAACAATTTACTGCAAAATTAAAAAGTGATGAGAGAGCTATAAGCTTAACAATCCACAAATCTTCCCCTGAAAAACAATCTTTCTCACCATTTTGACATCTCAGAAGGTATCATCGTAATCCCCAGCAACGTCCTCATTGACAATCAAGAGCCTTTTTTTTTGCTCCTTCGAAGAAAGCCTAAAAACAATGCTTGAGATTAAGACGGTGTCTCCACAAAAGAGTTGTAGTTTCTCCATGTTCTTAGGGTGTATTTTCACGCTAGCGATGAACAAAATACCCTGCGAAACTCGAAACAGGTCACCAATATATCGGAAAATATAAGATTGAGAATGCTACAGATAAATAAAGAGTTCTATAATCTCACCGGAATAATAAGGTGCGGGTTGTGTAGTGACGGCGCGAACGGAGAGCCAACTCGCGGCGGAGCGCAGTCTTAAGCCACGACTTAGCAATAGCCATGTTCTAGAAGCTTCTGAAGTAGATAACCAGGGAAGGGAGCAGTCAGAGGCTCTGACGGCGGTCTGAGACGAAGACGGCGAGAAGTTAGAGCGAGGGAACTGGTGGAAAAATGGAAGAAGAAAGAGGTTGAACCAACAGGTTGAACCAACCGGAGCCGCCGCGTCGAGCAAGAGAAGGAGGAGTTCGGAATTAGAAAATAGGATCTAGGGTTTGGGTGAGGATGACAGTGGTGGAAGAAATTTGGGTTAGGGTTTCGATAGTGCTAAAAAGACGGTATTCGATCTATGAATTCCAGCGAAGAGTGGTGGAAAAGGATTTCCGGTCACTGGATCTGGAGAGTTCAACGCTTGTTGCGTCAGAGAGGAGAGTTTTTTTTTCTTTTGTGTATGAGACAATTGTTTTTTGAAAAAAAAAGAGAATATATCAAAATAATAGGATTTGTTTAAGAGGGAAACATGTAAGGGCGCTCAGTCAAAAAATTTGCTAAGTGTTTAAGAGGGAAATGACATAGAAGCAGAAATTAGGTACCAAAACTCATTTCTCTCTTCCCGCTAAGTGAATTTACGGAACAGCCTTGATATAGTGCTGTAATAGAGTACCCCCACATCAACATACGCTCTACAATAGCACTTGTGAAAACCATGCTATCCTTATATGCTATCAATGCTCATTTTTTTTTTGTAGTGGTTCCTCCATTTGCTTCAAAGCTAAGCTCTGACTAGTGGTTTTTGTCTAGTCTTTGTACACTCCTATAGTACCTATTTCTCCCTGAACATTTAGGGAAAAGAACAAGTGCATTATACTTGAACTTGAATCATTGAAAACATAGTATTTGAAACTATGACCAGTTACGATTGCATTCCAATATTGAACAAGTTTCGATGTTTCACTTACTAGAGTACCAAGTGTTGGGTTTGGTAACATCTCTGACTTGATATTGGTGACTTTTGGAACTAAGTCAGCTGTTGTTGGATGAGAATTTTTTATCACATAGTTTCTGAGGGCTGTTTGTTCAAGCTCTTTGTCTTGGTATGGTTGGAGTGTGGCTATTTCATAACATTTCTCCTCAATGTATTTGTCAGCTTCATGATCCCTTTGCTCCTTAATGTGTCATGTATCAAAATCCTTTGGCAAAGACAAGTATATCATACTAGGAATAGATACTTCAGAACTTGATTGAGCTAGACTATCACTAGATGAATCCGGTTTTAGTTCTAGTAATTGGGAATTGTCTACTGTTCTAGTTGGACAAACTACAATATAATGACCTTTCTTATGACACCTATAACAAATTGTGCTAGCTGCTTTTAAAATTTCAGAAGACTTACATTGCTCTCTTTTCCTTTGTGGTTCAGAAAATGATGTAAAGCTTTGCTAGTGCTTCATGGTTTGATGAACTGATTCTGTTTGAACCTTCTTTCCTTGTGTTGCAGGCTTAGTTCTCTCCTTAAAGATGTTGGGAATGAACTTCTTTGGCTTAGGATAGTGAATCCTCTTTGGCTTAGCCCTTGGACTTGGTCTGCTTGCTAGAATCCATCTTCTTGGTTCTGGATTGGAATGGACCTTCACATAGCACCTCTGGTTGTTCTCAGCTTCATCCACGAATTCTTGGTATAGTATCTCTTTAATTTCTTCCCAAGAACAATATGGTACTTCATACTCAAGCCTCATGTTGGCGTCTTGATCCCAATGGGTGAAGGCATGCTCGGTGAGAGTTTCTTCAGCATAAGATGTCTTATCCTCTTCTGGGATTTTGTTTGATTGAAACCAATCCTCCAAATCTCTTTCCCATCTTAGGTATGCTTCTGGTCCTTGACCATGATCTGAAAAACAGATGTGGTATGACTCTTGCTTGGTCTCCTCTTCTCCAAGTTCACTTCTGGAGTCATAGCCTTGTTGAAGTTCATCTTCTATCATGGAATCATACTATGAACATTCTTCTTCCTCCTGCCATTCTTCATGTTTTTGATAAGTTGCAGAAGTGGTGTTATTATCCAATGATTCCTCATTGGTTTTTTCATGCTGGAAATGAATCTTTTCATCCGTTTGATGCTCCCATGGTTCTGGTTCTTCTTCTGATTAAATTTATTCATATATTTGATGTTCCCATGGTTCTGGTTCTTCTGGTCCAATCTCTCCATTGAAGCCATCTTTTGTTTCTGAACCATGATACTCTTCTTCACAACCTTCCTCTTCTTCTTCCACAGACCATTCTCCATGACTTGTATCTTCAAGATCATTGTCTGGTGGTTCCGGATCAGGGTTTGCATCAGTTGGATCCTCCTGATAATCAGCATTGGAAAAATCCTCAGACCAAGGATCCTTTTCATAAGAACCTTCTTCTTCTAACATGACTTCTTCCTCATATGGATCTTCTTCATCCATGTTTTGTACCCGTCACATGGCTTGGTAATGTATCAACCTTAAAATGTGTTCTATATAGAATAATAATTATTCAAACCAACTATTTCGAAAATACAAAAGGTATTGGTTGGGAAAATATTGGTTTTCCTTTTTTTTGTGGAAAGATCCACACGTTTTGCTCTTAAGAAAATGAAAAGAAAATTTCTGACCAAAATAAATGAGGAGCCTAATTTTTTTTTTTTTTGTTAAAATTTTCCAAAACCAAGTATTTAAAATAGAAAAGAACATTTTTTTATGGTCTTTTTGTTTAAATTCGAATCAAACCCTTAAAAACTTCTTCTTCTTCTTGTAACTTTTCTGGTTTTTTAAAAAGAATGCAACAAGAACACTAATTCTGAAAATCAACTGAGCAGACATATAATGCTATTTTCTTTTGTTTTTAGTTTAAGAATGCAAATAATAGATGCATAACAGAATGAACTAAGAAGAAAATGCAAAACAGAACTACTTTTTGTGATTTTTTTTAATTCAGATGCAGAAATAAACAATAGTAAAAACTAGGGAAACATAACACTTCTTTTGGGTTTTCTTTTATGAATACAATGAAATAAATTGATAAACTAGACAAGATGAATGGATCTAGATGAAAACAGAATAGAAATGTATGCAAAAACAGATTGAGCAGAAACAAAACAGAATCAGATTTTTATGGCTTTTTTTATCTAAATGAAATGAAACAACAAAAAACTTAAAGAGATTTGGATTGATACAACCTGAAGGGTAGGAGCTTTTGAAGCTCTGATACCAGATGATACAGCCTCAGAATCACATTGATGCTAAACCACTTGATGATCAGATGATCTCAAGCTAAAGGGGTGCGAAAGATGGTGATGAAGGTAGAGATGGTGATGATGGTTTTGGGATTGACTCACTCAATCAATTGTATGGACAAAGATATGAATCACTCAACACTCTAGACCACAGATTCTATAGTACTAGATGAATCACTCAAATAGACTAGAGAACAAACACAAAGAAAACATAGACTTTATGAAAGAAAAACAGAAACAATTTCTATTGCTTTTTAGATTGATCAATGTGTGATTTACAATGAATTCGAAATTGAGCTTTTATAGGCTCATAGACAACAGTCTGAACAAGTTAAAACTAGAAAAAATCGAAAAATATCAAGAAATGGCCGTTGGAGCATTGATGGAAAAATCTGTCACATATGGGAATGTCTTGAGCTTTGTATCTTGACAACTTTGGAAGGTAGAATTTCGAACTTGGAAGCTTCATATGCCTTTGTGGAGTCTTAAAAACATGCCCAAGTTGTAAGGAATAGAGTTGTTGGAATTGATTGCCAAATTGGTCCAAAAAGGGTAAGTGTGGCTCCTTGTTGATCCTCCTGATCAAGTAGGTTCTAGTGCATGCTAAGGTGTTGGGTGACTCTTCTGGATTGATGGATATGTCTCCTGAATCCTTAAATATATCTCCTGGTTGCCAAAGTCTGGTTTGCAATTTATTAAATCCTTGAGCCTCTAAATAAAGCAAGCTGAGAATCAACCGGTTTAGAAGTTGAATAACTTCGTCTTCTGAGCTCTAATTGTGATGATTCAAAGTTCCTCTGATTTCTTTATGGGTTAAGTTTCTGGAACAAGTTGAAGTGTAGCTTAAATCCTCCTTGTTGGACAGATATGCTCCATTACATGCAACTATGTATCTGGTGCGCCCAAACTGCTTCTCTCCTAGGGTTTTGGTTGGTTGAAATGTGTCATCTCCATGCTCCTTGATTGATGATGACTTGATGTCCTCATCAATATATCCCAATAAAATTCAGCTTTGGATGCTTCAGTTATCTTCTCTCTCGTCTCTTTGTAAATCTTTGTGTTAGGGTGTTTCAGTTTAGATCCGATTCAATTTTGTTAACTTTAGTAAATATCTTGGTCGCTCTTTTTAGTGATGTTTTATTTAGCTCCGAAAATTATCATTTATTTACTTGTTGTTGGTTTCAATATCGATTTGTGATAACTAGTTTTAGATTTTTATGTTTCTATTGGATCAATGTATACTATCTTGATAATGAAATAAAAAATCTTTCAATCTTAATATCATTCACATCCATAAAAATATAGCTACTGGCAATTAATGTGAGCAGAGTGAAAGTGATGAAATCAATCGATGACTCGATATTGGTTTCAAACAAAGAGGCACATACTGGATTCATTTATGATGATAAAAATCTAAACCTAACCTACCAAATCCAACCCGACGACTATATTCAAACAATTAAATGAAACGAAGAAGAGCTCAATTATTAATGGCTTTTTGAAATCGATAAAATAATCATCGGCGCGTGAGATATCACAGCCAATTAGCTGCGCGTGAATGTCTGTGAGAGTGGAAGTAATGAGAGCTGAATCAGAGGAAAAAAAACATTAAAATTTAAATGATGGTGTCAGAGGGTTGAATGCAGCACAACGTGCAATTACCTTTTCTTGTCTTAAAATTGGGCCCATTTTTTTCTCTTTTTTTTGTTTGTGGTTCTTTTCAAAATATAGCATTTTCTACAAAAGTAGAGTAGAAAGATTTGTTTGAGTGAAAATAGCAATCAATAGTAAGAGCGAATCGAATACGGAAGGCGACGTCACTTTACTGATTGGTGCGGAGCAATTGAATGATATGATTGTTCTTAGATCATCTCCAAGAACGCTATAACATCAAATTTGCTGCAAGATGACTCCAACCAAACGGCATACGAGACGGCATTTTTTTAGTGTTTTATGAACAGTATCACGTTAAAAAAAATTAATATTTTATTTTTATTTTCTGTTTAAAAAATAAAAGATTAAAGTGATTATATATACTAAAAATTAATTAAAATACTCAAAACATAAAATTACATAATATTAAAAATAATTACACATAACAATTACATAATTAAAAACAAACACATATAAAAATAACATAATTAAAAACAAATACACAATAATTTAATTATATTCGGGCAAACCATTTCCGCTTCCGCTAAACAAATCATAGTACTAACTAAAATCTTGATGCTCACTTGGTGATCCTTGATCTCTATCTTGAAGTTGTTGTCCTTCAATTTGATGTCTTTGAACTTAATTTCCTTAAGTTTGATCTTTTTGATAACAAAAAGTTTGATATTAAAATCTATGATATTGGCTTTGAAAACCTTCTCCGCCTTCTTCATGTTCAGCACTCGTAAATTTATTTATTTATTATGGTCAATGTATAAACACAAATACATGCGTAAGTCTGTTATTTTTAGTATCAATAGTTGAAGTAACATTTTAATTTAACGCTACAAAAAAGAACTTCAATCTGTGGAATGTTGACATGCACAATTTTTTTATTTAAAAAATTCAATAAACTAAGAACATTTTGTTTTTCTTAAACAATGAATTGATTTTAAAAGAAAATTGGTTTTACTCAAGTAAATTTGTTTGGACTTGGGAAAAGAGAAAGTTCCAAATTTTGATGTTGTTTGTAAAAGGTTCCCGAGGATAGGAGGAGGGACACGATTATAATCACTTGCATTGTTGATGCTCATTTCGAAGCCATTTTATTTGAAGAAATATTTTGATTAATATCTAATTGACTAAAGTAGTAAAGGTTGGAGAAGATTAATCCCTTGCACGTAATTTGTTTTTTTTTTTTCCTTTTCGCCAGTGTCTGGGGTTGTTTATGTATATTTCCGAGTTAATCATCTTTGTAGGTCTTTCTTTCGTGGTTGTTTGCATAAAAGTTGTAGATGTAATATTGAAGGTTCGGTTTAAAGTGGTTCGTGTAAACTTTGGTTCTCGATCTTAACGAGTTTTCTTTATTTGTGATTGTATCGGTTTCTACTCAAAAGCTTCTTCGTCTCTTTTGCTAGTTCCAATTTCGGTTAAAGTTTCAATATGTTTTTAGATTTCAGTCCTTATATCTTCTAGTTTTCACTGTAAACTTTTGTCACAAACAAATATTGGTATAAAACTTAATATTTCTTTCAAAAAAGGTTAATCCCAAAATAAAGCCCAAAGTCGATAACTTATATATGATCTAATCAAGTGTTGTTACAAATTCGATCTAGTATAAAAACCGAGCTACGATCATAAATGTCTGAATTACGAAGTGCGGGATAAACTTAAATGAGGTCGAAAATGTTTTTTATTAATCTTAAGGCCGAAGCCGAGCAATGAAATGATGGTACGAGGTGGGAGTCCGTCAAATGACGTGCTCCCTAAATATTGCTTGAGGTCGGAGCTTTATAGAAATAGCTCGGCACTCTCGCAAGTTACAATGTGTCTAAAATGAAGAGTGAAAGTCCTATTTATAGCGCTCGGATGTTGACTTCCTTTTGGGCCATTGACTCCTTAGCGGGCTTGTCTTTCTTGGTCCGAGATGGTTTTACTAATTTAATAAGATTTCTAATGGGCTTATGAATGGGTGCTAAACCCATATCCAACAATTAGCCCCCCCAGTTCGTCGAACTGCGGTCTTGGTCGTGGTCGGCGAATTCCTTCGAGCATCTAAGTCAGGCAGAAATCTTGTTAGGTTGCTTTGCTTCGATCGATCCTCTTCGCGTCGTCAGGTTCTATTTTGATTTTAAGGAAGCGAAATGGCGTGATTTTGAGAAGCGCGATTCTTCATGTCTTTGTAGAGAAAAGAAAAACCTTTCCTTTTGGTACTTAAGGTCTGGCCCTTTCGGCTCCCGCTGCTTCTCCTGGATGATTGCCAGTTCTGATTTATATCCGTTTTCACGAATTGCCATTTTTCAATTCTTTTCCCTTTCCTTGCTCGCGATTTTCTGAAAAGAGGGGCGTGTTTTGTCTCGCAGCGAAATCACATCTTTCTTTCTCTAGGATTTTCTCGGGACCTTTGTTCGTGGTTTCTCTTTTATCTCGTTTTCTTTTTTCGTTTAAAGTTTTTAAGAAATGAGTTGGATGGAGGCTGAGTTTCCGGATTATATCCATAGGGTCCTTGCTTCTGTTGCGAATAGCCCTCTAGTTCGCGATTTAATTGATAGTGTCTGCGATGTCCAGTCGACCATGCAGGTGACCGAGAGACCGTTGGCGCTTCCGTGTCAGGCTGGGAAGGAGGGGGTGATTTCTCCGGAAGATCGGACCATTGATACAAGAGTGTTTAACGAGAAAGGCAGGGTCGATGGCAACGAAGACGATGTTGGTGGTGAAAATGAGCTATCTTTCGACGGAGCCGGTTCCTTCGAGGAAGCAGGTGGCGACTCTAGCTTAGGTAGGTCGGAGGTGGACGACGCATCTGCCGATTCCGGTGAATTCGGCATATCTGCCGAGGAATTGGATCATGTGGGAAATCGTGTTGACCTGGACGTTCGGATGGTTCTTGATAGCATCGCGAATCTTCGGTTGAAGGTCGTTGACGAGAGATGGTTTGTTGGCGATTGATGGCCCGAAGGTGGCAGAAGGTTTGAAGGCGACATATGGTTCATTTGAGTTTCACCATAAGGGACCTGGTTTAATTATCGATGATAGGATTTCCTGTATGAACTTTTTCCGATATCTGAGCCTGAACCTCGTCCTATCTTAGTTCCTACTGATCAGCTGTTAGAATCCAAGGCTCAATTGGACATGAGCCATTATTTCGCAATGGTGAGCGTCTTCGTTAGTTGATCTTTGTGACTGATAGAGGGTGATTTTTTATGATGTTGTATTGCTTCCTTCGTCTTTTCCAGGGATTTGCTAATCTCAATTAGGTTAGGGATGCCTATGTGGCGGAGCTCCGAGCAGCTAGGACCATATAGAAGGATCTTGAGGAGAAAATCGTGGGCTTGCAGCAGTCTTTGCGGGGACTCGGAGATGTTCAGATGAAGATCGTCGAGGTCGAGATTACGAATGTCGAGCTCAAGGCTCGAATTCTTGGTCTTGAGAAGGAAAGGCGGGAATCTGAGGATGGAAGTATGATTAGTTCTCTGAAGGCCGATGTCGAGTCTCTTAAGTCCGAGCGTGACCGGCTGCGTTCTTCGAGCGAAGAAGCTGTCCTTTTAGAAAGGCGGAGGATGTATGAGAAGGCTTCTGAACGTCTTTATAAGATCAGGGTGGAGAGGAAAGATGACATCCTGGCGAGATCAAGTTGTTCGAGTTGCATCAAGCTATTGCTGTACTTGGCGCTTTTCAACTTCTTGTCGAGGAAGGTTTCGAGATTCCTCCTGCTCGTCTTGAGCAACTTAAAGAGTACGATACTCGTTTTCGAACTGAACTGCATGCCCTGCCTGTTCCGGATCTTGAGAGGGGTGACTTCTTTATGACTCCTCTTAATGATCATGGGTACGATGACATGTACTCCGAGGTTTTGGTTGATTGTCATGAGGGATCAAACGCCGTGCTTATTACTCCCGAGGTGGTTGCTGGTCTGCGAGCTCAAGGGATCTCCAAATGATTTAGTACCTTGTGTTTTTGTTGTAAATGCATTTGCCACTGTGTTTGGCTTTTGGATTTTTCTTTAGTTCGTTTTCTTCTTTATTGGCTTAAGTATTCTCCTCTTTTTCTGCTTTTCGTAGTAAACAGAGGAAAAAAGGATCCGAGCTTGATACGTTTCTCGTTGTTGGTTTTGTTTGGTTCGCGTTCGTGAGTCGCGTGATGTCTTTGTATCCGGGGTTTTTGACGATCCCATGTGAATACGCGAGGTGCTTCCTCGGGTTTTTTTTGGTGTGGAGAAGGTGAGGTCGCCTGATTTGTTTGCTGACTCTGCTCTTCCTTTTCTCCTTTAGCGAAGGTATATGCAGAAGCGTAATGGATTAAGCGGATGTCGTGCTTATTCTTGTTGGGTGGTTCGGGGTGCGAGCCTTGGGAATGACTTCGCCGGTGGCGGCTCTTGCTTTGCTTTACTTCCTGTCTTTCCCCCCTTCTTTCTTTGTGCGGAGTTGCGCTCGGATTTGGGTTTTTATTGCGGGCGTTCCTTAGTTGTGCTTATGTTCGTAATGCTGGCAGGGTCGAGCTTGCCCCTGACCCAACTTTTTGTTTTTGTTTTTTTTTAAAGGTGGGGTTCGGATTTTGTGAACACTGGTAAGGGCAAGTTTAGTTTGTGGCTTGTCCTCTTTGTGGTTTTTTAAGTACGAAGCTGTGTTCACCTTACATACAAATGTTTGTAGGTGCGGACTTGGGCCCAGATTATCCTGTCATTTGTTAAGTTTAGGTGCGAGTACGTGCTCGGCTTATCCTGTGAAGTATTTGAATTGGGTTGTGCGAATGAGGTTCGGCTTATTCAACCTATCCTAAAGGCTTGTGCGGGTCTGGCCCCGGCTTGGGTGTTGTCGGAACTGAAAATGTGGCGCGATGCCACTGCGTCTTGGACGCATTTGAGTTGTATTGATCATTTGGCCAGAATGTCGATGTTAATAGTTCAGGCAATCCGTGTATGTTCCTGATAGAAAACATGCTTAGTTTTTGAAGTAGAAAAGTGACTGGGCCTTGTAAAGGCTGTCTACGTACTCTCGAATCGAGAGATCAAGTCGAGCCTAGTTCTTTTGTTTTTACAAGTTTTTTTTTGAAACGATTTATATATATATATATATATATATATGTAAGAACGATAGGAGGTCTTGTCTATGGGCTCAAACCTCGAGTTATGGCTTCCTTTGGGACTGTCTCTCTGTCTGGTCGCTTCTGACTTTGTGTGTTGTCAAGGGTTTCCGGTGTTTTGCTTTTGTTTTAGGGTCGGCTTTCGGCCTCCTCTGTTCTCCCCAGATTGTGTAGGTTCCTCTTGAGGTCGGGAATTTCACGCATTAGTGATAAGACGAGGCAATTGCTTTCATTGCGTTGATCCATGGGGTTCCCAAGATTGCGTCGTAGGTCACTGGTCTGTCTATGACGAGGAAGGTGGTGATACTGGTGACCTGCCCGGCGTGCACTGGCAGTCGAATTGTCCCAATTACTGTCGTGGTTTCGTTGTTGAAGCCGGTGGGCGTTCTTTTTGGCCTTCTTACCATGTACCTTTCAAGCTTCATTACCTGCAAAGTTCCTTTGAAGATGAGATTAACTGAGCTTCTGGTGTCGATTAGGGTTCCGATTTGTTTTGTTCGTGTCTCCTTTCTGGTATTTGCCTAGGAGGAAGTTTTGCAGGTGGCGGCATTCATTGGTGTCGTGCCCTGACCTTTGATGGTATGTGCAAAAAGGTTTGTCCATAGCGCTCCCTTTTGCGCCCATGTATTTGGCTCTGTTTTGCGGACTGCCTGGTAGGTAATGCTCGTTGGCGAAGTAGGCCGCCATTTTCTTGTCTTCCTTCTTTAGGTTTGTGTATTCTTGATTGTAGTGTTGGCTTGGTTCAACATATTCCTACGTCGATTCCTTTCCTTTTGTGGGTTTTTCTCTTCTGAATTTCTTGGCGAGTAGCTCCTTTTCCTCTTCTATTTCGACGAAGACGGCGGCTCGGTGGAGGGCGTCTTCGAGGCTTTGTCACTTATTCAGAGCTAGCTCGCTGCGAAACGGAGATTCGTACCAGAGCCCGTTTCGCAGCGCTGGTAGCCCCTCACTATCTGCCACTGAGATTTTTGAAACAATGGCTTTGAATCTGTCGATGTACGACCTTAGGGATTCATTTTTTCCTTGGCTGACTGCCCAAAGGTCGGCGCTTGACGCCCCTTCCTGGATGAATATTGAGTAGTGCTTGAGGAAGGTGGTCGTTAGTTGTTGATAGCTGTCGATGGATTGTGCTTCAAGTCGTGGGAACCAGTTGAGGGCGGCGACGCTAAGGTTATCAACGAAGAGATGGCAAAAGTCGGCATCGCGCTTCTCAGGAGGGAATTGGGCTCGTCCCATGGTGATGCTGAAAGCTGCCAGGTACTGTCGCGGATCCGAGCTGCCGTCGTAAGTGGGCAATTTGATCTTTCCTGGGTGTCTTATCGGCGTTCCTGTTATTTTGCTTGTGAATGGCGTGTTTTGTGTGTTCCTTCAGAACTCTGTCGATCTCGGTGGCCGAGCTGGTTGCCTTATGGACTCTGGACGTCATGCTATCTAACTGTGCTTTCAGAAGTTTGATCTCGCTGCCACTGCCTGGTTCCTCCTCGTGTTGCGTCAGTTCGGCGGATGGTGTTTGGTTCGCTTCAGATTCGTGTATCGATGTCAGTTGGGGTATGGATGGTCGTTCGCCAAATCCAATGGTTACGTTCGGGAAAGTATCGGGCCTGGTCCTCCGCCTCGTCACCCGCCTCCCTTCCTGGCCAAAAGTCGACCTCGTCAAGCATCCTCGGACCAGTCTCAGTCGGAGGAACAGGCGGAGGATCCGCCATGGTCACAGAATCCTCTGACACTGCCGGCAAGACAAACTTGCCAATGCTAAAGTCAGAGGCTGTCGCGGCCTCCATCTCCGCTGTGGCGAGTCGCTTCTTCTCAGCCAACTTAAGAACCTCCTGGGGTCATATCCACCTCTCCAGCCGCGATCTCAGCGATGAGTTCGATGTTAGCCAAAGTTTCTTGAAGACGAATCTCGGCACTAGTCTCGATCTTCCTATTCTCGGCTTTCTCCTTGACCCCGGCCAGAATCACTAGATACTGGTCATTGAGCTCCTTTAGAGCCCTACGAAGCGCGACCCGGCTCGATTCCTCGACAGTTCAAATTTGAGCTTCAGCGGCGCTAAGCTGACGAAACAGCTCCTCTTTCCTCCTCTCGAGGCGCGCGATCCTGGCCTCCGCAACAGCGTGGTCTGCGACCCTCTTCTTCAAACGCTCCTCCATAGCCAAAACTTCTTGGAGCTCGGCGTTCATCTGGGAGGCAGCCACCCTAGCAGAATCGAGCTCGTAGGTCTGAGCATCTAACACCTCGCTCTCAGACCGAGCCGCATACGTATTCACAGCCTCCACAACCTGCGAAGAACTTCGAGTTAGCAAAAAGGGGAAGAGAAAAGTTAACACTCCAGAGAAAAGGGAACCAAAGCAAAACATCTCACCTTCTCGACAACAGCCATCATCTCAGAATATGCGTTACCGAGAATCATTTCTCCGATAACCGGGAGTTGAGTGCCCGCACACCTAAAGCGCCTCAGCATACGGACCGCACCTTCTGGGTCATCAACAATTGAACATTCTTCTTGATCCGATTCCCCCGGGCTCCCTCCCACTTCTACCTTACGACGCTTCGGCGAGGGAGGAAGAGACCCTCCTCGGCTCCGATGGTCTGCCCCCCGGACGGCTCCGGGCGAGGGTCGTGTGAAACGATCACCTCGGATTGAGGCATAACCACCTCCCGTTCGACCAAAGGAGGAGACTGGTATACCATGGATTTTAAGGATTTTAACCATGGTATATGTCTTATTTATCGAGTCTTTTATTATGTTTTGGAGTCTTTTTAGTATGTTTACAGGTCTAGACACGTTTGGAGCGGAATTGGACATTATGGAGCATTTTGGAGCATTTTGGAGCATTTTGGAGTATTGACCCGAGAGATGGATTTCACTGTCGAATTCTCAGACCTGTGTCGATCGACACAGAAGGTGCATCGATCGACACAAGGTCGACGCAGACAAATTCTCGGCGTGTAATGAAGAGTATGGGAATTGCAACTTTGCCCAGAAGTTTCTCATAATTACAAAGAATCCCCAGCCGTGATTAAACCTTTATATTAGGGTTTTTAAGCCATTGTTTAGGCTACGCTTTACAACGCTTTACTTACACTTTATTCTATTTTCAGAGAGAGTTAGGGGCTGATCCTGCTCTCGAAAGAGAGAGGATTTCGAACCCCAGTTCTTTATTTGATTTTATGATATTTTGTTTTCTATTCATGATGTCTTCCGTTTCGATGAACATGTCTGAGTAGATTACCTGTTAAGTTTAGGGATTCTCATTAGGGATTTCATGGAATTATAGGTTGATCAATCTGTAGGGATTCATACTTGCTAGTTCTTCATCTAGGGTTGTTCTTAATGCTTGATCTGAATTGGCCACTTAGATTATTGATGTTAGGTTGATTTCCACAACGACAGTTGGTTAATTAGCTAGAAAGAACTTAGATGAGCAATTTGTTCTACTCGCAAAGAAATTTGGTTAGAGGAATTGTGAACGAAAGAACCTGAGATTAATGCTTGTTTAGAACTCTAGAATTCGCAAAGAAATTTGGTTTGCTAGGTTGTTAGACATAGATAGGATTCACAACGAAAGTTGGTTTCTTATATTTCCGTGATTCCAGTTCTAGAATAGTTCTTAATTAGATCCCGATTGATTGATTGCTTGTGTTCCTGATTTCCTGAGAACTCCCTAGACTTGACGCCTTCGCCTTCGATTTACAAACTCGCTTGATTTACTTTTCTGCTGTTTGATTTACTGCTTTCCCATATTGCTTTCTCCTAGTTTTAACTTGATCGTTCTAAATCTATTGTGACCTAGAGTCCATGTGGATTCGATACCCTAAGTACTACATTGATATTGCTGTGCACTTGTAGTTAGAATAGGGATAAACCTTGACCTATCAAGTTTTTGGCGCCGTTGCCGGGGACTCTTTGAGTCTTCGATAGATTTGAACTTAGGGTTTAGACTAGGTTTTTCGTTTTTATTTTTTTGTTACTAATTTTTTCTTCTTTTTCTGTTCTTCCGTTTCAGGTACGCCTGTAATCGCCTAGCATCGATCGACACGGTCCTGTGTGTCGATCGACACATCTTCGAGCTTGCATCGATCGACAATACTCTGCATCGATCGACACATCGCGTAAGATGATGGGAATGATGGAACGGATGTTGGAAAACCAGCAGAATAACTCATTCGGCATAGACTATGGTTCCTATTCATTCACCAGAGATTATGAATCTCCATCATATCAGCCTTTTTCTCCTCAAAATAAGCAGTCTGATAAGCTGATGAGTATGATGGAGCAGTTATTGGAGAAGCAGGGAGAAGATTTGAACTACATCAGTGGCTCTGGATTCCAAAGAAACAGGTTTGGTAATCAGCAAGGTAATTCTTATCAGAGAACCTATGGATCATCTTCTTATCAGACACCTCGTGCTGCTAATGCTTATAAGAGGAAAATGGAAGCCATGATGGAGTAGTTGCTAGAGGATCAGACTAAGACTGTTGTAGACTACAACAGAAAGCTGGATGCTATGCATGAAAATCTGAATGAGAAGTTTGAATACTTGAGCACACATGTGAAGAAGCTGGATGTTCAAATCCAACAAACATCTCAAGCAGTACAAAGGCAAAATGAAGCTAGAAGAGCTGAACAGAACATATCCGTTAATGCTGTGAACATAAGGGATGAGATTGACTTGCTGGAAGAAGAAGAGGACATAATCTCGGATTTCCTAGATGAACTCTGTCTGTCTGAGACAAGCATCGATCGACTCAACTCGTGCATCGATCGACACAATACCGATTGTGATTCACTCTCTGCCTCCGGTCTCTATGTATACTCACTCTCTGCCTCCAGTCTCTATGTATTGGACATGTTCTACGTCTTGGTCGGTCTAATGGGTTCACAAGGTTTAGACGACAACAAATATGACATACCCAGTTGAGTAAATTGTTGTTTGTTAGCTCCAGTTTTTCAGTTTTTAAAACAATCCAAACAGAACTCAGAAAAGGAAAGATTTCATTTTTCTAACTTGTTATACCTAATTGCGATTCACTCTCTGCCTCCGGTCTCTATGTATACTCACTCTCTGCCTCCAGTCTCTATGTATTGGACATGTTCTATGTCTTGGTCGGTCTAATGGGTTCACTAGGTTTAGACAACAACATATTATTGGAATGAAAATTTATAAGTATGGAGAAAGTGTTTAAGAACCTTGGCTGATTGCAGCTATGAACATGTCAGCTTGACCATCAGAAACATTTATGTGTGTCCACGATTGATGTCGATCGACGTTGAGAGTGATGTCGATCAACGCTGAATGTAATCGGGTACTGGACTTCGAGCTTGATCGATTTCAATTCGTGTTTTCAAGTCCAATGTCGATCGACATTGAGTGAATGTCGAACGACACTTGTTCTGTAACTCGTGCAGAATGCAGAGAACTTGCAAAATCCGTCTGAAAACCTGTCTCAACCTTATAGATGTTCTCTTCTGGCAGAAAATCATGTATAGAAACTCCTCATCGATCTTAATCTGAGGCAGATGATCAGCAACACCGTTTTCCACTCCTTTCTTGTCTCTCACCTCTATGTCAAATTCCTAGAGCAATAAAATCCATCGCAGTAGCCTTGGCTTAGCATCCTTCTTCTGCATCAAGTACTTAAGTACAGAATGGTCAGTGTGCACTACTACTTTGGATCCAATCAGATATTGACGGAACTTCTGAAAGGCAAAAACAACTGCTAGCAACTCCTTCTCAGTTTTTGCATAGTTCTTATGCGCATCATCAAGAGTCCTACTAGCATAGTAGATGGCGTGAAGCTTCCTGTCCTTTCTCTGACCAAGTACAACTCCTACTGTATAGTCACTAGCATCGCACATCACCTCAAAAGACAGATCCCAGTTAGGAGCTTGCATAATTGGAGCAGAAAGCAAAGCTTGTTTCAGCTCCTGGAATGCAGAATGACACTCATCTGTGAACTCAAACTTCACATCTTTGCAGAGAACTGTTGTGAGTGGTCTAGCTATCTTGCTGAAATCCTTAATAAATCTCCTGTAAAATCCAGCATGCCCAAGCAAACTCCTCACTCCTTTGACTGAGTCTGGCACTTGTAGTCCTGTCATCACCTCAATCTTAGCTCGATCAACCTCAATCCCTGCCTCAGATACTCTGTGTCCAAGTACAATGCCATTCCTGGCCATGAAATGACACTTCTCCCAATTCAAAACAAGGTGCTTTTCTTCACATCTAGCTAGCACCTTACAAAGATTATCCAGACAAGCATGGTAAGATGGTCCGTAGACAGAGAAATCATCCATGAAGACCTCCGTAAAGTCCTCAATCATGTTCGTAAAGATAGACATAATGCATCTCTGAAATGTCACAGGAGCATTATACAGTCCAAATGGCATTCTGCGGTATGCAAAGGTGCCATAAGGACAAGTAAAGGTGGTCTTCTCTTGATCTTCTGGGTGAATAGGGATCTGAAAAAAACCAGAATAACCATCAAAAAAATAGTAGTATGGATGATTTGCCAACCTCTCCAACATCTGGTCAATGAAAGGTAGTGGAAAGTGGTCTTTTCTGGTAGCTGCATTCAACTTCATGTATTCTATGTACATCGTGTGACCAGTGATTGTCCATCTAGGAATCAGCTCATTCATGTCATTGTTCACTACTGTGACTCCTTTCTTAGGAACCACATGAAATGGGCTGACCCAAGCACTGTCTGAAATAGGATAAATAATCCCATCATGCAACAGCTTCATGATCTCCTTCTTGACAACCTCTTTCAGGTTAGGATTCAAACGCCTATGATTCTCAATTGACGACATACTCTCATCCTCAAGGTGTATCCTATGAATGCACAAGTCTGGAGAGACACCTGAAATATCATCAAGAGAATAGCCAAGAGATTTGCGATGCTTGCGCAGCTTGCTTAGCAATAAAGTGAGTTCTGCGTTATTCAAATAAGCATTAAAAATAACAGGGTAAGTAGAATTCTGACCAAGAAATGCATATTTGAGGCCTGCAGGCAGCTGCTTCAGCTCAATCTTTGGAGCCTTTTCCTCGCTCCAATTTCCAAGTGTGGCAGCTTTCTGTGAAGTGCCAACCAGCTCCTCTTGAGCTACCAACTGCATCACATGCTCACTAGCATCCATCAGTCTCAAATACCCAGCAGTAGCATCATCTGGAAGAATTTTGCAGCCAGATTATCCAATGTATCCACATATAAAGTCTGCACATCGATCGTATGATGTCTCATCAGCTTTTTCATACAAAATCCATCACCAAATTATCCACATTTAGTCCAATCTTCCCTCGCTTCACATCAATGATAGCACCAGCTGTAGCATGGAATGGTCTGCCCAAGATAAGAGGATCTTTAGGTTCTTCATTTTACTGCAAGACTACAAAATCTGTGGGCACTACACATTCCCCAATCTTCACCGGTACATCCTCCAAGAGACCTTCAGGAATCCTTATGGAGCGATCAGCTAGAATCAGAGAGATCCTAGTGGGTGTGAAATCTGTCATTCCCATCTACTTAGCAACTGAATATGGCATCAGATTAACGCTCGATCCCAGATCACACAACGATCTCTTAAATATGTCTCTAAAGATAGTGCAGTCTAAGACAAAGCTTCCTGGATCTTTCTACTTCTGCGGAATTCTGTTCTAGATGACAGCACTACAGACTTCACTGATCATCATCACACACTCCTCACTCCCATGTCAGATGCTATCATCTATTCCAGACACCTCTTCATCACTGGGTTGTTGTTGATAGCATCCATCAATGGAATTGGAAGAGTGATCTTGCTCAACTGAGCAGTGTATTTAGCCTTGAATCTCTCGAATTTGGACTGTTTCGGGTTCCTCGGTAAGGGTATCTTGGGTTTATACATCTTCCCATTAGAAACAGGGGACTTATTCTCAGCATCAGACCCTGTACGCGATTGTTGTTGATCGACGTTGGGTTGGTGTCGATCGAAATTAATCAATTTTCCTTTCACGTCGACTTCGTAATCGATCTCGATTGATTTCTGTCCGTCACGAGAGTTCAAAGAATTGTGTGTCGATCGACACTGGTCTTTCGGCCTCAATTTCTTGATCTTCCAATTCTTCTAACTCCACGAGTTCCTTAGCATTCAACTGCAGTTTGGGGACAGTTTGCAGCTTTGTCCCACTCCTTAATGTGATTGCATTGCAGTGATGATTAGGATTGGTATCTATCCTTCTAGGAAGGAATCCATCTTGCCTCTTGACAGCTCCAGCAGTTTGAGCAGCTTGAGTGTCCAACTGTTTCACATGTGTGCTCAAAGACTCAAACTTCCCATTCATATCAGTGTAGAGGGCATCTAACTTCTTGCTGAAGTCCACAATAGTCTTTTTCTGCCCCTCAAGTAGCTGCTCCATCATAGCTTCCAATCTACTCTCATGAGCACTAGTAGCAGGAGGTGCCTGATAAGAAGAAGCTCCATAGGTCCTCTGATAGGAGTTGTTCTGCTGAAAAGGTTTCTGAAAAGCAGGTTTCTGACCAAACCCAGAAGAATTTTGATTGCTTGTGAAAGCACTCTTCTGACCACTACCAGTGTAGAATTTGTTACCTTGCTGATTTCCAAACCTGTTTCCCTGAAAACTAAACCCAGCGATGTAGTTCACATCTTCTTCCTCACAGCCTTCCTCATCCTCAATCACCTCAGTCTCTTGAGCAAAATGGACAGATTTCTCCACAATCAGTAAACTGTGAATAGTCTCTAGCTTGTTCTTCATCTCAGGTATATGTGAGCTGTCAGCTTTTCCACCAGATTTCTGTCTCTCCAGATCAGCATTTTCAGTGCTATTGCTGCTCACCAAGTTTTCAATCAATGCCTTAGTCTGCTCTGGAGACTTGTTATTGAAGTTGCCATTGCTGGCAGCATCCAACGCCATCTGGTACCATAAATCAACACCTCCGAAGAAAATGTCCAGTAGCTGAAACTTCAGAGAATCCATGATGAGGGCAGTCCCTTTGGTATAGCTTAAACCTCACCCAAACAGTCTTAAGAGGCTCTGTAGGTCCCTGCTTGAATGTCAAAAGGTCCTGTCTAAGCTGATCTGAACGAGCATCATCATAGAAGTGTCTCAAGAACTCTCTTTTCACCCAGTCCCAAGTAGTCAGCGTCCTAGGTGGGATCTGCTTGAGCCAAGCTGCAGCTTCTCCTGCAAGGGAGTATTGGAAGAGCTTCAGATGCAGGAAGTCATAGTTCACTCTGTTGTGCTTCATCCCAGTGACTAAGGTCTCAAAATCCTCTATGTGATCTATAGGCTGCTCATGTGGGAATCCATGGAAAGGGTGCTGCCTCACAAGTGCGTAGTATGAAGTCTTCAACTCAAAGTCATTACGATCAAAGGGAGTTGGCACAATCGCAGACCTGTTAGCGTAGAATTCGTCAGGTCTGTTGTAGTCAGCAAGAGTCCTCCCAGCTGGAGGATTAGGTTCAGGTGCTCTAGGGTGTGCTTCAGCTTGTGGATTTCCTTGCCCACCTACACCTTGACCTTCTGCCTCAGGATTGACAATCTACCTTTCTGATTCAGGGATTTCAATCACATTTCCATCAGCATCGATCCTCTGTCCCTGAGCATTGTAAGGATTGTTCTGCAAATCCCTCAGAACACCTTCTGCATCTCTAATCAAGATCAAAGCATTTGAATTCATCATCCTTGAAGATTTATGAGCTTTTCTATTTGTCCTCTCAAGTCTAGCAAGCTCCTGATTTCTAAGATTCAAAAGCTTCTTGTCCGGGTTGCTTCTGGTGTGACGATTAGGCATACACTGAACTCAAAGACTGATCTCGTGCTTGATGTCGATCGACACTGGAAGGATGTCGGTCGACACTAAATACGTCTGTCGATTCCTACTGCAACAAAGACAAGCAAGACAGAGAAGTATCAGTAACCAACACAAAAAGAAAAAACAACTTAGTCTAAATTCTAGAACAAAATCTATTGGCAAACTCAAAGAGTCCCCGACAACGGTGCCAAAAACTTGATAGAGAAAAATTTATCCCTATTGCAAGTGCACATATATGCAATTATAGTATAAAGAGTATCGAATCCACATAGACTCAAGTTCACGCAACAGATTATATGCTTTCGAATTAAGCTAAGTCAATCAGATGAAAGCAGTAAACAATGCAAGTAAATTAAAGGATGTTTTCAATGGGAGAAAAGCGCTAGACTTAGGAAGTTCTCAGGAAATCATGCAATGTCAGAAACTTGAATTATCAGGATTCAGATTGAGCGCGGGTTCAAGAACTAGAATCACAATTTTCAAATAACTCAACTCTCGATGCAATTATATCTATGTCTAGCAACCTAATGATTCAAATCTCTTTGCAATCTTAGAGTTCTAGACAAGCATTAATAGCAAGTTCTTTAGTTCACAATTCTCCTAAAACAAATCTCTTTGCATCTAGTCAAATTGCTCACACTAAGTTCTGTCAGATTATAATTCACACTCTCGTGCCAAATTAATTATCCAAGATCTAAACTCTAGGTGATCAATCCAGAATTCGGTTGTAATCTCAACTTAGGTGATGAACATATAGATTTAGAATCCTAATCATTCAATGATCTAACAGAGCATGAAAACCTTATGAGAATCCCTAAATCTAACAAAGGTTACTACTCAGACATGATATCAATCAGACAAAGCATATTTGAATAAATAACCAAGACTGAATAGATATAAGAAATGGGGTTTGAAATCCTTCTCTCAAAGGTTACAAGTATCAGAATCAGCCCCAAGCAAAATCTCTCAATCTCCAAAGCTAAAAACCCAAAACAAAGCAAGAACAAAAGATAGGAGAAAACAACTCTCCAAAACCCTATTAAAAAGACTAAACACGTTTTGGGGCCAAATTAGAAATAAGGAAACTTCTGGACTTTCTTGCAAATATTCAAAAGATGCAATTAACTCGCGCATAACTCTATCTGGACCTCAGTGTCGACCGACACTAAGAGTGGTGTCGGTCGACATCAACTCGTGGTCACTGCTCCAACTTCAGGTTCCTGTATAATGCTCCAGAAATGTCTCAAAACTCCTAACTTTGCTCCAAACGCATGCTTACCGTTAAAAGACTCGATAGACTCGAAATACAAGGTTAAAGACTCAATATATACACTTATATCATGGTTAAAAACTAGAAAAACCATGATATATCAACTGGGCTATTGACTGTTGACACCTTCGCGCAGGCTGGCGCGGTGTTGGGCCCGATGGTTTTGGGGAGACCCTGGGGAACATGAGGGTTTGAGTTCGGGTTTGAGGTGTTGGTTGGTGGGGGCGGTAGGTCTTGCCTCTTGGCCGAGCTTGGGGGAGTCGAGCTTGGCGGCTGGTTTGTCATCTTCTCCGAGCTATCACTGGCTGAAAGGGGTCCTGTCATCTGGCTTCGTCATAGAGTGCAGAAAAGTTTCTCGTCCCCACAGACGGCGCCAATTGTTGTTACGAAAATTCGATCTAATATAAATGTCGGGCTACGATCTGAAATGTCCGAACTACGAGGTACATGGTAAACTTAAATGGGGTCGAAGCTGTTCTTTATTAATCTTAAGGCCGAAGCCGAACGATGAACATGATGGTACGAGATGGGAGTCCGTCAAATGATGTGCTCCCTAAATATTGCTTGAGGTTGGAGCTTTATAGAAGTATCTCGGCACACTCGCAAGTTACAATGTGTCTAAAATGAAAAGTGAATGGTCCTATTTATAACGCTTGGATGCTGACTTCCTTTTGGGTCATTAACTTCTTAGCAGTCTTGTCTTTTTTGACCGAAATAGTTTTACTGATTTAATAAGATTTTTAATAAGGACTTAATTTCAAATATTGAATATGAAAGTGAGTTTTATATGTATGGAAACCAGAGCCAGAAAAATCTAAAGGATACGTAGCAATGGAAAGAGCAGTGACTTCACTCAGCTTCAATAACGATGACGGGATAATCTTATGGGTATTTTTGTTTATTTTAAGCTGTTTTGTAATGAGGAAAAACTTTAGGTGAATTATGCGTACAATGTCTTAGTTGTTTAAGGTCGGATTTAAATGGCAAAAGAGTGTTATTTGATACACCATCAATTTTATAAAGAGTAATTGTAAAAAGATGGTGTATCAAATAAAATATATCAAATAGATTGTAATATTTTCATACATATACCTTTTGTCTTTGAGCAGCGCATTCTCTCCCACTTCTCTCTTCTCAGCACTGGCGGAGTCAGGATACATTTTTACTGGGGACAATATATAACAAAAATAAAAAATACTACAAATTAATATATAATTTATAGTTTTCAAAATTTTTAATATATTATATACATTTTTAAATTGCTTGAAATAATCTTTTAGGTGAGCTAGATTTCAATAAAGCTTGTGATAAGAATATTATAATTATAATTATAATTTGTAATTTTATTTAAATTAGTTATATTTATTTATTAGTAATTTCTCTACACATTATTATTTTACACAGTTTTACTTAATATTTTATAAATAAAATAACTAATCCAAAATTATACAAGGAATAAGACTAAATTATAAGAATAATCAACTTTTCTTTAAATGATCAGATATAAATTATATAAAGGATAACACATGTTATATTTTCCATTTTAAAATAAATTATAAGTTTTTTGCACAAAAAAATATTATGTCTATTTTATTTGATCTAAACTGTTAATATGAGTGTATGGATTTAGGTTAAATTTAATAGGCTCAAATAAGTTTATTTTATTTGGTTGGTGTAAAGAAGATTTGGGTTTAGTTTAAATTTATTGGGGTCATTACAAATATTTTAATAGGGTCAATATTACAAATCTTAGAAATTTTTATTAAATAATGAAATTTCATGGGGTCAGCTGACCCCCTCCCACCTATGTGCCTCCGCCACTGCTTCTCAGTAATTTTCTTCCATTTAAATCCGCTTCTGATCCTCCTCAGATCCTAATATCTCTGCCGGTTCTGAGTGATGATCCTCTTTCTCATCTCTGCCCAAGTGCTTCATCCTTGGTTCTGCGGTTTTTCTCTAGGGGTCGGTCGGCGGTTTTGGTTTGCGTTTATGTGTCCCTCCGAAGCTTGCTAGCGGTGGTTCCTCTGCGGATCTTGGTATATGGGGAAGTAGCAAGGGAAGCTTCTTCAGGATTCACCGTTACTCTTCCATGGTGAGTCCTCTTGTCTTGTCAGTCTCGATCTACTAGTGGAATCCAGTGATTGTCTACATGTATGGTGAGTGGTATGGTTCGTTCTGGTCGTGGCTCCTGAACCGCTTGGGACATCCTAGTAGGATTGTCGTTTCGAGGGCTGCAGGGAGTGCGTGAAAATATGTCTCCGGTGGCGACTGAATATGGTGTCGGCTCTTTGGAGTCGATTATCAGACATCTCGCCTCATCGTCTTTTCTCTCTGTTTCTGCGGAATCCGCGATAGCCGACATAGTGCTTCGGCGGTGGGTTTTGTTCTTCCTTAGCAAATGGCAGCGTTTTCAGTTTCTGTTCGGCTCAGGTTCTTCCCGCGGCGACTGGCAGCGGCTTGTGGTCTTGCAGCCTGCGACTCTTAGGTTTTTAGGGTTTCTTCGTTTGGGCTTGTCACCTGTTTTGTAGCAAAACTCATTAGTGTTAACTGTTTGTACTATGCCCATTTGAAAATTTTTGGACTTCTCTTTTAATGTTGTAACCTATTTAGTTATTAAAAAATCCTTTGTCAAAAAATTATTTTTCATTCGTATTAAGAAAAATATATAAATCTCTATTATATCCATTATTAATATAAAATATAAGTTTCTCTCTAGTTATTGTTACAAAAGTAAAGACAAAACTGAAATTTATTTTAAAAATCTGTGTTGAAAAGCCCTAAAATAACATTTTTATGAAACATTTTGAATAGATTTTATGACCAAGTATCAATTGTGTTTTAAACTATGTTGCATAAAATTAGAAATGGGTACAAAAGCAAAATGTTTAGAAATGTGAAACGTTTGGAAACGCGAAAACGTAATTTAAAATAAATAAATTAGGTAATAAATATTTTTTGGAAACATATACATAAATAAATAAATATATATATATATATATATATAAAGAATATCCAAAACATATAATAAAATACCAAACATCATAAATTCAAAACAATAATAAAAATAAAAATATTTGAAAATTTTTCTCTAACTCCACCATCTCAAATGCATTTCTCTACATTTGTCTTTATTATATAATAAAGGTGCATTTTGCTCCAATGTATTCCTCTATATTTTACTATAAAAATGAATATTCTCTCTAATATTCTTTTTTATTTTATTAATAATGCATTTTGTTTTTAAAAGTTACAAACTAAACCATTTTTATTTTTTTTTATTTTACAAAACTTTTATAAAAATATAAAATATTTTAAAAAACAACAAATAAATTGCATATTTGTATAAAAGCAACAATGAAATAATTTTTTATATTCATTTCGGTTATAACTAAAAAATATAAAAGTTATAGAACAATTGTGCAAATAAAAAAGCTTGACTCTATTATAGAGGAATGCTATTTATTCCTCTATATAGAGGATAAAATAACAATCTCTATTTTAGATGAAGAAATAGAAGTAGGTTGAAGACGATTTTCCTCTATTATAGCATTTAAAATAGAAAATAACAATAGGTTGGAGATGCCCATTAGGTAAGTGATACCGTCGACTAGTACACTCACCAGATTTTCTAATGGACCCAAAGCATGGCACCATCTTCGACTAGCCAACTCACATGTAAACACTAACAATAAACATTTTGATTTAGTTTTTGATTCTTGATACCCAATTGACTTTAGTTGAAGAAATATATCTCGTAAATTTCATTTTTTCAATACGTTTTTTTGAGAACTTCATAGGTTCATATGAGTAATTTTCTAAGATACGATTATAGATTTAGAAGAAAAAAACTGATTCTTATTCCTCATAATAGTTATTTCTAAAATAAAATAAATTATGGAATATCAGTTATATCCATATATTTCCAATCTATTTAAAAATCTTATTTACAAATAAAAGTATAAGTTCGAGTCACGTTTCAAAAAATGGAAATGAAGTTCCGTCACGTTTTCAAAAATGAAATCAACGTTTCCGTCGGGTTTCTAAAACACCATTTCTTGGAATCGTGTTTCCATCGCATTTCCACACATTTCCATAGTATATTTTCTTTCAAACATTTTTCAAAACGGAAAACAATCCTCAGACAGAGTTTAGTTTCCATGCAACATAGGTTTTAAAAACTCATCGTTTTAAGGGCATTAACTAATGTATGATAATTAATGCTCGCATATGTCATTATTGGACAAGTTCTACATCTAGGTCGGTCTAATGGGTTCATTAGGTTTAGACGACAACAAATACGACATACCCAGTTGAGTAGGTTATTGTTTGTTAGCTCCAGTTTTTCACTTTTTAAAACAATCCAAACAGAACTCAAAATAGGGAAGATTTCCTTTTCTAACTTGTTATACCTAATTGTGATTCACTCTCTGCCTCCGATCTCTATGTATACTCACTCTCTGCCTCCAGTCTCTATGTATTGGACATGTTCTACGTCTTGGTCGGTCTAATGGGTTCACAAGGTTTAGACGACAACAAATATGACATACCCAGTTGAGTAAATTGTTGTTTGTTAGCTCCAGTTTTTCACTTTTTAAAACAATCCAAACAGAACTCAGAAAAGGCAAGATTTCCTTTTTCTAACTTGTTATACCTAATTGTGATTCACTCTCTGCCTCCGGTCTCTATGTATACTCACTCTCTGCCTCCAGTCTCTATGTATTGGACATGTTCTATGTCTTGGTCGGTCTAATGGGTTCACTAGGTTTAGACAACAACATATTATTGGAATGAAAATTTATAAGTATGGAGAAAGTGTTTAAGAACTTATATTCACTCTCTAGTCTCTATGTATATTAACTAGTGTGGTACCCAGGCATTTGCGTGGTTTTTCAAAATTATTAACTCACAAGTTTTGATTGTTGGAGATCATACCCATTCTAAGGAATTCTAAAGTTCGTTAATTACCTTGAAAGAAGAATCCCTAAACCCTAAACTTACATTATATCCACTATTGTATGCACGATAAAATAAAGTTCAATCAGTACAAAATGGCAGCCACGGGTATATGGGATTAAGCTCCTGTGCAGTATATGGCAAAGCTACAATGACATGGATGAAATAATTTTCTTTTTTTTTTCCTACCATATAGATGTTCAATGCTTTTAATTATTATCAAAAACTCTGGTGATAAATAAATCAAGTTTTAAATATGATTCTAGATAGTCATTCTACATCTTTGGTTTAAAAAGGAATTTTAAAAATTGTATATAACAACAAACTAAGTTTAAAATAATCGTAAGTGTAACTTTAATAAATCGAGTAAGAAATTGTAGTAGTCACTCAATTGGTTTACATCGTAAATGTCAAACTAAGAATCAAACAATTAAGGTAGTACCAAATACTAACCATTAAAGGAACTGAAAGTCAATCGTTGGAAAACAATACTCAAAAGAAGAATGAAAAACTAATGCAAATAAATTCTAGTACACATTATCTGTGTTTTTTTCTAAGGTTACGGTGAAGACGATGGGATTCCAGTATGGGAGAAGAGATTCTGTGAGGTGATTGGATCAGTGCCATGGCAAAAAGTCTTTGAAGCTACTGACTTCAAGAGCTGGTACAAAGGTAACGTAATCACTTGGGAGATTCTGCTTGCCAAGAGACTTTTTCACTATGAGAAAAACGGTTTTGGTCACAATCTAATTGACTTTACTGTGATATTACTCTTCATGTTCCGGATTTGTACATCAGTGAAGTAGATTGGGACACTGCCATTGACCCGGAACTGGTCAGTGATTTAGAAAGGGCTTACTTTGCTCCTCCTGATGAGGTAAAGACTGGTTTGAAATGGGGGCGTCGAGACAAGAGTTAGAGTGGGTGTAACTTTGCCCCCACAGAAGAGACTTGTATGTTAAAGATTCAATGGGAAGGCAGTGACAAAGTCCATGATGTTAGTGCATCGGAGAGTAGTACTGACCATCCAAAACATAGGACGAGGCCTTGGGAAGCCAAGCCTATTTGTGGAAACGAGAAAGAAAATGATACAACATCTAAGGATTGCTTGACGAGTGAGGAATGGAAGGAGATGGAGTGGAAAACCAAGTATAGGGGTAATGACAGCTGGGAAAACCCTGGCCAAGGAAACGAATAAACGAGGGACGGGATAAGTCAGGACAACAAAACAAGAAGGTCAGAGGTTCTGAAAGTGGCCCAGCCAAAGAGTATGAAATGCTCGACAATCCTTGGGAAGCCAAGCCTAGTTGTAGAAAGGAGACAGCAGAAAATACCACTTGGGGAGGTTGCTCTGGTAAGGGGTGGGAGGGTAGAGGTTGCAGCAATGGTGGATGGGAAAAGCGGAATTTGGGAAATCAAGTTATGGAGATGAAGGAGTGGCGAGATGTAGTCAGGATTATTGGGACCAAAGAGTTATAATCCATGGAAAGCTGGCTTTGTGCCTGACAATATAACTCCGAGAGATTATGGATACGGTTGGCAAACGCGTAGAACGAGTGAGACGAATCGAAGAAATTGGAAATGATCGAGTGATGGTTGGGGTAGGTGGAATAGAGAAAGAGATGACTCATTTGGCTGTAACTATAACTACAAAAAAAACTCAAGGGCTATAAGATGATAATGTTTCTTTCTTAAGAGGTTATAGTAACATTTTACTTGGTCCTCTTCCGACTTCGAAAAGAAAGGCATATACACATTTGAATACACTTATGTTCGTTCTGCCTCCATGCATCCCTTCAAATATTTCTCATCTCCTTTTTTATATTGAAAACTGAGGAATTCTGCCTTTTATTGATTATATTTTGGAATAAACAAATCTGGTTATATGTTTCACTTTCAAAACAACAGGTTGGTCAAAGCATGAGGGTGATGGATAATTAGTAGGCTTGACTACAAACTAGTTTTTTGTTGTTTTTACTCATGTTCTTAACAAGTTATCCAAAAAGAAAAGTTTTAAAATCAAAACAATTAAAAAGTAATAAATCCTGGCGGACTGATCGTTCGCCCTATTCACTAAAGCTCTCTGGCGCGCTAATCGAGGCAGCCGCCGACCTCTTTAGATCTCATATGTTTCCTCTCCGGCGGCCGGCGATTCGCGCTGTTGCCGCCAGGAGAGGCCCACGTCTGTGTCTTTGTCTTGTCTATGTCTTCGTTGGTTGGCCCCTCTCCTATCCGACTCCTATGGTTTTAGCCGTCCTTTTCCGGTTGAGCTCGCCGACGTTGATCTGTGCTCGTCTCCGACTGTTAAGTTTGTGGTGGTCTTAGGCGTGGTGCTGCTCTCCGGGCTCTCTGTCGTCGTGGTTAATGGTCGCTCTTCGGTGTCCCTCTTGTCTCCGGTGCGGAGCGCTTCTTCTTCTCCTCCGTGGGTCTGGTCCTTCTCCGGTGAGGGTTTACAGGTCGAGCTCTGCTGGTAAGGTCGCGATGTATGCGAATATCCTCCTGCTCCGTTTGTTTTCTCGGTTGTGGTTGTAGCGAGTCCATCTATCGGAGGGTTTGGTAGTTTTGGTTTAGGCTTGGGTTTTTAGGGTCAGTCATGTTTACTTTAAATTCTTGGTTTGCTTATGCGGTTCTGCTTCTGGTTAGATTTAGCTAGGTACAGATCTCAATCTCGTTTATCAGCATGTGTGGTGTTGGCTTAGTTACTAGCTGAGCAGTTTGGTGTTTGCCCGGCTTGGCTTGTTTCAAAGCTTTTAAAGACCCGGCTGTTGTTGCTGCTAGTCGTCTGCTTCTTCTGGTGTTTTTGTTACGGTTCGAGAGAGTTCTCTTTCTGTCTTTGGTTGTTACGGCATAGTACCTGTTGTGTCTTCTGGTCTTCTACCTGTGGGATTGGGTGCTCCGGCTCTCTTTACAGGAATTGGTGTCTTGACACTCTTCGCATCTTGTCGTCGGGATTCGCTAGGTTAAAGTTGTTACTCCTCGTCTCCTCGGTTTATCTGCATACAATTCTCGTGGCTCCTACTAATAGTGCAATATAATGAGTTCAGGTGGATTTGACCCAATAAAATTCGATTTTAGATGCTGCTCTCTTCTCCTCTCTCGTTTCGTAGTGGATTCATCAGTTTGGGTGTCTTGTTTTAGGATTTTGATCTGGTCTTGGTTGAAATCTAAGTGTGGCTTTGTTGTTTTTATTGTGTTTCATGTTTAGTCTTCGAGGATTACCCATTAATCCGTCGGCTCTTATCTCTGGAGGTTGGTCTGTTATACCCGCCGGCTTTGGTCTAAATCTTTTGTAATGATTTGGTATCACCTTGAATGAATATAATCTATCAGCGAAAAAAAAAAGTAATAAATCCTGGCAAGTGAAACACAGGGTTTGGAAACAGGCTCGGGTAAAATTTTTTGTATTTTAATCTTGAAGAAAAAGGGAAAATAGTAAAGCAAGAGTAAAAACAAGTTCCATAGGGAACATTTGGAACATTTTGTCAATTTGGAACATTTTAACTATGGTATGGTATATTTTAATTTAATTTTTAACTTTAAAGAAAATCTGAAACTATATGAATAAAATTTATTGACTTGCACACTTTTATTAAAATATATTTTGAAAACTAAAATATTAAATTGATTAATCAATGTCTTAAATTATCACACATTTGTTTTTGTCATCATTTAAACATGTTTATCTTGCACTAACCACATTTGTTCCACATAATATGTTTTTCCATTTAAACAACATTAAAGTTCAAAAAAAAAAAAAAACAACATTGAATTGCACGGTTTTTTTAATCCATTTATTCTGTACCAGCCGATCTGTTTCATTGCATAGTGGGGAACCTCCCATTATTTATACAAAGGTAGTTTGTTAACATGACCTAAAAGTTACCGTTGGAAATATATATATATATATATATATACTTTTTTTTGTTATTACATCATCTTTAATTTGTGAATCAAGATTTTCTTTGCTAACACTAAAAAAATATGAAATATGAAAATCTCTAAAAATTGCACCAAAAAGAACCAACAACAGCAAAATTAGTTTTGTTGAAAAGTTATTATTCACCTAATAAAATTCAGTTATATCCTTAATATATCAAACAATTACAATTTTACCATTATAATTCTTGTTGTATGATAAACATAGTTGACTTGATAATTTCAAATGTTATATGTGGTTTAAGTTTTAGGGTTTATGTTTTAGGGTTAAAGATTTAAGATTTATTGTTTAGAGTTAAGTTTTTGAATTTAGGGTTTAGAATTTAGGGATTAGGGTTTAGAAATTAGGGTTTAGTTTTTAGGTTTATGGGGATTAGGGATTAGTTTTTTTAGTTTAGGATTTAAGATTTAGGATTTAATTTTTGGGTTAAGGATTTAGGATTTAGGAATTAGGGTTTAGTTTTTGGATTTAGGGTTTAGGGTTTAAGGATTAGGATTTAGTTTTTAAGTTTAGGGGTTTGGGTTTAGGGTTTAGTTTTTGGGTTTAGGGTTTAGGAATTAGGGTTTAGTTTTTGGATTTAGGGTTTAGGGTTTAGTTTTTGGTTTAGGGGTTGGGTTTAGGGTTTAGTTTTGGGGTTTAGGATTTAGGGATTAGGAATTAGGGTTTAGTTTTTTGATTTAGGGTTTAGGAATTAGGGTTTAGGGTTTAGTTTTGTATATTTAGGGTTTTGGGTTTAGTGTTTAGTTTTTGGGTTAAGGGTTTAGGAATTAGGGTTTAGTTTTTGGGTTTAGGGTTAGGGTTTAGGTATTAGGGTTTAGTTTTTATGTTTAGCATTTTGGATTTAGGGTTTAGTTTTTGGGTTTAGGGTTTAGGGTTTATGTTGGATTTTGGGTTTAGGGTTTAAGTATTAGGGTTTAGTTTTTTGGGTTTAGGGTTTACACACAATCATGTTATTCAAACAAATGATTATTTAGCTAACGTGATTGTATGATAAACACAAATAACATAAAGAGTTAACAAAATAACATTGTTGGATGAACAACATTCGCAGTTATTGTATAACTAGTATTCATCCTAAATTGATATATGTCATAATGGCAGTTTCGTAAATATTTAAAAAATTGGGTTTTTTGGGTTTGTTTTTGTTTCTCTTTCCTATTTATCTAATTTCCAAAGTTTGATTATTACCTGACAGCTAATTTTGTTATTTACTTTTCCCTGACAGCTAATTCACCCGAATATTTCTTAGTATAATAAGTAAATAAAATAATTTCCAAAAAATTGATTTGCTCTATAAAACTGTATATTATCCTGACAATTGTAAGTAATGATGTCACTGATATCCCCATGTATACTTTTTGGGTTGTTGCTTCTCTTCTTAAAGTTTAAAGATGTGAACTTGTATCTAGACAATTGCAAGATATTAAAGTCTATGACTTGTCATGGATTATTGCTTCAAATAGCGGATCTCCCCCCCCCCCCCCCCCCCAACAAATCAAAATGTGTACTAGTCTAATTAAATATCATCTATTACTATCCCAAAAATTATCGTGTGAAAATGTAACTTTGAAATTGTATCAGATAACTTTGAGAGAGAAAAAAACAAAGTTTTATGTTGTGTCAAACTTTGGTAACTATTTATTTATCAAAAATAAGTGTAACTTTTTTGGTTTTTCAATATCTTGAGATTTATGAATTATAGATTTCTGTCACACTAAAGATGTTTCTTTAATTAAAAAAAATTATAATCTCGCCTAGGTCGTTTGTCTCTCAACATCCACTCATCTGATCGTTTGCTTCTCAGCAGCCACTCCTCTGATCGTCTGCGTGACAACAACCAATTTAGCCTAGTAATTAAACTACTCAACTTTCCATTTGTTTCTCTCATTGTTTCTTTTAATCTAAAAACCAGAAATTAAAGTTTATACTAGCAATTCTAAATGAATTTAAAATAAACAAGCAATAAGACACTAAATAAAAAAACTAAACGTGATTGGGTTCCACTTTTGGAATTGGAGTTGAATTTTGAGTACCATGTTTGTGCTCTTATTTGAGAGGATTTGATAACTTTTTGGGTATTTCTTCTACCACTTCCAATATCTCCACCAAAATCAATACCACAAATTCAAACCTAACGTTAAACACTAAAAACGAAATCAATGAAGTAAATATATAATAGTACTGCTTTAGTTGTTAGAGCATGAGAGATATCATCATTTTTATGAACACAAACAAAGATTTGAAGCAACTCAAGAAGACCAATGATGAACTTTGATTATAATAGATACAATGATTTAAAATTCAATTATAGATTTAATTGACTAAGGTTTTTTGGAAATAAATTCAAGTATGTATCATTATATTTGAAAATATATTGGAAACTGTGGATTTGAGATTAAATAATAGTGATACACATTTTAAATATTATTGATCATACACAATATAAATTTTAGATTTTTGTGGGTCATGTATCATATATACACGTAAATAAATACTGGTTATCAAAGATTGCCACAACATAAAATCTTTGATAATTCGTTTTTGTCAACACACTCACACATATAGTGAGAGAGTGCAGCTTAATTTATTTAAACATTTATTAATTTTCTTGTGTATAAAAATATTCTCTTGAGTTCATCATTAACCACATTGTCACATGTTTCATGTCATTTATCTCTCAGAACATAAATAGTGCATTTGTTTTTTTAGTTTTCTTCCTTTTTATTCGGTCAAATTTCATGAGATGTAGTGATATACTTGAGTTTTCATGCATCTAGGATAGTGTTTAGCTCATGTTTTGATCTCATTCAGCATCCATTCTTGTTATCTTCTTGTCATTTGTCTCATTTAGAGTCTAGGAACATTTAGGATTAGAATTTAGCATTTTAGGTTGCATTTGGAGTGTTCTTATGCTTTTGTAGGTAATTTGGAGCACAAGGAGCAAAGGTGAGCTAAGGAGTGGAGTTTGGAGCTCAAAGGATGAAGAAATACACAACAGGAAGTCCATATCGGCCACCATATCGGTTGGGGTGGCCGATACACACTCTCGGAGGAAAATCCGAGGACTCATATCGGCTTGGATATCGGCCAAGCAAGCCGATACAGCTCCTCGACCATAAACCCAGGAGGCCATATCGGGGCGAATATCGACCAATAGACCGATATGGACTCTCGGATTAATTCTGGGAATTCAATATCGGTTGGCGTATCGGTTTAGCCAACCGATACGCACCTTCGACGAAATAATCCGAGAGTTCATTTCGGCCAGCATATCGGTTGGATGACCTATACAGAACCCAGAATCTGTCTTGGATCCGGGTCAACACCCGGTTTGTTCCGGGTTGACCCGGTTTGTTCCCCTTTACTATTTAAAGCCAAAAACCTGATTTTTGTTGTCTCTTAAGCTTGTTTTTGATTCTAAAACCCTTTTGTAAGAACAAATTTGATTTCTTGATTAAATCTAAGTTGTCTTTTGAGATTTCTTCTTTCAATATATCTATTTTCTCTAATCACCAATGATTTGTTGGGAATGTCCTGAAATCTACCGTACTATCTCTAGAAAGTATGATAAATGTCGAGATCAGACATAAGTCATAAATACTGGGTGATCATGATGACTTGCTAGAGTCCGCTCTTGATCTATAAGTTTAGGACTTATTACCAGTATTGTATGATCCCAAAGGGTCACACACCATAGCTAACGGGAAAGTTAACATGGAATGAATACGGTAAGATGCAAGGCATTTACTATATTTGTGCAGAGAGTTGGGCCGTTAGTTTAATCACTTGGGCCCATATCGATACAAATGACTTGTGTCGATCGACACAAGTGTATGTGTCGGTCGACACAGTTGCGAAACCGAGACATCGGTTTAGGTTTATGACAGAGTCGATATTTATTTGAGTTGTCTCATAATTTCGACTCTAATAGTCTGCGACCTAAAACGTGAGCCGTCTCTCTTCTCTCTCTGATCAATCCATTGCTTTGGTCTAGCAACCATCCCGGCTTGTAAGAGTGTGGATACTGAAGGAGGAACATGCATCTGATCTGTTCTAGCTGATCTCATCATTACCATCCATCAATCCGCTGCAAACTGAAAGGTAATGATCAGGTTTGGTTTATGATTCATTTGTCAAGAACCTAGATCTGAGTTATATGTGCTAGGTTGCAATCTGTTAATTGAACCATGAACACACATATAATCCAAACAGTGGTATCAGAGCTTCTGGTTATTGGTTTTTGCTTTATGAATCTGATTTAGGTTGTTCTTACTGTTTAAAATCGAATTTGGTTAAGAAATTTGATCAGAAAACATGAAAACCTAAGAATTAGATCGCATCAATCCGATTGAAAGCCATTGGTGTGCGATCTGGTCGCCCGTGTCGATCGACGAGGGAGCGAGGTATCGGTCGATATCGATCGATCCGATTGACATCTCGCGGTCCTGATGACCCGATTGACCCGAGCTGATAATCGCTAGTATCGATCGACATGAAAGACTCATATCGATCGATACGAAGGCGATGCAGATGATCCGCGAGTAGCCAATCGGTTCAGCCGAGCTTCGTGGTTCATCTTTCCCTAAACCGAGACAATGAACCGATCAATCCGATTGTGGTTCATTGTCTACTTTAGCCAGAACCGCAAGTTAGGTCAAAATTGGCTAAAACACAAGGTGTTTTTTTCCCGGTTTTGGACTTAACTGAACCGATCCAATTTAATTGGTGGTTCAAGCGGTTAACCCAAATCGCGGTTTACTGGAAATAATTTTATTTCTGGTTAAACCGGATTGAAATTCATAAAATTGAATTTTAACCTAAACCGAAGGCTGGTCTAAGTTTGATTTGGTTGGACCAAATAATTTAGAGCTGGTCTGGTTTAGTAAATAACCGATGGTTTTGATAGTTAATTTGGTCTTGGACCAGAATTAATAAACCGGATCGGTTATGTCAAATTATTGGGCCAGCTGGAATTCTATGGTCTTGGGCCAAGAATTGGGCCTATAATTTGTGACCCAACCCAAAATATTTAATGAAATATTTAAATTAGAAATTTCTAATTTTAGTAAGTTACTAAATTTAGAAAGTTTCTGAAATAAGAAAGTTTCCCAAAATAGTAATCTTCTATTTTTGGAAATAAAACTTAAAAATCCTCAAAAACAATATCAAGCTTGGATGTCTTTCCAATCTTGTCAGCTACTTACCGCTTATTTGATTACAGACATGGCTTACAGTGTGAGGTGTCTGTTTTCGCGTAAGTAAAGTAGTATATAGTCACTAATTTCATTGGGAGTCCCAGATTTTAGTGATTATTTGGCTGTAAGAGATTGGTTTCCTTGACTGGGCCATCGGGAGTCCCGGGCCTTGAGACATCTGGTGAATTTGGGCCTCGGGTCCAATTCACAACCGAGAGTTATTGGTTATAACTAGCTGTGTGTATGCTTACCAAGTATAGCTAATTCTGGGTGACGGCCAGTGGCCCACTTTGGATTTAGCTAAACATGGGTCTCGGAATCATTGTATTCTTATGAGGTTAAAACAAAGAAATTTTGAATACAATGCGAGTTTTCTTATAAGCTGTTAAGATTGCTCTTTTATGAACTTAATAACTAAACCTTTATTGTCTCATATTTTCAGCTATGTCAAGCACAACAACACAAAACACTTTCTCGATCCGGTCTGCCCTTGAGAAGGACAAACTGAACGGATCAAACTTCCTGAACTGGTCCAGGAACCTGAGACTTGTGCTCAGGCAGGAGAAGAAGGCTTATGTCCTTGAAAGAGCTCTCTCTCCTAGACCTGCGAATAATGCCGCACAAGCTGTGAAGAATGCTTGGGATACGCATTCTTCAGATGCTAATGACGTGATTTGCCTGATGTTGGCGACAATGGCTCCCGAACTGCAGATGCAGTGGGAAGGCCTGACTTGTCCCATGGAGCTGATGGCAAATCTGAAAGCGTTGTTTCAGGAGCAGGCTCGTACAGAGAGATTCCAAACTGTTAAGAATCTCTTGGACTGTAAAATGGCTAAGGATGCAGCAGTGAGTCCTCATGTTCTGAAAATGATGGGTTATCTCGATCATTTGACGAGGCTCGACTGTCCTATAAGCCAAGAGCTTGCTTGTGATATCGTTCTGTAGTCTCTTACTCCTGCATATGACCAGTTCATTTTGAACTATAATATGCATGGGTTGATAAAGACGTTGCCTGAGCTGCATGGTATGCTCAAGACTGCAGAACCGAATCTGAAGAAAACCAAGGAGTCGTCTGTACTCATGGTGCAGAAGGGCAAGGGTTTCAAGAAATCCGCTGCAGACAAGGGAAAGGGCAAAGTAGTTGGCAATGAAAACGCCAAGCCCAAGCCCGTGTCCAAAGATGGGCCTTCTGACATCTGCCACTTTTGTAAAGAGGCAGGGCATTACCGCAGGGACTGTAAGAAATACCAGGAAAGTCTGAAGAAGAAGAAGTCCTTCGAGACTAAATCTTCAGGTATTTTTGTTATTGAAGTAAATACCACTACTTCTGATAATACCACTTGGGTATTAGATACTGGATGTGGGGCTCATATTTGTACTAATATGCAGGCGCTCAGCAACAGTAGAAGGTTGAAGCAAGGGCAAGTAGAGTTGCGGGTTGGCAATGGAGCGAAGGTTCCAGCACTGGCCGTTGGCACTTATTTGTTGTCTTTACCTTCTGGATTGATTTTAGAACTTGAGAATTGTTATTTTGTACCTGCTATAAGCAGAAATATCATTTCAGTTTCATTGTTGGATTTGCAAGGATTTGATTTTTCTATTAAGAATAAATTATGTTCCTTTAATCTCAATGATATGTTCTATGGCTGTGCCCCTCTTATAAATGGGCTGTACATGCTGGATCAATCTGCTCCAGTATATAACATAAATACAAAACGGTTCAAATCTAACGAAGAAAATGAAACGTTTCTCTGGCATTGTCGTTTGGGGCACATTAGTGAGAAACGCGTCAAGAGGCTCCATTCAAATGGACTCTTGGGCTCATTTGACTTTGAGTCTTGTGAGCAATGCGAATCTTGCCTAATGGGCAAAATGACAAGGGCGCCTTTCAATAAACCCACAGAAAGGGCCAGTGAACTATTGGGCCTGATACATACTGACGTGTGTGGCCCAATGTCCACAAGTGCTAGAGGAAACTTTCAGTACTTCATTACATTCACTGATGATTTCAGTAGATATGGATATGTCTACTTGATGAAACATAAGTCGGAAACCTTTGAAAAGTTCAAAGAATTCCAGAATGAAGTACAGAACCAGCTTGGTAAAAGTATTAAAGCTCTTCGGTCGGACCGAGGAGGAGAATACTTGAGCCAGGAATTTCGTGATCATCTGAGTGAGTGTGGGATTATCTCCCAACTCACACCTCCTGGAACACCACAGTGGAATGGTGTGTCTGAGAGAAGGAATCGGACATTGTTAGATATGGTCCGATCCATGATGAGTCACACAGACCTTCCTATATCCCTTTGGGGATATGCTTTGCTCACCGCAACGTTCACACTGAACAGAGTGCCATCAAAGGCAGTAGCAAAGACACCATATGAGATATGGACTGGAAAAGCTCCAGCAATGTCTATTCTCAGAATTTGGGGTTGTGAAGCCTATGTCAAAAGATTAATCTCAGACAAGCTTACACCAAAATCTGACAAATGCTACTTCATTGGTTATCCTAGGGATACCAAGGCTTATTACTTCTATCTGCGATCCGAGAACAAAATCTTTGTTGCTCGGGATTGTACTTTTCTTGAAATGGAGTTTCTCTCTAGAAAAGATAGTGGGAGTAAGGTACAACTTGATGAAATTCAAGAAGGACAGGAATCTGTTCAACCTAATGAGGAAGAACAGCAGGATGAATTACATAAGTTGTAATAGAACCTGAACCTGCAGTACCTGAAGTTCGAAGATCCGGAAGGATCCGTCAGGAACCTGATAGATATCAGGGATTCCTTGTGACTAATTGCCATGATCTTTTGATCATTGACGGTGATGAACCCTCGAACTTTGCAGAAGCCATGATGGGCCCTGACTCCTTAAAGTGGCGTGAAGCCACAGAATCCGAGATGGACTCCATGTCTGCTAACCGAGTGTTTTCACTAGTTGATTTACCTGCTGGTGCAAAAGCCATCGAGTGTAAATGGATCTTCAAGAGGAAGATAGACGTGGATGGAAATGTCCAGATTTACAAAGCCAGGTTGGTGGCAAAAGGTTTCAAGCAAATTCATGGTATAAACTATGATGAAACCTATTCACCAGTGGCAATGATGAAATCAATTCGGATTCTCCTAGCAACTGCCGCTTATTATGATTATGAGATTTGGCAGATGGATGTGAAAACCGCCTTCCTGAATGGAATCTTGGAGGAGGATGTGTATATGACACAACCTGACGGTTACATTGATCCTAAGAATGCTGGGAAAGTATGCAAGCTTCACAAATCCATTTATGGATTGAAGCAAGCATCGAGGAGTTGGAATCTTCGTTTTGATGAAGCAATAAAGAACTTTGACTTCATCAGAAACCAAGAGGAACAATGTGTGTATAAGAAAACTAGTGGGAGCAAAGTGGCGTTTCTTATCCTATATGTCGATGACATATTGCTTCTTGGAAATGATATTCCAATGCTGAAGTCTGTTAAAGACTGGCTGGGAAGTTGTTTTTCCATGAAGGACATGGGTGAAGCCGCGTATGTTCTTGGAATCCGAATCTTTAGAGACAGATCTAAAAAGCTGATTGGACTTTGTCAAGATGCTTATATAGATAAAGTCCTGCATCGATTCGGAATGGATAAATCCAAGAAGGGGTTCACGCCAATGATACATGGTGCTTCACTAAGCAAGGATCAGTGTCCTAAGACACCTGATGAGCTTAAGCGCATGAGTAGGATTCCTTATGCTTCGGCTATAGGATCTATCATGTATGCCATGATCTGTACTCGTCCTGATGTTGCTTATGCACTAAGCATGACGAGTAGGTACCAGTCTAATCCAGGTGAGAGTCACTGGATTGCCGTAAAGAATATCCTGAAGTATTTGAGGAATACTAAGGATAAGTTCTTGGTTTACGGAGGAAGTTAAGTGCTTGAAATCAGTGGATTCACGGATGCAAGTTTTCAGACAGATAAGGATGATTTCCGGTCACAGTCTGGCTACATCTTCTGTCTGAATGGCGGTGCAGTAAGTTGGAAGAGTTCCAAGCAGAGCACCGTAGCAGATTCCACAACTGAAGCTGAATACATCGCTGCTTCAGAAGCTGCGAAGGAAGGAGTTTGGATTAGGAACTTCTTGATTGAACTCGGTGTATTCCCTAATGCCACTGAGCCTTTGGCACTGTATTATGACAACAATGGTGCAATTGCTCAAGCCAAGGAACCGAGACATCATCAGAAATCCAAACACATTATGAGAAGGTATCACCTGATTCGTGATATAGTGAATAGAGGCGAAGTGATGGTCAGCAGAGTTCCCACTGATGAGAACGTGGCTGACCCGTTGACAAAGCCACTCCCGAGACCTAAGCACGAGTTGCATACTGCTGCTGTAGGAATTAGAGATATTCAAATGTAATCTCTTTTTGAGTGGGAGTTGTGAGGGCGTTTGTTTTAATTATTTTGATTGGTTCTTGTAAACATTTTCTTAAATGTTAATGAAATTTTATTTCTGGATTATTTTTAACTGTGATATAAAATAATCGTTCCAAAATAATTCATGTCATTATATATGGGCCATCGAAGTACATGAGTAGACTTGATCCTGAAACCCCATATTTAACGAAGTGACATAAATTATAGTGTCCATAGTCGAAGGTTGTTGAAATTGGAACAACAACAACCTGTTGAGACTAGATTGTGTTGAGACTTATGACCAGGTTTCGAGGGGTCATAGATGCGCGGCATCAAAGTCGACACATAGGTATATGTAGGGGAGCATATGACCGGACATGGCCCGCTAATGAGAACTCTGCAAGATATTAATATCTGTGTCATAAGAAGTTCTCATATACGACTATAGAGTATAGTCCTTAGACCTGAGTTCGCATGCATGTGGCTGCACATGGAGTAATGCGCTTTGATCATTGTCTAACGCTGTTTCGTAACTGGGAGCTATACGGACCTTGGTTGGGTGTATTATGAATTGTGTAGTTCATAGTGATGGAACAAGATGGGATTTGTCCCTGCCGTTTAACGGAGGTAATATCTCTAGGCCAATCGGAGATTTGATAGCTGGTAAGAGAATGGCCATTCCCAAACGGACTTGCCCAAGTCGTTTGCATTGTCAGTATCAAATCTGGTCCGATAAACATGGTCTGGCTATATAAGGATGACACGCATCTTGCCTTATGCCAGATCGAGATATTAAGACAAAAGGACTAGGGAATGTAGGATTCCAGTACAATCGGAAGATTGTTGGGAATGTCCTTTGTAGGATTCCAGTACAAGTGGGAGATTGTTGGGAATGTCCTGAAATCTACCGTACTATCTCTAGAAAGTATGATAAATGTCGAGATCAGACATAAGTCATAAATACTGGGTGATCATGATGACTTGCTAGAGTCCGCTCTTGATCTATAAGTTTAGGACTTATTACCAGTATTGTATGATCCCAAAGGGTCACACACCATAGCTAACGGGAAAGTTAACATGGAATGAATACGGTAAGATGCAAGGCATTTACTATATTTGTGCAGAGAGTTGGGCCGTTAGTTTAATCACTTGGGCCCATATCGAGACAAATGACTTGTGTCGATCGACACAAGTGTATGTGTCGGTCGACACAGTTGCGAAACCGAGACATCGGTTTAGGTTTATGACAGAGTCGATATTTATTTGAGTTGTCTCATAATTTCGACTCTAATAGTCTGCGACCTAAAACGTGAGCCGTCTCTCTTCTCTCTCTGATCAATCCATTGCTTTGGTCTAGCAACCATCCCGGCTTGTAAGAGTGTGGATACTGAAGGAGGAACAGGCATCTGATCTGTTCTAGCTGATCTCATCATTACCATCCATCAATCCGCTGCAAACTGAAAGGTAATGATCAGGTTTGGTTTATGATTCATTTGTCAAGAACCTAGATCTGAGTTATATGTGCTAGGTTGCAATCTGTTAATTGAACCATGAACACACATATAATCCAAACATGATTAACACTATCTCCTTGGGTTTTGTTGATCACATGATGATTAGTGAGTAGTTTCTCATAGGGTTTATGGGTTAGGTAGGATTGGCTTGATTAGGGATGATTAAGGGATGTCTAATGTTTAATCTATCTTAAATCTCTTCTATCTAAGTGTGCTTAATGCCTAGTTAGCCTTGATCATGTTGACTAGGATGTTTAGGATTTCTTGCCCACCATGTGTTCGATGAAATGCCATTTTAGCTTAGATAGGATTTTCACATTCTAGCACATGAGAATGGATGTCTAGAGTGATTATTGGCTATTTGGAACTTGATTGAATGCTTGCTTGATCTTAATTCACAAATGAGAGTTTGTTCTTGGATTAGGATTAGGTAAAGAGATTAGCTCTAAGAGATTAGGCCAATCAACTTGTTGTGTTCCTTGCTAGGAGGTTAGCTTGTTTGAAGCTTGATTAGCATCCCGAGATCATCCCAAATCTCCCATTCCATTGACCTATACCTATGAACCTAATCCTTAATATTTGATTTCTAGTTGTTATTTGCTTGCTTAATTCTCTTTTGTTTAGACTTGTTTGCTTTGTCATTGTCAATTGCACTTAGGATCTTTAGAATTCCAACTTGAATTGAATTGGCTTGACTGTATTGGTTTAGTGCATTCTTTTTGGTCAAATCTCCATTCCCAAAAAGGTTCGATACCTCTTACTACACGATAAGTAAGAGGAATTGATACCTCTAGGAATAGAAAATTCCTGTTATCAATTTGGCGCCGTTGCCATTTTGGGAAGTTGGATATATTAATTCGATTTCTAATCCTTTTTAGATCAAGTCTTTGTTACTAACTTTGCTACTTCCTCTCCTTTTGATGTCAGGTGTATGAACCTACGCAGCAGAGGACCAACAAACTTCGTTGCACAGGTTACAGACATCAAAGTACTTGAGCGATATTTAGCAAGGGAACGACGTGCTTTAGAAAGAGCTGTGCATTTGGAAAGACTCGGGTTGGAACAAGAAGAAGTGGTTCAGCCTCAGTTTGAGCCTATAGAGCAGCCAGTTATGAATCAAGAAGGTCAACAGGACCAACAGGGCCAACAGGGCCACCAGGAGCAGCAGCATCATCAAGATGATGATGCTAGAGATGGACAGGGTAATAGGATTCCGGTTCATCCCGACAGGCAACATAGGGCCATTGGTGATGGAGATGCGCCAGATACAAATGCAAACCGGCAAGGGATCATTCCACCACCGGTCAACAACAACAACTTTGAGATCCGGGCTATGGTGATGAACATGGTGCAAAACAATCAGTTTCATTGGCTTGCATCTGAGGATCATTTGCAACATTTGGATACATTTGACAAGATTTGTGCTACTACAAGGCTTAATGGTGTAACTGATGAGGGTTTGAAGATGCGTCTCTTCTTCTTCTCTTTGGCGGATAGAGCTAAGGATTGGGAAAGCACCATCCTTCCGGGATCCATTACTACTTGGGGAGACCTTAAGAAGGCTTTCTTGAAGAAGTTCTTCTCAGCTACTAGGACTGCCCGTTTTCGCAATGAGCTATCCGGCTTTGTGCAACGCAATAATGAGAGCTTTGCTGAAGCTTGGGAAAGGTTCAATAAGCTAATTACTCAGTGCCCCCACCACGGTTTCACTAAGGAGACACTACTCAGTAATCTCTATCGCGGAGTGCTTCCTAGAATGAGGGCAATGCTAGACTCTTCTAGCAATGGACACTTCCTAGGCAAGGGAGTTGATGAGGCTATTGAGTTAATTGAAAATTTTGCTACAAGCGATGGGAACTACAATGAGGATTATGAGCGGAGTACTAGAGGATCATCTTCTATGGATGAGAAGTACGAGAAGGAAATCAAATCTCTAAATGAAAAGATAGACAAGATGCACTCATCAAGCCAAAAGCAAATCAGCTTTGTGGGCAACTATGATGATTCCCAACCCTTCCTCTTTAGTCTTGAAGGAGATATGACCCAAGAAGAGATAAACTTCATCGCGGGCCAAGGAGGTTTCAACAAGGGTTTCAACCCCAACTATAGAAACCATCCTAACTTTTCTTATCGAAACCCCAATGTGGCGAACCCACAAGATCATATTTATCCCCAAGCTCAACCTCAAGGACAAACTCAACAACAAGGGCAACAAGGTGATATACCATGGATTTTAGGGCTTTTAACCATGGTATATGTGTTATTTATCGAGTCTTTTACTATGCTTTAGAGTCTTTTCAGGTGTTTATTAGGTACAAGCACATTTGGAGCATATTTGGTGATTTTGGCACTTTCTGGAGCTAATTGGAGTATTTGGCCGAGAGATAGAGTTCACTGTTGATATTTCCGAGCTGCAACGATCGTCACACTTATGGCATCGATCGATGCACCAGCGAGATGGGCCAAACGACGGTTTAATGAAGAATGATGAAATTGCAATTTTGCCCAGAAGTTCCTGATATTTACAAAGAAGCCCCAAAACGTGTTTTAGGTTTATAATTAGGTTTTACAGCCACTTGTTAGGAAACGAACGCTTTTAACAAGCTTTTCTTACGTTAAGTTTTACTCAGAGAGAGTTGAGGGGCTGATCCTGATCTCGGAAGAGACTTGATTTTGAACCCCAGTTCTATTTGATTATATGATATTTGGTTTTCTACTTATGATATCTTCTGTCTCGATGAATATGTCTGAGTAGATCACCTGTTAGGTTGAAGGATTCTCATTAAGGATTTCAGAGAATTATAGTTTAATTAATCTGTAGAGATTCATATCTGCTAGTTCTTTATCTAAGTTGTTCTTAATGCTAATTCTGAAGTAGCTAATCAGAATTATGATGTTAGGTTGATTAATTCAGCGGAAGTTGGTTAATTTAACTAGAAAGAACTTAGATAAGCAATTAAACTGTTCGCAAACGGAAGTTTGGTTCAGGTTAATTGTGAACATATCAAACTTGGAATTAAAGCTGGTTTAATCTGTTAGTTCTCGCAAACGAAAGTTTGGTTTGCTGTACTTAGACTTAGAGAATTATCGCAAAGGAATTTGGTTAATTCTATATCCGTGTTTGAGTTCTAGAACAGTTATTGATTAGATCTAGATGGATTGATTGCTTGCGTTCCTGATTTCCTAAGAACTCCTGAAACCTAACGCTTCGCCTTCTTGCTTACAAACTCACTTGATCTACTTTGTTATTTCGTTTACTGTTTTCACATCTGCTTCGCTTAATTTAATCTGAACTACTAATAATCTATTGTGTGACTGAGAGTCCTTGTGGGATTCGATACCTTATATACTACGATTGCATTGACTGTGCACTTGCAGTAGAATAGGGATAAAACTATAGCACCTATCAAGTTTTTGGCGCCGTTGCCGGGGACTCTTTGAGTTCACCGATAGATTTAGTATTAGGATTTAGACTAAGCATTCCTTTTAATTTTCTTGTTTACTCACGTTTTTGATTTTTGGATTCGCAGGGATTCGCACTGCATCGATCGTTGCCACCTTGCATCGATCGACACAAGGCGAGAACAGCGATGCTGAGATCTGAGACGTTCAATAGGTTCCGCGCCATGGAGCCTGTGATTTTGATTCGCGGTGAAAACGGCGTTTTACGAGACCAAGAGGGTCACATATGCAACGCAAAAGGTCAGAAAATAGATGGGGAAGGAAACCCCATCTTACCAGATTACCATGTATTGGTTGGGCAAGTGGCTGAGATGCAGAATAAGATAGATGACATCCACGACATCTTACTTAGGGAGAGACAGTTCCGAGCAGAGGCAAAAACTGATAAATTTGCAGAGGTACACTTTATGGCTGGAGCCGACTCTTATGGACATACATTGGGACATCAGCAGAGACAAGGTTCTAGGCATGCTCAAGGATCAAGAGACCATAATTATACTTCCTATCTGGCACCTCCTACACAAAGGAGCAAACTAGAGATAATGATAGAACAATCAATTGAAAAGCAACAGCAGAACACATCTTCCTTCAGCTCGAAGCTAGAGAACCTGTACACTAATTTGAATGAGAAATTTGAATCCTTGAACACTCGTATGAAGCAGCTGGACACACAGATGGATCAAGTTTCAAGTTCTACCCCAAGGAAGGATTCTCAAGAAGCTCATGCCAGCAACATTCCCATTCAGGATGACACACAGATGGATCATGGATCATGTCTAGCAGTTAAGGCTGTGGAATTTGTGGAAGACAGAGGTGGATTTGATGTTGAATTACCTGAGTTTGAAAGCTTCGATGCACCTGACTCGACAGAGATTGACATGGATCTCTTGACTTGGATAGTTCAGATTGAAGTGGGACCAAGCCAAGAAGAGAAATTTGAGTCTGAGATGGCTGGAATGGACCGAGAAGCGGATAAACCCGAGACTGTAGTTGAAACCCGAGCTGAGACGACAGCATTGATCGTTGCATCACATGCACCGATCGTTGCACCCCGAAAAGAACCAGTTTCGCTCATATCTCAAGGACCTGCTAAGGAAAGAACCTACAAACCTCCATTACCATTCCCGAAGGCTCCCGTTAAGTCTAAAGACTTGGTTCAGTGCACAGTGGTGGTTGACAAGAAGATGGTGGTTCCACACGAGCCTACTCTAACATCTTCAAGGCCTAAAACTGCTCATAAACAGAAGGCTCCGAACATCCAATCTTTGCCAAAGGTAAAACATAAATCCTCTAAGCTTAAACCTCCTGACTCGACTGTTCGGAACGCGGAAAAAGGTTTTAAGCCTCCCAAGTGTCAATCTCACCTTGCATTTCTCCCGACGTTCCTTGGACAACATCATGCTGCTACTGCTTACACACCACCATGGATGATAAGACATTCACAGAGACACTCAAAGTCTCTGTTGAAACCTCCATGAGTCTGACCTCTTTCCAAAAGTCAAGCTAATGACTTAAAACAAGCGCTGAGTGGGAGGCAACCCACTGATAGGTTTAGTTGTTTTTCTTTCTTATTTTTGGTGTTTTTCTTAGGATTTCACGTTTTTGTTTTTGCTAAGTTTCAGAAGCAGAACTCGAGTCTGGAGATGTGTGACGATCGATGCACTTGTGCACCGGTCGTTGCGAGGAGATTTGATGAAGTAGGGTAATCGCATTGTGACGATCGTCGCTTCTAAGCAACGGTCGTTGCAATTGGTTCAATTGCAAAATTAAGGTACGTCGAGCTAAACCGGAATCAATCTGGTTCAACCAGCATCGATCGTTGCCCCTAAAGCAACGATCGTTGCACCCACGACCAAGGTAAGTTACCTTAAACCCTATTTTCTCTCATTCTTCTCCATTTCTTTTGGTCGACACACCGAGAACCTCCACCCAAAAATCATCATTTTCTTCATCAAATTTCTTGTTTCCAAGTGCTATCTACTTAATTTTACACTCCCAATCTATTTCCCCAACCTATATCTCACGAAATCAAGGTAATGTTCTTCTATTTTCGAATTTTCGGATTGGATTTTAGGGTTTTAAGGTGTTAGACTTTTGAACCAAAAATTGATGATGCATGCATGATTAGATCGATTTAGGGTGATGGATGATGATTTTGAACTGATTTGAGGCAATGTGGTTTGGATTTGACTGATTTTGATGATTTGTTTGCGGCAAATTCGCCTTGCAACGATCGTTGCTCTCGAGCAACGGTCGTTGCTTTGCGATTTTGGGAAATGCTCGATACAACGAAATCGCCTTGCAACGATCGATGCCTTAGATGCAACGGTCGATGCTTCGCGATTTCACAGTGAGATTTTGCCGAGACTTATAAATGTTTGAACTCTGTTTTTGCAGATGGCGTCTCAAAGGCAACCCCGCAAGAAGCGAGCCACAGCTTCCACAGCAACACGACACTACACCCCACCGCCTCAATGGTTCAGCAGAGAGTCAGAGCCACCCGCACCATACGCCAGATACGGGCCGCCAGTTGCTTTACCTTGGCCCAGAGAGGACGCCACACCGATTCAGACGACCAGACAGTGGCCAGAGGACCTTATACGTTTCTTCAAGTCCGCTGAGTTCACAGAGCGGCCATTGCTCAGTCGATGGGACGAGTATGACTCGCTTCTCTACAGTGGTTGGTGTGGGATGATCATCAAGCCGACCAAGTTCGCTGACTACTCCACCTGCAAGATTCTGGGGATTGATGAGCAGGTACTCGCTGTATGCAGAGGCATTGGTCTAGGGACAATGCCGATGCGACATTATGATCTCTATCCTGAGCTGGTCAGGCAGTTATTGGCCACTTGCATAGTGGTTTACTCGGATCCCGATCACAGGAGCGCTACAGTGGGTGCATTCACCTTCATGAGTTGGGGAGTCAGGTATCGGATTCCTCTACTTGATCTCTGCAGGATCTACGGGTTCAGTACTGAGCCGAGGCGCATCGCCATGCCACTCGAGTGGGATCCGGTTGAGGCTCGCACATTCTGGGAGAGTATTGGCAGCGGTCGATACAACTCCAGGACCACACCAGTAGTGCAGATGAGACATCCGGTGCTGCGATATGTCTCGCGTATCTTGTGCTGGAGCTTGCTTTGCAAGTTTGAGGCCAACAAGATACGCAAATATGAGATGGAGCTGCTGTTTATGGGGCTGAGAGATCAGTTTAGAGGTTCTGGCGTGAGAGATCCTACTGCGGGTCTCAACTTGGGAGCTATTTTCGCACAGCATGTAGTTGATCTGCAGCTGAAGCCGTTTGATGGAGCTGGTACTGAGACGGTAGGGAGTTTACTTACTCCCATTTTTGAGTATTGTGGGATTCCTCTTCATGGCACAGAGCGTGATACAGCTCGGGAGTTCCTGGATCTCAGCCATTTGCAGAGTGCTACCTGGCTCAAGGAGGGGCGCATTTGGGTTTACACTGATCCGACCACTGGGAGGACTGGTATAGAGCTTCCTGCTGCCAGGTGGACACAGATTGACACATTAGAGGCACTGAGATTTCAGCCTCCTGAGTCTGCGCAGCATGGGATTCCGACTATGGCTCATCCGCTGGGAGAGCCTTCCTCACGAGCTTCGACTTCTGCTGCCCCTACTCCTGCCCCAGCGCCTGCCCCAGTCGACGTTGTGGGTCCCTTTCCAGAGCCTGCAATGGCTTACGGTGCATACTCTGAGGCAGAGTGGAGAGAGAGATCAGATGGTATGTTTCGAGTTCTTTGGAACTTCGTGCGTACTTGCAGCTGCAGGAGGCCACCACAGATCCATCAGCCCGTACCTGACCGACGTCGTCGACAGCGATCTCCAGAGGATGCCACTGATCCCCCAGCTGAGACAGCCGATGACGATGCACTGTATGGTGGGATAGATGATGTTAGCGAGTGAGCGTAGTCTCCATATTCAGACTTTCGGTTCTGTATTCTGACTTTTTCTTTTCTTTTGCACTTTTCTCCTTTTGATTTTTAGGACCCTACTATGTTTGGATGATTTGTACTTTATTTGGTACATCTTTTGCTTCGATTTTACTATGTTTCTAGTGTTTTCAGCTTGCAGGATTTTAAAAATTGACATAAACCGATGGGCTAACCTGCTAACCAGCTGTCTGATCCGATATGCGCATTGCAACGATCGTTGCTGCTTTGAGCAACGATCGACACTCAACGAAAATCGCCAAGTAACGGTCGATGCACTTAGTGCAACGATCGATGCTTGGGCGACAAAGGTAAAATACGACAGAACTCAAACATCCATTAACACTTTTTAGTTATTTTTACCAATCCTTCACTGGACACTACTGGGGACAGTGTGTCTTAAGTGTGGGGGAGGTGCTACTGACTTTTGTTTTCTGTTTTCTTAAGAGTCAGTCCGTTTTTCAAAAAAAAATTGTTTTATTGAGTCAAAATTGTTTAAGTAAGAAACTATGATTTTCTGAGAAGATTTACAAGACTTGCAGGAACTTAAGTAACCATTGGGATGAAGTTGCAGGATCTATCTCTGACTATTAGAAAATCCCATCACAGATCAACCTACTGGGAACACCCACATCACTTCAGGTATCAGAGGATCCTTTTACTGACTTCAACTTAATACTGACTTAGATTTCTCACCTAAGGGCTTGGTATACTTTGTGTCGGATTCCCTTGTTAGTTCTGACACAGCCTGTCAACCTATCCTATTTAGTTCCCTTCTCCCCTTCTATAAAGTAAAAAAAAAAAAGATAATAAACTGAGGATGAGTTAGTAACTCCGAAGTGGTCATGGGAATGGTAGCAAACACTATTTTCTCTCATGTGATCCATGGAATGTGTCCAAAGTACACCCCATAACGGGAAGAACACTGATAAAAAAAATAAAATGATACCCAGTGGGGAAAAATCAGTTGTTAAAGAAGGGAAAGAGAAGAAAGGGACTAGAGAAAGATAGTATGGTGGTCTAGAGCTGATAAGGTAAGAACCCATGTGCCCTTTGATCGATACTCCTTAGGTGAGACCGCACTTAAATACTTGCAGAAGTCAGTAGGGAGAATTTGAATGCTTGAATGTGATTGTGGAGTTTACCTAGGACAGTTGCTAAGTGTGGGGGAAGTACATGTTGGTCTTGATATCCTGTGATTGATTCTTTCAGTGGTTTACTAAGGGGAATCTGAGTATTGTAGCTTCCAGGATGAAATGAGTTTCTGAAGAGTTTTCAAACCTCTTCACCATGCTTTAGTTCTCTATTTTGCTTGAGGGCAAGCAAAGGCTAAGTGTGGTATACCATGGATTTTAGGGCTTTTAACCATGGTATATGTGTTATTTATCGAGTCTTTTACTATGCTTTAGAGTCTTTTCAGGTGTTTATTAGGTACAAGCACATTTGGAGCATATTTGGTGATTTTGGCACTTTCTGGAGCTAATTGGAGTATTTGGCCGAGAGATAGAGTTCACTGTTGATATTTCCGAGCTGCAACGATCGTCACACTTATGGCATCGATCGATGCACCAGCGAGATGGGCCAAACGACGGTTTAATGAAGAATGATGAAATTGCAATTTTGCCCAGAAGTTCCTGATATTTACAAAGAAGCCCCAAAACGTGTTTTAGGTTTATAATTAGGTTTTACAGCCACTTGTTAGGAAACGAACGCTTTTAACAAGCTTTTCTTACGTTAAGTTTTACTCAGAGAGAGTTGAGGGGCTGATCCTGATCTCGGAAGAGACTTGATTTTGAACCCCAGTTCTATTTGATTATATGATATTTGGTTTTCTACTTATGATATCTTCTGTCTCGATGAATATGTCTGAGTAGATCACCTGTTAGGTTGAAGGATTCTCATTAAGGATTTCAGAGAATTATAGTTTAATTAATCTGTAGAGATTCATATCTGCTAGTTCTTTATCTAAGTTGTTCTTAATGCTAATTCTGAAGTAGCTAATCAGAATTATGATGTTAGGTTGATTAATTCAGCGGAAGTTGGTTAATTTAACTAGAAAGAACTTAGATAAGCAATTAAACTGTTCGCAAACGGAAGTTTGGTTCAGGTTAATTGTGAACATATCAAACTTGGAATTAAAGCTGGTTTAATCTGTTAGTTCTCGCAAACGAAAGTTTGGTTTGCTGTACTTAGACTTAGAGAATTATCGCAAAGGAATTTGGTTAATTCTATATCCGTGTTTGAGTTCTAGAACAGTTATTGATTAGATCTAGATGGATTGATTGCTTGCGTTCCTGATTTCCTAAGAACTCCTGAAACCTAACGCTTCGCCTTCTTGCTTACAAACTCACTTGATCTACTTTGTTATTTCGTTTACTGTTTTCACATCTGCTTCGCTTAATTTAATCTGAACTACTAATAATCTATTGTGTGACTGAGAGTCCTTGTGGGATTCGATACCTTATATACTACGATTGCATTGACTGTGCACTTGCAGTAGAATAGGGATAAAACTATAGCACCTATCACAAGGCTTCACCCAAGCTCAACAACAAAAGCCTTTTGTCCCTTACACTAACCAACAGAGGTTTGGTAATAAGCCACAGTTTCAAGGTCAACAAGGCTATGTTCCCAAGCAACAATTCCCACCCGGTTTTGGACAACAACAACCACAAGTTTCTTCTTCTTCGGGTTTTGACAATGAACTCAAAGGAATGATGCAGCAACTACTTCAAGGACAAGCCTCCGGTGCTATGGAAGTAAGGGATTTGAAGAGTGAGTTGCAGAATTTGACATCAAAGGTAACCAACATGGAGAACAAGAACGCTTCAAGCTCTAGGCCACATGGAACTTTACCCGGAAAATCTGAGCAAAACCCCAAGGAGCACATCAATGCTATAACATTGAGGAGTGGTAAGGAGCTACAACCAAGGCAACTTTCTACACCCATTGTGTCTTCTAATCTCAATGAGGACATTGAGAAACAAGGTGGGGAGGTGACTTTGGAAAAGTCTGTTTTTGCCAAAGAGGATTAAAGTGAGGTTGCATTGAGAAAGGGTAAAGCCATAGCTGATGAAAGGGTTGAGGATGCACCTAAGAAGAAGAAGGATGAGTTTGTTCTACCACCATATGAGCCCAAACTCCCTTTTCCGGGGAGATTCAAGAAGCAACTCTTGGAAAAGTATAAGGCTCTGTTCGAAAAACAAATGAAGAATGTAGAGCTAACAATGCCCTTGATAGATGCCTTCCTACTAGTCCCACAATACACCAAGTTCCTCAAGGATGCAATCAAAGAGAGAACAAAGGAATTTCAAGGAATGGTTGTGTTGTCGCATGAGTGTAGTGCATTCATCCAAAAGAGTATTGTGCCAAGGAAGCTTGAAGATCCGGCAGCTTTACTCTTCCATGTGCTATCGGTCCTTTTCGATTTGAGAGTTGCTTATGTGACCTTGGAGCAAGCGCAAGCTTGATGCCTTTTTCAATAGCTAAAAGGCTAGGCTTCTCCACATACAAAGCTTGTAGGATCTCCTTGGTGTTAGCAGATAGATCAGTGAGGTATCCAATTGGTCTCCTAGAAGATCTTCCGGTGAAAATAGGAGGATTTGAAGTCCCGACAGATTTTATTGTATTGGAGATGGATGAAGAACCGAAGGATCCCTTAATTCTTGGGAGGCCATTTCTTGCCACAGCTGGTGCCATCATAGATGTCAAGAGAGGAAAGATAGATCTCAACCTTGGTAAAGACATAGTGCTCAACTTTGACATCAACAAGGTAATGAAGAGGCCAACTATACAAGGGCAGATGTTCTACATTGAAACTATGGAAGAACTAGCTGATGAACTTCTGGAAGAGTTAAACATGAGTGATCCCTTGGAAGTTGCTTTGACAAAAGACTGTGGGGAGTATGGATACCTTCGCGATGAGAGTTGGGCTTACATGAGAGCACTTGACTCACACAAGCCTTTGCTAGGAGAGGTTGAATACTTGGAGCTGGAATCAGATTCAGTGGTTAATGAGCAAGAGGTTTTTGCTATGGGTATTGAAGCTGATGGCGCCAAGGGAGTTGAGCTGTGCAAGGAGCAGCTTGTAGCTGACGACTGGAGTGAGCTTAAGGCGCCAAAGGTTGAGTTAAAGCCCCTTCCGCGGGGGCTTCGGTACGCTTTTCTCGGCCATAATTCTACCTATCCTGTCATTGTGAATGAGTTGCTAAGTGATGATGAGTTGATTGCTTTAACTACTGAATTGAAAAAGTTTAGAAAAGCAATAGGCTATTCACTTGATGATATAAAATGATTGTCACCTATTTTATGCACTCATAGGATCCACCTTGAAAATGAATCCATGCCTTCTATTAAGCATCAAAGAAGATTGAATCCTAATCTTAAGGAGGTTGTCAAGAAAGAGATTCTTAAATTGCTTGATGCAGGAATAATCTACACTATCTCGGACAGCACTTTGGTTTCTCCCGTGCACTGTGTCCCGGAGAAAGGGGGGATTACGGTAGTTAAAAGTGATAACAATGAATTAATCCCTACTAGGACTATCACCGGGCATAGGATGTGTATAGACTACAGGAAACTTAATGCAGTATCTAGGAAGGATCATTTTCCACTTCCGTTCATTGATCAAATGCTTGAGCGTCTGACCATCCTTTTTATTACTTTCTCGACGGATACAGTGGGTTCTTCCAGATCCCGATACATCCGAATGATCAGGAGAAAACGACATTCACTTGTCCTTATGGTACCTTTGCTTATCGAAGGATGCCATTTGGCTTGTGTAATGCACCGGCTACTTTTCAGCAGTGCATGATGTCTATTTTCTCGGATCTTATCGAGGATATCGTAGAAGTTTTCATGGATGATTTCTCTGTGTATGGTTCTTCCTTCTCTTCCTGTTTGCTGAACTTGTGCAGGGTCTTAAGGAGATGTGAAGAGACGAACCTCGTGCTAAATTGGAAAAAATGCCACTTCATTGTAACAGAAGGGATTGTGTTGGGTCACAAGATTTCAGAAAATGGTATTGAAGTGGATAAGGCTAAGATAGAGGTGATGACAAGTCTTCAGCCGCCGAACTCAGTGAAAGGGATCCGAAGCTTCTTGGGTCATGCCGGGTTCTACAGACGGTTTATCAAGGACTTCTCTAAGATCGCTAGACCACTCACACGTCTACTGTGTAAGGAGACATATTTTGTATTTGATGAGGAGTGTTTGACTGCATTTCACAGGATTAAGGAAGCCTTGATTAGTGCTCCGATTGTCCAAGCTCGTGACTGGGAGTTGCCTTTTGAGATTATGTTCGATGCGAGTGATTACGCAGTAGGAGCAGTTCTTGGGCAGAGGAAAGACAAGAAACTCTATGTCATATACTATGCTAGTAGGAAATTGGATGATGCTCAAGTGAGATATGCAACAACTGAGAAGGATCTTCTAGCTGTGGTGTTTGCCTTTGAGAAGTTCAGTTCATACTTGGTTGGATCAAAGGTTGTGGTGTACACGGATCATGCTGCGTTGAGATATCTACTTGCCAAGAAGGACGCCAAGCCAAGGCTTCTAAGATGGATCTTGCTGCTACAAGAGTTTGATTTGGAGATCAAGGATAAGAAAGGTGTTGAGAATGGAGTAGCAGATCACTTGTCGAGACTGAGAATTGAGGATGGTGTTCCTCTAGATGACTCTATCCCTGAAGAACAGCTAATGGCTTGCAAGGTTGTCAAAGATGCTCATGATACAAGGATGAGGATTGAAGAGGTCAGTTCTATTGAAGATAAGGAACCTTGGTATGCAGACATAGTCAATTTCCTAGCTGTTGGGAAGGAACCACCAAGCCTTGATAGCTACCAAAGGAAGAAATTCTTTAGAGATGTCAATCGGTACTATTGGGACGAGCCTTACCTCTACACTTTGTGCAAAGATCAACTCTATAGAAGGTGCATAGCTGATGAAGAAGTAGGAGGCATTCTCCTACATTGTCATGGGTCAGTTTATGGTGGTCACCTTGCTACCTTCAAGACAGTTCAAAAAGCTCTACAAGCCGGTTTTTGGTGACCTACGATGTTCAAAGATGCCCAAGAATTCATTACTAAGTATGATCCTTGTCAAATAAAAGGGAACATCGGTAGAAGGAATGAGATGCCTCAAAACCCCATTCTTGAAGTTGAAGTATTTGATGTTTGGGGCATTGACTTCATGGGACCATTCCCATCTTCTTACGGGAATAGCTACATCTTAGTGGCTGTGGATTATATGTCCAAATGGGTAGAAGCTGTGGCAAGCCCAACGAACGATGCTAAGGTGGTTATCAAGCTATTCAAGAGCATCATTTTCCCAAGGTTCGAAATCCCAAGGATTGTGATTAGTGATGGAGGCTCCCACTTCATAAATAAACTATTTGAGAACCTTTTGAAGAAGTACGGGGTAAAGCATAAGGTTGCAACACCATATCATCCTCAAACAAGCGGGAAAGTTGAAGTGTCTAATAGGCAAATAAAGGCTATCTTGGAGAAGACTGTTGGAGCCTCGAGGAAAGATTGGTCCAAGAAGCTTGATGATGCATTATGGGCATATAGGACAGCTTTCAAGACTTCGTTGAGCACTACACCGTTCAATATGTTGTATGGGAAGTCATGTCATTTGCCGGTTGAGGTTGAGTATAAAGCTTTGTGGGCTGTTAAGTTGTTGAACTTAGACATCAAGACCGCAACTGAGAAAAGATTGATTTAGCTGAACGAGCTAGATGAAATAAGGCTTGAAGCTTTTGAGAGCTCAAAGATCTACAAAGAGAGAACCAAACTCTTCCATGACAAGATCATTATGAAGAAAGAGTTCAAAGAAGGGGATCTTGTGTTGCTGTTCAACTCCCGGGAAGCTCAAGTCTAGATGGTCGGGTCTGTTCAAGGTGAAGGAAGTGAGGCCGTATGGAGCTGTTGTGCTTTGGGGCAAATCCGATGAAGAGTTCACGGTCAATGGTCAAAGGCTCAAGCACTACTCAGCTTCCGATACTATTTAAGAAGGGACTTCGGTTCCGCTCTCAAGCCCTCCCTCCGCCTAAAAACTCGGTTTGAACAGTCGAGCTTACCGACTTTAAAAAAAAGCGCACTTGGGAGACATTCCCATGTTTATCCATGTACATATGCTGTTTTTCTTGTTATTTTTGATGTTTTGTTTGAGTTTTTATCAGGTTTTGGTCTTTACGAGAAGTTGTGGACTCATTGGGGTTAAGCAAAGGCCATAGGAATGGAGGAAAGGGATACATGGGGTCGATATCGGCGTGAATATCGGTGGCCAGGCCGATACGAAATTTCGAAAAATAATCCGAGAGTCGATATCGACGACCGTATCGGCCAGCCGATACGGAGTCTCGGGAGAAATACGAAGGTCGATATCGACATCTGTATCGGTTGGCCAAACCGATACGGATTTCCCAGAAATTAATCCGAGAGTCGATATCGGTCTCCGTATCGGTTTGTTGGGATTGTGTCCTGAAATCACACTTGTACTCACTCCTGATGATAGTTGTGTGTCGAGATCAGACATTCGTATAATACTGGGCGGTTGCAATGTTTTGCTAGAAGCCTCTTGCAATCTGTAAGTCGTAGACTTACTGCTAGTATTATATGATCCTATAGGGTCACACACCTAAGCAAACTGGAAGCTAAAATATGGGAATGATCATTATGGTAATGATCATGTTAATGTGTATTGGATACACATTAATATCGAGAAAATGGTGTTGTGTCGATCGACACAGTATGTGTGTCGGTCGACACAGATCGGGTTTTCGAAACAGTTGTTTCGATTTGTGACTTAAAAGTTGGCCCGTTAAGAATGATCCGAGGTCTTAATAAAACCTAAGGGTTTCGACCTGGATTAGAAGGCGTCGTCTTTTTCTTGACAGAGAAAGCAGAAAACACAAAACTCAGAGATCCCAAAAGATCCGGCACTAGCATCCCGGTTTCCAGGTTTGTGTGCGTGTGTATCTGGTAGAGGTAAGAACGAGGATGGTATTTTTCAATATAACGAACCCTAGATCCTAGGCGATCCAACAGTGGTATCAGAGCTTGTTAGGGTTTAGTCTATTGAATCTGGAGCATTTAAATCGAATACTGATGTAATTGATTAGATTGATGCTTGTTAAATCGCGTTTTCATGTTATTAATCTCAGTTTAAAGCCTCTGATGAAAAATCGATGTATGTGCTTTCGCAGAGTGTCGATCGACACAAAGCGTGTGTCGGTCGACACAGGGCGAAAACGCGTAAATAATTTTAGGGTTTGTCGCATGGCGTCGATTGACACTAATCTTGTGTCGGTCGACACACCGCGAAAACTCGTAAAAGAATTTGAGGTTTATCGCAAAGTGTCGATCGACACTAATCTTGTGTCGGTCGACACACCGCGAAGACGCTCACTCGGTCTTGGAGATCGCCATGTGTCGGTCGACACAGACTATGCGAATGGATAGATCAGTTCAATTGGATTGAACCGGTTATCTCGCTCGGTTAATTTTAATTAACCAATTTGGTTCTGGTTTGGTAATGTCGATCGACACATTGTTGTGTGACGATCGACATGGACCATTAAACCGGACCGGTTAAATTAGATTGAATCGGTTAAGGAAATTCGATCCGGTTTGACCGGTTATCGAAGATCGGTTTAAATTGGATTGTGTCGACCGATGCCAATGGTTGGCATCGATCAACACACCATTCGCAAATTTTATGGTTGGACCTCAAATTTGTATATACCAGACCAAATTTAATCCTAAAGTTCTAAATGAACCTAAACTTAATAAAACTGAATGTTTTAATTAAATTAATAACTTCTTGGATGTATATTGGATATACATCAAGATTAAATAGTTCTTTTCCTCAACTAAATATCAAGTAATCTTGATGACTAGCCCGATCTTGTCTACTGTCAAGACTCGTTTCGTTGTTGGATAGTCTTGGAGTCCTTGGTATCCACAACAACATGAGTAAGGCAGGTGATCATTGATAGACTTGCAGTGCGACTGTCGATGATCACAAGACAGAAAGAGATTGGTTTACTTGACTGGGCTATCAGAAGTTCTGGGCCTAGAGACATCAGAGTGGATTAGACATGGATTATCTCATCTGCGACCAAGAATTGTACTGGGTACAATTAGCAATGATTTGCTTACCTAGATAACTAAAGTTTGGATGATGGCGAGTCGCCCACTCAAATTTTGGTGATCTGAGGATCTTAGTTGATTGTATTCATCTGAGGAAACATAGTTTTTGAATACAATGCGAGTTTTCTTATTAGATAAGAATTCTCATTTCCTTGAGCATCATAACTAAAACCTCTATTTTTTTTAATTACAGCTATGCCTGTCTCAACTCACATCAACACTTTCTTACTAAGATCCGTCCTTGAGAAGGACAAGTTAAATGAATCTAATTTCTTGGAATGGTATCGGAACCTGAGAATAGTTCTCAGGCAGGAGAACAAGGAATATGTCCTTGAAAGAGTTCTCCCCGAGAGGCCACGTTCCAATGCCCCGCAGACAAAAAAGAATGCTTGGGATAAGCATTCTGCTGATGTCAAAGACGTTAATTGCCTAATGCTGGTGACTATGAACTCTGAGCTGCAGAAGCAATATGAGAACGTGATGTCACCCATTGAGATGATTAACAGCCTGAAAGCTTTGTTTCAGGAGCAAGCTCGCACAGAGAGATACCAGACGGTTAAATCTCTCATGGATTGCAAGCTGGCTAAGGATAGTCCAGTAAGTCCTCATGTCCTTAAAATGATGGGTTACATTGATAACCTGGGGAAACTAGACTGTGCCATTAGCCAGGAGCTAGCCACTGACATGATTATGCAGTCTTTGCCGTCGTGTTTTGATCAGTTCATCATGAACTACAACATGCAAAACATGACTAAGACATTGACTGATTTGCACGGCATGCTGAAGACAGCAGAGCCGAATCTCAAGAAGGCAACTCCCAGTGTACTGATGGTACAAGGGGGTAAAATGTTTAAGAAACCTAAGAAGGATAAGGGAAAGGCCCAAGTTGTCCAGACTGAGAGTCAGGACAAGCCCAAGCCAAAGCCCAAATCCGGGCCTTCTCCTGAGGACAAATGCAACTACTGCAAGCAGTTAGGGCATTGGAAGAGAGACTGCAAGAAGTTCATGGAAGATTACAAGAAGCTGAAGAAGACGTATGATGCGTCTGACTCAGGTATTTATGTTATCGAACTTAATGTTATGTCTTCTAGTTCTACTTCGTGGGTATTGGATACCGGCTGCGGTGATCATATTTGTACTGATGTGCAGGCACTAAGAAACAGTAGAACGCTGAAGAAAGGACAAGTAGAGCTACAGGTCGGGAATGGAGCTAAGGTTGCTGCACTGGCCGTAGGCACTTACGATTTGTCTTTACCTTCGGGCATGGTTTTAGCTTTGAATAATTGCTACTTTGTACCTGCGATTAGCAGAAACATAATTTCAGTTTCCGTTTTGGATTTGGAAGGTTTTGATTTTACTGTTAAGAATAAAGTTTGTTATTTTAATCGTGATGGTACGTTTTATGGTAGCGCCCCATTAGACAATGGGTTATATGTCTTAAACCAAGAAATGTCTGTCTTTAACATAAATACAAAGCGGTTTAAGTCAAATGACGAAAACCCGACTTTCTTATGGCATTGTCGTTTGGGCCATATCAATGAGAAACGCATCCAGAGACTCCATCGAAATGGGCTTCTGGGCTCATTTGATTTTGAATCATGTGAGAAATGCGAATCTTGCTTGATGGGCAAAATGGCTAGGGCCCCTTTCAACAAACCAAATGAAAGGGCCAGTGACTTATTGGGCCTTGTTCATACTGATGTATGTGGGCCGATGAGCACTATTGCCAGAGGAAATTACAAGTACTTCATCACCTTTACTGATGACTTCAGTAGGTATGGCTACGTCTACTTGATGAGACACAAGTCGGAATCCTTTGATAGATTCAAGGAATTCAAGAATGAAGTACAGAACCAACTTGGCAAAAGTATCAAAGTTCTGCGATCGGATCGTGGAGGAGAATACTTGAGTCAAGAGTTCAACGACTATCTGAGCGAGTGTGGAATTGTTTCACAACTCACTCCTCCTGGAACACCCCAATGGAATAGAGTGTCAGAGAGGAGGAATCGGACCTTATTGGATATGGTTCGGTCTATGATGAGTCATTCAAATCTTCCATTATCCTTTTTAGGATATGCTCTAGAAACGTCTGCGTTTACACTAAATAGGGTACCATCTAAATCAGTGGAAAAGACACCACATGAATTGTGGACTGGGAACATTCCTAGTCTGTCTTTCCTGAAGATTTGGGGTTGTGAGGCTTATGTCAAACGTTTAATCTCTGACAAGCTCGCACCCAAATCAGATAAATGCTACTTCGTTGGTTATCCTAGGGAAACCAAGGCATACTACTTTTACAACCAATCTGAGAACAAAGTATTTTTTGCTCGGGACTGTTCTTTTCTTGAGAGGGAGTTTCTTTCTAAGAAAAACAGTGGGAGTAGAGTACGTCTTGAAGAAACTCGAGATGCACAGGAGACTGCTCAACCTGCTGAGGAAGAGCAGCAGTTGGACCCACAAAGTTCTGTGGAGCCCACGCCTGTGGAGCCTGAAGTTCGCAGATCCGGAAGGATCCGTCACAAACCCGAGAGATACTATGGATTTCTCGTGACCAATTCCAATGATCTGATGATCATTGATAGTGACGAACCTGCAAACTTCGCGGAAGCAATGATGGGCCCGGACTCCGAAAAGTGGCTTGGAGCCTCTAAATCCGAAATGGGATCCATGTCAGAAAACCAAGTATGGTCCTTGGTCGATTTACCTAATGGTGCAAAAGCCATTGAGTGTAAATGGATCTTCAAAAAGAAGATTGACGTGGATGGCAATGTGCAAATTTACAAAGCAAGGTTGGTGGCTAAAGGTTTCAAGCAAATTCATGGTATTGACTATGATGAAACCTATTCCCCAGTCGCTATGCTGAAATCCATTCGGATTCTTCTAGCAACTGCCGCTCATTATGACTATGAGATTTGGCAGATGGATGTCAAAACCGCATTCCTGAATGGTATTCTGGAAGAGGATGTGTATATGACATAACCTGAAGGTTTTGTAGATCCTAAGAATGCTAGGAAGGTATGCAAACTTCATAAATCCATTTATGGATTGAAGCAAGCATCACGGAGTTGGAATCTTCGTTTTGATGAAGCAGTAAAACAATTTGGTTTCATCAAGAACGAGGAAGAACCATGTGTATACAAGAAGACTAATGGGAGCAGAATTGCGTTTCTTGTACTGTATGTCGATGACATACTCCTTCTCGGTAATGACGTTCCGTTGCTTCAGTCTGTTAAGACTTGGCTTGGAAGTTGTTTTTCCATGAAAGACATGGGAGAAGCCGCCTACATCCTTGGAATCAGGATCTACAGAGATAGAGCGAATAGGCTGATTGGATTGTGCCAGGACACTTATATTGATAAGGTGTTGCACAGATTCAAGATGCATGATTCCAAGAAGGGCTTCATACCAATGTCTCATGGCATTAGTCTCAGCAAGAAGCAGTGTCCGTCGACACATGTTGAGCGGGAGCGCATGAATAGAATTCCTTATGCTTCTGCGATAGGATCTATCATGTATGCCATGCTCTGCACTCGTCCAGATGTAGCTTACGCGCTAAGCATGACGAGTAGATACCAATCTGATCCAGGTGAAGTTCACTGAACATCAGTCAAGAATATTCTCAAGTATTTGAGACACACCAAGGATAATTTCTTGGTATATGGAGGAAGTGAAGAACTTGTGGTGAATGGATTCACAGATGCGAGTTTTCAGACGGACAGAGACGATTTCCGATCACAGTCTGGATATGTCTTCTGTCTGAATGGCGGTGCAGTGAGCTGGAAGAGCTCTAAGCAGAATACCGTAGCTGATTCCACAACGGAAGCTGAATATGTTGTTGCTTCAGAAGCGGCAAAGGAAGCTGTTTGGATCAAGAAGTTCATGACTGAACTTGGTGTGGTTCCTAGTATCTTGGAGCCAGTGGCTTTGTTTTGTGATAACAATGGTGCCATTGCTCAGGCGAAAGAACCCAGGTCACACCAGAAGTCCAAACACGTAGAGAGGAGATATCACCTGATTCGTGATATCGTCAATAGAGGTGATGTGAAGATCAGCCGAGTTCCGACCGACAAGAATGTCGCTGATCCTCTGACTAAGCCACTCCCAAGGCCTAAGCATGAGAGTCATACGACTGCTGTAGGAATTAAAGATCTTAAGATGTAATCTTGATTCTAGTGGGAGTTTTAGTTTTATTTTAGTTATAATAAGATGCTCTTGTGAACATTCTTTTGGAAATGTTTAATGAAATTTGATTTCAGCATTATTTATTGTGATCTAAATAATGGTCCCAAAATAAGTTTATGTCATATTATAGGTCATCAAGTTGAGGACTTGATCATGAAACCCTATAAATTATAGATGACATAAATTATGATTTGTCCTTAGTCGAGGTTGTCAAAGTGGGACACTGACAACTGCGAGAGACTAGCTTGTGAGGTGACTGTTGACTAAGTTTCATGGAGTCAATGATATGAGTATCACAGTCAGTCACATAGATATATGTTGGTGAACATATGATCGGACATGACCCGCTAATGAGAAGTCTACAAGATAGTTATATTTGTGTCATAAGAGATTCTCATTACGACTATAGAGTATAGTCCTTAGACCTGAGTTCATCATGTTTTTTTACATATGAATTGGTACACTTTGACCTTGTCAAACGTCGACCCGTAGCTGGCGGTTAAAACGGCACTGCTCAGGTATATTATGTAGTATGTGTTGAAACAGGGATGGAACAAGAAGGGATTTGTCCCTCCTGAATAACGGGAGATAAATATCTCAGGGCCTATCGAAGATTTGATACTGAGAAAATGTGTGGCCGCATGATATATCATGGTTTTTACCCATTTTATGCCATGATATAGATGTGTTTTTAGTGTCTTTTGTGTTCGTTTAGAGTCTTTTACAGGTTTAATCAGGTTTGGAGCTAATTGGAGATATTTGAAGCATTTTGGGACTTTTGGGACTTTTGGGACGTTTTCGCCGAGAGCTTAACTCACTGTCCGATTTATTGATCATGCATCGACCGACACACATTGTGCATCGGTCGACACACTAGCGAGATGGGCCGTACGCGTCGGTTAAACAAGTTATGAAGAATTGCAGAGAAGCCCAGAATAGTTCCAGTATTTACACAGAAGCCCCAGCCGAGATTATGCCTATATATTTAGAGTTTTGGCTTTTATTTTAGATACGCTTTCATACTTAGAGCTAAGAGATTTTCAGAGCTTTCGGGGCTGATCTAATCCTGTACTTCAGTTATTTTGGAGAAGATTTCGAACCCCTTTATCTATTTAATTTCTTATATGCAATCTATTATTTCTATGATTATGTTTTCATCAATCATGTCTGAGTAGATCCATAGTTAAGTTTAGGGTTTCTCATTAGGGTTTGATGACTTGCTAGACTTGTTTAATTCAGTTAAGGATTCATATGATTAGAATGTTCTTCAAACTAAATTGTGCTTAAAGCTAGTTCTAGCCTGATCAATTAGAATCTAGATCTTAGGTTGCTAAATTCGACACGAGAGTGTGTTTTAGAATCTGAACTATTTAGGTTGAGCAATTAAATTATTCGCAAAGAGATTTGGTTTAGTTTAATTGTGAACATATCAATCTTGAACTTAATGCTAGTTTAATCTATTAGTAATTGCAAAGAGATTTGGGTTACTGCACTTAGACTTAGAGGATTTTCGCAAAGAGATTTGGTTAATTCTATTTTCGTGATTTGAGTTCTAGAACTGAGTTTAATTTGATCCTGACTGATTAACTTGTCTGCTTGTCTGATTTCCTGAGAACACCCTAGGCTTGACGCTTTTAGTTTATTGCTTTCACAACCAACTTGCTACTGTTTACTTTCTTGCCTTGCTTTTAATTCATTCACCACTTGCTTTATTTCTAGTATTAATCTCTACGTTTCTGATTCTATTGAGACCAAGTGTCCCTGTGGATTCGATAACCCTATATACTACTTTGACGATACTGTGCACTTGCAGTTTAGAATAGGGTAAAACTTAGAACCTATCAAGTTTTTGGCGCCGTTGCCGGGGACTCTTTGAGTCTTCGATAGGACCGAACTTAGGGTTTTTACTAGAAATTTTTCTTTTTATTTTTGTTTTTCGTTTTTATTTTTATAATCTGCTAACTTTTTCTCTGTTTCTTTCTGTCGCAGGTACGACTTTCGCCTTGCGTCGATCGTTGCATCCCTTGCGTCGATCGTCACTAGGCGATTCTGAGATTGAATCGATCGTTGCACTGATAGCATCGGTCGTTGCTGGACGATTACCGACAGTTTACGCAGACGCAGAAAACTAGAAGTAATCCGAACTTGGACCTAGTTAATCTCGATCTTGAAGAACTTGGACGTCTAGAGAGAACCAACAAAAGAGAAAGAAGAGAAAGGATGGTACGAGAGCGTTTGATTCTGGTACGTGATGCTGAAGGTACCCTGAGGGACCGAGAAAACAACCCATACAATGCTGCTTGGCAAAGGGTTGATGCTGAAGGGAATGTCATCCCTGATCCTCCTGAGCAGCAGCAACAGGAGCAGAACCAGGGTCAAGGACAGGCCCAAGGTAGACAGATGGTTGTCCATGAGAGGACTTTAGCTGACTACAACAGACCGGATGAGTTTCATAGAAACCGGTCAGCTTTAGTGCTTCCTGCTTTTGAGAGGAACGATTTTGAAATCAAAACCATCTACTACTCGCTGATGAGACAGAATGCATTTCATGGTTACCCAACGGAGCAGCCTATGGATCACATTGATTCATTTGAGGACGTAGTCACTGGCATGAAGTATGATGGAGTCTACCCGGACTATCTGTTCCTTAAGCTATTTCCGCACAGTCTTGCTGGAGACACTAGTGCATGGCTAAAGCAGCTGGCACCTGCTCAGTACACTACTTGGGCAGCTTTAAAGAGTGAGTTCCTGCGTCACTTCTATGATGATGCGCGCTCAGACCAGTCCAGACAGGACATACTCACCTTTTCCCAAGGAGCTGTGGAGCCTTTAAAGACTGCCTGGATGAGATTTAAGCAGTATCAGCGTGACTGCCCACACCATGGATTCACTGAAGTTCAGTTGATTGGCATTTTCTTCAGAGGCATAGATCTTCCATATCAGTCTGCACTGGACAATTCCAGTAATACTAACTTCAACACCAGGACTCCTACGCATGCTAAGCAGTTGATTGAGAATCTAATAGGCAGCAACAGCTGCAAGACTATGGATGAGAGGAGGAAGAAATCTGGTGGAAGTGTAGAGAATTCTGACATAGCTGATATTAGATCTAGGCTAGACACAGTTTGCAATCTCCTAGCAGGTAAGAAATCTGTCCATTTCGCTCAAGAAGTAGAAGTAATTCAGACTGAGGAGGACACTCAGGAAGAAGATGTGAATTACATCGGAGGATCTGGTTTCCAAGGAAACAGATTTGGATATCAATCTGGGAACAGATTTTCCGGTGGAGGACAGAAGGGTGCCTTCACAGGCAATCAGAACTCTTCAAGCTTTGGTCAGACTAGTAATTTTCAGAAGCCTTATGGACAAAGTGCTCAGAGAACCTACGGATCTTCATCTTATCAGACACCTCCTGCACCCACTGCTTTTGAGATTAAGATGGAGACGATGATGAACCAGCTGCTGGAGGGACAGGCTAAGAGTGCCGCAGACATACACAAGAGAATAGATACAGTCTATAAGGAGCTAGATGGGAAGTTTGAATACCTGAGCACACATATGAAGGAGCTTGATGCTAAGGTTGCAAGAACTGCTGGACATGCTCAGAGGGAAAATGGATATCTTCCAGGAAGAACAGACGCTAATCCCAAGTACCAATGCAATGCAGTGACTTTGAGAAGTGGTAAGGAACTGTTACCTAAACAAAACAGGCAGCTGAGCGTTGAGGAACTCGCGGAGATTGAAGAATTGGAAGATGAAATTCGTGACATTCGCGATGCATCGGTCATGCACCCAAGCAACGGTCGACGCAAAGCGATAACGTAGAAACTGTCGTCGCGAAGTCGCCCAGCAACGATCGACACAATTCCAGTGACGGTCGATGCAAGGCGACTGCTGAGGATTCAAAACCAGAGAAATCGAAACAGTCGACCGAAAGAGTTTACAAGCCTAAAATACCCTATCCCAAGAATCCCAGGAAGGCTAAGAACGAGAGGCAGTATGCCAAATGCAAAGAGTTCATAAAAAAGGTGAAAGTTGAAGTACCTTTGCTTGACTCCATGGATACCTCGCCTATGATGAGGAGATGCCTTAAAGATATGATTGCTGGAAAATGGACTGATGAAGAAAGTGTGATGATGATCAGTGAGGTATGCAGTGCGGTAATTCAAGGTAGAACTCCTGAGAAGTTAAAAGATCCTGGGAGCTTTGTATTAGATTGTACTATCTACAGGGAGAGATTCAAAAGATCCCTATGTGATCTTGGTTCCAGTGTGAATCTTATGCCTCTCTCGGTTGCTAAGAGGCTCGGTATGACTGATTTCAGACCCACTAGGATATCACTGGTTCTAGCAGACAGAACGATCAGGATTCCCGAAGGAGTATTGGAGGATGTGCCTATAATGATTGGCCAATGTGCGATTCCCACTGACTTCGTGGTTCTGCAGTATGGACAGGAACCAAAGGATCCACTAATTTTGGGCAGATCTTTCTTAGCTACAGCTGGTGCGATGATTGATTGTCAGAGAGGTAAAATAGTTCTGAATGTGGGTGATCTGAAGATGAGTTTTGATATGAACAAGCTGGTAAAGAGACCAACCATCGACGGACAGAATTTCTATGTGGACACACTTGGTGAATTAGCTGCAGAGTACTTTCACCAGTCACATGCTGAAGATCCACTAGAAAGAGCTTTACTGAGCTCTATAATGGAGTTGGAGTACCTGCAGGACGGGCCAGCAATGTGCTATACAAGACTGATGGATTCTGTTGAAGTTGCAATGCAGGTGGAAGTATCTGACGCGACGATGCAACGATCGACACTAACCAAGCATCGGTCGTTGCAAGGCGACGCAGACTGGGCAGAGTAAAAGGCTCCGAAAATAGAATTAAAACAACTTCCATCCGGGCTAAGGTAAGCGTTTCTTGGACCGAATTCAACTTATCCAGTGATAGTTAACGCTAGTTTAAACAACGCAGAGCTCACTTTACTGCTAAGCAAGCTGCGCAAGCATCGCAAAGCTCTTGGCTATTCTCTTGATGACATTTCAGGTATCTCACCAGAGCTGTGCATGCATCGGATACACCTTGAGGATGAGTCTAAGACATCTGTTGAGCATCAGAGAAGGCTTAATCCTAATCTACAGGAAGTGGTTAAGAAAGAGATTATGAAACTCCTGGATGCTGGGATCATCTATCCTATTTCAGACAGTGATTGGGTAAGTCCAGTCCATGTAGTGCCTAAGAAAGGTGGAGTTACAGTTGTGAAGAATGAGAAGAATGAGCTGATACCTACTAGGACTGTGACGGGACACAGGATGTGCATAGATTACAGGAAACTGAATGCTGCAACTAGAAAGGATCACTTTCCCTTACCTTTCATTGACCAGATGCTGGAGAGGTTAGCCAATCATCCTTACTACTGCTTCCTCGATGGATACTCAGGTTTCTTTCAGATTCCTATCCACCCAGAAGATCAGGGAAAGACTACTTTCACTTGTCCATATGGCACATTTGCTTACCGTATGATGACTTTTGGACTCTGTAATGCTCCTGCCACTTTTCAGAGATGCATGATGTCCATATTCACTGATATGATTGAGGACTTTATGGAGGTATTTATGGATGACTTCTCAGTCTATGGATCATCTTATAATGAATGTCTAGATAATCTGTGCAAGGTGCTGACTAGATGCGAAGAGAAGCACTTGGTCCTTAACTGAGAAAAATGCCATTTCATGGTCAAAGATGGTATTGTTCTTGGACATAAAGTGTATGAAGCAGGGATCGAAGTGGATCGCGCTAAGATTGAGGTAATGACCAACCTTCAGGCACCTGATTCTGTTAAGGCTATAAGAAGCTTTCTTGGACATGCTGGCTTCTATAGACGATTTATCAAAGACTTCAGTAAGATTGCTAGGCCACTAACTGCCTTGTTGTATAAGGATACCAAATTTGAGTTCAATGCAGACTGTAAGACTGCATTTGTGTTGGGAATGTCCTGAAATCTAGTGTACTTGCTCTAAGTGAAAGTCGTATAGTCGAGATAAGACAATCACATAACACTGGGTAGTCATAACGCTTTGCTAGAAGCCACTTATGATCAATGAGTTGAGAACTCATTGCTAGTGTTATATGATCCTACAGGGTCACACACCTAAGCAAACTGGGCGTTAAAGACGAGGTTGATCATTAATGTAATGATCCAGTGAATGCATATTTGATATGCATTCGATATCAATATTCTGGGGCAGTGTCGATCGTTGCAGTAGTGCATCGATCGATGCAACTCGCGGATTAATCAGATTAATTCGGTTTAATCGTTGGTTAATTCCGTTACGGTTTAAGTCGACATATATAAGATATATGGTCGACCTAAACTGATTTCTAACCTAATTCACAGCCACCAGAACATAGAAAGAAACCTCTCTGGAGATTAGATCTCTGTAAGGCACTAGCATCCCTGCGGTCCAGTTTGTGTGCGTGTGGATACCAGTAGAGCCGCATCACTTGAGGCGCTTCGTGATCTCGATTATCTGCTAATACTTTCGCTGCAAATCAACAGGTAAATCTGAGATCCCATAGATTCAATTATATGAACCTTAGATCCTAGGCTCGGAATTCAGACTAGGGTTGCTAATCCTGATTAGAACTGCTAGAAATTCCTTCAGTGGTATCAGAGCTTTAGGGTTCCATTGAATCTGTAGCATGTTGATTAGATTAGTTGAATCTGAATCTGTGTATGGTTGATACAAACTTGCTAAAATTCGTTTTCATGAAAACCTAGTTTAGGGTTCTGTTTGAAAACGATTTAGGGTCTTTTCGCATGGTGTCGATCGATGCCAATCCGGCATCGATCGACACAGGGCGAAAACCCGAATAAAATATAGGGTTTTTCGCATGGTGTCGATCGTTGCCAATCCGGCATCGATCGACACAGGGCGAAAACCCGAATAAAACTCAGTTTTCGCCTAGTGTTGATCGACACAAATGTTGTGTCGGTCGACCCAAACCTCGCGAGATTGTTGAATCGGTTCAATTGGATTGGACCGGTTATCGAGCTTGGTTAATAATGGTTGAACTCTGTGAATGGTTTAATTGCGATTGGTTTGATGAGGTTGGCATCGACCGATGCTAATGTAGCATCGATCGACGCTGACCGGTATTCAAAACCGGATCAATTGGATTGATCGGTTATCGCGGATTGCTTTTGGTTATCCTGCATCGATCGACACTACATTAGTGTCGGTCGACACCAGGTTTGATGATTGGGTTATTGAACCTGAAATCACAGAACCGAAGCAAGACAAATCAATTAATTATAAGAATTAAAACATAATAAAACTGGATGTTTTAATTGGTTTCGTTCCTCAACCAAATATCAAGTGATACTTGATGTCTTTCCAATCTTGTCAACTGTCAAGACTCATTTCATTGTACGATAGGCTTGCAGTGCAAGGTATCAACAATTACATGAGTAAGGCAGGAAGTAATCGTGTTAATGGGCTTGCAGTGCAAGGCATCAACAATTACATGACTGAAGAGATTGGTTTGCTTGACTGGGCTATCAAAATCGTTTTGGGCCCAGAGACATCAGGTGGATTGGACATGAGATGTCGATCCACAACCAAGAGTTATATTGGATATAACTAGCAAAGTTGTTGCTTACCTAGATAGCTAAATCTGGGTGATAGCCAGTGGCTCACTCAAGTTTAGTGAAGTATGGGTCTTGGATCATTATATTCATCTGAGGAAACATTGTTTTGAATATAATGCGAGTTTTCTTAAAAGTTAAGATTTCTCATTTCTTGAACATCATAACTAAACCTTTTCCTTTCTTTGTTCTAAGCTATGACTAACACTCATAATAACTCTTTCTCCCTGCGATCCGTCCTTGAGAAGGACAAGTTAAATGGATCGAATTTTCTCGAATGGTATCGGAACTTGAGAATTGTTCTCAAGCAGGAGAAAAGGGACTATGTCCTGGAAACTGTTCTCCCTGAAAAACCGAGAGACAATGCTGCACATGCAGAAAGGAGTGCTTGGGATAAGCATTCCAATGATGTGGTCGATGTGAATTGTCTCATGTTGGCTACCATGAACTCGGATTTGCAGAAGCAATACGAGAACGTGGAGTCGCCAGTGGAGATGATTACTAGCCTGAAAAGCATGTTTCAGGAGCAAGCACGAACTGAAAGATACCAGACGGTTAAATCTCTCATTGAATGCAAGCTACCCAAGGACAGCCCGGTCAGTCCTCATGTCATTAAGATGATGGGTTATATTGATAACCTGGGGAGACTGGATTGTCCCATTAGCCAAGAGTTGGCTACTGACATCATTCTGCAGTCACTGCCGTCAAGTTATGATCAGTTTGTTATGAACTATAACATGAACAACTTGACGAAGACGTTGACTGAACTGCATGGCATACTCAAGACAGCTGAGCCTAATATCAAGAAGGGCACTCCTAATGTACTTATGGTACAAGGGGGTAAGAAGTTTAAGAAACTTGGCAAAGGCAAGGGAAAGGGAAAGGCAGTCCAGGTTGAGAACCAGGACACGCCTGTGCCAGCCCCGAAGCCCAAGCCGGGCCCATCTGATACTGATAAGTGCCATTACTGTAAAGAGCCTGGGCATTGGAAGATAAATTGCAACAAATTCTTGGAAGAGAAGAAGAAGAAGAAGAAGACTTTCGAGACTTCATCTTCAGGTATTTATGTTATAGAAGTAAATGTTACTACTTCTGGTTCTACTTCTTGGGTATTGGATACCGGCTGTGGTGCTCATATTTGTACAAATATGCAGGGCCTAAGCAACAGTAGGACGTTGGAAAAGGGACAAGTGGACCTACGCGTGGGGAATGGGGCAAGAGTTGCTGCATTAGCCGTAGGAATCTTTACCTTCTGGTTTGGTGTTACAACTTAATAATTGCTACTATGTACCTGCGATAAGCAGAAATATTATTTCTATTCCTATTTTGGATGTGGAAGGATATCAGTTTTCAATAAAGAATAAATGTTGTTCTTTTGATTACAATGATATATTTTATGGTAGCAGCCCATTAGAGAATGGGCTTTATGTTTTAAACCAAAGCACACCAATCTATAACATTAACACTAAGAGATTCAAATCAAATGACACGAATCAGACTTTTCTATGGCATTGTCGTTTGGGCCACATAAACGAGAAACGGATTCAAAAGCTCCATAGTGATGGGCTTTTGGGCTCATTTGATTATGAATCATGTGAGAAATGTGAATCTTGTTTACTAGGCAAAATGGCAAAGGCCCCTTTCAACAAACAAAATGAAAGGGCCAGTGACCTATTGGGCCTTATACATACAGATGTATGCGGCCCAATGAGCACAAGTGCCAGAGGAAATTTTCGATACTTCATTACCTTCACTGATGATTTCAGCAGGTATGGCTATGTCTATTTAATGAGACACAAGTCGGAATCCTTTGAAAAGTTCAAAGAGTTCCAAAATGAAGTACAGAATCAACTTGGCAAAAGTATTAAGGCTCTTCGATCAGATCGTGGAGGAGAATACTTAAGCCAAGAATTCAGTGATCATTTGAGAGATTGTGGAATTGTTTCACAACTCACTCCTCCTGGAACACCACAATGGAATGGCGTGTCTGAGAGGAGAAATCGGACTTTATTAGATATGGTTCGATCAATGATGAGTCTCTCAACTCTTCCATTATCCTTTTGGGGATACGCTCTAGAAACGTCTGCGTTTACACTTAATAGGGTTCCGTCAAAATCAGTTGCAAAGACACCACATGAGATGTGGACTGGAAATGTTCCGAATGTGTCTTTCCTGAAGATTTGGGGCTGTGAAGCTTATGTTAAGAGATTAATTACAGATAAGCTCAAGCCCAAATCTGATAAATGCTACTTCGTTGGTTATCCTAAGGAAACCAAGGCATACTACTTTTACAACCAATCCGAAAACAAAGTGTTTGTTGCTCGTAACTGCGTCTTTCTTGAGAGAGAATTTCTTTCCAAGAGAAACAGTGGGAGTAAAGTACAACTCGAAGAAGTTCGAGAACCGCAGGAAAATGCTCAACCCGTAGAGGAAGAGCAACAGTTGGATCTACAAAGAGTTGTAGAGACGGCGCCTGTGGAGCCTGAAATTCGCCGATCCGAAAGGGTCCGTCACGAACCCGAGAGATATGGATTTCTCGTAACCAATTGTCATGATTTGTTGATCATTGACAGTGACAAGCCAGCAAATTTTGAAGAAGCGGTGATGAGCCCTGACTCCAAAAAGTGGCTGAAAGCCGCTGAATCCGAAATGGGATCCATGTCACAGAACCAAGTATGGACTTTGGTTGATTTACCCGATGGTGCAAGACCCATTGAGTGTAAATGGATTTTCAAGAAGAAAATTGATGTGGATGGAAATATTCAGATATATAAAGCAAGGATAGTGGCAAAAGGTTTCAAACAAATTCATGGTATTGACTATGAAGAAACCTATTCACTTGTCGCCATGCTTAAATCCATTCGGATTCTCCTAGCAACAGCTGCTCATTATGATTATGAGATCTGGCAGATGGACGTGAAAACAGCTTTCCTTAATGGAATTCTGGAAGAGGATGTGTACATGACACAACCCGAAGGTTTCATCGATCCAAATGCAGCTAGGAAAGTATGAAAACTTCATCGATCCATTTATGGATTGAAGCAAGCATCTCGGAGTTGGAATCTTTGTTTTGATGAAGCAGTCAAAAAGTTTGATTTCATTAGAAGCGAAGAAGAACCATGTGTTTACAAGAAGACTAGTGGGAGCGCAGTTGCATTTCTCGTGTTGTATGTAGATGACATACTTCTTCTCGGAAATGACGTTCCGTTGTTACAGTCTGTTAAGACTTGGCTCGGAAGTTGTTTTTCAATGAAAGACATGGGAGAAGCCGCGTATATTCTTGGAATAAGAATCTATCGAGATATATTAAACAAGTTGATTGGACTGTGTCAAGACACTTATATCGATAAAGTCTTACACAGGTTCAGAATGCAAGATTCCAAGAAGGGCTTCATACCAATGTCTTATGGCATAAGTCTCAGCAAGAAGCAGTGTCCTGAGACACCTGCTGAGCGAGATCGCATGAGTCGGATTCCCTATGCCTCGGTGTTGGGATCCATCATGTATGCCATGCTCTGTACTCATCCAGATGTTGCTTGTGCTTTAAGCATGACGAGTAGATACCAATCGGATCCAGGTGAAAGTCACTGGACATCAGTCAAGAATATTCTGAAGTATTTGAGAAATACTAAGGATAAATTCTTGGTGTATGGAGGAAGTGATGAGCTGGTAGTAAGTGGTTACACAGACGCAAGTTTTCAGACAGACAAAGATTATTTCCGATCACAATATGGTTACATCTTCTGCCTGAATGGCGGTGCAGTCAGCTGGAAGAGTTCCAAGCAGGACACTGTAGCAGATTCCACAACTGAAGCTGAGTACCTCGCTGCTTCTGAAGCGGCAAAGGAGGCTGTTTGGATCAAGAAGTTCATCACTGAACTTGGTGTGATTCCTAGTATTTCTGAGCCAGTGGCTTTGTATTGTGACAACAATGGAGCCATTGCGCAAGCAAAGGAACCTAGATCACACCAGAAATCCAAACACATAGAAATGCGATATCACCTTATCCGTGATATTGTGAATAGAGGAGATGTGAAGATCAGCAGAGTCCCGACTGATGAGAACGTAGCTGATCCGCTGACCAAACCCCTCCCAAGGCCTAAGCATGAGTTTCACACTGTTGTTGTAGGCATTAGATTTCTTAAGATATGATCTTGTTTTCAGTGGGAGTTATATTTGGTTGTTAGTTATGACTTGATGTTCGTAAAACATGATTTGGTTATGTTATTTTTAATGAAATTGTTTCAGAATTATTTAATTGTGTTAATTAAATATATTGTCCCAAAGTAATTTATGACATTTTATAGGTCATCAAGTATGTGACTTGATCATGAAACCCTATAAGAAACAAATGACATAAATTATGAATGGTCCCTGGTCGAGGTTGTTAAAATGGGACATTAACAACCACGTGAGACTAGTATGTGAGGTGACTGATGACTATGTTTCATGGAGTCATTTAATAAGTGTATTAAAGTCAATCACATAGATATGTGTTAAAGAACACATGATCGGACTTGACCCGTTAACTAGAACTCTACAAGATGTTATATGAGTGTCATAAGAGTTTCTCATTACGAATAAAGAGAGTAGTCCTTAGACCTGAGTTCATCATGTCCTCTCTTATATGGATTGGTTCGTCTTGACTTTGTCAAACGTCAGCCGTAACTGGTGATCATAAAGACACTGATTAGGCGTATCATGAAATATAAAAGAGACATGGATGGAACAAGATGGGATTTGTACCTCCTATATAACAGGAGTTAAATATCTCTGGGCCTATCGAAGATTTGATACTGGAAATGCGTGGCCGCGCTCAAACGAGGTGATTGTCAGTCGTTTGTTTTATCAGTACAAATCGGGATTCGATAAACGTGATCTGGCTTAATAAGGATGACACAGTTCTTGCCTTATGCTAGATTGAGATATAGATACAAAGGGATTAAAGGAATAGATGATTCCAGTACAAGTGGGAGATTGTTGGGAATGTCCTGAAATCTAGTGTACTTGCTCTAAGTGAAAGTCGTATAGTCGAGATAAGACAATCACATAACACTGGGTAGTCATAACGTTTTGCTAGAAGCCACTTATGATCAATGAGTTGAGAACTCATTGCTAGTGTTATATGATCCTACAGGGTCACACACCTAAGCAAACTGGGCGTTAAAGACGAGGTTGATCATTAATGTAATGATCCAGTGAATGCATATTTGATATGCATTCGATATCAATATTCTGGGGCAGTGTCGATCGTTGCAGTAGTGCATCGATCGATGCAACTCGCGGATTAATCAGATTAATACGGTTTAATCGTTGGTTAATTCCGTTGTGGTTTAAGCCGACATATATAAGATATATGGTCGACCTAAACTCGTGCCTAACCTAATTCACAGCCACCAGAACATAGAAAGAAACCTCTCTGGAGATTAGATCTCTGTAAGTCACTAGCATCCCTGCGGTCCAGTTTGTGTGCGTGTGGATACCAGTAGAGGCACAGCGTTTGAGGTGCTTCGTGATCTCGATTATCTGCTAATACTTCCGCTGCAAATCACCAGGTAAATCTGAGATCCTATAGATTCAATTATATGAACCTTAGATCCTAGGCTCGGAATTCAGACTAGGGTTGCTAATCCTGATTAGAACTGCTAGAAATTCCTTCAATTTGAACAGATCAAGCAGGCTTTAGTAAGTGCTCCAATAGTCCAGCCACCAGATTGGGATTTACCTTTTGAGGTTATGTGTGATGCAAGTGACTTTGCTGTAGGAGCTGTTATGGGACAGAAGAAGGACAGAAAGCTTCATGCTATCTATTACGCTAGTAGGACACTAGATGATGCGCAGAGAAACTATGCAACCACAGAGAAAGAGCTGTTAGCTGTTGTCTTTGCTTTCGAGAAATTCCGCCCCTATCTTGTTGGCTCTAAGGTGATTGTTCATACTGATCATTCAGCCCTGAAGTATCTGATGCAGAAGAAGGATGCTAAGCCAAGATTGTTGAGATGGATTATGTTGCTTCAGGAGTTTGATATTGAAGTGAGGGACAAGAAGGGAGTTGAGAATGGAGTTGCTGATCATCTTTCAAGGTTGCTGGTTGAGGAAGACGTGCCCATAAATGATTATTTGCCCGAGGAAAACGTCAACATGATTGGTACAATTTTTCAGATGGATTTGGGAGGTGAGTTGCAGAATTGTCGGGAAAATCGCCTTGTGTCGATCGATGCCGCATTGGCAACAATCGATACAAGTATCGGGGAAGAAACGATCGACACATGCACACGCAACGGTCAATGCACACCTGATACGAACCGAGAATCTTTCAAGATCAGAATTGGGAATTATGACTTCGAAATTTCTGCTGTAGCAACCTCTGATCGACCCCTGGTATGCAGATATAGCTAATTACCTTGCTGCTGAGACTGAACCAGATGATCTGAAGGGTTATGAAAAGAAAAGATTCTTTAGGGAGCTTAGAAGATACTACTGGGATGAACCTTATCTCTATAAGCACTGCTCAGATGGCCTTTACAGGAGATGCATTGCTGAATCAGAAGTTCCAGACATCCTCTTCCACTGTCATGGATCAGATTATGCTGGACATTTTGCTACATTCAAGACTGTGTCTAAGGTTCTGCAAGCAGGTTTCTGGTGGCCTACAATGTTCAGAGACACTCATTCTTTCGTCTCTCAGTGTGATGTTTGTCAGAGGAGAGGAAAAATCAGCAAGAAGCATGAGATGCCTCAGAATTGAATTCTGGAAGTTGAGGTTTTCGATTGCTGGGGCATAGATTTCATGGGTCCTTTTCCCTCATCCTATGGGAATAAATTCATCTTGGTTGCTGTGGACTATGTGTCTAAATGGGTTGAAGCAATAGCTAGTCCAACCAATGATTCTTCGGTGGTCATTAAGTTGTTTAAGACCATCATATTCCCCAGATTTGGAGTGCCTCGTATAGTGATAAGTGATGGAGGATCTCATTTTATCAATAAGGTCTTCGAAAAGCTGCTGAAGAAGCATGGAGTTCATCACCGAGTCGCTACACCTTATCACCCTCAAACTAGTGGACAAGTCAAAGTTTCTAACAGGCAGATCAAAGAGATCCTTGAGAAGACAGTTGGAAAGACAAGGAAGGATTGGGCAGCAAAGTTGGATGATGCATTATGGGCTTACAGGACAGCATTCAAGACACCACTTGGGACCACTCCATTCCATCTGCTATATGGAAAAGCATGTCATCTGCCAGTGGAGCTTGAGCACAAAGCAGCATGGGCTGTAAAACAAATGAATTTTGATCTTAAGTCTGCTGCGGAAAGGAGATTTATACAGCTTAATGAGTTAGATGAGATTAGACATTTTGCTTATGAGAACTCAAAGCTGTACAAGGAGAGGACTAAGGCATATCATGACAAGAAGATTGTCTCCAGACAATTTGAGCCTAATGATCAACTTTTATATAACTCTCGTCTGCATTTGTTTCCAGGAAAGCTGAAATCAAGGTGGTCTGGTCCTTTCACAATCAAAGAAGTGCGTCTGTATGTAGCTGTCGTTCTAACTGGTAAGGATGGTATTGAATTCACTGTGAATGGACAGAGGGTGAAACACTATTGGGCTAAGGCCGAAATTCCAGAAGGTCAGATTCTGCCTCTGGATGATGCACCCTCTACCTAAATCAGCTGAAGCGTCAAGCTAATGACCTTAAACAAGTGCTGAGTGGGAGGCAACCCACTGTTTTCGTTTTTGCATTTTGATTTTAGTATTTTCATAGGATTTTACGCTTGTTTCTGGTTTTGGTGAGATTTGTTTGCAGGTCTCGGATTAAAACGCAGTGCGTCGATCGACACACCATTGTGTCGATCGTCACAATACGAAAGAATCGCATTGCAGCGATCGTTGCGGTCCTGAGCAACGATCGATCCCCAACGAAAATCGCACAGAAACGGTCGGTGCACCTAGTGCAACGATCGATGTCTGACTGCGACAGAGGAACTCAAGTAACCATTGGGATGAAGCTGCAGATTATCTCTGACTATTAGAAAACCCAGACGCAGATCAACCTACTGAGGACACCCACATCACTTCAGGTATCAGAGGATCCTTTTACTGACTTCACCCTTAATACTGACTTAGATTTTCTCACCTAAGAGCTTGGTATACTTTGTGTCGGGTTCCTTTGCCAGTTCTGACACAGCTTGTAAACATGTCCTATCTAGTTCCCTTCTCCCCTTCCATAAAAAAAAATAAATAAATAAACTGCGGATGAGTTAGTAACTCCGAAGTGGTCATGGGAATGGTAGCAAACACTATTTTCTCTCATGTGATCCATGGAATGTGTCCAAAGTACATCCCTTAACGGGAAGAACACTGATAAAAAAAAAATGATACCCAGTGGGGAAAAATCAGTTGTTAAGGAAGGGAAAGAGAAGAAAGGGATTAGAGAAAGATAGTATGGTGGTCTAGAGCTGGTAAGGTAAGAACCCATGTGCCCTTTGATCGATACTCCTTAGGTGAGACCGCACTTAAATACTTGCAGAAGTCAGTATGAAGAATTTGAATGCGTGAATGTGATTGTGGAGTTTACTTAGGACAGTTGCTAAGTGTGGGGGAAGTATATGTTGGTCTTGATATCTTTCAGGTGATTCTTTCAGTGGATTACTAAGGGGAATCTGAGTGTTGCTGCTTCTAGGATGAAAAAGAGTTTCTGAAGAGTTTTCAAACCTCTTCACTACATTCTAGTTCTCTGTTTTGCTTGAGGGCAAGCAAAGGCTAAGTGTGGGGGAGTTGATATATCATGGTTTTTACCCATTTTATGCCATGATATAGATGTGTTTTTAGTGTCTTTTGTGTTCGTTTAGAGTCTTTTACAGGTTTAATCAGGTTTGGAGCTAATTGGAGATATTTGGAGCATTTTGGGACTTTTGGGACGTTTTGGCCGAGAGCTTAACTCATTGTCCGATTTATTGATCATGCATCGACCGACACACATTGTGCATCGGTCGACACACTAGCGAGATGGGCCGTACGCGTCGGTTAAACAAGTTATGAAGAATTGCAGAGAAGCCCAGAATAGTTCCAGTATTTACACAGAAGCCCCAGCCGAGATTATGCCTATATATTTAGAGTTTTGGCTTTTATTTTAGATACGCTTTCATACTTAGAGCTAAGAGATTTTCAGAGCTTTCGGGGCTGATCTAATCCTGTACTTCAGTTATTTTGGAGAAGATTTCGAACCCCTTTATCTATTTAATTTCTTATATGCAAACTATTATTTCTATGATTATGTTTTCATCAATCATGTCTGAGTAGATCCATAGTTAAGTTTAGGGTTTCTCATTAGGGTTTGATGACTTGCTAGACTTGTTTAATTCAGTTAAGGATTCATATGATTAGAATGTTCTTCAAACTAAATTGTGCTTAAAGCTAGTTCTAACCTGATCAATTAGAATCTAGATCTTAGGTTGCTAAATTCGACACGAGAGTGTGTTTTAGAATCTGAACTATTTAGGTTGAGCAATTAAATTATTCGCAAAGAGATTTGGTTTAGTTTAATTGTGAACATATCAAACTTGAACTTAATGCTAGTTTAATCTGTTAGTAATTGCAAAGAGATTTGGGTTACTGCACTTAGACTTAGAGGATTTTCGCAAAGAGATTTGGTTAATTCTATTTTCGTGATTTGAGTTCTAGAACTGAGTTTAATTTGATCCTGACTGATTAACTTGTCTGCTTGTCTGATTTCCTGAGAACACCCTAGGCTTGACGCTTTTAGTTTATTGCTTTCACAACCAACTTGCTACTGTTTACTTTCTTGCCTTGCTTTTAATTCATTCACCACTTGCTTTATTTCTAGTATTAATCTCTATGTTTCTGATTCTATTGAGACCAAGTGTCCCTGTGGATTCGATAACCCTATATACTACTTTGACGATATTGTGCACTTGCAGTTTAGAATAGGGTAAAACTTAGAACCTATCACCGCACTCAAACGAACTGTAGTTCAGTTGTTTGGATTGTTCAGTATAAGATCAGGAGTTCGATAAACATGATATTGGCTTAATAAGGATGACACTAATCTTGCCTTATGCCAAATAGAGATATAGAGACAAAAGGATTACATGAATTGATGATTCCAGAACAAGTGGGAGATTGTTGGGATTGTGTCCTGAAATCACACTTGTACTCACTCCTGATGATAGTTGTGTGTCGAGATCAGACATTCGTATAATACTAAGCGGTTACAATATTTTGCTAGAAGCCTCTTGCAATCTGTAAGTCGTAGACTTACTGCTAGTATTATATGATCCTATAGGGTCACACACCTAAGCAAACTGGAAGCTAAAATATGGGAATGATCATTATGGTAATGATCATGTTAATGTGTATTGGATACACATTAATATCGAGAAAATGGTGTTGTGTCGATCGACACAGTATGTGTGTCGGTCGACACAGATCGGGTTTTCGAAACAGTTGTTTCGATTTGTGACTTAAAAGTTGGCCCGTTAAGAATGATCCGAGGTCTTAATAAAACCTAAGGGTTTCGACCTGGATTAGAAGCCGTCGTCTTTTTCTTGACAGAGAAAGCAGAAAACACAAAACTCAGAGATCCCAAAAGATCCGGCACTAGCATCCCGGTTTCCAGGTTTGTGTGCGTGTGTATCTTGTAGAGGCGAAGCATCTGAGTCGCTTACTGATCTCGTTCACCAATCATTCCGCTGCCAGTTCAAGGTAAGAACGAGGTTGGTATTTTTCAATATAACGAACCCTAGATCCTAGGCGATCCAACAGGGTTGGCCAAGCCGATACGGAATTTTTCAATTTAATCTGAGACTTCATATCGATCACCGTATCGTCTGGCCAAGCCGATACAGATTTTCGGAGAAGTACGATATCGGTCACTGTATCGGTGGCCAGACCGATACAGGGTGCAAAAATAAAAACCGAGAGTCTGTATCGGCTGGCGTATCGGTTGGCCAGGCCGATACGCCCCTTCGCGCAGGTAAGTTCTCTCGACCCTGAACCGAAACCAAACCGGATTTTGACCCAAAATCGATTTAATGAACCGATTTCTCCCTTGTTTTCTTCTCCAAGTCGCGACTCTCTCTCTCTTTTCACTCAGTCTTGCGATTGCAACAAGGAATTTCCAAAGAACTTTAAACTCTTCAATATCCATCAATTCTCAACCGATTTCAGTGTTTTAAAGCTCAAAACTCGTCATTTTTAAAGCTCTATCACCTGCAATCTCTGTTTTCCTCCATCTCTCACTATCTCAGCAAGGTAATCCTCTATCTCTCTCAATTTCGGGTTGCACTAAAAAGTTCATATTTTTCAAACTCGAAATTGTGGCGTTTGCTTGATGACTCTTGTTAGAAACCTTTGCTAGACTGTTTCTAGATGATTACCCAAATCAATTACACCCTAGGATTGCTTGAATTTGATTTTTGGAAATTAATCTTGAGAAAATGTGGATTTTGGAAATTTTGGGGTAAACTCGAATTGATAGTTTCTAATGGTGCAATTGATAGTTTCTAGCTTGTAGGAGTGAGACTACTTGATTTGGTTAAATTTCGTTTCACAAAATTTTCGAAAATTGCTTGTTAGGAGTCTTTTACAAAGTGAAAATGAGTTTGGTGATGCTTTGAAGTTAAATGAGTGATTGATTATGTATTTGAAAGCTTGTGAGAAGTTTATATGAAGTTTGACAACTTGTGTGATTATTCAAATTGCAAAATTCCATTTTTTTAGTTGGTTGTCAATGTGCTTAATCTTGGAGATGAGTGAAGTGTCTTGCGGTGTGTATGTGTGTCTCTTGATGCTATTGTGTCCTTGTGCTTTCATTGATCTAATGCATTGCTTGAGAAATATATGTGCTATCAAGTTGAACTTTAAACTAATGCACATCTAAGCTTTGTTGTTTTGTAGGACAATGACTAGATCACGCGCCAACCCGAAATCAAAGGCAAAAGCACCGGAACAAGATGTGGGAACTTCCTCAAAAGGAAAGGGGATATCTGTTGAGGAAGTAGCTCCAGAGATCACAAGGAAGGTGATTGAGGCGTCACCAATGCAATATACTCCTTCTGAGATCTTTGACAAGCTGGAGAAGATACCGTTTTGGCCAACACGGTATCCTCACATCCCAACCCTTACAGCTCTTGGACTGCTAGAAGACTACGATAAGATTGTGGAAAACATGGGACTCAAGACCTTCTTCACCGTCTCCAGTGATGGCTATCAGAGCTCAGCCTGCCAGTTCCTTGCAACCATGAAGGCAACAGTCAACCTGAGAAAGGCAGCCTTGAGAGGAGAAGTGAGCCGAGGAAAGATAGATTTCACGATGGGCAGGAAGAAGTACACTATGAACTTTGAGGAGATAAGTTCAATCTTCGGTTTTGAGGAGAATGGTGCTCAGCTAGGCTGTTCCATCCCCATTGACAAGGAAGACCTCCAGGATTTGTGGTTCATGATAGCCATTGGGCCGTATAAGGCAGGGGGCATGAAATCTGCGAGGATCCGGCACCCGGCTATTCGGTACGTGCACAAGGCACTAGCCCAAACTCTGTTTGCTAGAAAAGAGACGGGCCAAGTCACATAAATGGAGATGAAGCTTCTGTACATCGGATTACAGCCACTTCTGCTCACATTTCCCAACGGCAGGACCATACCACCCGTTGAGTGCCCACCGAGCTTCACAGCCATTCTAGTAGAGCCGTTTGCGATTCACCGAGATTGGGCAACTTCTGTCAAGGATTCTGACCCCAAGTTCACCATGGGTGGGATAATCACGTCTTTGCTTAAAGCAAAGAAGATTAAGCTAGAAGGAAGTTTGGGGGAGAAGACATTTGGCCAGCCTACGCCGGTGGGATGGTTGGACGAACCTCAGTTGATCAGGACCCATTATCTAGGCTCCAAATCGCCTCCGGGTCGTTACCTCTTCAGGATGTCTTCAGACACACAATATGAAGAGAAGTTTCTGCTTCCAAACCCCGCCATCACCAGTTTTACCAACCGGGGTAATATCAGGTTTCTACCAGGGATGGAGCACCAATTCGAGCCTCGCGGACCGCGGAGAGCACCTGCAGCCGGTTCAGATTCTTTCGACGCACTTGCTGGGGTGTATGGGCTGCATAGGTATTACATAGAGCCATTGGATGACCCGATCGCGAACAAGACAATCAGTGCACTGAGGGACCAGAATAGGGACCTTCAAAGGCAGAGTAACTGGCACGGAAGGAACATCAAGAAGTTGGATTCCTGCTTGAAGAAAGTCACCAAGGTTCTGAAGATGATCACGGGGAAGAAGGATAAGATTGGTGCTACGGGACAGACTTCTACATCCCGAGAGGCTCAGGCTGGTTTGGATGAGGAGCTACGGGTAGCGACTGAGGAAGTGATCGGTGAAGCCGATGATCTGGTTGAGCAGACAGAGTTAGAGCAAGGGAGGTACTCAGTTGCTGGACATGAGACGGGAGGAGCTGCGCCCATGGCTCCCGATTCCTACTACGAGCCTCATCGCCACTCCTCACGAGAGGATAAAAGGCGAAAGAGAAGAGCCATGAGGACACTGTCATGCTCCTCATCCAACCCGACATACTCCATGGGGGAATCATCACCTCCATCATTCCACAACTAGAAAGGTAACACTCCATCTTTGTACATACTTTTTCTTTTTTTTTTCTTTTTTTTTTGCATTTTGTGTGTTTTCGGTCTCCTCTCCTTTCATAAATCACACAAGGGACCGTGTGATTTAAGTTTGGGGGAGAGACCAGTTGCTAATCATGTTTTCCTTTTATCTTATTTTTTTTCTTTGAGTCTCATGCATTGCATCTAAGGCATAGAAAAAACCAAAAAAATCGAAAAATTTTGAAAAATTTTCACAAAAAGAAAGCATCTTAGGATTGAGTCTAGTTGCATCATATAGTATGTTTTTGCATAGGGAGCAATGATTTAATTTCCTTGTAAGTTTTAAGCGAGTAAAAACTTGTTTCATACGCTAGCTATGCTAGATAGATCGCACTAAGGTTGTAACCCGAGAATTGCTTGAAAGCTAGAACGAACCCTACTTGGATAGCTTGCTTTGAACCTTGATTTGATGCTGAAACTTGTTGTGATTTGAAGCTAGCTCCATCTAAGTGAGAACTTTAATTGAATCATCTAATTATCCTTGTTCATGCTTTGTGTAATAAACTCATGGGTACCCCAAAATATTCGAGCATTCTTATCCTTTCTACCCTTCTCTACTTTCTCGAATAGATTTCCACACCTTTCACCACCCTTATTTCAAACCTCAAACACTATATTGAGTGGTAAGCCTATTTGGAACGAGCTCGGTAAAAAGTGTTGAGTATGAGGCGACTAGGAGAGATTTCCATTGTAGATGCAAGCTCAACATCTTTAGCTTTGCAATAGGTTTTGATCTAAGTTTGGGGGAGGATTTGGGAAATGGAAAAGAGGGAAAGAAAAGAAAGAAGTTTGAATGGGATCAAAAGTTGTTTGGTAAAAGTGTTAAGAATGAAAGCTCTTATGAATTTTGGAAAAAGAATAGTGTCTCAAGTTTTTAAAATGAAAAGAAGCCAAAGGCTCACCAAAAGAAAGTTTGTGAAAAAGAGACCAAAGAAAAGAAAAGTTTTGAGCTAAGTTGAAAAGAGAGAATTTACCACTGTTTTGAAGTATTTTGAATGATCCTTGGTGATTTCTTGAAAAGGTTTTGATGGTGAAAGAAGAACAAGGCAAGAATAGCCTTGATCAAAAGGGTAGTTTTCATTTAGGTGGGCAAGACTAGGAGAAGAAGCTCTTGGGGTTTGGGTAGATGGGAATCTATCCTAGTATGCACCAATTGCCTCTAACTCTTAGCATTTTACTAAAGCTCGTTCATACTTCTTCCGAGAGAACCTAAATGATTGTGGAAAAGCCTTTCTTTCAGTTGAAACCATTTTTGCCTCAAGACCTTGTCCCTTAATCCAAATGAGTTTGATCACATTGCTTTGAATAGGATTAACTCGAAAAACCTAATGAATGTTAAGGAGCTAGTGGATTTGAATGCTTGTGTAGGTTGAGGACTAAGCTAAAAGTATTGTCTTGATGAGTATGGCTATATCCTTGGAGTAGGCTTTTCTTGGTTGCACCTTAGTTGTATAGACTTGAAATGAAGTTTGAAACTTGATAAAACCTTTGGATATGAGCTCCCGCCTTCAAACCTTTCTCCCAACTTGCCTTGATGATCTTATGCTTGCTTGTGGACAAGCAAGGTTTAAGTTTGGGAGAATTGATATACTTGAGTTTTCATGCATCTAGGATAGTGTTTAGCTCATGTTTTGATCTCATTCAGCATCCATTCTTGTTATCTTCTTGTCCTTTGTCTCATTTAGAGTCTAGGAACATTTAGGATTAGAATTTAGCATTTTAGGTTGCATTTGGAGTGTTCTTATGCTTTTGTAGGTAATTTGGAGCACAAGGAGCAAAGGTGAGCTAAGGAGTGGAGTTTAAAGCTCAAAGGATGAAGAAATACACAGCAGGAAGTCCATATCGGCCACCGTATCGGTTGGGGTGGCCGATACACACTCTCGGAGGAAAATCCGAGGACTCATATCGGCTTGGATATCGGCCAAGCAAGCCGATACAGCTCCTCGACCATAAACCCAGGAGGCCATATCGGGGCGAATATCGACCAATAGACCGATATGGACTCTCGGATTAATTCTGGGAATTCAATATCGGTTGGCGTATCGGTTTAGCCAACCGATACGCACCTTCGACGAAATAATCCGAGAGTTCATATCGGCCAGCATATCGGTTGGCTGGCCGATACAGAACCCATAATCTGTCTTGGATCCGGGTCAACACCCGGTTTGTTCCGGGTTGACCCGGTTCGTTCCCCTTTACTATTTAAAGACAAAAACCTGATTTTTGTTGTCTTTTAAGCTTGTTTTGATTCTAAAACCCTTTTGTAAGAACAAATTTGATTTCTTGATTAAATCTAAGTTGTCTTTTGAGATTTCTTCTTTCAATCTATCTATTTTCTCTAATCACCAATGATTAACCTTATCTCCTTGGGTTTTGTTTATCACATGATGATTAGTGAGTAGTTTCTCATAGGGTTTATGGGTTAGGTAGGATTGGCTTGATTAGGGATGATTAAGGGATGTCTAATGTTTAATCTATCTTAAATCTCTTCTATCTAAGTGTGCTTAATGCCTAGTTAGCCTTGATCATGTTGACTAGGATGTTTAGGATTTCTTGCCCACCATGTGTTTGATGAAATGCCAGTTTTAGCTTAGATAGGATTTTCACATTTTAGCACATGAGAATGGATGTCTAGAGTGATTATTGGCTATTTGGAACTTGATTGAATGCTTGCTTAATCTTAATTCACAAATGAGAGTTTGTTCTTGGATTAGGATTAGGTAAAGAGATTAGCTCTAAGAGATTAGGCCAATCAACTTGTTGTGTTTCTTGCTAGGAGGTTAGCTTGTTTGAAGCTTTATTAGCATCCCGAGATCATCCCAAATCTCCCATTCCATTGACCTATACCTATGAACCTTATCTTTAATATTTGATTTCTAGTTGTTATTTGCTTGCTTAATTCTCTTTTGTTTAGACTTGTTTGCTTTGTCATTGTCAATTGCACTTAGGATCTTTAGAATTCCAACTTGAATTGAATTGGCTTGACTGTATTGGTTTAGTGCATTCTTTTTGGTCAAATCTCCATTCCCAAAAAGGTTCGATACCTCTTACTACACGATAAGTAAGATGAATTGATACCTCTAGGAATAGAAAATTCCTGTTATCATGTAGCATGTTTCCATTTTGTGAAATTGGGTCTACGACCAAAAACTGCCACATATTCTATGACCATGTCTTTTTCTCATAATTTATGTTTCAATTCTACCCCTAATTATTATGTAGTTCATCAGATTTTTTCTTAGAATAATTTAAAATTTTACAAAATTAGAGAATATTACGTGCTAGTTTGTTTTCACTGTTGATAGGGTTTAAAAAGACTCAAAGCTTTCTTATTCCTCTTCCACCTCTCTTTATTCGACTCTTTACGCATTGTAACATAAAGAGTGAAATTCAAAGAGAGACTCGTAATCGAAGGAGACTGTTTGGGTAAGCAAAGATTAGTGATTTCTGGATTTTCAATTCGATTCCATGAGAAAAATCCAAACTTTTCTTCCTCTTTTTGATCGTTTCTTTGGGCATTTTTAATAGAAAATAAAGATACGAAGAAATTAAGAGAGAGGTTCGCGATCGAAGGGGACTCAAGTTGTGTGAGGAAAGATTAGTTCTGCATTTTCAATTCGATTCCATAAGAAAGATCCAAACTTTTTTTTTCTCTTTCTAATCGATTTCTTGGGCATTTATTAAGATCTATATGTATAGAGATAGATAGAGAGAGAGAGAGAGAGAGAGAGAGAGAGAGAGAGAGAGAGAGAGAGAGAGAGAGAGAGAGAGAGAGAGAGAGAGAGAGAGAGAGAGAGAGAGAGAGAGAGAGGGAGTAACTTCAAGAAATCTGCTATATAGCCACATATTATCCATGATGAATTCGTGGCTAATATTTATGAGCCACAAATAGCCAGAATGAGCCATGAATCCAGAAAATCACATTTCATGGCTATTTTGTTGCTATTTGTGGCGAAATAGGCACAAAATATGAAGTGTGGCTATTCGAAGAAAATTAGCTACAGATAGCAACAAAACGTTGTAGCTAATATTAACCACGGCTAGCCACGAAACTATGACATGGCAAAATATACACAAAATAAACTCGAAACTATTCGTAGAAAATTAGCCACAAATAGCCAAAATTATTCATAGAAGATTGTATCTACGATTAGCAACGAATGGAATCGTGGAAACCTAGCCATGCCAATATTTTGTGGCTATTCGCAGACAAAGCCACAAATTGTTTCGTTGCGATCCGTAGCAAAAAATATTATTATTTAGCCACATATCATTTGTGGCTTACCGTGGCTAATCACCTTTATCATTTCCAGTTTCACAGGTTAAACAGTTGATTGGAAATTGCCAATCAGTTGTTTTCGTTACAGAATAGGTCAAACAGGTATTCAGAGTTGTCAAATCCATTATTCGGTGGAGCCACAAACAGTTTCGTAGCTATTCGTAGATATTGCGTATAGCCACTGACCTATGTGTGGCTATTCGTAGATATTGCGTATAGCCACATACCTATTCGTGGTTATTCGTAGCTAAATTGTTAGGCACAAACATTTTTGTGGCTATCCATTTCTAAACACAGTAAAAACATGTGATCAGCTTTCACCCATGATGGTGTGATTTCTCTCAAGATGATGTGTAGTCAGAGAATATATTCTCTATAGTTACGAACTGATTCGTGGCTATCTATGGCTGTGGTGATTTTATACATTACGAAGTAATGTTTTCATTTTACAACAATTTTTTTTACAAATTCAATGACAGATTTTTTTTTTAACTCACATGAGTGGATGTACAAATGTTTAAAACGTTCCGATAATAGTGTTTCTGAGAAGTTTGTTGAGGGAGTAAATCTTTTAATTTCTTTTGTTTGTAATCAAGCTTCTAGAGGTCGAGAATTTGTTTTTCCGTGTAAGAAGTACAAAAATAAAAAGTCTCGCGATGTTCAAACTGTGACAAATCACCTGATGAAGAAAGGTTTTACGAAGAATTACTATATGTGGACGTTTCACGGAGGAGTTGTCAATATGACGGAGAAGCATCAACAAGTCATCATGCTAAAGAACAAAAAGTCTGGAGCGGTTATCCAAATACCCAAGGTTTGATCGATCAAGTACAAGATCCCATTGAAGATTTCAACATGTTATCTGACGATGTCGAGAATTACCAAGAACCAATCTACGCGGAAAATCATGATGTTATTTTCGAAGCGTTAAAATCTGAAAATCAACCATTATATGATGGGTGTGCTGATGGAATTTCTCAATTGTATCTGACCTCGAAGGCATTGAACCGAAATAGCTATTACAATTATAAATTATTTAGAATTATTTTATATTCTTTTATTTATGATTGGTGTGATGATGGAATTTCTCAATTTTGTCTTCAAAGGTGTTGAACTAGAAAGAAATTACAATATCCCGGAGGAATGCATATACGATATTGCTAAGACATTCAAAATTGTTCTGCCATCTAAATCATACTATGATACGAAGAAGTTGACACGGTCTCTTGAATTTCCATGTTATTATATTGATGTGTGCGAGGACAATTTCATGCTTTTTTGGAAGGGAGCGGATGGTGATTTGTTACAATGTCGGTTTTGTGCAAAGATCGGTATAAACCAGTTGCTGGTCGATCGGGGAAAAAGATAGAAAATCACAGGATGTTACATTTTTTCATTGACGACCGGTTGAAGAGAGTGTACCAATCAATATATGACCGCTTCACAAATGAGATGGCATGCTGAAAATATTTCTCCCGAAGGAGAAATGCATCATCTGTCAGATGGAAGAGCATGAAAGCATTTTATTGAGGTATATCCTGTATTTTCTTCTGAGAGTCGCAATGTTTATCTTGGTTTATTAATCGATGGATTTAATCCAATTGGTATGAACATGTAGTCGTATTCGGTTTGGCCTGTCATAGTAACAACTTAAAATTTACCCCCCCCCCCCCCCGAATGTGCATGAAAAGGAAATATTTCTTCCTCTCTATATAAGTTCCAGGGCCAAAACATCTGAAGAAGAGTTTGGATATTTATCTGCAACATCTGATTGAAGGGTTAAAAAGCCTATGAAGTAATGGTGTGGCGACTTACGATGTGTCCCGGAAGGAAATATTCACGATGAGAAATGTCATGATGTGGACAATTAACAATTTTCCAGCTTACAGAATGCTATCTGGATGGATGACATATGGATTTTCCATATTGTATGGATGAGCCAAAATCGTTTTGGTTTCCAAATGGAAGAAATCATAGTTGGTTTGATTGTCACATAATGTTTTTCCAGAAGATCATCCTTACAGACGGAATGTTAGAGCGTTCATGAGAAAGAAAGTTTCATGCTGAACCACCGCCATGGAAAACGGTGAGAAAGTTTTACATGAAAGGATCAACAACATACAAAGTTTGTATAAAACGGTTGATTGTGGAAGCAAAAGACATGACAATCAATACTATCTACGCAAACACCTAATCTTGCTATTTATGTAATTTAAACATGCCATGCATCTTATTATGCCATCCAGTTATTTAAGTATGATTATTTAACTAACCTAACCGCATTCTACTATGATCAAATTTTGGGTACGATATCCTACTACTCTACGGTTTATTAATATCGGGGTCTATATGCATACTCGATCTAAACCTAATGAATCAATAAATCAGACATAAGCAACTCACAATGTTTTTGGATGAAAGGCGGATGTGACCGGAACTTCTTTTGACCAAACCTAGACTTGAACCTCGAACCAATTCCCAACACTCCTTTTGACGAATATGAACCCAAACTTTCCCGCTACTGGCGAATCTAACTCCGATTGTTTCCTCCCAATGATCCTCCGGACCGATCTCACACTACTGAACCCTACTTAACCGACCAACGTCTAGTATTAACCTCCAACAATGAAAGAGAAAGTCGGTACGTAGGATGAACGTTGAAATCTCCGTTTAGGAAATATTTCACCGTTCCTCTGATACCATTTTGTCTCTTATTCCACTCATTCTCTTTCTCTCTCTAACTTATTTCTTCTTTCTCTCTTTTCTTCTTCCTCCGGCTCCTCTCTTCTTCTTCCTCCCTTCTTTCTCTCTTTCTTTTTCTGTTGTGAGTTGTGGTGTGAGTAAATGGGTTAGGCGTTGCTCTTCTTTTATACTAAAATAAAATGGATCAACACCATACAAGTGTGACACACATTCTCCTATTTTCCTCCACGTTTTGCATTTCAAAAACCATCCAAGATCAATGAACTCACCCATTCACCATACACTTGTCTCTTACTCTTCTAGAAACTAATGCTTGCCACCGCATCATATCAAGTTCAATTTACAATTATGAGTTGTCCTCCAAGTGATTTGAACCTTCATCAACCAATCCATAAAGAACAACTAAAATTAAGTTCGATGAATCTTCTCCTTCTAATTTCCTCATGAATTTCGTGGCCCATACTCATTTGGCTTGGTTTTTATATCCAGAATATATTATATCTCATACCAAACCTCCATGGATCAAGATCCAAGTTCACAAAATTAGCTTTTAATTTTTGTTCACTAAATACTTTAATGATCCAAAACTCATAACTTAATTCAAGGATCAAATCTTGATAATTACTTTTAACCATATTTCATCCATTATTTATTAGAGATGTGGACGAAATTTCATAATTTTTGGTGCACTTTAGTGGGTGTTCCGACTTATCCGATCGCTTATTTAATTTCTCGGTAAAAACTTGTCTTCTAGAATTAGAATTCACAGAAATTTTCAAAAAAATTCTAATGAATTATTTTAAAAATAATTCATTTTAAGAAATAAAAATTATTAGATTTTATAATATTTTATTGCTTTCCAAAAATGGGTTATTACACCAGGGATTATGGGTTTCTGGTCGTCTGCCTTTTTCATTCCAAAGAAGGTTTTAAAGATGATCACTAGTCTCATTTCTTCTTTCCTATGGCATGTTCGTTTGGACAAGTCTGCAGGCTCAAAGGTTGCTTGGGTGAACTTGTGTTTCCCCAACTCAAAGAATGGTCTGGGTCTGAGAAGTCTGGATTCTTGGAATGTTATATTCGGTTTAAATCTTATTTGGATGCATTCTTTTCGGCCAGAATCTATGTGGATCACATGGGTGCGTAATAATCACCTTTGGCGAGGATCCTTTTGGTATTTAAACTTGTATGCTTACTCTACTTCATGGAATTTCCAAAGGCTTCTTAAGCTTCGGCCGGTGGCTACTTCTTTCCTACGTATTCAAGTAAACAGAGGTGAAGAAACATATTTTTGGTGGGACCCCTAGACACCCTTTGGTTTGCTTATTCATTTTCTTGGTCCCTTGAGACCTTCTGATCTTGGCCTTCCTTCAATGTCTCTGGTTAGTCAATGTCGTTCAGCCATGCATTGAATGTTAGCTTCTGCAAGATCTGACTGCCAGCTTCAGGTTCTTATTTTATAACCTTGCTTGTCTTTTCTGATGGTCTTGACGTGCCTATTTGGCTGGTCAAGGACAAGGTCTGTTGGCGTATCAGTTCTTTGGATCTGGACAGAAACTAAGGTTTCAAAGCCTTTGGTTCCTTGGTACTCTCTTATTTGGAACAAGGTTTATGTTCCTAAACATTCCACTACTTGTTGGTTATTCATGTTGGATAGGAATCCAACTCTCATATGTATGGATTCTTGGGGAATTGATATCAAAACTATTTGTCTTCTCTGTGGTTTGTTTCCGGAATCCAGAGATCATTATTATTTGAGTGTGTGTTTTCGTCTCAGATTTAGAAACTCGTCTATGCACGTCTTTCAGTGCTTAACCCGCCAATCTCTCGGAATATGTTGGTTGACTGGCTCCCTACTGCGGCTGCAGATCATGTGTCTTCGGCAGCCATTGTTATGATTTGGCAATGGATCATTTACGAACTGTGGAATGAGCGTAACTGTCATTACCACAACGGCCTTTCGATTTCTCACTTGATCATCTTGCACAAGGTTTTTGAAGGGGTCGAATTTAAAGCTACTCCTCTGAAAAATAGTGGCTCCAAATTAGGTGATGATTTGGTGTCATTTTGGCTGGGACGTTAGTTTCTTTTAGCTAGCGTTTATTCATGTTTAATGCCTTCGTACGTTTCTCGACATATGATTGCCCCCCCCCCCCCCCCCCCCCCCCCTTTTTCTGTCCGATTTAAATTTCTCCATGTTTTAGTTGCTTAGTTTGTATCAGATTTTTATTCATTTTCCAAATATGCAAGTTTAAAAAAAAAAAAAAACACAAGCGGATTGTTTTTTTTTTGCATTCCGGGTTCAATCTATTTTGGTACGGAAGGTTAATCTTTAAATTGGATTATCTAAAGGTTAATTTCGAACTCGTGAGAGATTATGTATCTGAGGTCCCAAACTTTCACCCTATATCTACTTTTCTTACGGGTCTGTTTTGAATAACTGGACGGTGACCAGAGCTCAAAAGTAGGCTGAACACAATATTTTGTCCAACGCAGAAGCCATCATCCCATTGCTACAGTTTCAATACAAAGAAAAGCCAACCCCTAAGCATGAGACTTTGTTTATATCCTATCATCATTGGGACCAAAACAGTTGGTAGACACTTAGATGTTAACAAAGTAAGAATCCCATTCATTTTCTCATCAAGTTGACAGATAATAAGAATACATGAACTTTACAGTAAGCAAAGGTTTCTGTTGATTGCTGGGCACGTAAGTCTATCAAAACGAATCACTATCAATTATATCTATAAAATACAACACCTCTTGACTTTACCAATTGAATAACAAATTACAAATATAAACCAAAACGTATATATGAAAACCGACAAAACAAAACACCAAATAGATCTTTCACTTATCCATGTTGCATCAACAATGTTTTAAAACTTGTTCTCTTCTCTTCTTCTAAGTTGTCTTGTTTCGGAACCCACCAAACCCTGATGCTCTTATCAAGACCCCCACTGTAAGGCATGAATCCAGCTCCCACATTGTTGGGAGAAGCTTGCAAGCATTTGACCGGACCTTCATGCCCTTGTATGACTCCGAATTTACAGAGCATACCACTCCCTTCTCTCTTCCACAGTCCAATGCTCTTATCAGCTGATCCACTGCAAACCATTTCCCCAACCACACACATACACAGAACTGCCATCTTATGTCCTCTCATCTCAAACCCTAATTTCCATTCCTCAAAGTCGCCTCCTTTCACTCTCTTTTCCCATCCCATCACAAACCCATCTGATCCTCCTCCGTACACCCACTTCCCGTCGCCGGAAACCACCACCGAGTTCACCGAAACCTCCGCACGACCCTCCAGTGTCGCCTTTAGAACATGTGAACAACAAGAAGAAGAATATGAAGACAAAGACAAGCCAGTCTGCTTTTTCTTGTCTTTCCCCCAAATGTTGATCTTCCCGTCAGCAGACACGGAGTATACTCTACCTTCTCCAGCGACAAGAGCGTTAATGGCATCATCATGTGCCTTGATGGACTCAAGACACTTTAGATCCGACAATCTCCAAACTTTGACAGTCTTATCCCATGACCCGGAGTAGATTATTCTGGCGTGAACCGCAAGGCACGAAATACTGTCTGCGTGTTCGATCCAGAGACGCTTATGATTCCTCCTCGTCTGAACGTAATTACTCTGTTTCATAAACTTTCCCAAGTAATCTTTGGTCGTCGGGAGAGTATCGGCAAGCCTGAAAGCATTCTCGGGGCTTCTTCGAGATACTTTCCAGACTCTGATTTTGCTGTCTTGATGAGCGGTGAACACTTTGCTTCCCACGCTGACTAAAGCCTTCACGGATCCGTCTCCTTGTCCAAATTTCGCGCAGATCTTGAGATCTGGCTGTTGCCAGACGATGATGTCTTTCCCCTGAGATGCACTGAGCAAAAACTCGCCGCAGAGCGTCAGTGAGGAAACAGACCCGACGTGAGCAGATAGAACGGCAAGTGGCTTGTACGCGGCGGTGATCGGAGGAGGGAGAGTGCTGAGGACGAAACTTTTTGAGGAGGCGGATGGGCTGAGCGAATCGTCAGAATCGGTTCCGTTGCTTGTGGTTGTGGTTGTGGAGGAAGAAGATGAAGACATCATCAAGACTCCTTCTTGGATTGATCTCACCATCCCATCAAGAAATTCAAGATTTCTTCCTTTTCTTTTTCTTGGGTACAGAGAAACCAAAAATGGAGCGTTTGAGGAGTATTTAAAAAGGGTTAAAAAGAAGGGGACGGTGCAACGGCTACATATGACAGATGGCTCAGTCTCCTTTTTTTTGCCTTTAGCTTATCATTTTGCCTTTTTGTTTTTCTCCTTATAAATATTGAGAAATGATAATTTTCATTTTCAATTCGTATTATGGCTCATGGAATCTTTATATTCTAATGTAGCATTTATAAGATAATATAATATTTATAGTCGTAACTAAATTTTGGACCAAAAATATAATAATAATGTAAACGTACAACTGGAACGTCTTAAATTTAATGCGAGTCTATATAATAACAGACTGATCCTTGGTTTCTTGTTTGACCAGTGTAAATAGTCGTTGAGAATGTGGATACTGTAACGTTAAAGATTATGTTAATTAAGATAAATATATTGTATATCAAAAATTAGTTACGACTAAATGCGAGTAAGTTGGTAGTAATCAGAAGAGCTCGTATTTATTTAGTAGATAGGTTTGTAACATCAAAGGAACTACGAGTTAATTCTCAACTAATATTACCATTTAGAATGTGCTTAGTTTTGATAAGATCAGACCAATGAATCTATCCATATCGAGTTGATATGCTCTATTTTATTGTCCTTTTTGTTTGGCATTTCCCCATATTTGTATATGTAACATGTATGGTGTTAGTATCCGTGGGAGAAGACAATAATGTTGAAGGGAGCTCTGCCATTTTGGAACATAAACTAATGTGATGGAATAGAACATTTAGTTAACAATAATTAACATATAGCTGAAAAGGTAAATCAAATGTAAAGATATTGGGGAAGCAAATGAGATATTCCCAACTAGCTAAAGCGGAGTGGGAATGTAAGTTCATGTGACTCCAATAATCAATCATATCTTATCTACCAGATCAAATATTCCCTTGTTCTTTCTTGATTTGTTGATTTGTCCGTATTTGGTAAGTACTATAACAAGAAAATAGATCTAAATCAAGGCATGTATTTAGCTAGATACCAAAATGATCCATTTACGGACGCATCTTAAACTTCCCTCTTTAGTGAACTTACCGCCAAAGTAGTGGCTTGTGAGAGGAGCATTTGGGCAGTTATTTGATAACAACCTAATCACATGCATATATATGATCATAATGGGCGGAGACAAACATATATATTAACAATGTTTCTGATTTAAGCTTCACTCAGGGTCTCTGACCGCTTGGGGCTCAGTTGATAAGAATCTGAAACTCTCAACCAAATAACTTAAGAACTTGTATGTTTGAATAAGAACAGAGAGAAAAGAAGAAAGCTTTTCATTATCATAACTTCCTCAAAACGTTAACAATGGCCGATCATTACAATATATAGAGTTATGTCATTATCATAACAGTAGATCCTTCACTCTTAATTCGACACATGTCCCTACTTGTCCCCTTACATAGCGCCTCCTTGTACGAACCAAATGATCTCGGATCGCAGCTCTGTTTTACTGCAGAACAAGCCGTTGTTACTGTAGATACTGTCTCCTCACGTGATTTCGCATACGTGTCTGTCTCCTTCACTTTGGGCCTTTCATCTTGGGCTTCGGATTGTTTTGTTGTTCGGTCCATATTTATGACTCCACAGCTCTGCGTTTTGACTTGTTCTTCTCTTGAGCTAGCAATGTTCTGTTTTCCTCTTACATCCCCCCTCAAACTTGTGGTTTGGGATAACACAAACACCAAGTTTTCTGCGTAAGTATTCAAATGGTAGGCGAGGTAAAGATTTAGTAAATATGTCAGCTAGCTGGAACTGAGCAGGAATATGGCAAGTCTCTAGAACGCCAAGTGCCACCTTCTCACGAACAAAGTGGTAGTCCACTTCAATATGTTTCGAACGACCATGAAACTTGGGATTTGCACTAAGATGAACAGCCGACAGATTATCACAGAGAAGCTTGGCTGGAGTACTTTGAGTAATGCAGAGCTCCCTGAGAACATAAGCAATCCAAGTCATTTCAGCAGCTGTTTCTGCTAAAGCCCTGTACTCAGCTTCAGTAGAAGATCGGGACACTGTTGGTTGCTTTTTGGCTTTCCAGGATATCAAGTGAGGACCAATGAATGTGCAGAACCCCGTGGTAGATCTCCTTGTGAGTTTGCAGCCAGCCCAATCACTGTCACTAAATGCAAATAGAGACAGCTCATTGTTAGAGGACAAGTTTATACCCAAGTGACTAATACCTCGAATGTATCTGAGAACACATTTTAACAGTTGATAGTCGGACATTTTTGGTGCATGCATTCTTTGACACACCACATTCATTAAGAATTGTATATCAGGTCTTGTGAGAGTCAAGTACTGCAACTTTCCCGCAAGAGATCTGAAGTATGTTGGCTCAGGAAAAGGTTCATCAGTAGCAGGATCATGATCAAACTGTAATGGCAGAGGTGTGGGCATAGGATTACAAGTAGACATCCCTGCAGCAACTAAAATATATTCTGCGTACTTAGACTGATGAAGAAATAACCCTGACTGATGGAACTGAGCATGTATCCCAAGGAAGTAACTTAACTGGCCAAGATCTTTCATTGAAAACTCAGTATGGAGAGATTTGATCAGAGATTGTAACAGCACAGTACAACTTCCAGTGAGCAGAATATCGTCAACATAGAGGAGAAGGATTAGAGTTTTACCATCACGATGATAGACGAAGAGAGATGGATCAGTTGTACTACATGAGAATCCAAACTCGAGCAGATAGTTACTGAATTTATCAAACCAAGCACGATGTGCTTGTTTCAATCCATAGAGAGCTTTCTTCAAAGAACACACATGAAATGGAACTGTAGGATCTTCAAATCCAGGAGGTTGTTGCATGAAGACTTGCTCTTGAAGTTCTCCATGGAGAAAAGCATTTTTTACATCAAGCTGAGTAATAGGCCACTGTTTTGTTGTTGCAACTGAAAGAACAATCCTTATGGTAGCTGTTTTCACCACAGGACTATAAGTTTCAGTGATCAAAACCTTTGGCAACCAGCCGTGCTTTAAGCTTTTCCAAAGATCCATCAGCTCTTAATTTCAGTGTGAATACCCACTTGGAACCAAGAACATTCATGTGTGATTCATGAGGAACGAGATCATATGTGTGATTCAAGTATATAGACTGCATTTCTTCCTCCATAGCTCGTCGCCATCCAGGATGTTTGAGAGCTGCTGATGTTGTTTGAGGAAGAGAAGGAAGAGATGTACTACTAAGAAGAGCATACTTTGTGTTCGGTTTTGAGATTCCTGCTTTAGCTCGAGTCACCATCGGATGAACAGAGACTGTAACTGGATTTTCTGCAGTTGTAGTCTGAGTTTCTGCCGCTGGAACCCCTGACTAATGTAGAGTGTTGACATCCATTTCTTCAACATTCTGTGTCTGCCAGAAGACAAATGAGAACTGTCATTATTGAAGTTAGACGCAGGAATACATGTATGATCAGAAGCTTTGATATACCATGGATTTTAGGGCTTTCGACCATGATATATGTCTTTATTATCGAGTCTTTTAGTATGTTTTGGAGTCTTTTCAGGTGTTTTACAGGTTTAAGGACATTTGGAGCCTAATTGGACGTTCTGGGAGCATTAGGAGCATTTATGCACTGTTTAGAGGTTTCACAGAGCTCACTGGCTGCGAAATCGCCTTGCATCGGTCGATGCAGTGCATCGGTCGATGCAGTGCATCGGTCGATGCAGTATGTGCATCGGTCGATGCAAGGTGATTCCAGGGTTCTGCGCACAAAAATCCAGAAATTACAGTTTTTGCCCAGAAACTTCCCAGATTTGCAAAAAGGCCACAGACGTGTTTTAGACTATATATTAGGGTTTTTAGCCACTTGTTTAGGCTACGCTTTACTGAGGCTTTATTTTTGACATTCAGAGAGTTTTAGGGGCTGATCAGATACTCGACAGAGAGAAGATTTCGAACCCCTGTTTCTTATTCTGTTTTATGATATTCAGTATTCTATTCATCATGTCTTTTGTTATGATTGTCATGTCTGAGTAGTTTACATGTTAGGTTTAGGGATTCTCATTAGGGATTTCATGGAATTATAGGTTGATCAATCTGTAGGGATTCATATTTGTTAGTTCTTCATCTAGAGTTGTTCTTACTGCTTAGTCTAAAGTAGCTACCCAGATTTATGATGTTAGGTTGATTTCCACAACGACAGTTGGTTAATTAGCTAGAAAGAACCTAGATGAGCAATTTGATCTACTCGCAAAGAAATTAGGTTTAGAGGAATTGTGAACGAAAGAAATTGAGATTAATGCTTCTTTAGAACTCTAGAATTCGCAACGAAAGTTGGCTTGCTAGGTTGTTAGACATAGATAGGATTCACAACGAAAGTTGGCTTCTTATACTTCTGTGATTCCAGTTCTAGAACAGTTCTTAATTAGATCCCGATGGATTGATTGCCTGTATTCTTGATTTCGTGAGAACTCCCTTGACCTGACGCCTTCGCTTCTTGTTTACAAACCGATCTATTTACATTTTTGCTGTTTGATTTACTGCTTTCTCTATTGCTACCTAGGTTAACCTGAAATTCTATAATCTATCGCAAGAGTGTAGAGTCTATGTGGATTCGATACCCTAAGTACTACATTCACATCACTGTGCACTTGCAGTTAGAATAGGGATAAAACTAGACCTATCAAGTTTTTGGTGCCGTTGTCGGGGACTCTTTTGAGTCTTCGATAGATTTGAACTTAGGGTTTAGACTAGGTTTTTCGTTTTTATTTTACTGATTTATTTTTTCTGTTTTTCTCTATTTTGCAGGTCAGGTTCGACAGAATCGGCTTGCATCGATCGATATAGATTTCGCATTGCATCGATCGACGCTCTTCTTGCATCGGTCGACACATTTTGCGGGATCACCAAGAAGACTAAGAGATCCGTAAGGACGATGTGTCGGAATGATTTTTTCAGCTCAGGGATTGACAGTTCACAGATAGCTGGGTTGAAGAATAAAGTTGTCTATCTACATAGTTTTCTACTTGGAAAGTATGCGCAAGAAGCTATCAACTACGTTGGAGGGAATGGATTCAACAGTCAGGAATCTGCTTTTGAGAAACCCTTCCAGCAACAGAGTAACTCTCTCTCAAGTAACTATGGTGTTTCTTCTTACCAAGCACCGCCTGCACTTACACATAAGAGCAGATTGGAAGCCATGATGGAGCAGTTTCTTGAGGGACAACAACAGATCACTGTGTCCTACAACTAAAAGATAGATGCATTGTATGAAGATCTGAATGGGAAGTTTGAATCTTTGAGCGCACATGTGAAGAAGCTAGATGTCCAAGTTCAACAGACTGCTGGAGCTATACAAAGGCAAAATGAAGCTGGGAAGCTGAACAGAAGCAATACGTTAATGCTGTGACTATAAGAGATGGGATTGACTTGCTCGAAGAAGAAGAGAGCATAATCTCGGATTTTCTGGGTGAATTCTGTGTGTCTGAGACAAGCATCGATCGACACAACTTGTGCATCGATCGACACAGTCCTGATACGTCTGATGAAATTGAACATAATCGCCTTGTGTCGATCGACACACATCGTGCATCGGTCGACACATATCCCAGACGGGACCAGAAACCTGCAACAGTCCTAGAACGAGTCTATAAGCCCTCTGTACTGTATCCTAAGGTTCATTAACTGTCTAAACAGGAGCTAGAAGTGGCTAACTGTAAGAAAGTGATGTAAAAGAAGCTGATTCAAATTACAGAGAAGATACCAGACCCAGGAGCCTTTGTGCTAGACTGTTCCATCTCTAAGGACAGATTCAAGTGTTCTCTGTGTGACTTAGGATCTTGTGTGAATCTCATGCCATACTCTGTGGCTGTGAGATTAGGACTGATGGATTTCCAGCTTACTAGGATCTCTCTTATCCTAGCTGATCGATCAAAGAGGTATCCAGAAGGAGTTCTTGAGGACATACATATCAGAGTTGGAAACTACTTGATTCCAACGGACTTTGTGGTGTTGAAGTATGAGATTGAGCCTGATGATCCTATACTGCTTGGTAGATCCTTCTTAGCTACTGCTGGCGCAGTGATTGATGTGAGACGTGGTCTGATTGATCTCCAACTGGGAGATAAGCCATTCCAGTTCAAGATGGACAGGAAGCAGAGAGCCACCATTGATGCACAGAGCTTCAGTGTTGAGGTGGAATCAGAGGTTCCTATTGGAGAAGAGAAGATGGCAGTTCATTCTGAACTTGCTCTAACATCTTCAGTGCCTGCAACTGCTCATAAGCAGAAAGCTCCAGACATCTCATTTCCACCAAAGGTAAGGCATGAATCATCTAAGCTTAAACCTCCTAACCGCATTAACGCAGAATCCCTCCCAAGCTTCGCTCCCGCCCTGGTTCTACTCCTTCGTTCCTTGGAAAATCTCATGATCCGACCGCATATACACCACCTTGGATGAAGAGACATTCACAGAGACACTCAAAGTCTCTATTGAATCCCCCATAAGTCCGATCTCCTTTCCATAGTCAAGCTATTGACTTTAAACAAGCGCTGAGTGGGAGGCAACCCACTAGTAGGTTCATTTTTCTTTTCATTTGTTGTTTTGCTTTGGTGTTTTTGATTTTTCTGTTTTGGTGTGTTCAAAGGCGTGAGAAACAGGCATAATCGCTCAGCATCGATCGACACATTCTTGTGTTGGTCGACACTGATGAGATTTACGGTTTGCCGATTCTATTGCGGTTCAGACACCGGTTATCTACATAACCGCGCGCATTCACGGTATGCATCGATTGACACCACTTGTGGCATCGATCGATGCAATACGACGACATGTAAGTGTTCTGGCTCTTTTCGGATTCTCTTAATTCCGTTTTTTTCTTTCCAATCCTGAGCTTGACACCACTGGGGACAGTGTGTTTCAAGTGTGGGGGAGGTAGCTACTGACGCACGCTTTTGTTTTCTTAGAGTCAGTAAAAAATTTGTTTTATTGAGTCAAACTGAGTAGGAAACAAGGACTTTTTGAGGAGATTACAACACTTGCAGGAATTTAAGTGACCATTGGATGAGCTGCAGATGCTATGACTATTATAAAACCCAACACAGACCAGCCTACTGAGGACACCCATATCACTTCAGGTATTCAGAGAATCCATTACTTGATTTCACCTTTAACTTGACTTAATTTTCTCACCTATGGGCTTGGTATACTTTGAGTTGGATTCCTCTGTTAGTTCTGGCACAGCTTGTAAACCTGTCTGATTATGGTTCCCTTCTCCCCATCCTTGAAAGTAAAAAAGAAGAAGAGATAAACTGAGGATAAGCAAGTAGCTTCGAAGTGGTCACGGGAGTGGTTGAGACCCCTATTACCTCCTGTGCATCCATGGAAACATGTCCAAAGTATGCCCCAGTAAGGGAAGAGCACTGATAGAAAAAATAAAATGATACCCAGTGGGGAAAAATCAGTGCTAAGGAAGGGAAAAGAGAAGAAAGGGACCATACGCAACAATTGAGTGGTCAGAGCTGACAGAGTAAGAGTCCATGTGTTCTTTGATCGATACCCCATAGGTGAGACCGCACTTAATAGCTTATAGAAGTCAGTATGGTGAATTTGGAGGCTCTGAATGTGATTGTGGAGTTTACTCAGGACAGTTGCTAAGTGTGGGGAAAGTACATGTTGGTCTTGATGTTTGCAGGTTCATTTTCATGTGGCTTACTAAGGGGAATCTGAGTGTGGTGCTCCTACGATGAAACGAGTTTCTGAAGTTTTCAAACCTCTTTTCTTATACTTTGGTTCTTTACTTGCTTGAGGGCAAGCAAGAGCTAAGTGTGGGGGAGTTGATATACCATGGATTTTAGGGCTTTTGACCATGATATATGTCTTTATTATCGAGTCTTTTAGTATGTTTTGGAGTCTTTTCAGATGTTTTACAGGTTTAAGGACATTTGGAGCCTAATTGGACGTTCTGGGAGCATGAGGAGCATTTCTGCACTGTTTAGAGGTTTCACAGAGCTCACTAGCTGCGAAATCGCCCTGCATCGGTCGATGCAGTATGTGCATCGGTCGATGCAAGGTGATTCCAGGGTTCTGCGCACAAAAATCCAGAAATTACAGTTTTTGCCCAAAAACTTTCCAGATTTGCAAAAAGGCCCCAGACGTGTTTTAGACTATATATTAGGGTTTTTAGCCACTTGTTTAGGCTACGCTTTACTGAGGCTTTATTTTTGACATTCAGAGAGTTTTAGGGGCTGTCAGATACTCGACAGAGAGAAGATTTCGAACCTCTGTTTCTTATTCTGTTTTATGATATTCAGTATTCTATTCATCTTGTCTTTTGTTATGATTGTCATGTCTGAGTATTTTACCTGTTAGGTTTAGGGATTCTCATTAGGGATTTCATGGAATTATATGTTGATCAATCTGTATGGATTCATATCTGTTAGTTCTTCATCTAAGGTTGTTCTTACTGCTTAATCTGAAGTAGCTACCCAGATTTATGATGTTAGGTTGATTTCCAAAACGACAGTTGGTTAATTAGCTAAAAAGAACCTAGATGATCAATTTGATCAACTCGCAAAGTAATTTGGTTTAGAGGAATTGTGAACGAAAGAACTTGAGATTAATGCTTGTTTAGAACTCTAGAATTCGCAACGAAAGTTGGCTTGCTAGGTTGTTAGACATAGATAGGATTCACAACGAAAGTTGGCTTCTTATACTTCCGTGATTCCAGTTCTAGAACAGTACTTAATTAGATCCCGATTGATTGATTGCCTGTGTTCCTGATTTCCTGAGAACTCCCTTGACCTGACGCCTTCGCTTCTTATTTACAAACCGATATATTTACCTTTCTGCTGTTTGATTTACTGCTTTCTCTATTGCTACCTAGCTTAACCTGAAATTCTATAATCTATCGCAAGAGTCTAGAGTCTCTGTGGATTCGATACCCTAAGTACTACATTTGCATCACTGTGCACTTGCAGTTAGAATAGGGATAAAACTAGACCTATCAAGCTTCTCCACTCTCTGTCGTATGTTGTCTCAGGTTTTGTTGGTGAGAGGTGAACTATCAATCATAACTGCAGACGGATTTGTTGTTACCACGGATCTGTAGGAAGGTACCTGAGGTGCATTGATGGAAGAGTCCAGCGAGGCTGAGACTAATTGAGTGTGTGATGACAGAGAAGTAGAGGACTGATTGCCTTTGAAGTGAAACTGAAGCTCATCAAAGATCACATGTCGACTGATGTAGAGTCTTCCTGTACCGATGTGCAGACATCTATAACCCTTATACTGAGTGTGATAACCAAGGAAGACACACTGAAGAGAGAGTGGATCAAATTTGTTCACTGTATAAGGTCTCAAGCATGGATAGCATGCACATCCAAAGGTGCGCAGAGCTGTATAGATGGGAGCATGTTTTAGCAATACCTCAAAAGGACTCTTGTTGTGAAGGACTGGTGAGGGAAGGAGGTTAATCAAATACACAGCAGTATAAAAGGCTACAAACCAGTACTGAAATGGAGCACTACTCTGGAATAGCATTGCAAGACCTAGCTCTGTTATGTGCCTGTGCTTTCTTTCTGCCAAACCATGCAGAATTCCATGAGAGGCAAAGTGTTCTTTGAGTTTAAGACCTGTGAATTCTCCTCCTCCATCACTCTGAAACACTTTGATAGGCTTGTTATATTGTTTCTCAACTAGTTTCTGAAATGTGATGAAAGTGATATAGAAGTCTGATTTAAACTTTAATGGATATATCCAACAAAAGCGGGAGAAGTTGTCTACAAAGATGACATAATACTGAAACCCTTGTACAGAAGCATATGGAGAAGGACCCCATAAGTCACAATGAATCCTTTCCAAAGGTTCCCTTGCAGAAAACTCAGACTCAGAAAAAGATAAACTTGAACTCTTGCTCATTTGGCAAGCATCACATATAGAACAACTGTTATTCCTACTGCTGGTAATAGACTTGTTGCTCTTCAACAGTTGCAGAATATGAGTGTTGGGATGGCCAAGACGCATATGCCATACTTCGTCACTAACCACTTTCTGCCTTGAAGAGAAAAAGGCTCTGGTTCCTCCTTCATTCTCCAACTGATACAGATGCTCATGTCTTTTTCCTTGTGTCAACACTCTCTGAGTAATTTTGTCCAAGATACAGACATGGTTAGAGTCAAAATAGACACCACAGGGATAGTCATCACACAACTTGGATATAGATAAAAGAGGTTTTTGGATATCAGGACATACTAAGACATTATTCATGGGTATGTTACATGTACCAGTGACCAGAGATGTTGAACCCACATGTGTCATTGGCAAGAAAGATCCATCAGCAGTCATTACACTTTCTGAACCGTTATAGACATTGGTACCCTGAAGATTCTCTGTGGTGTTGGTGATATGTGATAAAGCACCCGAGTCTGCATACCAATGTGGTTGAGCCTGCGATGGGTTAGAGATATGCATCGCTGTAAGAGCTTGAGGGACTTCTTCACTCTGAAAGTTGCTATCGAATCTGTTCCAGCATCTTAAGGAAACATGACCCACTCTTCCGCATATTTGACAAGTTGGTCGTTGTTGAGATGATTGATTGTTGGATCCCTGACCATTCCAGTTTGTAGAAGATGGCTATCCATTCCAGTTTTAGACCTGCTGAGAAAAACCACGTCCTCTTGAAGTATAACCACCTCTGCCTCGATACCCATAGGACCTTCCTCTGCCTCTTGGATTGTAATAGTTTGTGGTGTAAGTAGGCCGAGGAGAAGACATATCAGGACCTGTAGGGACTGTATTTTGGACTTGAAACACCATATGTGGATTTGAAGAGACAGGAAGGTAAGTCTGAAGACGACTGTGAGCCCCTTTTAGCTGAGAGACTACTTCATTATATGTTGGAGCAGGAGGCTTGTGCATAGAAGTTTGAATAGATGTGACAAAGGACTCATATTCTCTACCCACACTTTGTAACAAACAAAAAATCTTCATGGATTCATTCACTGGCTTCCCAATATAACTCAGTTGATCACACAGAGTCTTAAACTCTCGGAGATGAACTGTTAAGTCCTTTTCTCTTTTCTGAATGCTCTGAAGAGCCGCCAACAGATCATACTCACGAGACATGGTTGACTGATTGAAGTTTTCTGCTAACACCATCCACACTTCTTGATATGTACTCAGACCAAACGCATAACCCAAAACCTCTTCAGACAGAGTGCCAAAAATCTAGGACTGAATGAGTTGGTCCGTTTGTAACCATGCCTCATGATCCGGATTGCTAACTTCAGTAACTTCATTGTTAAACTTGACACGAATCTTCTCTGTTGGAGCTGGCTGGCCGCCATTGACAAAACCTAAAAGCTTCTGACTTCGAAGAAGAGCTTCAAACTGCAGTTTCCATCCAAGATAGTTTGAATCCGCCAGCTTGGTGGAAACGAAACTCTTAACGTTGATATGATCCGGAAATGGATACACATCTTCCATCTTTCCTCCACTGTGCTCTGATACCATGATAAGAATCTGAAACTCTCAACCAAATAACTTAAGAACTTGTATGTTTGAATAAGAACAGAGAGAAAAGAAGAAAGCTTTTCATTATCATAACTTCTTCAAAAAGTTAACAATGGCGGATCATTACAATATATAGAGTTATGTCATTATCATAACAGTAGATCCTTCACTCTTAATTCGACACCTGTCCCTACTTGTCCCCTTACATAGCGCCTCCTTGTACGAACCAAATGATCTCGGATCGCAGCTCTGTTTTACTGCAGAACAAGCCGTTGTTACTGCAGATACTGTCTCCTCACGTGATTTCGCATACGTGTCTGTCTCCTTCACTTTGGGCCTTTCATCTTAGGCTTCGGATTGTTTTGTTGTTCGGTTCATATTCATGACTCCACAGCTCTGCGTTTTGACTTGTTCTTCTCTTGAGCTAGCAATGTTCTGTTTTCCTCTTACATCAGTATGGTTTGGTTTAATACCATTAGATGACGAATGTATTTCCTATCACGTCTTTGAATAATTGAATACCATATGCTTGATGGTCATACGCTGCCTCCGGATTTTCCACATACATGTCTAGTTATTCGTTCAAAACATCATGTAGTCTTTCTAGGATCGCTAGTGATACTAAAACCGGTGGCTCAGGCCCGTCTAGACTCTACCCGTTTGGATCCTGCCTAAGTCCGTTTAATATTTTGTCCGTTTAAATCAGTTTAATTTTCTGTCAGTTTATGTCTTGCACCTTCTTAGTTTCCCATAAGATCTACTGCACTAATATGTCTCTCTTCACTTAAAGTAGTTCCGATTTATGGTTCGGGCGTACGATTTTATGCACTGCGTTGGAGAAGAACTAAGTGATAAGTTTATGGGATTTTAGATCAAAATCAATTGATGGATCGATCCATACTTTTTTAATACTAGCTAGCGGTGATCTTCTCCCACTTCAGATTCTTAACACGTTTGCTTGAGACTAGCTATGACCCTTTAGCTCATTCTTCTCGAACAATCCTCTCTTTTTCATCGGTTATTATCCGTTTTGGTTTATTGAGCTATAATAGCATGCGAAAAATTATGAATTTATAATTCAAAAACAATTGACAGTGCATGTATTAACCACTATCTTATTCCAATTAAAATTCGTACTGTAAGTCACATTTCACTTTCAATATAGTATTATATATATAATATATTGTCAATCCCCTTCTTATACCTTGTTTTAAATCCACTGTATTGAAAATTCATTTGTAACCACTAACTAATGTGATTGGCTTTTTCTTATGGTAGTAAGACATCTTTATAACACTTCAAACTTTCTCATCTAACAATCCTAGTAACACTTGTACGTTTTCGAAATGAGATTATTCATAACTTGACAGAAGTTTATATTATTATAATTTTTTTTGTTAAGAGTAAAATATTCACCCAAAATAATATAATTTTTTTTTCTTTTCTTTTGTGGATCACCACAAATTTACTTGTTTTTTTATGCTGCATAAGTGAACAAAAATCAAGTTTGACCATCCTGATTGATGATGATATAGTCATCTTGAATTGAATGAATTTATCTTAAGTTTCATTAGAGATGACTATATGAATTGGATCAAGAAACTGAAACCGATTTTGTTGTTGTTTCAAAGACAATGTTTCTCAAGTAGTTTCTTTGTTAACTCTCAATGATTCCAACAGTATAGTTATTCCTGTATAAATAATTGTCTTCAATATGCATTATTAGGACACCAGGTAACTATAAAATTAAAATGCAACTTGCTCGTATTGTGCGACTTTTAAAGTCTTGACTCCTCAAACTCGAGCAGTACCTCAACTTTAAAATCCTAACTTAAAGCTGTGTAATTTAAAGGTTTTAATTATAGGATATAACACTACAAGAAATGTGGATATTAATAGCGGCTGATAAACGCTATGTATCACCTTTCATAACGTTTCCTAAAACGTTTTGACAGCGTCCGTTATTGTAGGTCGGGTACTTTAGACAGCGGGCTTAACGTATGCTATAGTTAATTAAACGACGATAGCGTTCATCTCTTTACAATTGTTTATCTTTATAATAGCGTGTTATAATTGTTATTAAAATCATTAATAATAGCATTTTGTTTTACAAAGATAGCAAATTATTTATGTTATTAATTTATTTTATAATTACCCGAAAATTTATTATAAAATCATGGGAAAAAAATCCTAATCCAATGAAATTGATATTAAAATTTATTTTACAATTAACTAAAATGAAATTGATATTAAAATAATTAAAATGCATTTATTAATAAATTAAAACCAAACATCGGTTTTTGATTACAAAGTATTAAACCAATGACCCAAACCAAAGGAAAAAAATCATAATCCAATGAGCATCTGGGCTATTCTCTTGCACCTCCACCACAACATCCGCTTAATTCTTCTTCATCATCCACGAAATCCATTGCGTATGTTGAGCATGAATACTAGCAATTCATTCTTGGCTTTTCTTTTCTCTTCATCATCTTTCGTAGGTGCATCTCCAATACGACGAGAAGCATTAGCCGAAATAGTGCTAGGTGATTGTGAGATCCAAGATGTGAGTATCACGTAATCACTTGGCATGGTGGTATGTAAATCTTCTCTGACAAATCACCAAAACAGTATAAGAATTACTCCAAAAACAAATTTCACATTCACAAAACGTAACATCTTCTTACATGTATTGCACTGTCAACTTTGCGTTGCCTTGCATCAACATCCTGAGCAGTCATGGGTTCCATTTCCGCCAATCACTATATATACATAAAACAAAACATGAAGAAGCAAAAAGAGTGCTATATATAATATGATGTTTATGATTAAGGGTTAGAAGTTTAGGGTTTAGAGTTTGTGTTTAGGGTATAAGATTAAGGTTTTAGAGTTTAGGATGAAGAAAATAATAATATATGAAATTTGTTATAAGTGTTGGATTTTTTACATTTATGATTAAGGGATAGAAGTTTAGGGTTTAGAGTTTGTGTTTAGGGTTAGAACTAAAATCAAACCCTTACTCTCCAATACCCTAATTCTAATCCTCCAATACCCCAAACACTAAACCCTAAAAATTTAGTTGGAAAATTACAAATAAATTAATTTTATTCCATACCCTAAACTCTACGTATACCCTAAACTAAAACTGAATAATTCGTTTTATAAAATGAAAATTTGTAAATTTGTTTGTTTAATTTAGCATTCAATATTATATCTTTTGTAACACATTCTATACAACAAGAAATGACAATCTATAAAATGTTATATCTTTTGTAACACATTCTATACGAAATCCATATGAAAGATCTGATAACATTTAAGATTTAGAAAATGATTATAAATTATAATTCAAAATTTTGAAAATTTTATATAACTAAATACTCATTAATCTATAAAATGTTATCATATAAACACCATTAACTTGATTGGGTAAGTAAATGATCGAGAGGTTTCCAAGTTGCTCTTTTGTCAAGACTTTATGCAACAGTATCACTCTCTTTCACAATGAAAAACCCATGTCAGAGATTCAAAAAAAAATCATAACAAAAATATTGGTACAGTGTAAACATTGACTCTTATAATGCAATCACTAGAAAGCCAGCAACCAAATCCAGGATGTGAATGATACCAACTAACAAACATTTAAGGTCTGAAAAGATTAAAGATGAGAAGTTTAAACCAAGTGCAATGAAGCAGTCGACAAAGCAATTAACCAAATGCAATGAAGGAGATTTAAAACTGAGAAGCTATGATTAGATGGAAGTCTCGAAAAGTTGCATCTCTTCAGACAAACCATAATTACACCTTCTCTTTGTATTTTCTCTGCAAGTCATTTCAAATCAATTTAATTAGTAAAATAATAATAAAAAAACAATAGAGACTGTTTGGTTTCTCACGGTTATTTTGAAACATAAATAGAGGCAAAACCACAAAAAATACAAGCTTTCGGACTTGGAGGTTAACAACAAACTCAGAGCTTGGCGTTTTAGAGTGAAGATAATCAGGATCCACTCATATCATATTTTCGAAGATGGACCATCCTGGAGTTACGTATTGGCAGACGAGGCTGTAAGTTTAAACTCTAAATCTTGGACTGAACACATCATATATGAAACTAACACATCATACCATTTCTAAATTTGCAGGGAACTAAAACTGAGATGGTAATTTATCCATCAGAAGCAAGCAGATTTAAAGGACTTGAGGAACAAGAGGGCAAGTGGGTCGAGATTTTCAGGGTTCATGTTGAGAAGGCATATGCAGGTTTCAAGCCTGTAAACTCTCCCTTCAGACTTAGTGTCATGGACGGGACTATCATCAAACGCATTGACCCTCTCAACAACTATGACTACATGGATTTCAAGTGTATGGGGCATATCCCTCACATAAACATCGACACTCCTATAGGTATGATAGCTTAACACTAACCAACACATAATCCTAAATAATGAATAGATATAAGTAACCATATTTGAGAAACTTAACTTGTAGATATAATGGGCGTGGTCTTCAACGTGGAACCCATTGCGGTCTATTGGGCAGACCGTAAAAATTCACGGCTGGTGTTCCACATAAGAGACAACATGTAATTCAAGAGAATTTATAATCACAAGTTTATTATATTCACAAGTCTGTTATGACATAAGGTTTTTTTGCATGGCAGAGACCATCGGATTAATTGTGTTGCAAATGGGGACATTGCTTTTGCATTAAGGGATGAGTGGGAAAACACTAGGGGTCTTGGAGTGGTGATTGTGGTGTTAAAGATGTGGAGGATCCATAAACACTTAAGAGGTGATGATGAGGCATGGCTGGAAACTCATAGAGGCTTATCTGATTACAGATTCAACCCCCGGATGGTAGAGGTTGATAATTTTAGGAGAGAGCTAGCAAATAGTGACCCGTATGTTGCCAGGTACGGTGTTATTGTGCCTCTCTAAGACCTGAGTTTTATTTGCCCTATATCTCTTCTCTATCTCTTTAACTTAAACATGATGTGTTGTTGAACTTATCTCTTTTATTTTCTTGTTTCGGATCTTTAATTATGTATGGTTGTTTGTTTTAAATTTATGTTTTGTCTTTAGTTTTCTGTTTCATATAGAATTGTTAGAAAACTTAGATGTATCTAACCAGGATAAGGTTATGCGGATTGGTTTTCTCAGTCCCACTGTTGCAACAAGTTAGACCTGCAAACCAATAACACAGAAACTTAAAAACAAAACAAGAAAGCTATGCTAAAATATTGAATTGGGTTTACAGAAGAAACAAGTTTAACATACTTGTGTTGTACTCTGCATAAGCCGCTTAGATACTCGTCTTTCCACTCCCACCACATGTTATACAAGATCTTGTAGAAGAACATTTAGTGCAGTAGCTCTATTTCTTGGGAAGCCTAAGAGTATGTTTTGTAAACAAGTTTAATATGTTTCTTGGGAAGATCCATGTCAAGCAATTAATTGAATCAATGAGATTGAAGGAAACAAACAATGAAGGAGTGCATATTTACCCGGCTGTATATCGTGTAACTCATCATTAGCATCTGATAATGATCTCTTCCCTCTCAAATCAACGTTTAAGAACCACACATCCTTAACACCTACTACAAAAGATCAACAATCAAATGTTAATGCTGAAATATGTATATATCAACTCAGATGCTACAAACAAAACCTCAAAAAGTTTAGTGGAGAGTGAAGACGACATTAGTGTGTTTAGTGATGAATCTTCAGATTAAAAATCAATAATTCCTAACACTTTAATCCTAATTCCACCACGTAATTTTACAATTTATTCGTTACCCAATCAAGGAAACTACCAAAGCTTAAATTCAACTCAAAAATATCAACGATCAAACAAATTTCAACACCCAGTACGAAATTTATCTAATTCGATTCTCCTAAATGGTTTTTACTCGAATTCATCACTAGACAAACACGAAAAATTCATGCTTTATGTCTTCTCACACCGAATCCATTAACATGAGTCCATCCAAAATTCATCAAATTCTTAAATGAAATTGAAAATCTGAGTTAAGATCTTCGAGCTGAGATCGGATTTTACCTCGTTCGATCTGGATCTCAAGAGAGAGAAGAATCGAAAACGAAGATGTAGAAGATTCAGATGGTTTCTCATTTTTTAGATCTCCCAAAATATTGTACGAAAGAGAGAGTGAAAATGATTTGTTTTGCATTAGAGAAAATTGTATAAAAAATATAGTTTTTTTGATTAAAAGTTTGATATTTTAGATGTAAGATAGCATTAAATTTTGGATCTGCAATAGTAAGGTGCGGGTACTTAGCAAATTTACGCGGCTAAAAATTATAATTTTCCGCGATGGAATATATAGCGTTTTTCAAAAACGAAGGCTATGAAAAAAACCTGTGTCATAATACAATAGCAGAACAATAAAAAACGCTATTGTCCAATGATATTAATACCCACAGTGTAGGTTTATGAACTGAATGAATTATTGATATGAGGTTGAATCCTCTTATATACAGGAGTATAAGTAGGGTAAATCTTCTATACAACATTCTAGGAATTCACATATTGAATGTGTTTCATATATACAAGTATTGATTGATATTGTTGCCTTATATGTCTCTGTGATAATCCCCTTCAAGATGGAGGGGCCTTGGTCACTCCAATCTTGGATGTAAATCCATGGAATGGGATGCGCGACAGTGGTTTGGTTAAGACATCCGCTAACTGGTCTTTGGTAGAGATGTGGGAGAATCGCAACGTACCCGACTGAATGTGATACCTGCCGAAATGGTAATCCAGTGCTATGTGTTTTATACGGGAGTGGAAGACCGGATTTGCATATAAGTACGTTGCCCCAATGTTGTCACAATATATGACCAGTGTTGTCGTTGTTGTGAGACCAAGTTCCGCTAATAGTGATTGAATCCAACAGATTTTCGCGGATGCATTGGCCACTGCTTGGTATTGAGCTTCAGTCGATGATCGTGCTATACCTTTCTGCTTCTTTGAGCTCCATGAAACTGGATGTTTACCCAGATACACGACATATGCGTTTGTTGAGACGTAGTCGTCTGAGTCCCCTGTCCAATCTGCATCTGAGAACGCATGTAGTGTCGGTGTATTGGTGCTTGAGAGGAATATGCCATGTGATGTTGTTCCTGCAAGGTAGCCTAATTCTCGCTTCGTGGCCTGCCAGTGATCCAGTATCGGCTTATGCATAAATTGTGATAATCTGTTGACTGCATAAGAGATGTCAGGTCAGGTGAAGCTGAGATATTGCAAGCTCCCGATTACCGCACGATACTCTGTAGCATCAGTCAATGGAGTGCCAGAGTTCAGACTGAGTTTTGGGGACGTAGCCATCAGTGTGGTCACTGGTTTGGACATCAACATGTTTGTTCTGTCAAGCAAGTCTATTACATACTTCTTTTGCGATAGGTGAATGCCCCATTGGTTCTGTTTGACTTCGATGCCAAGGAAGTAAGTTAGATCGCCTAGGTCCTTGGTGGAAAATCGTTGTGAGAAGCTTGTAATTGTGTCCTCCAAGAGATTGTTATCAATGCATGTGACAATAATGTCATCAACATATATCAGAATATACACGACAGACGTACCTCGGCGCAAAATGAATAAGGAAGTGTCTGCCAGTGAGTTTCTGAAGCCTGTTTGTAGAAGATATGTCTTGAATTCGAAATACTAGGGGTGTGATGCTTGTTTGAGGCCATACTGGGCTTTTCGCAGGTTACATACGAAGTGTGGCCTTTCTGGATCAACGAACCCTTGTGGATGAGGCGTGAACACATCTTATGTAAGCTTCCCTTGTAGGAACGCGTTATTAACGTCCAATTGTTGTATCCTCCAGTTATTCGATGCAGCTATTCCAAGCACAACTCGGATTGTGGTTGCTTTTACTACAGGACTGAAAGTCTCAGTATAGTCGATACCTAGTTCCTGGTGATACCCCTTCGCGACCAGTTTATGCTTATCAATTAAGCCATCAGCTCTGTATTTCACGGTAAAGATCCATCGGTTGCCAACCAATTTTTGAGAGGGTGATGGTGGTACCAGGTCCCATGTATGGTTTCGTACTTAAGCATCAAATTCATTACTCATGCACCTCTCCAAATTTGATGCTTCAATGCTTTAGTTGCTGTCCTCGATTCTAATTCAAGCATGGATTTGGTGGTGTGAAGGGCATATTTTGGATTAGGTTTCCTAATGTCGTGGGTGGATCGAGTGGCTACCCGAGGTTTATTTTGCTGTGCAGGTGGGGGTGCTTGTGGTGATGATACTGGTGGTTGCGGTGGTGTGTCCGATGAGGGTTCAGAGGTAGAAGATGGGTTCGTTGGTTGGGTGTCGGATGGGCCTTGACTAAGTTGTGTTGGACTTGTGTGAGAGGTAGTTGGGCTTGTATGTGAGGTTTTTGGGCTTGGATCATTAATCGGCCCAAGAGTGTTTTGTGCCTCTGTTCCAATTCACTGACGATTGTAAATTCGACGACGAGTCTGTAGCCGTTGCAGGTGAAGTCTCTGACCCAAGAACCATTGACGAAGGACTCTTTACGATTGACACTATGCTGATTGGGTTAGTTTTTAAGGTGGGTAGCTGAGGAGGGAAGGATCGGAGGAATTGGATTTCGTCAACTCTGGGAAAAGAAATTTGGTTTCGTCAAATTGGACATGACAGGATGTAGGCCTGGACATTTTAACCAGAACCGATTACCCGAACTGGAACCGACCCGAAACCGATTTGGTTAAATAGCATTTACCTGATGGGTAATTTATTTTGGAATCGTGGGTATCGGGTAATACCCGAAACCAAACCGATACCCGATCGGGTACCCGAGTGACCTGAGAAATATTAAATATATTAGTTATTTCCGAATATTATAGGTATAATTTTGGTATATGGGTATTTTATAGTTTTATTTTCGGTTTTTGAATACATTTTGACATTTTGGATAATTTTCTATTTTTTCTTTGTTTTCGGTTATTTTTGCTGGTTTTCGAAAAAAAATTCCCGATTTTTGGTCTAATTCAGATATTTTTATAAATTTCGGGTAAAATTCGGTTCTGAATTTTTAGACCCGAACCGGCCCAGAATCGGTTGGACCCAAACCGATACCCGACTCGAAATTGCATATATATACCCATTGGGTAAAAATTTTCTCAACCCGAAAGAACCAGAACCAACCCGAAAACCCGAATGCATAAGCCTAAAGGGATGTGTAGATTCTCTGAGATTTTTGTTCTAGGCAGAGGTAGGCACTTTAGGACAAGGAGTAGCCAAGGAAGACACAAGGAACTGATTTGGGATAAAGTTTATGATTGGTATAGGGTTGCAGCCATGGAAATCAAAGCTTTCAAAGGTACGAAGTTTGGAGTTGAACAAGGCTTGGAATGGAGATCGATTGGAAATAATTTTAGTGGGCATTCTGTTTATGAGATAAACGGCAGTGGTTAGAGCATATGACCATTAGGTTTTTGGAAGAGAAGCTCGGGTTAGGAGGGAGAGACCTGTCTCGACAATATGTTGATGGCGTCGCTCTACCAATCCGTTGTGTTCGGGGGTATGGGGAGGTGAGGTCAGGTGTGTGATTCCTGATATGCTCAGAGTTTAATTCCCTAAGTTAACACTGCAAGTGCACATGACAATTGTAGTATCTAGGGGTCGAACCACAGAGACTCTCGAAATCTTACGATAGACTATAGAACTTCAAGTTAAGCTAGGCGATGCAAATCAGAAATAATAAAAACTAAGTAGAAAGTAAATAAATAGCAAATTCGGTTTTGTTTCACAAGTACTAAAAGCGCTAAGTCAAGGGGGTTCTCAGGAAATCAAGACAAGCAGATCAATTATCAGTCATGATCAAATTAAGCTCGGTTCTAAAACTCAAACACAGAATTAGAATTAACCGACTTTCGTTGCGAGAATTCTCTAAGTCTAATTACTAGAAACCCAAATTTCTTTGCAATTCCTAACAGATTAAACTAGCCTTAAGTGCATGTTTGATTTGTTCACAATTCAATTAAACCAAATTTCTTTGCAGATAATTAAATTGCTCAACCTAAATAGTTCATATTCTAAATCACACTTTCGTGCCAATTTATAAGTCTAAAGTCTAGATTCTAAGTGATCAGATTAGAAACTAGTAATAAGCACAATCCAGGTTGAAGAACTAATCAAGATGTGAATCCTTAACTGATGAACTAATCTAGCAAGTCATGAAATCCCTAATTAGAATCCCTAAACTTAACTATGAATCTACTCATACATGATTAATGAAACATAAATCAATGAATAAATAGATTGCATATAAATAAAGAGTAGAGAAACAAAGAGGTTCGAAATCTTCTCCAAGCAGTACAAGAACGACCAGCCTCAAGCTCTCTCTCTCTCAATAGCTAATAGTATCAATGCGTAATCTAAACAAAACACCAAAAACCTAATTATAAAGTGTTAATCACGTCTTGGGCTCTTTTCGTAAATACTAGAACTTTCTGGGGCAAAACTGCAAATATCCAAAGTTTTCATTAATGTGCTGGCGCGAGTTGCATCGATCGATGCAAAGGACGCAACGATCGATCAGACTTGGTGAAATCAGCTCTTACGGCTTTAGCTCCCAATCTTGCCCAAAATACTCCAATATCTCCCAAAATCCTCCAAACGTGCATGTACCTAATAAACACATGTAATGACTAGAAAGACACTACAAAAGACTCTAAAACACACTTATATCATGGCTTAAAATAGATAAAAACCATGATATATCAACTCCCCCACACATAGCCTTTGCTTGCCCTCAAGCAAAACAGAAAACCAAAATGTGGTGAAGAAGTTTGAAAACTTCAGAAACTCATTTCATCTTAGAAGTACCACACTCAGATTCCCCTTAGTAAGTCACATGAAAAATGCACCTGCAGACATCAAGACCAACATATACTTCCCCCCCCCCCCACACTTAGCAACTGTCCTGAGTAAACTCCACAATCAATCCAGAGCATTAAAATTCACCCTACTGACTTCTATAGGCTATTAAGTGCGGTCTCACCTAAGGAGTATCGATCAAAGGGCACATGGACTCTTACTCTGTTAGCTCTTGACCACCACACTATCTTTTTCTGGTTCCTTTCTTCTCTTTTCCCTTCCTTAGCAACTGATTTTTCCCCACTGGGTATCATTTTATTTTATTTTATCAGTGCTCTTCCCGCATTGGGATGTACTTTGGACACATTCCATGGATACACAGGAGATAATATGGGTCTCTACCACTCCCGCGATCACTTCGGAGCTACGAGCTCATCCGCAGTTTATATCTCTCTTTTTTTTACTTTAAGGAAAGGGAGAAGGGAACCATACTCGGACAGGTTTACAAGCTGTGTCAGAACTAACAGAGGAATCTGACTCAAAGTATACGAAGCCTTTAGGTGAGAAAAGTAAGTCAATATTAGGGGTGAAGTCAGTAAAGGATCCTCTGAATACCTGAAGTGATATGGGTGTCCTCAGTAGGCTGATCTGCATTGGGTTTTCTAATAGTCATAGATTGATCTGCACGCTCATCCCAATGGTTACTTAAGTTCCTGCGAGTGTGGTGATCTCCTCAAAAATTCTTTGTTTCCTACTCAAACTGTTTTGACTCGATAAAACAGACACAAAAGACTCAACTGACTCTAAGAAAAAAAAAATATGTCAGTACCACCTCCCCCACACTTGAAACACACTGTCCCCAGTGGTGTCAAGCTTAGGATTGGTAAAAGAAAGAAAAATGTGATGGGATGTGTTGGGGTCTGTCGATTTTTACCTGTCTCGCAACTGCATCGATCGTTGCTCAAGACCGCGACGATCGTTACAGTGCGATTTACAATTTGTGTCAATCGTCACTCAAGACCGTGACGATCGTTGCAGTGCGTTAGTCGTCATGAGACGATCGACACACAAGACCGTGTCGATCGTTGCACTGCGATTAAGTCGGATCAGTTAGCAGTCAGCAGTTAGTTCGTGATAAAAATCTCAAAAATCAAACCGGAAAGCTGTAAACATCACAAACAAGCAAAATCAAAGCACCAGATGGTCATAGAACAAGCACATCATCCCAAAACATAGTACCAACAAGACTCAAAAGAAAATGAAATAGAAAAGTGAAAAATGCAGAACCGAAAGTCAGAGAAACAGCAGCTCCTATCTCTCATCACTCAGACTCATCATCAATCTCAGCATATGGATCAGAACCACTGCTCTGAGTAGGAGTATGAGAACGATGACGACGTCTAAGAACAGGCTGATGGACTTGTGGTTGTCCCCTGCAAGTGCAGCCACGCATCCACTCCCACATCCTCTGTAACCGACCATCCACATGCTCATGCCAATCACCCTCAGACATCTCGCGGACGCTCATCGATGGAGCAGGATAGGGGCCAATATCAGCAGCTACAGGCGCAGAAGAAGAAGAAGCTCGCGAAGAAGGCTCACCGAGAGGATGGGCCATCGTAGGTACTCTGCGCTGATCATTCCTAGTAGGCTCAAAGCTCAAGGAATCCAATGTATCAATCCTAGTCAGATCAGCAGTTGGAAGCTCCACACCGTGCTTTTGCAAGCGTGTGTCATAGTATACCCAGAGACGGTCCTCCTTCATCCATGTGGCACTCTTCAGATGACTCAAATCCATGTACATCTCTCTAGTGTCGCGCCCTCTGCCCTTCAAAGGTATCATGCAGTGTCGAAAAATCGGAGTAAGCAAACTCCCTACAGTCTCTGCACTCGCCCCATCAAAACCCTTCTTCGTTAGTGAGCACAAGTACTCAGCAAATACAGCTCCTAGGTTCAGCTCAAGTGCAGGATCTCTCAGCTCAGAACTAGCAAACAAGGTCTTCAAACCAATGTAAAGTATCTGCAGCTCATTCTTCCTCATCTTGTTTGCTTCAGCCTTGGCTAGCAGTGTGTAACTCAAGAGCGTATCACATATCTCAAAACCGGATGCCTAACAGATATCTGCTTCGAAGTCCTCGAGTCGTATCGCCCATTACCAAAGTGCTCCAAAAAAAACTGAGTGCTCGCTACATCCCAGTCAAGACTGATGGAGCACCGAGTAGGCTCCACATTGAATCCATATATACGGAAGATGTCTAGAAGCGGAATGCGATACCTGGCTCTCAGACACATGAACGTGAAAGTGCCCTTTGCAGCTCTCCTGCGCATCGGATCTGTGTAGTAAACTCTGCAAGTGGCCAACAACTGTCTATATAGATCCGGATATAGCTCGTAATAAACCATCGGCATCGTCCCTAACCCAATATCCAGAACCAAGGAATGCACCTCCTTATCGATACCCATGATCATGCAGGTCCGATAGTCATCAAACTTAGTGGGCTCAATAGACATCTCTAACAAACCATTGTAGAGCAATGTGTTATAGTCATCCCACTGCTCTGATATCGGTCTATCTGTAAACTCTGCAGTCTTAATCAAGTCCTTAGGCGCAAGTGCCCACTCTCTATCCGTCAGAATCCTATCACTCTCTCCCTTTGGTCAAGGAAAATGTATGGCCTCACGGTCTCTCTCATACGGAGAAGGTGGTGGTGAGGCTCGCGTGAACCACTCATCGGGAGGAGGAGAAGCATCAGCAGTAGCTGGAGTAGCTCTGCTCCGTTTGGGAGGAGCTGCACGAGGAGGCATCTGCGAGCAAAAATCAGAAAAACTGAATTAGTTGAATAATCAAAAGCAAACTCATCAAATCCTCAACAACAGCATAATCAACATCAAAAATAGCACCAAACCGAGCAGTATATACACTCTATTCACGTTTTTATTTCTGTCGAATTCGCACCATTTTACAAGTTCAATCACAAAACTGAGATTTTCAAAAACTTACAAAATCGAACGTGAAAACTACTTAGGAACCCTCATTCCACTACCAAACAACCTAATTCAGTACCACATCATCACGGAATCAAGAATCAGAAGCCAAATTTGAACTTTTTAACCTTGGGTTCGCTTCTAAAAATTCCAGATTGAGAGAACATACCTTGGTTTCGATATAAATTGATCACAGATATGGATAGAGGACAAAAATCCGCTCAGTTTAGGTACTTGAATCGTTAAAATCGAGCTAGAAATGAGTGAGTTACGAGTGAGGTGATTTTTAGGGTTCTCGGCGAAGTCACGAAATGAAGAAGAAAGGAAGAAGAAGAAAAGCTAAAGGCACTTACCTGGCTCGTGACTGCTTCGATCGTCACAGGATGTGCAACGATCGTTGCATATCGTGCTTGGTCGGACCAAAATCGAACCAATCCGATTTTCAGTTTAAGCTCACGTACCTTTGATTTCAATTTTAATCAGGTGCGTCGATCGTTGCACAGGACTGCAATGATCGACACACTGTGACTTCATTCCTTCGTATAATTCTCCTTGCATCGATCGTTTTACATGACCGCAACGATCGTCACAATGTGACTTCTCCTTCGTCAAGAGTCCACCTGCATCGATCGTTGCCCAGGACTGCAACGATCGACACAGTTCTCAGACTTCGTATTCTGCAGACAAAAACACCAAAAACAAAAAAACAAACGTAAAATCCTAACAAAAACACCAATTTGAGTATGTACAAACCTATCAGTGGGTTGCCTCCCACTCAGCGCTCTTTTAACGTCACTAGCTTGACTGTTCTGCGAATCAGGCAGAGGGTGCATCATCCAGAGGCAGAATCTGACCTCTTGGAATCGCGGCCTTAGCCCAATAATGCTTCACCCTCTGTCCATTGACAGTGAATTCCTTACCTTCCTGGCTGATTAGAACAACAGCACCATAGGGACGAACCTCCTTGATCGTGAAAGGACCAAACCACCTAGATCGCAGCTTACCTGGACACAATTGCAAACAAGAGTTATACAAAAGTACATGATCATTAGGCTCAAATTGTCTAGAGACAATCTTCTTGTCATGGTAAGCCTTAGTCCTCTCCTTGTACAGCTTTGAGTTATCATAAGCATGATGTTTAATCTCATCCAACTCATTAAGCTGCACTAGTCTCCTCTCAGCTGCAGACTTAAGATCGAAGTTCATCTGCTTCAGTGCCCATGCTGCCTTGTGCTCAAGCTCAACTGGAAGATGACAAGCTTTTCCATACAGTAGATGAAATGGAGTAGTCCCAAGTGGTGTCTTGAACGCAGTCCTATAAGCCCACAATGCATCATCAAGCTTCACAGACCAATCCTTCCTTGTCTTCCTAACTGTCTTCTCCAAGATCTTCTTGATCTGTCTATTAGAGACCTCAACTTGCCCACTAGTCTGAGGATGATAAGGAGTAGAAACTCGATGATGAACTCCATGCTTCTGTAGCAGCTTTTCAAAGACCTTATTAGATCATCCATCACTGATCACAATCCGAGGTACTACAAATCTAGGGAAAAAGATGATCTTAAAAAACAAGAACCACCGAAGATTCATTGGTTGGACTAGCTATTGCTTCCGCCCACTTAGACACATAGTCCACAGCAACCAAAATGAACTTATTCCCATAGGATGAGGGAAAAGGACCCATGAAATCAATGCCCCAGCAATCGAAAACCTCAACCTCAAGAATGAAATTCTGAGGCATCTCATGCTTCTTACTGATTTTCCCTCTCCTCTGGCAGGCATCGCACTGAGAGACAAAAGAATGAGTGTCTCTGAAGATCGTAGGCCACCAGAAGCCTGCTTGCTGAACCTTAGACACAGTCTTAAAAGTAGTAAAGTGTCCAGCATAATCTGATCCATGGCAGTGAAATAGAACATATGGAACCTCTGATTCCGCAATGCATCTCCTGTAAAGTCGATCCGAACAATGCTTATAGAGATAAGGCTCATCCCAATAGTATCGTCTGAGCTCTCTGAAAAACTTCTTCTTAGCATACCCCTTCATCTCATCTGGTTCAGTCTCTGCAGCCAGATAATTAGGAATATCTGCAAACCAGGGTTGATTGGTCGTCGAAACAGCATGAACATCGAAGTTGTACTGTCCGGTTTGTAGGCGCGATGAATCGATCGACGCACAGGTCCGCGTCGATCGTTGCTCTGCGGATATCTGCATTGACCGTTGCCGAGGTGGCATCAATCGACACAGTGCGCTGAATCCGACAGTTCTGCATCTTCCTGTCTAAATCCGTCTGAAATACTGTCTCAATCAAATTAACGTTCTCCTCAGGAAAGAATTCATCAATATGGACGTCTTCTTCAACCCTAATCTGGACAGATGGTCAGCAACTCCGTTTTCAACTCCCTTCTTGTCCTTCACCTCAATATCAAACTCTTGAAGCAACAGAAACCATCTCAACAATCTTGGCTTAGCATCCTTCTTCTGCATCAGATACTTCGGAGCTGAATGATCAGTGTGCACAATCACTTTAGAACCAACAAGATAGGGCTGAAACTTCTCAAAGGCAAAGTTAACTACCAACAACTCCTTCTCTGTAGTGGCATAGTTTCTCTGCGCTTCATCTAGTGTTCTGCTGGCATAGTAAATAGCATGAAGCTTCTTGTCTTTCTTCTGCCCCAGAACAGCTCCTACAACATAATCGCTCGCATCGCACATAACCTCAAAAGGCAAATCCCAATCTGGTGGTTGCACTATAGGAGCCCTCACTAACGCTTGCTTGATCTGTTCAAATGCAGTCTGACAATCTGCAGTGAACTCAAACTTGGCATCCTTACATAGCAAAGCAGTTAGTGGTCTAGCAATCTTACTGAAATCCTTGATGGACCTCTTATAGAACCCAGCATGTCCAAGAAAGCTCCTCACAGACTTCACAGAATCAGGTGCCTGAAGGCTAGTCATAACCTCAATCTTAGCGCGGTCTACTTCGATACCTTCTCCAGACAATCTATGTCCAAGAACAATGCCATCTCTGACCATGAAATGACACTTCTCCCAATTAAGAACCAAGTGCTTCTCCTCACATCTAGCTAGCACTTCGCACAGATTGTTCAAGCACTCATAATAAGATGACCCGTAGACGGAAACGTCATCCATGAATACCTCTATAAAGTCCTCAATCATGTCAGTAAAAATGGACATCACACATCTCTGGAAGGTGGCTGGTGCATTACAAAGTCAAAAAGGCATCCTGCGGTATGTAAAAGTGCCATAGGGACAAGTAAAAGTGGTATTTCCCTGATCCTCTGGATGGATGAGAATCTGAAAGAAGCCTGAATACCCATCGAGGAAGCAATAGTAAAGGTGATTAGTTAACCTCTCCAACATCTGATCAATAAAAGGCAAAGGAAAATGATCCTTCCTGGTTGCAGCATTGAGCGTCCTGTAGTCTATGCACATCTGATGTCCAGTCACAGTCCTTGTAGGAATCAGCTCGTTCTTCTCATTCTTTACTACTGTAACACCACCTTTCTTAGGCACTACGTGAACTGGACTAACCCAATCGCTGTCAGAAATCGGATAAATGATCCCAGCATCTAGTAGCTTCATAATCCCTTATTTACTACCTCCTTAATATTAGGATTCAGCCTCCTTTGATGCTCAACAGATGTCTTAGACTCATCCTCAAGATGTATCATATGCATACACAGCTCCGGAGAGATACCTGAAATTTCATCAAGAGAATAGCCAAGAGCTTTGTGATACTTGCGCAGCTTGCTTAGCAGTAAAGTGAGCTCTGCGTTGTTCAAATTAGCATTGACAATCATTGGATACGTCGAATTAGGTCCAAGAAACGTGTACCCTAGCCCGGATGGAAGTTATTTCAGCTCAATTTTCGGGGCTTTTTCTTCTGCCCAATCGCTCACGATCTGCATCGATCGATGCACAGGTTGTGTCGATCGATGCAATGGCTCGGCAGACACATCTAATTGCATCACTTGCTCAGTAGAATCCATTAGCCTGAATAGGTATAGTGTAGTTGTGGATCTCGGTTTGGCCATTCGTAAAGCTCCCCTCTAGTACGACCTTGGAGTAATTGGGTTCCCGAGTGAAGATCCTTCACCTGAAAGGTTTGTGGGAAAAATTCCACAGAAACATTGTTAGAATTGCAGAGCTTATAGATATATAACATATTTTCTGTATCTGCGGAACATAGAGAACATTTTGAAGAAGTAGAGGTTTAGCGTTTGTGGAAAGTGAACCAGAACCAATGTGGTAGATGGGAATGCTTAAGCCGTTACCGAGGATAACTTCTTCAGCACCATTGTATTGTTGATGGAGAGAAAGATTGTGCAGATCGGAGCTGATGCGGTAGGTGGCGCCAGTATCTAGGATCCACAGATAATTGGTTGTTGATCCAGTGTTGATGGTCAGGTTCACACGCGGCTGCCACGGCGCAGGAGGGTACGCCGGTGTCGGGAGCAGAGGTGCATTCAGATTTGGCATGAAGTTTTGAAGTTGGGGGCACCATTTGTCAGAATGTCCATGGATGTTGTAGAACTGACATCGTCCAGGGTATGGACGTGGAACTTTTTGTTGTTCCTTTGGTAGTTGTTGTTTTGTTGGTAGTTGTTCTGCCATGGTTGATTCTGTCTGTTGGAGTTATGATTATGATCTGGATTGCTATTGTGATTGGTAGCATAGTTTGCTATCACCGGAAGATGTTCTTGAGGTGTGGCTTGTAGCAGCTTGGTCTCCTGGTTCAGCAGCTTTTTGTGCAGCTCTGTCAGTGAGGCTGGTGTTTCACGCCCTTATGTTTGTTCAACAATCGTTTTGTACTCTTCCGGTAAGCCCGCAAGGGCAATTTCCGGTTGATCTTCATGATCCATGACTTTGCCCAATGTCGCTAACTCATCAAAATGAGTGATTAGTCCTTCCATATATTCATCAATCGTTCGATTACCTTTGGTCCACTTCTTTAGTTGTAGCTTGAGCTGTTGGATGTGACTCCGGCTTGGTTTCGCATAGGTTGCAGCGAGTTTAGACCATATCACAGCAGAGGTGTTTTCCCGAGACAGAAGTGGTTGGATTGTTATTGTGATTGCTCCTGGTAACACACTGAGGATGAGTTTGTCTTGCCTCTTCCACAGTGTGAACTTCGGGTTTGTGGTCTCCACTCCGTCAGCAGTAATAGTTGCTTCTGGTATTGGGGTTTTTTCATCCAAGAACGCAGTGAGTTCGTATCCCTCCAAGAGAGATTGGACTTGACAACTCCACATCAGGTAGTTGTCGGAGGTGAGTTTGGTGACATTGGTCATGTTGACATTGAGAAGAGAGGTGGGATGAACAGCGACTGTTTCAGATTTTTTGTGTTTGTGTTGTCGTTTGAGGTGTTATCAGACATGGTTAATCAGAGGGAATAGAGAAAAGACAAAGGGTGAGCTGTGAGGGAGGGAGAAGACGATAATTTTCTAAGAAGAAAAGAGAGTTTGACGGCTATGATCGAATAGGCTCTGATACCATATAGGTTTATGAACTGAATTAGTTATTGATATGAGATTGAATCCTCTTATATACATGAGTAGAAGTAGGGTAAATCTTTTATACAATATTCTAGGAATCCACATATTGAATGTGTTCCATATATACAAGTACTGGTTGATATTGTTGCTTTATATGTCTTTGTAATAGAGGAACCCGTACATCATTAAATCCTAATTCAAAAACTTTGAAAACAAGCCTATGAGGTCAAAAGTTTGAACATAGAGTAGACACGTGTCACCTCCACCGATTGATCGCCATGCAACTCCGATATCGGAAAGTTTCGCCAACTGCTGATACCATATCGTGAACCAAGTAACGAGCTTTGCCTTTGTTGATCGTCATACCAACCCAAATATTTGCCCGAAATCACCGCGAAAAGAGGAAGTACAGCTTACAAGCTTCGTCGAGTACTCAGATAGATCTATGGAGATTCGTCTCCGGTTGGACTCGTTATTGATCCGCCTATTACATTGTTGCAGCGCCGCGATCTCGTGCAATGGATTGAGGCTACGAATAATTAAATCCATACAATCGCTAAGAAACTAAACGAGACTCAAAGGAAATCGGTGTGACTGACAAGAAAGAAACAGGGGAGGCGACCTAATGCAGGACCAACCCGGAACAAAAACCAATCCAGCAAAAGACCGGAAAAAATAAAAACCGACACACGGCGGTAGTATGAATTAGAAAGAGAAAAGAACCAAAAAAGCACAAGACAAAAGTAATTCGACCATCGACGACGGCAGATCGCCGACCAATAACCGGAACCGAAAATCGCAGAAGATCGGGTTTTTAGAGAGAAGCTAGAGAAAGCCTTATATTTGTTTTTTCTTCTTTAATTCTTATCTCATAATCATTAGTAACACTTGTACGTTTTTGAAATGGGATTATTCATAAAAAAAAATTGAATGATTAAGAGGTTCGGGGTTCATGTCTATGTATCTTCCTAGAGAGGGATTCAAACCATATTAAATTTATTAATTTTTAAAAAGAAAATTCCTCCTAACGAAAATTGAACACAGATTGGCCGAAACATACTAATTGATTTTTATCAACTGAGTCAACTCTCGTTGGTTCGATTATTCATACAGAAATTGATATGGTTATAATTCTTTTTTGTTAAGAGTATAATTTTCTTTGTTTACCTAATAATCATTTTATAAATAATATAGATTTTTCTTTTCCTTATCGCCGCGAACAAAAATCAAGTTTGACCATCCTGATTGATTGATGATGAATTTAAACTTTTATCTGAAGTTTCATTATAAATGACTATATGAATTGGATCAAGAAACTGAAACTGATCTTCTTCTTTTTTCAAAGACAATGTTTCTCATGTAGTTTTTTTTTTTTTTTTTTTGATTAACCTGAGGTATCCCGAACCTATAGAAGGGTTCAGACTAATTCCCAAGGGGAGGTGCAGCCCATGGATAGACCTTCTCTCCGGGTATTCAAATGGGTCCCTAAAGCAAGGCTCATATCCATGTGGATATCCTTAAACAAATGTGACTTAGTTTCGCATGGAAAAAGGATCGAACCCGGAACGTATTAGTATCCAAGACCCGTCCCCAACCACTTGACCACAAGAGGTTGGACAATTTCTCATGTAGTTTCTTTGCAAACTCTCAATAATTCAAAAAGTTTAGTTATTCCTATATAAATAATTGTCTTCAATATGCATTATTAGGACACCAGGGAACTATAAATCTGAAATGCAACTTGCTCGTATTGTGCGACTTTTAAAGTCTTGACTCCTCAAACCCGAGCAGTACCTCAACTTAAAGCTGTGTAATCAAAGGTTTTAATTAGAGGAACCCGTACATCATTAAATTCTAATTCAAAACTATGAAAATAAGCAAGTCAAAAGTTTGAACATAGATGATAGACCCGTGACTTGGAGTCGTGCCTCGGAAAGAAAGAAAAAAATTCACAAAAATAATGAAAAACGCAAGGTCATTTATGTTGACTTTGACCCGGCAATAGCCAAGAGATGTGTGAGGTCATGTATCTACTTAAATCCAGATAGAATGCTCTCTTTCTTCACCATCTTCACGAAACAAACCAAGAGAGAAGTTAATCATCAAGAAAAGCTTTGACTTTTCTTTTGTGATCGAAGATGGCGGATGCTTTCACCGATGAGCAGATCCAAGAGTTTTACGAAGCCTTCTGTCTCATCGACAAAGACTCCGACGGTCTGTCCGAATTTTCTTCTCTTTTGTCCTATATGACAACATAATATTTTTTGTTAATCAGAATCGATCATCGGATGGATGATGATGATGGATTAGTTGAATATAATTATATATGTGGTGCGTGTGAAACAGGGTTCATCACAAAGGAGAAGCTAACGAAGGTGATGAAGTCGATGGGGAAGAATCCAAAGGCAGAACAACTTCAAGAGATGATGAGCGATGTCGACATCTTCGGCAACGGAGGCATCACCTTTGATGATTTCTTGTATATAATGGCTCGACACACCTCTCAGGTTAATATATAGATACACTAAAAAGATCTTAATTATAGTGAAGATTAATTAATAACCTTTGGATAAAAATTTGAAATGATAAATATTGGTCTAGGAAGCGGCATCGGATGAGCTAATAGAAGTATTCAGAGTGTTCGACAGAGACGGAGACGGTGTCATATCTGCACTTGAGGTAATATTATTTTTCAAATTAATTATTCTTTTACTATTATAAATAAGGATGGACTATAATACTTGAACATGAAACCCGATCCAAACTTCATCCGAAGCGTAGTCAGGTTCGGTTATAGAAAATTATTTGAATTGGATTTAAATTTAATATTTCGGATATCACGTAATACTTCAAACCAAAAGCCGAATTAGTATCCGAAAACCCTGAAATTAACTAAAACCATTAACCATTTTACCTACTTTAATACTTTCAGAGGGATTGAGTAGTTTTTTTACCGGGGTTATTGATTAATTTGGATTCATTCGAAAACTTTTAGATATTTTGAATACTTTTTGTCAGAATTTTTGTAATTTTGGATATATTTGAACCGAACCTGAAAAATACTGAACAAAAACTTAATCCGAAAATTAAAAATACATAAATGGCTTATGAACATGGTACCGAAAAATTGAAAAATCTAATCCGAATCCGAACGGATACCCAAATGCTCACCCATAATTTTAAACCAAAGGTTACTTGGTCATAGCACAGAAACAATAGACAAAGAATTACATAATAACTGGTAATATAGATGGATATAACGCAAAAAAAAAAAAAGGAAGAAGCAAAATTTCTAGGGTAAATCGCATTAATAGCACAAAAAACATGACTTGTCAAAAATATAGCACCAAAGAAGAAAAATCATAAAAATAGCACAAAAACATGTTTTGTCACTAAATTAGCCCTAACCCTAAATTTTAAATACTAAACCCTAAACCCTAAATACTAAACCCTAACCTTGAATAATAAACCCTAAACCCTAAATACTAAACCCTAAACCCTAAATAATTAACCCTAAACCCTAAATTATATAATGCTATAAAAAATTTTGTAATTAAAATAATGCTAAAAATGTGAATTATTTTCCTTGGTGCTATATTTATGATAAGGTATGTTTTTTGTGCTATTTTATGACTTTTCTCAAATTTCTATATCATAAGAACTTATCCGCTAACGAATTATTAAGATAATGAATGGTATGTCACTTTTCAATTTTTATTCCACACATGATTTTGTTATAATGTAAAAAATGGGTAAATGCAGTTGGGAGAAGGAATGAAAGACATGGGGATGAAGATAACGGCGGAAGAGGCGGAGCATATGGTCCGAGAAGCCGATCTCGACGGCGATGGTTTTCTCTCTTTCCACGAGTTCTCCAAAATGATGATCGCTGCCTCTTATTAGCATTTTTCCATATATAAAAGCTATGATATCATATAAGGGGTTTGTTTTAGTAATACTCTGTTTTTGAGTTTACAATTTCTAATAAAGCTATAAAATAAAAAGTGGGTTTGTTTTGTACTTGCAACAACTTTTCAATATGTTAAACAGAGATCATATAGTATGTTACGTACAGTACTTAATAATAAAAGTGTCGGTCCCATATCAATGAATTGTTTTGAGTTGATTACTTTTTTTGGGTCGTCGACAGTTTTCTTTGGTAGTTAAGTATTATATGGTCCATTTGATTACATATTTCTGTGAATTACATGTAGCCTGCTTGGCTAGCTCATATGCAATACCATTTGCTTTTCTACGAATCTGCTTTAAAAGAAAAATTAGAAACAGTTAAAATTTTCATAATATCATGCAAATAATTTTCAAAAGGAAAATTTTCTTGTTGGGTTGAATAAACGAGTCTGTAAGAGTTTGTTAGACTGAGCGAGTCTTTAGGAGCATTTGAATAAGTCTCATTAGTTAAGTAATGCAATCTGTTTTTGTTCTTTGATTTTATGCATACTTGTTTTTAGTCGTTGTAAAGCTTCTAGAAAAACCATCAAATTCTTATTCAATAAACACACGAAAGCACTTTCAGATTCTCTAAGTACAAGTTATGTTTCTTTTATTTGGTATCAGAACAAAACTAAATACTTGTAAGTGTTTGAGAGGAAAAACAATAAGGAGAGAATGGGAGACTCTTGAAACTTCACAACACCTTGTGTCCCAAAAATTGATGGTGACTATGACCATTGGAGCTTAGTCATGGAAAACCTCTTGCGTTCAATAGAGTACTGGAGCATCATCGAACCATGGTTTGATGACCTGAGAGCAATTCAAGTCCCTGATCCAACTCAGCAAAAGGCGCTTGAAGATGCAAAGCTGAAAGATCTGAAAGCCAAGAACTACTTGTTTCAATCGATCGACAAAACCATCTTAAAAAGAGGCAGCCAAGCAAGTGTGGAATCGATGAAAATTAAGCATCAAGGGACTGCAAGAGTGAAACGAGCACAACTCCAAAGGCTGCGAACAACATTTGAAGTCTTGGAGATGAAGGCTGGTGAAGGAGTTTCAAATTACTTTGCAAGAGTAATGGAAACTGTCAACGATATGAGGAACTATGAGGAAAGCATCGAGGACGTTAAAGTCGTTTAAAAGATTTTGCGAAGTCTCACTGAAAACTTCAATTATGTGGTGTGTTCTATCGAGGAGTCTAAAGACATTGATCGACTCACGGTGGACGAGTTGCAAGCCTCATTGTAGATACATGAGCGAAAGGTGGTTGACAAAAGAAGTGAAGAGCAAGTTCTGCATGTGGAAACAGAACCAAGGAATGCTCGAGGAAGAAGAAGGTGGAACTCGCAGAGAGGAGGAAGTTTTAGAGGACGTGGGAGAGGCAGATCATTTGTCAAACAGCCAGCCATAAACTGTTTTCGATGCAGAAAACAGGGTCATTACCAGTTCGAGTGCACCAGTCTCGACAATGGGGTGAACTATGCGGAGTTCGACGAGAACGAAGAACTGCTGTTGGTGGCTCCTGTTAACATCAGTTCTGCGGAAAACAAAGGCATATGGTTTCTTGATTCCGGATGGTCAAACCATATGACAGGAGATAAGTCATGGTTCATGGAACTAGATGAAGGGTTCAGACATTCTATTTTTTTGGTAAACAACTCCATAATGAATGTGCTAGGGAAGGGCAAGATCAGAATGGAGGTGGAAGGGATTATACAAGTAGTGTCTGATGTTTACTGTGTTCTAAATTTCACCAACAACTTGCTAAGCATCATGCAACTACAGGAGAAACAACTGACAATTGTGATAAAAAAAGGTGTATTCAAGATCTATCACAGTCAACGAGGAATGATTGTTGATACTCAAATGACAGTGAACGCATTTTTCTGGTGTATGCAAAGAAAATGACGACGGCTGATCAGTGTCTCAAGGTAGAAGAAGAAGAATTGGAGAGTATTTGGCACCTGAGATATGGGCATTTGAACAACACGTCTATACAAATTATGTGAAAGAAAGAGATGGTACAAGGGCTGCCAAAGATCAAGGAAGAAGCCAAAGTGTGCGAGGTGTGCAACATGGGAAAACAACAATGTGGGAAGTTTCCCAAGAAAAGTAACTGGAGAGCAAATGAGAAATTGGCGTTGATTCGTGCTGGCCTTTGCGGACCGATAACTCCAACATCTCAAAGTGGCAAGAGGTACCTTTTTGTGCTTGTTGATGATTTCTCACGCAAGACTTGGATACACTTTCTTGCAGACAAATCAGAAGCTTTTGAGACCTTCAAAATCTTCAAAGGTCTTGTCGAGAAAGAAGCTAATACATCCGACCGAGGCTTAAAAACATATAGGGGAGGAGAATTCACCTCAGACAAGTTCAACGAGTTCTGCAATAACAACGGTATAAAATGCCAATTGACTGCATCATACACTCCTCAACAAAACGGCGTGGCGTAGAGGCGCAATCGAACCATCATGAATATGGTCCGATGTTTACTTTCTGAGAAATAAATGCCAAAGTTCTTATGGCCAGAAGCTGCTCGATGGACAGCTCATGTCTTGAACTGGAGCTTTACAAAGGCTGTAAAGGATATGATACCGGAACAGAGATGGACATGAATAAAGCCTAATGTCGACTACGTCAGAGTTTTTGGGTCAGTGGCTCATGTTCATATCCCAGAACAGAAGAGAATCAAGATTGCTGATCGAAGCCACAAGTGCATTTTGCTTGGAGTCAGTGATGAATCAAAGGCATATCGGTTGTATGATCATGTAGCCAAGAAAATTATCACAAGCAGAGATGTGATATTCAAAGAAGATGCTAAGTGGGATTGGAATCTGAAGACAGCCGAAGAAAATCAGAATGTCTTGGCTTGGGGAGATGAAGAAAACCTTGAAGGAGATGAAACATATGAGGAAGATGACACTGAAGAACATGAAAATGCAGAAGAGATTGCAGAAACTGATAAAGGACGAGACGATGAAGCAGTAAGGACAGAAACTCACGCGTCCGAACAAGGAGAAAGAATGAGAAGACAAAGAAGAGAACCTGGTTGGATGCGTGATTACGAAGTTGGGGAAGGAGTAGGTGAAGATAACTTTGCCAACTTCGCACTATCTATATGCAATGAAGATCCAACAAGCTTTCATGAAGCAACTAAAGAGGAGAAGTGGAGAGGCAATCCATTGAGCGAAACCACACATGGGAGCTGGTTTCACTACCGCCTCAAGCAAAGAAAATCAGAGTTAAATGGGAGTACAAGACTAAACTCAACGAAGAAGGAAAGGTAGACAAATGCAAAGCTCGGTTAGTTGCAAAGGGGTACTCTCAAATGGAAGGGGTGGATTATACTGAAGTCTATGCACCGGTTGCTCATTGGGACACCATCAAAGTATCTTGGCAGTGGCGGCTCAACACAAATTGAATGTCTATCAGTTAGACGTCAAGAGTGTTTTTCTCTATGGAGAGCTGATGGAGGAGGTATTTGTAGATCAGCCTGAAGGGTTTATCAAAGTAGGGGAGGAAGACAAAGTTTATAGATTGAAGAAAGCTCTATCACTACAAGAAAACATGTTATATTCCAACAGATTTTTCTAACAATCGTATTTTGTTGCAAATTTCCAATAAATTTCTCATAAAATTCCATATAATATTCTGTTTGTTGGAAATTCATTGCAAATTTCCGAAAATTTTTATTGTGGCAATTATGTCACATATTTCGTAGGAAGGTTGTTGGTATTTTCTAACAAATATTATATCGTCGAAATTAGCAATAATTTTTAAGTTGTTGCAAATTATCAACAAAATATTTGTTGGAAGCTAATTAGATTTTATAAGTTTTTGGATTATATATTTTCCACAATATTGTGAAAAAAAAGTTGGTTGGACATTTTTCAAATAAAGGAAAAAAGAGAAAAAGGAAAAAAAGAAAAAGGAAAAAAGATAGTAAAAGATCTCTATCTTAAGACTCGTAGGTCAATTCTCTCGAAAATAAAAATTAAAAACGTCGCTTATATGCAGTAGTGCTCGTCGCTTAATTATTATCGTCTTGTAGTGCCTTAATTTATTGAATACAAAAGCTTATTGGTGAAGGTTTGTATACTAATGATTTTGTCTTTGTAAAAGCGTTCGTTGTATACTAACGATTTTGTGTTTTGGTGAAGGTTTAAAGACAAGACACCATTATTGCCTCGAATACCCTAAGTTTCTGTTTTAATAATCCATTTTCTGTTCTGTTTTTCATTATATTTTTTTATGGAAATGTGTTCTTACTAGTTATACTACTCATATTCAAGGTTTGAATACACAAAAGGGATCACCAAGGCAGTGAAGAAGATAGTGGAGAGTGATTTCATAGAACCAACTCCTAATTGGTCAACCCTCTCAAGTGATAGCAAATTACGTTGGTTCAAAGCTTTTGCGGTATGGTTTTAGTGATTAGTTTATTTTATACACATTCTTATATGTTTGCTCACCAAAATTTTGGGTCATAAAACTCTTAACGTTCATAACATTGTTGTTATTAACATTTACATTATGTTGAGAGGTTTTTTTGTTAGTCAATTTAGATGTGTTATATGAATTTTCTGCCTTCCTCTACATTGACGTGAATCTGCTTGGCTAGTGACGTGAATAGTAGTAATGTTTGATATATATTGTATAGCTACGGATAGCTACGAATATATCTGTAGCTATTGAAACCTTAAACCCTAAACAAACCTCAAAACTCTAACTAATAAAATTATAATTAGTATAATATATCCAAAACTAAGTTTTAACACTTATAAAATAAAAATATATTTAAATCTATTATTTATAAATTTAAAACCCTAAACACAACATTTACAACCCTATACCCTAAACAATAACCATACTCTAAACATTATTCTCAATCATAAAATATAAATTCAAATATGAAAACTAATTATATATATACATAAAAGTTATTTAACAATTTACATATATAGTTTACATAAAACAAATTAAAAACTTTAAACCCTAACCCTAAACAAACCCCAAAACTATAAGGTATAAATAAAATTCTAATTAACAAAATTTCAATTACTATAATATATCCAAACCTAATATTCAACATTTATACATTTTTTCAAATCTATTATTTTTAAACATTCTTATATATAATTTTAAACCAACTCATAAAACCATATACCCTAAACCATAATAATACTCTAAACATCAATATCAATCATAAACTACAAAATCAAAATATAAAAACTAATTATATACACATAAAACTAATATTTAAATATTTAAATATATAGTTCAAATAAAAATTAAAACTTTAACCCTAACTCTAAATTTAGGATTTTTTTTTGAAAATCTACTAATTTATAATATTAATCATAAACTAAAAGTCTTAAATTTTTCTTTTTAATTATTTTATTTATACTAGTAACTAAAATTAACACTTTTAAAATTAAAAATTCATATAAACTTAAATTAAAAATTAAATTTATTCATTTTAATATTTTAAATTATTTTTACGTATTATATATATACTAATTTTAATATTTTGAATCACTTTTAATTTTTTAAAAGTTTTTATATATTATACTTTAAATTTAAAACGAAAAAATTAGTTTTAACAATTTATTTTATTTTTAATGTCATTTTCGTAATTTTATATTATTAAACCCCAAACTATTTGTATTGGAGGATAAAAAATCACACGAATCACAATCTTGATCGTTGATTTAAGATATCAACGGCTCAGATTTAGTCTAGAAAACACACAAATCTCATTTTCGTCCGTCAGATTTTAACCTCATTTAATCTGAAATGTTGGTAACTTTTAACCTAATTAATTAATTAAGTCTCTCTCCTTCCTAATTAATTAGTTGGTTGCAGCCGTCACGTCACACGGACGAAGATAACGAAGATAACGATATTGAGAAAGAGATTTCTTGGCAAGCTTCAAAGACCAAATCTCTCAAAGAAGCACGTTTTTCCTCTCGTCGTTCTTAAATATTCGATTCAGCTTTTATCTCCTATGTCTTTTAGGTGTGATCTTATGTGTGTTACAGACTGAAGAGCAGCATAAGAAAGCCTTGGAAGAGGATCCTTGTGCTTTTGCATACGATGAAGTTTATGATGACATGAAACAGAAAGCTATCGTTCTAAAAATGCAAGATCGTCAAGAGCGCAAAGTAATGTTAGTCTCTCTTTTCAATAGAATTCATAGCCATTTATAACCAAATTCTTCTTTATAATGTTTTTATGACTCAAATATGGAGACTTGAAGCTTGCCCATAGGTTATATGATCTGTGGCTTACTAGCTTTTCCTTGTAGTTGCAGCCAAGATATGTCCAGCACTTGAAGAAAAAGAGAGAGACCTAACTAATTAACTAAATTAGTTGCAGCCGTCACGACCCTTCTCCGGAGTGATGCCGGAGCTGACACGTGAGACAAAGACGGAACCTCTTTTTCTTCCTTTTTTGTATTTTATTTAATTCTTTAATATATTGTTTTTTTATTATAAATATTCATTTAAATAAAATAATTATTTATTTGTTTATTTGCTTGTTTATTTATTTTTTATTTATTTCTTGTAGTGCGAGTGTTGAATATTCATCACAAACTATCAATAATTTTCTAACAAAATAATTGACGGAAATTTTTGATAACGAATTCGTTGGAAATTTCTTGATATATTTTCTTGATAATTTGTGGGAAATTCATCAATAAAATATTTGACGAAAATTTTTAATAACTAATTTGTTGGAAATTTGTTGATACATTTTCTTGATAATTTGTGAGAAATTCCACGGTAGATTTTGACAAATTTCCAATAAATAATCTATCAAAAAATTCCAACGAATTGGTGATAAATTTTATTTGTCGGAAACGTTCCCAACAAATTTCCGACAAATCAAGGTTTCCAACGATCATATTCCAACAAATGAATATTCTGTTGGAAAATTGTTGGGAACGTAAATTTTCCACAAATTAGTGACTAATTTGTCCGTTGGAATACTCTTTTTTCTTGTAGTGTATGTAGCTTAAAACAAGCACTGAGAGCTTGGTTTAGCAAAATAAAGAGTTACTTCAAAAGAGAAGAATTTATGAAAAGCAACTATGATCATACTCTCTTCCTAAAGAAGAATAGAGACAAACTTGTTGCGGTAAGTCTCTATGTTGATGACTTAATATATACTGGAATTGATGAGAAGATGTGTGCAGATTTTAAGTCATCAATGCAAAGGGAATTCGAAATGTCAGACTTGGGGAGAATGAAGTTCTTTCTTGGTGTGGAGGTCTGTCAAAGTGAAGATGGAATACACATCAGTCAGAAGAAATATGCCAAAGATGTTCTGGAACGATTCAATATGTGGAACTGCAATTCAGTTAAAAATTCAATTGTTCTAGGAATCATTTTCTCAAAGAAAGGAAGCAAATATGCCGATGAAACACTCTACAAGCATCTGATCGGATGCTTAATGTATCTTACAGTAACGCGTCCTGACTTAATGTTTGTAGTATGCTTGATTTCACGATTTATGACATACCCAAAGGAAGAGCACATGATGATTGCAAATAGAGTCTTAAGATACTTAAAGGGGACATTGGAGTTTGGAGTCTTTACAAGAAGGTGTCAAACATGTTAGTGCAAGGCTTCACAGACAGTGATTATGCGCGGGATTTAGATGACAGAAAAAGCACCTCTGAATATGTGTTCTTGATGAACGGTGCAACGATCTGTTGGAGCTCAAGAAAGCAAGACATTGTTGCACTTTCTTCAACCGAGGCAGACACTACAAGAAATTAGCGTATTAATAGCTGCCAAAAAACGCTATGTATCGATACGATAGCGTTGTGTTACCCGCTATGTCATCGACCGTGATAAAAAGTCTGACACTTTAGATAGCGTTTTTCTTAAATGCTATGAACTTAAGATAGCGTTTTAGTGTCTGCAATAGATTATAATAAAATAGCGTTTTAATATCTGCAATAGATTAAAATACAATAGCATTTATTCAATATTATGAATTAGCTATATAATAGCATTATGTAAATATCATCTATACATATTTTTGATATATGATTATGAATATGAAATTAATAAAAAAAACTAAATTACACAATTAATTATACAATCATAAATAAAAGAATTAAATAAAATGACAATGGTATTACAATAATTAAATACTTTATTAATTAACTAAAAATTAATATTGGATACTAATTACAATTTTTAAACCAGACCAAAGAAGAAACCAAATCACAAAATCCTTAAAATCTGATTTAAACCGGTTCTATCAAACCAAAAAAAAAAGAAACCTAATCTAATTTCGTGTCTCTTGCAGTGAGTCGTCGTCATGTCTGGACCACCAACTCCGTTTTCTCCTTCCACCATAACCATCTACGCCGTCATATTCTTTTGCAACCACCACCTCCACCGTCGAGTTCATCTTCCATCACAACCTCCACCATCTTGTTTCCCAACGAGCCAATGAAGAAACCTGCGACTCTGGCCTCCTGAATTGCAGCATCAACGTCGCAGAGACGAACAATCCCAGCTCCCTGAACCAGCCAAAAACCCAACAAACATGTTAAGATTACCAACGGTGACGGAAATCTTCGGAGAATCCAAACACAAAATCAGATTATGAAAAACGAAACTCAATTTAAAACTGAAAATCGCAAAATCAAAACCCAAAACAAACAAAAGAAGAAACCTTAATTCAGAATAAAGTGAGACCTGGAAAGCGATAAGAAGGGGCTTTCGTGAAACCATGGAGCCCTAATTGCAACCCTCGAAACCGTAAGTCAGAAACCATTGAAGAGATGGGCGACTGAATCCGCATAAACTTGTATGTGATGAGAATGAGCTTTCGTGACAAAAAAAGGTGCCCGTGAGAAGAGGAAGAGAGGAATTAAAGACAATGTGTTTTGTCCGTTGATTTTAATATGAATTAACGGTGGATAATGAAAAAGGGTGATCTTTATTTCTCTGTCTTAACCAATGGAAAACCAGTTTTTTTTTTTGTTAAGACCAGATTTTTTATTTTATAGTTTCAAGTTTAACATTTCTGTTACATTATTCCTTTTAAATTTTTTTGTCATTTAATTAATGTGTTATTTTACAATATGTGGTAATTCTATACAATAAATTATATGTTATTCAATGTTTGTTATATTTTTTAAAGTATTTAATTTTTGTTATATTATTCAATGTTTAAAAAATTAATGTTAAATGCTTAAGGGTTAAAAGTTTAGGGTTTACGGCAGAGAGATAAGATTTTTAAATTTAAAATCTATTGTTTATGATTAATGATTAAAATTTTAGGGTTTATGAAGAAGAGTTAAGGTTTTAAAATTTTAGGGTTTAAAATCTATTGTTTATGATTAAGGATTAAAAAATTAGGGTTTAGGGTTTGTCTTTAGTGAGGAATTTAGGTTTTAGATTTAGGGTTTAATGTTACAAGTGTATGATTTAAGTCTTTAAGGTTTGAGTTTATAGCCTAGATTTATGGTTTTGGGGTATAGGATTAGGGTTCAAACCCTAAACCTTATTTAAACTCTAAAAGAAATTATCATTAGTTTGTATATGCAACAAGTATAATAATATAAGTGAGAAATAAAAAGAAGTTTTGGGGTTTAGGGTATAGATTGTTTTTGATTTCATACACTAGTAATTCTTTAATAAATTGGACTTTTTAGGATGGATATAAATCCTTAGTTAGAATGTCTTATCTAATTTCTCGACGAAATTAAAAGTATACATCTATTTAGTGTCAAAACCAAAGTTAAAAAACTTATACTTCAATAGTCTACCAACAAGAATCAAGCAGCAACCAATACACAATCCAATAGAAGACAATGGATCTTGTCATGCTCCTTCAACAAGAACAATCACCATGCGACCACTCTCCTAGAGCCGTTTCTCTATGTACTTCAATAGTCTACCTTCTCCTTCGAGATAAAATGGTGACTCGGGAATCAAGCAGCAACCAACATCTCTGTTGGCTAATGCAGCATACATCGCTATGAATCATGTACAATAGCCTTAACTCAGTAACAACTCGAAATATTTTTAACTGCAATGTTCAAAGAAGAAACACAAGACAAGGATAACTTACCACTGTAATGATCTCGTTACTCCCACAGCAATGACTCCTCAATCAGAATTCCATTCACCTGCAACCATATCAGAAAAATCTTCCGATTATACATTCATGCTTGTTTGGCAAATCGGTTTTATAAAATTAAATCTCAATTGATTGAACCATCTATTACCAAATGTAATGAATGAGAAGTTAAACCAAATGCATGCAAGCAGACCAAAAATCTCTTAACCAAATGAAATGAATGAGAATTAAAGGTGATAAGCTATGAGTAGCTTGAAGACTCGAAGAGTTGCATCTCTTCTGAGTAAACCATCATTACACCTCTCTGCAAGTCATTTCAAATCAAATTAATTAGTAAAAAAAATTAAAAAAAACAATAGAAATTGTTCACTTGTCTCACGGTTATTCCATTTAAATAGAGGGAGTTAGGTTTCTTCTTCCTCATCTGCTTTTCTCTGCAAATCCACACAAAAGAAAGAAATCACAAGACATTCGATAACATCATGTCTCACTACAACAAACTTGCGGACTTGGAAGTTAATGACAAACTCAGAGCTTGGCGTTTTAGAGTGAAGATAATCAGGATCCACTCATATCACATTTTCGAAGATGGGCCGTATTGGAGTTTCATATTGGCAGACAAGGCTGTAAGTTTAAACTTTAAATCTTAGACTGAACACAAAATACATGCAACTAACACATCTCACTATTTCTTAATTTGCAGGAAACTAAGACTGAGATGATAATTTATCCATCTGAAGACCGCAAATTTAAAGGACTTGAGGAACAAGAGGGCAAGTGGGTCGAGATTTTCAAGGTCAATGTTGAGAATGCGTATGCAGGTTTCAAGCCTGTAAACTCTCCCTTCAGACTTAATGTCATGGACGGGACTAGCATCAAATTCATCGACCCTCTCAACAACTATCACTACATGGATTTCAAATGTATGGGGCATATCCCTCACATCAACATCGACACTCCTATAGGTATGATTGCTTAACACTAACCAAAACATAATCCTAAAATATGAATAGATATAAGTAACCAGATTTGAGAAACTTATCTTGTAGATATAATGGGCGTGGTCTTCAACGTGGAACCCCTTCAAGTCTGTTGGGCAAATCGTAAAAAGTCACGGCTTGTGTTCCACATAAGACACAACATGTAAGTCAAGAGAATTTATAATCACAAGTTTACTATATTCACAAGTATGTTATGACAAAAGTTTTTTTTGCATGACAGAGACCATCGAATTAAGTGTGTTGCACACGGGGACACTGCTTTTGCATTCAGGGATGAGTGGGAAAACACTAGGGGTCTCGGAGTGGTGTTTTTGGTGTTAAAGATGTGGAGGATCCATAAGCACTTAAGAGGTGATGATGAGGCATGGCTGGAAACTCATAAAAGCTTATCTGATTACAAATTCAACCCCCGGATGGTAGAGGTTGATAATTTTAGGAGAGAGCTAGCAAATAGTGACTCGTGTGTGGATAGATACGGTGCTATTGTGCCTCTCTAAGACTTGAGTTTTATCAACCATATGTCTCTTCTCTGTCTCTTTAACTTAAGCTCGATGTGTTGTTGAACTTATCCCTTTTTCTTGTTTGGGATCTTTAATTATGTATGGATGTTTGTTTTAAATTTATGTTATGTCTTTAGTTTTCTTTTTAATATAGAATTGTTAGAAAACTTAGATGTATCTAACCTGGATAAGGTTATGCGGATTGGTTTTCTCAGTCCAATTGTTGTTTGTTCTCTGCTTCATCTACAGAATCAGGCGCTTCTGCAAAAATCCCTAAAAGGTCATAAAATAAACAAAGAGTCCTGAAAAGTGAGGAAGATTACTTGATATATGAATCTTGTTCTAAAAGTAGAGCCTCACATGAATCGATTTCTCAAGCATGATGAACACAATACACACAATGATGGCAAAGCAAAGACACCCAAAACCCAGCTTCATGAACATACTAAGCCTCTTCAATTCCAGCTTGGCGTCTCTCACTTCCTGCATTAACTCATCATTCACGTTTTTGATGCCTTCAATCTCCTTTTTAGTTTTGCAAATGTCAGATTGAAAACATGCTACCATTGGCAGTGCATCAGTCACCTCTTCATATACAGCTTCTTCTACCCACTTAAATAAGTAGTACTGCATAAGAACGATGAAAAATCAACACAAATTGGACCCAAATTTATGATTATTGCTCTGATTCAACACAAAATCGACACAAACTGGACCCAAATTCGACACAAATTCGAATCAAAAGCTTCTTAGAGATTACCTTTCGAAATGTGGGACAATGAAAGAACGGTCTTCCAGGATTTTGTTTCGTTGTCGCCGTCTTCATTACAGAGTTACGACCACACATACACTTCACAGGAAATCCTCGAATCCCCATTGTGTTGACACACGAATCTTCACTTCCAGAACTCATGATGAAAACCCCAATTCAATTTTGATTCTGAGTAATTGAGTGAAAAGTGCGAAATCGAGCCAAGATGATGAACATGCAAGAAACCCGAAATTGAGTGTCAGAGTGCGAAATCGAGAGGGTTTAGAGATTTCTAGCTCATGAACAGATTGTACAAAGAGATAAAAAGAGTAATTGGAGTAATCGATGTGTGTTTGGTATATTTTTGACGCTTAACGAACTCATAGTATTTTAGGGTATAATTCATTAGCGCAAACAATAAAAACCTGGCCCGCGTGGAATTTTTTTCCCGCTCAAAGCATTAATAGGGTTTACATATAAGCAAACGCTATCTTTAATTCACGGTTCAGTCAAAGATAGCATAAACATCAAAAACGCTATCTAGTTATGCTATCAGTAATCAAATTTCTTGTGGTGAGAGTATATAGCCGCAACATCTTCAGCATGTCATTGTATCTGGTTAAAAGGGATTTTGCAGGAGCTGGAAGTTGAGAACTGTGAAAGCATGGACATTATGTGTGACAACAGCTCAGCAATCAAGTTGTCCGAAAATCCAGTGATGCGTCGGAGGACAAAACACATTGATGTAAGGTATCATTTCCTGTGAAATCTGATTGTTGAAGGTACTGTGAAGCTGGTGTTTTGTGGAACAAAAGATCAAATCGCAGACATAATGACCAAGTCTATCAAGTTGGATCAGTTTGAGAAGCTTAGGTCTCAGCTTGGAGTTGGACGCATGGAAGATTAAACTTATGTTATCAGACATGTCAGTTTAGGGGGAGGGTATGTTGGGTTGAATAAACGAGTCTGTAGGAGTTTGTTTGACTGAGCGAGTCTTTAGGAGCATTTGAATAAGTCTCATTAGTTAAGTAGTGCAATTTGTTTATGTTCCTTGATTTTCTGCATTCTTGTTTCTAGTCGTTGTAAGGCTTCTATAAAAGCCATCAAATTCTTATTCAATAAACACACGAAACCACTTTCAGATTCTCTAAGTACAAGTTTTGTTTCCTTTATTTCAAACCTTGAATTTTCTTTTTGACTCTCTTGTGTTGTAAGAATCTACTATATACGGCATGTAATTCTTCACAAAAAGTGAAGTTTGCATAACCGAGTGAATACATGGTAAGTCAGTGTGTAAAAAATAAAGAGAAACGGAAACTGATTTCTGAGTCGGTCACTCGAGGATTAAATTTTAGGGTTTCAAGGGATTCATAAACTTATGGTGTTCCTGAGTCTTGTCGTCCCTTTTACATTTATTATTGAGATATGTCCCATATTGCATGACAGTAGAAGCTGAGCAATATTCTTTATATTGATTGTAGCACTTTGGTGGTAGTTGCTATGTTTCGTTTTAACTAGTGTTTCAACTTTCAACTATGAAGCCTTGGTTGAAAGAACACCACTAGTCTATATGCCTTACGAGTAATCTAGTATGGTGGTGATAGTAATCAATCGTGTAGTGAATGAAATCCAAACAGAGGGTCTTGGGGGTTGCTCTTAGATTACTTAAAAAACTAGGGAACTTTGATAAGTTCTTGAAGTAAGGATGTGTTTTGTATGAAAAATATTATGATTCTTATGATGATAAGAGGTGGTACTCTTGTCCGAGAATATTTACTTTGGATACTTAATCGGCTAAGCCAAGTGCAAGGGTTTCTCCTTGTTATAGGGTTTATTTCATATTCATCATATATTCAGGAATTCTTGCTTATCTTTTTCTATGGAGTGGGAAGAGTCACAGGTAGATGTCTAAAGTTCGGGATTGCATGGATCAACAATTAGCTGCTATGGGAGAAACTTTAGACCACAAGTATAGAACTGTTAATTTTGAAACAGATAGTGATTGACACACGAAAGGAGGATCCTGAACCAGTCTCCATTGTCTTGCTTCCTTTGACGAACAACAAACAACTGACAATCATAGCCAAAGGGGTCTTCTTCTTTGACTATCATACTTTCCACCATCTCGGATTCTTGGTTCTTGCTCGGTAGAATCATAACCCCGAGGTAGTCGGTAAAAGCTGCATAAACCAAGATTCCAACTAAAGAAGATCGTTGCACCGAGGCAGTCCGTAAGCTGCATACACCAAGATTCCAATTAAAGAACATCGTTGCAGGTTTGGATTCATAGACTTGGAATCTTCTTTCATGAATTGCTTACCCTTGTGGACTTATTTTCACATGACCTAAATAAGCCAAAGCTTATGGAAAAGAATGCAAAAAGAAAAGTAGAGATAATCACATATGGAGAGAGAGAGAGAGAGAGAGAGAGAGAGAGAGAGAGAGAGAGAGAGAGAGAGAGAGAGAGAGAGAGAGAGAGAGAGAGAGAGAGAGAGAGAGAGAGAGAGAGAGAGAGAGAGAGAGAGAGAGAGAGAGAGAGCTGAAGCACATCAATAGGTCCATGTAAGAAGAGATCACTACACTACAGGGGACCATATTCATAGCCTTGTCAAGGTCTGTGCTGTGGAGCTGATGACAATCATATTTTTCATATATATCTACATACATTTTAAAAAATATTTAACATTTTGTAGTTTACACTACTAGTAACCGAAAACTGACAAGTTGACCCCAAAAAAAAAAAAAACTGAAAACTGACAAGAAATGCTTGGAAATAAACAAAGATACAAAACAAAAAGATATTAGCACCCAAAAAAACAAAAGAAACACAAAGATACAAAAAAGGGTGTTTGCGAAAGATGGAAAAAAAAAGCTTCAGAGTAGTAAAGGATGATCCATCTAGTAGCTAGAAGAAGTGGAAGCCAAACTCTCGTTACTAAGCAACTCTTCCCAGAAACCCTCGTCCAACTCTCTCCCGATCACCAAACCCTCTTCTTCCTCCAGATTCCTCTGTTTTCCGTAGCCTTGCATCTCCCGAGCAAGAGCTTCTAATTCCGACATCGAAGAACCTCTTTCCCTCTCTGCTGCCTCCTCCTCGAGCTCTTTAAGTCTCATATCTCTCTGCTTCAGTAGCTGATGCAGAAACAAAGGGCTCTGCATCGATCTAGCCAAGAACGACATCATATATCTCTGTTTCTTCTCTGCTTCTTCTATCCTCTGTTCCATGGCTTTGATGTAGCTTCTCGTGGTTTGTTGCTGCTGTCTCAGACACACTAGCTCCATCATTAACAGTTGCTTGTCCCTACGAAGCTCGGTGCAAGGATCATGGTTCCATGAAGACGATGAAACGAAGGAGGCTCGTCTCTTGATGTTCTTTAGTAACTGTCTCTGTCCCAACAAGAACCAATCGTTTGCAAATTCCCATCTATCTGCTTCTATCTTTCTGAAACCCTGTTTTTTTTTCACACTAATTTTCAAAAGTGTATATGAAGTATAAGGTTTCAAAAGTCCACATGAATACATGTGATTAAGCAACAGCAATTATTGGGGAGAGATGTGTACTATGGTTTTTTATGGGAAGATAATATAAAAAATGGAACAAGTGGGCAACCTTAAAGCTGATCAGTAAATAAAAAAATGGGTATTGGGATAAGATTGATGACTGTTTCTTGAGATTATTTTAGAAGCCAAGTTGCCACGAACCAAGACTCTAGAACTTACTAATTGTTTTAGAAAGCCAAGTTGACACGAATGAAGACTCTAGAACTTACTAATTCTTTTAGAAGCCAAGTTTCCAAGAGCCAAGATTCTAGAACTTACTAATTGTTTTAGAAGCCAAGTTGACACGAAAACAAGATTCTAGAACTTACTAAAAGACCTTCTTCTACTCCCACTATCACATGGAATCTACATTTTCGATGTTTCTAGAAAGAACAAATTTTGCAGAAAAAATAATTGAATTTCAGTATCGGTTTCATTACCAAGTAAACACAATCAATTTTTTGAAGTTGAAATTCAGAATACTTCACTTCTTCTTTCAGAGACTATAATAAGATGAAAGAAAAAAATTGGAAAAGTAAAATAAAAACAGAGCATTGTTGTTCAGAGAAAACAGAGCATTGTTGTTCATAGACATAAACAAAATAAGAAGAGAGAGAAAGACTCACATAAGTGTTTAGTTGTCTAATGAAACTTGAGAAGTTGCTGTGTTTGAAATGACGAGGGAGAAGAAACGTTGAGAACGAATGCAAATCCCAGACGACAAAACTAGTACCACCTCTGTTCCAAGATACAATGTGGTCTGTATTAGGATCATCCACAATCTCAAATGTTTTGATTAGAAATGGAGGCGGACCGATTTCGTTCAATCCTTCCATTGGTTTTGGTGGTGATGGTGGTGGTGGATCACATTCTTGGAGGAGAAACGGATTCATCGATTTTTGGAAATTAAAAAGAGAAAATATTTTATTTTTCTTTGTGATTCGATCTTGGATCAAGGACCCAATGAAACGATCTTTGAAATTGCAGTATTCATAGTGAAAATGAAAGTAAATTGATTTTGTGCTGATGGCTGGTGTTTAAGTTCGTTTATGGCAGTTGGTAGAGAAGAGGGGAAAGTGAGGAAGGTACTCTCCACGTAAGCCATTCGAGGTGCTTAAATAGGAAGAGTGAGATATTAAGTGATGATATAATATTGATTAAAATAATAATAAAATAATAAATATAGTACTCTCTCCTCTCTCAACTTAGAAATTCGAAAGTTCCGGAACAATGAGAAAGAGAGACGAGTGGGTTCGAAACTTCTCGAACTTCAAATATTGACGACTGTACGGTATGGTTTTCACGTGATACCCCATCCATCATTTTTATATTTGCGAATATAAAACTCAGACAACATTGTAATGAAATGACAATTGGCTGATTGGTTCAAACTGTTTTTTTTTATGTTTGTTGTGATTAGTCGGGCAATCTGGACATTTGGTTTGTGGTCTGCACCGGATGGTCAGAAGCATAATTGCTAAATATCCTTAAAATATGATTACAAATTGTTTCACAGTAATTAATTTCTTGATAAAAATAAAAATTTGGTGAAAAAATAATCGATATTTTGATATTTTCGTTTGATAGCGTTTGAATAAAAAGACAAAAACTACAAAAACACACGAAAAAAATAAAACTGCAATAACGATATGAAAAGAGAACACAAATACATACTGAAAAGACGATTACTAAGCCTATTAGAATTTGTTTCATCCGTTAACCAGAAATAAAACTTTTCCTTCAAAGAAAATTAGAGAGGTCCATTTGAAGATAGACTTCAAAATCTAAACATCGACGCTCTTCAAACGTACCTAAATAATTGGATTTTGTTTTGGTTCCGGATCGTATTTTGTGATTAATTACTTTATAGATATTTAATTTTACAAATAACAGTATATATAGCAAAACTTATTTTAATATAATTGATTTTTTACATTTTTGATTAGAATATCTTCAACTTATTTTTTTTAAATCGAGTTTGTAGATTCATTTAAACCATATTAAATTTAAATTTGTTTTTTTGAATGGATTATTTTGGGTTCGATACTTCGATAGGATAGATTTGTCTCAAGTCAACACCCATGCAAGTAGTTTCTTTTTTTTTTTCAACCAAGAAAAAAAAGAGAACCAACCAAAAGTATTCCAAGAATGATAAAGTTTTCATCTATTCCAAGTCTATGCCATTGATATCTGACTAGCAAATAATTTGTCAATAAATTCCGAATTAGCCGATCAAAACAGTTTGTGGATTGGAACATGTTTTTTTTTCTTTATCATGGCAAGAAAAAATAGTAGAAAGAAAATAGAACCACTAAAAAAGCAACATATATTTTTGACCATAAATAGAACAAATGCTAATTGGTCCGCTTGGACTTTTCCTAGTAACACAGTACACTCTCCCTAGCCACTTTTTATTCTTTTTCTTCTGATTATCAGATAATCCTCGGACATGTGTCGAACAATGCAAGTGACACTTAGTCAATTACTACGACGGCTTGTGTACGTGTCCGTACTCAACATCTTTCGTCACAGTTAAGCTTATAGTACCACTGTTTATCAGTGGGGATCGTTCAAAATTTATAGTAGATTTTTTTTTAGACTAGCAGATATTTACCACGAATTAAGTTAATTTTTTTTACTGTTAAAATTGTAAATATCATTAAAAAATAAAAGATTAGGTGTTACATATTGTAAAAAAAAGCTCTCTCTTGTTTCTCTCTTGCTTTTCACTACCAACACACATACCGACTGTGTTTTCTTTCTCCGACCATCAGACGGCGTTTTGCCGTTTCCGATGGTCGGGTTATTTTTGTAATCCTTGTTTTCTTTTTGTTCTTTCGGTTCTAACGAATCAATCTCCAATTTTCTTGTGATATAGAGATTTGATTCGGTGGTTTGCGGTTTCAATAAACTACGGATCTCTTGTCCGTTCATCTTTTCTCGATCTGTTTCAGGCTCTTCTACCGGATCGATTCCGGTTGTCACGATATATCCCACAGCGCTTCACCATCCACACACCGTAGGTTTCCTCCTCATCTCTTCCTAGTTGTCGTGCGCTCTTCTGACGTCAGATCTAGATCGCGATCGAGTTGAACGGGCCCGTCACGCTCTACAAATCATGGTGGTCGAATCCTAGTTGGATCTTCCCTACAGCAGTGCAAAGTATACGGCGGCGGCGAAGTGTTGGATCAGGGCACGAATCTTCTATCCAGTCGTTGAAGATGGTTTGGTTGGGATTTGATCGGCAGAGTTTTGTGAGTTTTGTTCTAGGAAGGACGCGTCTTTGCCTGATTCTAGTGATAGTTCTGGTGAGGTCGATGCATGACGGGATTTACGGAATTAGGGCACGTGTTTGTCCTCTGCTTAGTCATGACCGCGTGTCTGTTTGTATTCCAAGTCGGTTAGTGTTTAAGTCATGTAACAATTTTACAATCTCTGTAATGTAGCCCAAGTGGGCTTAAATCTATAAAATTTGTTGCCGTCAAAAAAAATAATTGTAAAATGAATCTGTAATAAATATATGGAAACATGCAAATACATTAAATATGGGATCGCCCTAGTCTCTTAAAACACTCTCCGGCCCAGTAATCGAGGTCAGCGGCGGCTTTACTCAGAACGTCTTTTTCCTCTTCTCCTCGGTTACCGGATCTCTTTGCCGGTGCCGGGGAGGTAGTTTATGTCTCTGTTTTCCTGCTTTGCGGCCGGTTCTTCACTCCTCCTTCCTCCTTCCGTCGTTTTGGTCTTTGGTCTTCGCCGGTTCTCGCCGGTTGTGTTGGCGTGGAGTCGCTTGTAAGTGCTGATGGGGTTGTCTGCTACGTAAACATGCGGTTCTTTTGTCGGCAGTGGTTTTGTGGATCTGGCTCGTGTCCCTTGTGAGTTGGCAAACTACATCGGCGGTTCTTCTTAGTCGTCTTGTGATCCTTTCGGTCGTGGTCCGGTGTGGTAGTGCTCCTGTCCTACTGGTCTTCGTTGAGGTTAAGCCAAAGTCTATGTTTTGCTGTCGATGGGTGATGGTTGATTTAGGGTGTTTGTAATCGTGTTAGATCTAGTATTTTCTAGTTCTTTGCTTGTTTGTTTGTTGTTCTTCAAGTCTATAGTTTTATTGTCATTGTTCAGCATACTCCTTATGAGGGTGTGGTTTCTAGAGTCGGTCCTTCTTCGATTAGGAGTTCATCGTGTCTTGTGGTTCCGGGTTTTCACCAACGGTTTACTTAGGGTTTGTGTTTGTTCTCTCTAGCGAGTTTGGTCTAGTGTTAGTCTTGGTCTTAGATGCGTTTCTGTAGGTTTAGATATGTTTGGGAGTTTAGCAGGCGGATCCCGAATCCCACTTCTGGGTTGCAGCGGTTTCCGAGAGGTCTGTGCTATTATGTGTTCTCGTGGCTTCAATAGATTGGAAGCAATATAAGGAGACATAGTAGATAGCCATACCAAGAAGTTATTCGTGTTATTTGAATGCTTCCATCTATATTTTCTCCTATTGTATCGCTCTTTCTTCTAGTTTTCGGGTCGTTTTTATAAACACTCGGCTTTCGTCTTTTGTTTTTTTCAGCTTTGTATTTCATCTTTGTGTTTCTCCTTTGTCTTCGGGATGTTCGATCTGTGAACTCGCCGGCTCTGTCTATGGAAGGATTGTGATCCTTGCCAACCTTGTATTTCACCTTTGAATTTCAATATAATCCATCAGATGACAAACAAAAAAACATTAAATATGGGATGATTTCATATCTGACCCACAATTTGAAGTAGTGCAAAAATGACTTTCAAAATGTGGTCCTTTAACTTTTGAAAACATGCAACAGCTGGGTTTTTTTGTTGGTTGTTCAACTTAAAATTATGGACGGTTGAAGAATGTAAAAATCGCTTCCTTGTTTTCTTTCGTTTTTCCGATCTGTGTCGCGATATGAGACTTCGTTGAAAAGTCTGCTTGTCAACCTTTAGACTAGTTTTGCAATTGAATTTTTGGTTAGTCTGCACTGAAAGCCTACTTGAAGAAATAGGTCATTTTTACATTTGACCAATGTTTGACTTTGAAGGTAGATTTCCTCACGAAGCAGTTGGTCAAGATAGTTGCTTATCTTGCCCCCTATCCAAATTTTGATTAAAAAAATACAAGTTATATATTACGGTTTTATGAGTTTTTGAATATGATATAAATCTTGTATATTGAATATTTTGATATTTGGAGTCTTTTGAATTTTTGCAGGTCTATGTACGAAATATAGTTAATATGGAGATTTGAGAGCATTTAGAGTTATGTGGAAGGGGTTGCATAAAAGTTGAAGTCATCAGAACCCACATTCGAACAAGGTGTTGATCAACTTCACTCCCTAGAGTCGGTCGACACCACTTATGCACACAGAATTTCACGAGCGATTAAAACAACTTTGAATAATTGCACTTTGGCCAAAAAATTCGTTATTGCAAAGAAGCCCAGATCGTGAATTAGGTTATTTAATAGGATTCACAGTCATTTTTTAGGTTATGCTTTACTTTCCTTTTGGTTTTTGAGGGAACTTTTAGAGAGACAATTATGAGACTCCATAGAGAAGAATTCAAACCCTTTGTTTCTATCTTTGATTTCTTATACGCAATCTATTTTATCTATGATTTTTGTTTCATTAATCATGTATGAGTAGTTTACTAGTTAGATTTAGGGTTTCTCACAAGGGATTTCATGAATAGTTATGTTGATTGGTTAATCAAGGATTCATAACTTGTAGTTTTCCATCTTAGGTTGTTCTTAATGCTCGATCTGAACTAGCCACTTAGATTTATGATTGATTCTCGCAACGAAAATTAGTTAATTATCTAGAAAGAACTTTAGGTGAGAAAATTAACTCGCAAAGAAATTTGGATTTCTAGTTTGTTAGACATAAATAGTTTCCGTAGCGAAAACTGGTTGACTTTATCATCTTGTTTTGAGTTATACAACATTGTATTTAAACCTTACTGATTATTTGATTTGATAATTCTGATTTCCTGAGACTTCTCAGAGCCTAATGTTTGTCTCCATCTGATTTTACACACTCTTTTTTTGAATAAATGTTAAATTAATTCAAAAACCAAAAATCCTTTTTACAAATATTTGAGAGGCTCAGAGTTTTATCCTATTCTACTGCAAGTGCACATTGATGTGAATGTAGTACTTAGGGTATCGAATCCACAAGGACTCTAGTTTCACGTGATATATTATTAGTAATCGAATTAAGCTAAGCAAAGCAGATTGTAAAACAGTAAACAAGACATCAAATAAACGAATAAGACTGAGGTGAATGTAAGCAATTAACGAAGGCGTCAGGTTTCGGGAAGTTCTCAGGAAATCAGGAAATCAGATAACAGACAATCAGGATTCAATCTATTAGCGTTCTTGAACTAGAATTACAGAAATATAACTAACCAGCTCTCGCTGCGATAATTATCTATGTCTAACAACCTAGTAGACCAACTCTCGTTGTAAATCCTATAGTTCTAAACATGCATTAGTTCCAAGTTCGTTCGTTCATAATTCCTCTAGACCAAATCTCTTTGCGAATAGATAAATTGCTCACCTAAATCCTTTCTAGCTAATTAACCAACTCTCGTTGTGTAAATCAACCTAATATCAATAATCTAAATGGCCAGTTCAGATTAAGCATTAAGAACGATTTAGATGAAGAACTAGATGATGAATCCAAATTAATAAGTTAATCTAGCATTCCTTCAAATCCCTAATGAGAATTCCCTAACCTAACAAGAGATCTACTCAGACATATCAATCATCACAAAAGATATAATCCAAATAGATATCATATATACATCAAAAGAGTAAGAACAGGGATTCGAAATCAAGTATCTCTCGAGAACAAAACCAACCCCAAATCTCCTAATCTCTGATAAAAAAAAGTTTAGCCTAAACAATGGCTGAAAAACCTAATTAAAAGCTAAAACACGATTTGGGTCACTTTGTAATTATGAGAAATTTCTGGTCTAATTTGCAGATTCTTCAAAGTCTTCATTAACCGGCCAAAACCTTCTGCCCGCGATACGTGTCGACCGACACCTAAGTGGTGTCGATCGACACCAAAGTCAGATGATCATATCAACTCTTCTGCAATCGCATGAATGCTCTATAAAGCTCCAGAATGCGCCATAATGTCCAAGTAAGCTCCAAACGTGGTAAAACCTGTAAAAGGACTCGAAAGACTATATAGAAGACTCGATTATGTACATATATCATGGCCCAAAACAGCTAAAAATCATGATATATCAATATTTGAGCCAATCTAAAAGACTGATTTGATTTCTATAAATCATAAATAATTAGCTTGGAAAAGAGTTGAACCAGAGTTGCATAGCTCCAGTGTATGGAGACTGTCCCACCCTTGTGAGAGTCGAGATTCAATTCCAGATTTGCTTGTTGATGTTCTGAATCAGTGCAGAGGATGACAATGAGTCTTCTCCATGCTTCCTTTGGTTTCTTTCTCGCATTAACGAGTATATATTGTGGTCTGAAATAAGTATTGGCACAGGAAAAGCTGGAGCTTGAGTTTGCTATTGTCGCATATGATCTGAAGATTGGTTTCCCATCGAACTGAATAAGCTGAGTCATACATCATTCAATCAAGGTTTTTCCAAACAGTCTATGTGCAACGCCCCCTTTCCATTTTTTCACTGACCGACGAGCTGACCGGCCAACAATCAAACAAGAACGTGACCGTTCGAACTCGTGCAGTCAAACAGTAGGAGTTGCTACGTTCGAAGTCAGAGACAGTTCCGTCAGAGTCAGAAACTCTAAATGATCCATCTCTAATCTCAATTTTTGTTTTCCTCGCTTCGACGGCCAAAGGCCTTGCAACCCTTACCGCATCAGCGAGTTGTGTTAGACCCGGCTAGTCTAATATCAGAGTTACTCACATTGCGAATATAAAATAATTAATTTTATTTAGTTAAATAAATATTACATACATAATAATAAAATGAAAATGATGTATATACAGACTTGGTTTTAAAACGAGAAAATATATTGAAATCAAATGCCACTTTACAAAGGCATAAAAATCTACTCCAGTTGTCCTAATGTCCAACTTCTGCTACCCCCACTAAGGTTGCCTGCAAAAATAAAAGAATTGGTATGAGCAATCTAAGATCGCTCAGTGAGTTGGCTCCCGACTACAAAGGCTGAAAACCCCACCCGACAAACCCAAAATAGCAGGCAATAACAATCAACACAAACAACAATACAAACCGATTATGTGCTACCACCACATAATAACTAAACATAACACATAACCCAAACAAAGGAATTGAGAACACTGCGGCACATGCTCTCGATTAGATTCGATCTAAATATTAAACGCCAATCTAACGTTTACTCAACACCATGGGCCCCTAACGCGAACTCGGTAATCTTCCTTAGGAACACCTAGCTGCCTACAGCTAGAACCTCCCAGACTTCTAAACGTAAATACAAAGTCCTACGAATAGGACACCTTTCTCTGTCCATCGATACATGGTGACTCGGACTACCCATAGATAGCCAAAGTTTCCATGCAGCTTGGCCCTAGGACATGACCCCGTTTCTCCGGACTACACACCTAGCCAGAACCAGTACCCAAAGATACGTGAACTGACCATGATCTCCCGAAAATCCAATCGGGAAGGAAGCACCGGAATGCCAACACAAGACTCGCGGGATCTAACGCGCTCTAAACAGTCTTAACAATAATAACAAACTCTATGACTCACAAGCAGAATTACTGACACTCTACGACTCCACACAAGATCGATAAGGTAGAATATTTCTAATGACTTATCCCAATATCCCAAACTATCCTGCAATTCCTAACCACCATATCACCAATCACTAACACAACCCGGCTTACCCGACCCCGTACCAGAATAGGTATCAAACAACGAAGTCTACCCGGCCCAACACCGGAGTAGACAAATCCACAACAATCAATACAACAATATCAACACATCATTCATGTGCCAACAAACATATACATATGTTTATTCAGATTACTTAATTCACTTAAATCTTTATTCCGGTTTAAACTGCTATCTTGGGATTAGCAAATTTACTATCCCGGTAGCCCATATTATTATTATTTAACTTCATTCTTATTTAATTTTCAGATTTATTTATTTACTTATTTTACCGCTATATTGGATCGTTAGTAAACTTACTAGTTTACTAACTCCCTAGACGGTTTATCCCAGTTCTTTAAGTCTTTTAATTCATAACTCTTTAATTTCTAGATTTTTAATTATTTATTTAATCATTTTAACTTGATTATCCCGATTTAACTAACCCTAACCCGGTTATATAATATTATAAGGTTTGTTCAAGTTTTAATCCGTATTTTAATTGACTCTTAATTTCTTTCTATATAGATTTATTTATTTGGTTTGCATATTATATATATATATATATATATATATGCATATATTTTTCTAGACATGCCGTTTTATATGTGATACAACAATCAACAATCAAGTAATCAATCAATTATATCTACGCAAACAATCAATCATGCCATTTACTGATATTTAAACGTGCTATGCATATTTATTATCTTAGTCGGTTTGTTTAATTTCCCAGTTATTTAATCAACCTAACCGCGTTCTATCATATTCAAATTCTGGGTACGATATCTTTCGACTCTACGGTTTATTAATTTTGGGGTCTATATACAGACTCGATCTATTCCTAATGCAACATACAATCAAACATAACCAATTCACTGTGATTTCGGCTGGAAGGCGGATGTGACCGGTATATCTCTTGATCAAACCCCGACCTGAACCTCGAACCCATTTCCCGACACTTCTTCTTGACGAACTCGAACTCGAACCATGCCGCTACCGACTAACCTAACTCCGCCTACCTTTTTCTTAAAAAAAAATCCGGTTTATCGGGAAAATTATTACGTCGGAAAATCACGCTTCCGAAGAATATTCATGAGAATATGCCGGCGTAATATCTTTTCTTTCCCCATATTTCTTTTGTTTTATTTTCTTATTTTTCTTTCTTTTTATTTCTTTTTCTCCTATTTTCTTTCTTTTCTTTCTTCTCTCCCTCTCTTATTCTTCTCTCTATCTTTCTCTCTTCTTCCTCCTCCGGTTTCTCTCTTTCTTCTTCTCTTGTGATCTGAGTTGTGAGGAAAAGAGCTGAAGTTAGCCTTCTATTTATACTAAAACAAGATGAATCTCCACCCTACACTTATCAGCCCTTCCTCTCCTCCTTCCTCCACGATTTTACTTCCAAAAACCATCCAAAACCAATGCATCAAAGACTTCGTTCTTCTTCACCCTACACTTGTCTCTTCCCCCTTCTAGAAGATGTCTATAAGCTTGCCAACACACCAATTCAGATGCAATGTATAGTGGTGAGGTGGCACCCAAGTTCTTTGTACCTTAATGTTCAATGAATCATCTTAATGTTAGGTTCAATGAATCATCCTCTTCCTTCCTCTTAGCAAATTTCGTGACCCATACTCTTTTGGGCTTGGTTTTATGTCCCAAAATAGATTATCCCTCAGTCCAAGTCTCCATGGATCAAAGTCCAAGTCCACAAATTTAATTTTAAACTTTTGCTCACTAAATGCTCTCTAATGATCCAAAAATCATAACTTAGTCCAGGAATAAAATATTGTTAATTCCTCTAAATTATAACTCATACATATTTTATTAGAGCAGTGGTCAAAATTTCATAATTTTTGGTGCACTTTAGAGGGTTTTTCGATGCACCCGATCGCCTTAATAATTTCTCGATAAAAGCTTATTTTCTAGAAGTATTAATGAGAATTCACAAAAATTCTCAAAAATAATTCTAATCAATTACTTAAAAAGATAACTTATTTTATGGAATAAAATATTATTATATATAATAATAATATTTTATTGCTTTCCGAGAACGGGATATTACACTCTGAATAGTTGCATTCATAGAACAAGTGATTGCAGTTTTCTGCTTCAGTCTTACATAAAGGGCAGAGTGGGTCGATCATTGAACTCCAGTTTGGCATCCTGTCTGCAGTCGACAGTTTGTTAAGAGTAGCGAAACAAGTGACCAATGTATATTTCGGAGTTGAAGCAGCAAACCATACACCATTGTACCAAGATACATGAGATTGATGGGTACGAGTGAAGTTCAAAGTGTGTTTAGTGCTAAAGGTCCTTTTAAAATCCTCATTTCTACACCAAAGACGTATGTCTTGCGCGACCGTAAGACCAGTTTCTCTAATTCTCTGCAATTTTTCTTCAATCTGATTCAATATAGCATTCCTTCGTCTCCTTCTTCGTCTAGACATGACTGCCCACTCGATTGTAGCATTGATGTTTATGCCCAAATCAGTACATCCCCTCACCCCTGTTAAATCAATAAGTCTTCCCAGAGAACACCAAGTGTCGAACCAGAACGAAGTTGTTGTTACATTTTGAAGATCAACCTTTGTGAGTGGCACAGCATCATCTCTGACCTTAAGAATCTTTCTCCACATCCAAGATCCGAGAGAGCTATTTATCTTGATGGACCAGAAAGAACCTTTGCGAATGGGGTATTTGTGAATCCATTGTACCCACAACGACATAGGTTCATAAATAATATGCCATATGAGTTTCAAGCAGCTTACGTTGTTAGCTTTAGTGAGCGATCTTAATCCCAGTCCTCTTTCTTCCTTCGGCTTTGTAACATCTTTCCAAGAAACCTTCGTTTTTTAGTGTTTAACTCCGGAACAGACCAAAGGAATGCCGCACAAAGTTGATCAATTTTCTTAATGCATTATTTAGGCAAACGATACACATAAATCCAAAAGTTTGTTAAGCTATTGATAACCGAAGCTATAAACTGTAACCTTTCAGCAAACGACATATTTCGAGCAGTCCATGAACCCATTATGTTTCTGATTTTTCTGATCGGTGGAGAATAGTCTGAAGCATTCATCCTCCTAATCATTAGAGGCAATCCAAGATATCGAAGCGGTATACTTCCGGTACCAAACGGGAATTGCTCGAGAAGTAATTCCATCTCCTCAACCTTAACACTTGCCATGTATATACTATATAGTTGTTTTCTCCATGGTTATCTTTAGACCCGAGCATAAATCAAACCGATTGAAAACCTCAAGAATCGCTTCCGCCGATTGTTTTTTCCCACCCGCAAAGATAAGAAGATAGTCTGCAAAACACAAATGCGTAAGTTTCAGATCCTCACAGTTCATATGATATCCAAAACGCCTCTCTTTACACACTATTTACTGCTTTTTTTTGTTTCCATTACACATTGTTTGCTTAGCTTGATTCGATCCAATAGATCTATTATGTACTCTTGATTCTCTGTGGAATTCGACACTTTTTTATATTACTTCTACAATGTTTATGTACTTATAAGATAAATCTAGCACTTCAATAAATACTTCCAATTTTAGAAATTCAAAAATTCTAGAACAATGAGAAAAGAAGTAGGTAGATTCAAAACTTGTAAAACTTCAAAATTGACGAGGTTTTTTTTTTAGAATGTAAATATATTTAAACCATATTATTAAAATATAATTTGGTTTTGAATTAATTAGTTTTGGGTTGATTATGATACATTTGTCAGAAACCAATCATAAGTATTCCAAGAATTACAAAACCATATAATTGACAAAGTTTTCGTCAATTATACGGCTTTGCCATTAATACCTGACTACCAAATAATTGATTAATATATTCTTAATTGGCCGATGAAAACAGTGTCCAGAGTTAAAACATGGTTGTTTTCTATCATAGCTACAAAAAATAAAAATAAAATACAACCATTAAAAATAAACCGTATAATTTTTTTTTTTGTTAAAAGGTCTTCACATTGAATTTTTTTTTGAAACATATATTACATGGTTAAATCGGAAGAAATAAACCAAAAGCTAAACCTATTTAACTGCCTTTAACCAAAACCCATAAAAGGGCTCAGTTTGGCTACATATTTGAAACAAATCAGGATACAAAACACATAAAAATGTGCCCAAAGAACCTGCCGGAACGATATCACCGCCACGTTGGCTAAGGATTTTGCCCGCAGAAACCGCCAGAACCCGCGCAGCTTCCGGAGAAAAAGAGAAGAGGTGACAACCAGAGAGAACGACCGGGATGTAGAAAAGAAAGAGCCGCCTTACCAAACGCCACCGTGAAGAAGATTCCGACGCAGAAGCAAACACCCGGAGGCCGGAGACTTAGACACGCCTCCCTCACGGCGGACCCGAAAACCACCGCCAAAAAAACTTTCCCTAGATCCGCCGCCATCCTCTTAGCAAACAGACCGGAGAAGAAGAGACCTCAACGGGATCTACGCAAAAGCTCCCAAACTACCGTGACTCACCATTTTACCAGAAACCCCATTGTCGCCGCACCGTTGAAAACCAAAACCTTAATCCTAGATTCACCGTAAAACTCCAAAGGAAGCGAATGGGAAAATTCGAGGATACCACACCAGACCTTGTTCTCGCAGATCCGGCACTGGCAAATCTTAGAACCTTAGAACCACCGGAAAAATGCCGCTACACAAACCGCCGTCTTGAGCTAAGAACCAGCTGATCATCAGAGAAACACACCAAACCACAAAAAAATAAGGCAAGAAAACGAAAAAAGAAAGAGCAAACCCTTTCACGGCGACACAGGCAACAGAACGCCGAAATAACCTTAGTTTGTCTTCAAAAGAGGAAAAAAAAACAAACTGTATAATTTTGACCTCATATAAATTTTGCTAATTGGTCCGTACGATGATCCATCTACTAATTAGAAGAAGTGGAAGCCAAACTCTCGTTACTAAGTAACTCTTCCCAGAAACCATCGTCCAATTCTCTCCCGATCACCAAACCCTCTTCTTCCTCCAGATTCCTCTGTTTTCCATAGCTTTGCATCTCCAGAGCAAGAGCTTCCAATTCCGATATCGAAGAACCTCTTTCCCTCTCTGCTGCCTCATCTTGAAGGACCTTAAGTATCATATCTCTCTGCTTCAGTAGCTGATGCAGAAATGAAGGGCTCTGCATCCCTCTAGCCAAGAACGACATCATTTTACTCTGTTTCTTCTCTGCTCCTTCTATCCTCTGTTCCATGGCTTTGATGTCGCTTCTCATGGTTTGTTGCTGCTGTCTCAGACACACCAGCTGCATCATTAAAATTTGCTTCTCCTTATGAAGCTCGGTGCAAAGATCATGGTTCAACGAAGACGATGAAACGAAAGAGGCTCGTCTCTTGATGCTCTTTAGTAACTGTGATTCAAAAGCTTCTCGTCTGGGTTGCTTCTGGTGTGACGATTGGGCATCCACTGAACTCAAAACCTGGTCTCGAATCAAGTGTCGATCGACATTGAACAGGCGTCGGTCGACACTAAGTGCACCAATAAAGACAAGCGAGACAAGAGATGTAAGTAACAAAGAAAATAAGATACTTAGTATAAATTCTAATACAAAATCTATCGGAGAACTCAAAGAGTCCCCGGAAACGGCGCCAAAAACTTGATAGGTCAAATCTTAATCTCTATTTTCTAACTGCAGGTGTACATTGTCGAACGATGTAATATCAAGGGTATCGAATCCACAGAGATTTAAGTTTCACGCAATAGATTATATGTAATCGAATTAAGCTAAGCAAGAAGTGAATAAACAATAAACAAAGCAAATCAAACAAACGGTATGGGATCAATAAACGAAGGCGCTAGACTTAGGGAAGTTCTCAGGAAATCAGAAATATAAATCAACCAATCAACTACCAGAATTCAGATATCGATGTTCTAGAACTAGAATCATTAATTTATAACAAACCAACTCTCTTTGTGAATACTAACTATGTATCACAACCTAGAAAGCCAAATCTCTTTGCGAATTCTAGAGTTCTAAACATGCATTTAATTCAGGTTATTTCGTTCACAAATTCCCTATGCCAAATCTCTTTATTTGTACTTATTGATTCTCTATGGAATTTGACACTTTTTATCTTCTACAAGTTTTATGTATTTGTAAAATAAATCTAGGGTAAAACTTAAAGCACTTCAATAAATACTTTCAATTTCAGAAATTCAAAAATACTAAAACAATGAGAAAAGAAGTAGGTAGGTTCAAAACTTGTAGAGCTTCAAAACTGACGAGTTTTTTTAGAATGTAAATATATTAAAACCATAGTATTAAAATATAATTTGGTTTTGGTTGACAAAAAAAAAAAAAATAATTTGGTTTTGAATCAATTACTTTTGGGTTGGACAGGGTACATTTGTCTGAAACCAATCCTAAGTATTTCAAGAATTAGAAAGTTTTCGTCAATTATACGTCTTCGCCAATAATATCTGACTACCAAATAATTGATTCATAAATTATGAATTGGCTGATCAAAACAGTGTCCGAGTTGAAACATGGTTTATTATCACAGCTACAAAAAACAGTAAAAAAAGAAAAAAAAATTAGATACAAAAAGTGGTGTTTTCGAAAGATGAAAACAAAAGCTTGAGACATCATTTGTCTCTGTTTCTTCTCTGCTCCTTCTATCCTCTGTTCCATGGCTTTGATGTAGCTTCTCATGGTTTGTTGATGTTGTCTCAGACACACCAGCTCCATCATTAAATGTTGCTTCTCCTTACGAAGCTGGGTGCAAGGATCATGGTTCGATGGAGGCGATGAAACGAAAGAGACTCACCTCTTGATGCTCTTTAGTAACTGTCGCTGTCCCAACAAGAACCCATCGTTTGCAAATTCCCATCTATCTGCTTCTATCTTTCTAAAACCCTGTAAAACATTTTTTGACACTAATATTCAAAAGTGTATATTAAGTATAAGGTTTTGAAAGTCCACATGAATACATGTGATTAAACAACAACAATTATTGGGGAGAGAGATAATATAAAAAAATGGAACAAGTGGGTAACCTTAAAGCTGAGCAGTGAATAAAAAATGGGTATCGGGATAAGCTTGATGACTGTTTCTTGAGATTATTTTAGAAGCCAAGTTGCCACGAACGAAGACTCTAGAACTTACTCATTGTTTTAGAAAGCCAAGTTGCCAAGAGCCAAGATTCTAGAACTTACTAATTGTTTTAGAAGCCAAGTTGACACGAAACTAGATTCTAGAACTTACTAAAAGACCTTCTTCTACTCCCACTATCACACGGAATCTACATTTTTCGATGTTTCTAGAAATAACAAAATTTACAGTAAAAAATAACCGAATTCCAATATCGGTTTCATTACCAAGTAAACGCAACCAATTTTTTGGAAATTGAATTCAGAATACTTCACTTCATTTTACAGCGACTATAATATGATGAAAGAGATATTTTGGAAAAGTAAAAAGAAAAACAGAGCATTGTTGTTCAGAACAGAGCATTGTTGTTCAGACAACCTAAACAAAATAAGAACAGAGAGAAAGACTCACATAAGTATTGAGTTGTCTGATGAAACTTGAGAAATTGCTGTGTTTGAAATGACGAGGGAGAAGAAACGTTGAGAACGAATGCAAATCCCAGACAACAAAACTAGTGCCTCCTCTGTTCCAAGATACAATGTGGTCGGTGTTTGGATCTTCCACAATCTCGAATGTTTTGATAAGAAATGGAGGTGGACCGATTTCATGTAACCCTTCAATTGGTTTTGGTGGCGATGGTGGTGGATCACCTAATTCATTGATTTTTGGAAACCGAAATTATGAAATAAAAAGATTTGATTTTTCTCTGTGATTCGAACTTGGATCAATGACCCAATGAAACGATCTTGGAAATTGCGTTTTTATCGGATTTATAGAAATGTAGTAGAGAATGAAAGTGAATTGATTTTGAGCTGCTGTCTTGTGTTTAAGTTCGTTGATGGCAGTTGGTAGAGAAGGGGGGGGGGGGAAGTGAGGAAGGTAAACTCCACGTAAGCCATTCGAGGTGCTTAAATAGGAAGAGTTAGATATTAAATTCATTAAAATAATAAATTAAAAAATAAATATAGTACTCTCTTCACATTAGACTACACTAGGGATGTTAAAACGGGCGGGCCCGGCCCGTTTAGGCCCGGTCCGTTTAGACCCGTCCCCGTTTAGGCCCGACCCGTTTAAAACCCGTTTAAAACCCGTTTACGACCGCCCGTTTAGACCCACTAAATTAACCATACCCGTTTAAGCCTGTTTAGGCCCGTTTATATATATATATATATATTTTTAAAACGAAAAAATATATATTTTTATATATAGTCGTTATGTAAAGTCGTATTGTCGTAAGATGAAACATTTAATATACATATATCAACAATATTTTACAAATTAGTAATTACTGCCACATAGAAATTAAGAAATATGCATGTTATTAACTGTATAGAGCATATGTAACTAACGTAAGTATGTAACTCATTTTTCATATTAATTCGGAAACTATAGTCAATTAAATTTTAATTACAAATTTTTGGAAATGCATATAAGTTTGTTAGTATTTATTATTGTAATTAATTTTAGGGAAAAAGTTTAAATTTTTCTTTTTAGGAAAATAAATTCTTTAGAAAAAAAAATTAAAAAAAAAACTTAAACGGGTTAAACGGGCTTAAACGGGTTAGCCCGTTTAGACCCGTTAAAAATTGTTTCATAAACGGGCCTAAACGGGCTCATTTTACAAAACGGGCCCGTTTAGGCCCGTTTATTTAAGACCGTTTTAACAACCCTAGACTACACACAATGAGGATGTTGAATTCCTTATTATGATTAGGCCAGTTGAAACTTCACATTGAGAATGTTAAAAAAACAATTATGATTAAGTGGATTCACAAGTGTTGAATATTTTCAACTAGTTGAAAAATAAAACAGTGGGGACCACATGATTCTTTCTCATGAAAAATGCTTTAATCAATTCTTTTATCATTTTTTTTTTTATATATAGAAAATTTTCATTTGGTTTAGATAGATTAATTATTGTATAATAAATCATTTATAAATAGAAATATTTATATCAAAGTTTATCATTTTTCATATTATATAAATAGAAATTCGTTTCATTTGATTTGGACATAGGAAAAAAATCGTCTTTTTTTACTATATTCTTTTAATTAGTTTTTAACTCTAAAGATTAATTTAGTGAAATAGATTCCAATAAAAAATAAATTTAAAAACATAAAATAAAAATAATGATTTAAAAATGGTAAGGTGTTAAATTTTATTAAACAAACCATTGTAGAGTAAAAAATATGAGTGGGTGTTGAATTATTATGTGGAAGAAAGAGAAGATGATATGAAGGAGAGAGGGATGATGTGGAAGGTGTTGAAAGAAAAAACCATTGTTGATAGTCTTAGTGAACCCCCCCTCTTAAAATTCTTAACTATTTTTTATTATTAATTTTTTTTTTTTACAGGTGGACGGAAAAAAAATCAAAAAGCAAAAAAAAAAAAATGACCTAACCAAACGACACCACGTCAGCATGAATAGTAAAGAACTAGCTCTTAGCTAAAAGACTTTGTGGATGTAGGTTATTAGAAAAAATAATTTTTTATTATTTTTACCTAAGATTTTTGTGCCAAGAACTCCCTAAATTACATGCTCTTAGAATTTATGCTCTTAGAATTTGAAAGTTCCGGATCAATGAGAAAGAGAGACGAGTGGGTTCGAAACTTCTCGAACTTCAAATATTGACGACTATACGGTATGGTTTTCACGTGGTACCCCATCCATTCTTTTATATATTTGCGAATATAAAACTCAGACAACATTGTAATGAAATGACAATTCGCTGATTGGTTCAAACTTTGTTTTTTTATGTTGATGTGGTAGACAGTCGGTCCATCTGGATATTTGGGTTGTGGTCTAACTCGGTTTCGGATCGCAAATTTCTTTTGTTTTTATGTATTTGATTACTTTACGGGTCAATATTTTAATATAACGGAATTGGTATAGTTTTGATTATAATATCCTTAACTTATTATTTTTTTCTTGAATCGAGTTTATAGATTCGTTTAAACCATATTAAAAAAAATTGGTTTATTGAATTAACTATTTTTGGGTTGGGAGGATAGGATATATTTGTCTCAAGTCAACACCCATATACAGAAAACCAATCATACAAGTAACTTTTTTTTTTACAAAATATCAACAATAAGTATTCGAAAATACAGTTTTGTAATGTTTTGACTGTCAATGTCTAAATTATATGCCTAATTTCAACACGTAAATTTTATACTTGTCTGGATTTGATCATTGATGCATTAGTTCGAAAATCTTGAAAATTTCGTTATTGATTTTTCTCTGTTTCTATTTATACAATGTAATAACGAAAACACTTTATAATAAGTCATTTATGGTAAGTCTTTCTTACTTTAAATGTGTTGAAATATATAGTTTATCTAAATAATATATATATATTAGTCATACATCACTCATTTCATGTCACAAAACGGTGTGCATAATCTTAAGTGGTTGTGAAAATGGATATCAGTAAAGCATATAATCAGATAGAGTGGAAATTCTAGGAAGCCCTGATGCGTAAGAAAGGTTTCTGAGAGACCTGGATCATGTGGATTATGTCTTGTGTTCAATCTGTTTCTCTCTCGGTTTTACTCAGTGTGAGCCCTTATGGTCGTTTCAAACCTACTCGTGGAATCCATCAAGGTGACCCTCCATCTCCATACCTTTTCATACTATGTGCTGACGTACTTAGCTCGATGATGAATGAGACTGTTTCTAATCATCAAATTCAGGCAATACGTCTTAGTATAGGAGGACCATCAATATCACATATGCTCTTCGTAGATGATTCATTGTTTTTTATTAAGGCTGACCAGCACAACAGTCGTGCATTGAGAGATATTTTTAACAAATATGAATGGGTCTCTGGTCAACTAATAAACCTTGATAAGTCTGCTATTACTTTCGGTAGAAAAGTATTTGATCATACTCGGAAGAGTGTTCAAGACATTTTACATATTCCGAATGTTAGTGGTGGCAGTAAGTATTTGAGACTTCCAGAACAGTTTGGGGGTAAGAAAACGGAGATATTCAGGTCTATCAAGGAGAATGTGCTCCACAAAACTAAAGCGTGGCACAAACGATTTCCTCAACCGCATGGAAGGAGACTCTTATCAAAGCTGTTATGCATGTTTTTTCAATGAACAGTTTCCAACTTCCAAAGGAGTTATGCTCTGAGATTGATAGTCTACTTGCTAACTTATGGTGGGGGTCATATGTGGAAAAGAAAAAGATGACATGGATTTCTTGGAAGAAATTAACACAATCTAAGTAAAGTGGAGGTCTGAGTTTCCATGAGTTACATAAGTTCAATCAATCCTTATTTGCTAATCAAGTATGGAAGATATCCCAACGCCCATACAGACTTATTTATAAGGTGTTAAAGAGTAGATACTTTCACAATACAGATATATGGAAGGCATGAAAAGGAACAAAACCGTTCTACGGTTGGCGATCTTTATTGTTCGGGAGAGAATTACTACATAAGGCTTTACAATCTGGTATAGGGGATGTGAAATCTACTATGATTGATGATCAATGGTTACCCGAGAATACTCCACGTTATCCAGCTCTACTCCCATATACCAATCCTACCTTACATGTTAGTGTCCTTATCAATCAAGAGACACAACAATGGAATCAAGAGGCCTTGATGATCTAATCGAACTTGGCAATCATCATATTATCCGGAAGCTATTTCTTTCCCCATTAGTGTCACATTTTTCTATTGGCGATATACACGTGATGGTATTTACTCCGTGAAGACATGCTATTATCTTTCCACAATGGATCATGAGATCAACAATCCAAAGCCACCCTTGGCAGACTATCCCGACATATCTAAGACACTTTGGAACCTTGATATAGTTCCAAAGTTCAAGCATTTTCTCTGTAGAATCTTGTCTAAAGCCATTGATAGAAGAGGTAACCTTTGTGCTCGTCATATTCCAATAGATCCAAGTTATCCTCGACGCTTTGACCAAGATGAAACTACAAATCATATTTTCTTTACTTGTCCTTTTGCACAACAACTGTGGAGACTTTCTGGAATTCACCTTATTGGTCTCACAATGTGAGACACATTGCTTACACTGTAATGTTCTCAGTGTACAATCAATTATGAAACATAATTCATGCCCATTTGGCTGCTATGGAAGTTATGGAAGACTCGAAACGATTTATTGTTTGCTAATTGTCAATGAGATGTAATGCAATGTCTAAAGAAAGCACAAGAGGATGCATTATAATGGTCTACAATCCAGCCAATGGCTTCACCTTCGGATAGCAGGCACCATCTAAGTTGTCAAAATGGACCAGAAAAATGGATCCCACCACCACGAGTGGGTTAAATGCAACTATGACGCTTCAGATTATTCTGGCAACACATCTTCAGATTAGGCTTGGTTGTTGTAATCATTTTGGTACTGTCCTTAATGTCGGCATGGGACAATTTGAAGGACGGATTTCACCAGAAGAATCTAAGTTTATGGCCTTAATATGAGCAATTCAATTATGTTGGGCACTTGGATATGCAACCACTATTTTTGAAGGTGACAATTCCTTAGTTACTCAATTGGTTATTAACCAAGTGACGACTCTTTGATTGAAACATTATGTGGAGACCATACAAGAATGGAAAATGATGTTCAGATCTGTCAAATTTACTCACAAACGACGATCGGCAAATGTTTGTGCAAACATCCGTAAACAATGATATATTTTCTATGCAATAGTAATAAAGTTTTGTAGTAAAAAAAATACATGAACGTGTGTAACCAAATTAACTTTTATAAACATTTACATATTTATCAGAAATCAAAATGTTACAGTTTTTTTTCAATTCTACGTCGTTGCCATTAATATCTATCTGACTATCAAATAACCTTTTCAATAAATTCTGAACCGGCTGATCAAAACGGCGTGGAAATTGGAACATTCTTTTATTTTATCATGTCAAGAAAAGTAGTAAAAAGAAAATTAGAACCACTAAAAAAACATATATTTTTGATCAGATATAGGACAAATGCTAATTGGTCCGCTTGGACCTTTCCTAGTGATACAATACACTCCCCATAGCCATCTTTCTTCTTTTGATGATCATATAACCCTGGGACATGTGTCGAACAGTGCATGTGACACTTGGTCAATTACTTCAATGACTAGTTGTACGTGTTCCGTACTCGACATCTGGCTTTCATCACAGTTAAGATTATAGTACCAAACTGTTTATCAGACAGGATCGTTCACATTTTAGTTAGATTTTTTTTTTTAACTATAGCAGATATTTACCACCAATTATGCCGAAATTTCAAGACTTATTAAATGAATCAACCGCTTAAATTAAAAAAAATATGTTAAGAGTATATTGATTAAATCGTAACCGGACATGATAAAATAGTATAATTTTATTGATAAATTCTGAATGGCTGATCATGTAAACAATAGTTAAAAGAAAATAGAATCACTAGAAAAACAACATACACTATAAAAACATGGTGTGTTGTGTCACTTATTTCCTATAATTACATTAATTATTGAATGACATTAATGTGTTACCATCACTTATGTAACTGAGTCTGAAAGTAGTGATGCAAATTAATGAGTCTATTATAGCAAGTGATGGTAATATTAACGTCAATTATAATTAGTGATTTTAAATTAAATCGGTTACCATAAACGATGTCAATTATTTGCGTCACTTAGAATATGTGATATTAATATTTACATCAATTATTACAAATAATGAAATACTTATATCAGTTATTGATAATTGACATTAATATTTGTAATAATTACAACATGTGATAGTAGTATTACTAATTTTAAATAACTAATTAATTTATATTTAATATTCTAAAGAATATCTTAAATATATATTATATTAAAATAATTGTTGATGAAATATTTTAATTTGATTTAAATCAACTCATCTTACCTAACGTGATGTATTGATTTTATAGATGAGTAACTTTTTTCTTTTCATGTATCTTAACGATGTGAGAAAAAGTTATTTAATTAATTTTTTTTGTTAACATCATTTATTAGTTGATATAAATCTTACAACAATTATAATTAGTAAGGTTAAAACTTATTTACAAAGTAATAGCAGAATTGTATCTTTCAAAATCCAATTGTAATTGTGTATCTTTTTTTTGTCTTTTTGTGCTGGCTAATGACCATTTTATCCTCACACTCTTTTTCTTTTTTTCTTTTTTCTTTGGGTCCGATTGGTGACCAAAAGCGGAACGGTTAGATTAGTGGTTAGCGGAAGTGGTAAGCAGTTGAATAGTGCAAAGCTGTAAGTGAAAGCTGTTGGCGAAAGCGGTTAGAGAAAACGGTAACAAAAAGCTGAGAGTAACCGCTTTTACTATAGCTTTGATAACGTTTTCGTGATTGGTAACAACAAAGCGGTAAGCCTCTAACGCTTTTAATATGGTGTCACCAATCGGACACTTTTTCTCTTCCTCCGAAAATCAACCTATTTCTTTTTATTTTATTTTTTATTTTTTATTTTATTTTCCTTTCCCTTCTCTTTCTTACTTTTGCATTTATTTTCACCCCATTTGTTTTGAACGGTGGATAACATGCAATGGATGTGGTTCCCGGTCATATAGACCGCCAGAATGGAGTTAGAACCGGTCGATCTACCAGAATTCAAAAAAAAAAAACGGACTTAATACGGAGATTACGAATGGATAGTTGAGTCTCCATCCATGTGGATACTACGAAAATTGCGAATGAATATCTATCCATGTGGATACTACAATGATCATATACATGATGGTTTAACATGAATGATAATAATATGTTTCTTAACAAGATGGGTTAACATGAATGATGATGGACAAGATGCTTAGCAAGATGGTTTAGCATATGACTATTCATGGACACAAAATCATGCTGGACGATCACAATCGGTGGTCAAAAGTTATCATTATTGCGATCCATGGACACAAAGTACGGGTCTAATGGACAAAAGTTGGTTAAGAGTCCACATGAATATGAATTTGTGGACATATAGTAGGTGTAGACCACTATCCATTCAAAAACAACATTTTCATTGGCTACTTCTACCCATAGTAAGCACCTTGCATGTATATGATCATTGTAGTATCCACATGGATAAATATTCATTCACAATTTTTGTAGTATCCGCATGGGTGGAGATTCAACTATCTATTCGCAATCTCCGTATTAAGTCCATTTTTTTTTTGAATTCCGGTAGATCGACCGGTTCTAAATCCATTCCGGCGGTCTATATGACCGGAAACCGCATCCATTGCATGATATCCACCGTTCAAAACAAATGGGGTGAAAATAAATGCAAAAGTAAGAAAGAGAAGGGAAAGGAAAAGAAAAGAAAAAAGAAAAAAAAATAAAAACAAGGTTGATTTTCGGTGGAAAAGAAAAAGAAAAATGTGGGGAAAAGAAAGTGTGAGGATAAAATGGTCATTTTACTAGTGGGACCAAGGAAAAAATATACAAAATTACAAAGTCTTTTGGAAAAATATTAAATTGCAACAAAAAAAGATAAAAAGATATAAAGAGTGCAATTCACCCTTTGATATTAATATCAGTTGTTTAATCGATGTAAATTTTATTTCTATCAATTTTGTTTTAAATGATGCAATTTAGAGTAAATTAGTATCAAATTTAGTTAAGTGATGTCAAATAAATCAATAATTACATCATTTATTATAATTGATATTTAACTATATAATTAATATTATTTGCTAATATGTAATTCCAACTAGTATCATCCCCTGTTCTAAAACGCGCCGTCTAGGAGCGGATATTTGCTGGAAAATCGCTGACCGCACCTTGGCCGCGGCGATTTTGGGTTGTTCGGCTCAAAAATCGGTGATTCTGAAAAAGTTAAGTTTTTGTTCTTGTAAACTTAATAAATCGAGCTATACGTAGTAGATCTATTGTTTTTGGGCATAAATACGAAGAAAAACGGAAGAAAAAGTGTAGAAAACGGAGTAAAAGATATGGAGAGCCGCCATTTCAGGTCTGTAAATCGCATAAATAAGGTTGAAGAAGATGATTCTGAAATTACCAAATTGCCCTTCATTAAAGTTTTAAGTAAAATAATCAAAAATCCATTTGATGGACTCGAATCCGGGAAGGGTTAATACCATTTATTTAGCGCCGGCCACTGTGCTGATACGATACTCATGTTATTTGTTAACATATTTAATATATATACACATATTGCGGTATTGTGTATATAAAATTCTGCTCCGCGTATACCCCGCGTTTACTCCGAGTTTTCTTTAAGTCGCTAGATCCGGGTCGACCGCACGGATAGTGCCTAGCGCGTTTCCGAACAGAGGTATCATCAGTTATTTTTGTGACAAATTATAACTGATGCTATACATATTTTTTTGATATGTTTTTGACCAACGGCTAATTGGTCCGCTTGGACTTTTCCTAGTAACGCACAGTATACTCTCCTTAGACACCTTTTTGTCTTTTTACTTCTGATGATCAGATAATCATCGACTATGTGTCGAACAGTGCAAGTGACACTTCACGGGTGACTGCGGCGCCTTGTGGTACGTGTCTAGGCTCAACATCTGTTTTTCGTTACAGTAGATAGATAGATTTTATTTATTATTTATTATTTTTTTTTTGCGTCAGAGACATAAAAGGATATATACATCTGTACGAGCACACCATTTATTATACGAGGCCCAACATCTTCTTTGGTTAGGGAATCGGTCGAAGCATTACGAGGCTTAATGCCAACATTCTGCCGGACACGTCTAAAGTCATCCAAATTCCAAAATCACTTCTTAACGTACTCGTTAATTGAGAAAACATGCTTATACAAGTTTCGCTCCTGACGAACATCAGGCGATATTCGATTCTGCGGTGGAGTGGAGAAAACAAAGATTAGGGTTTTGATCTGCAGACAAAGAAATTTTGCTCTTCCAGAAATTGATTGATTGACGAGACAGAGAAGATCGAAGACAAAGTCTACAAGAAGAGAGAGACAGAGAGACATCGATTCTGTTTTAGAGTGAAAAGAGGAATCGAGGAGTTTGAAGAACACAAGGGTTACTTTTTTTGGGATCATGCGTCGAGGTGTTTGAAGAACACAGGGATTTTAATTTTTGGTATCAAATCTGTGGGTTTTATGATAGGGATGAGCAATTGTTCTGATAACTCCGGTGGTGACGAGAAAGCTCAGACCAGCACAAGCCTCTACACCAGTTGGTGACGGAAGCTCATGTCTTAAACCCAATAGCAAAGCTCCTGCCAAGAGGAAAGCTGTGGACTCTCAACCAGCTCTAAACAAAAAGGATCAAAACAACAAGACAAAGACCAGACAGTCGCTTCGGCTTTGAAGCCGTTGTGAGTCCAATAAGCATACTGTGTTGGAACTGTCGAGGTGCTGGTAGTACTGAGACAGTTCGGAGACTCCGCGAGCTGCGACGTACGTATTTCCCGGATTTTTTGTTTTTAATGGAAACTAAGCAACGTTTTGATTACATTTACGATTTAAAATTTGAGTTGGGTTATGATGAAGTCATTACTGTGGAACCTAGAGGTCTCAGTGGGGGTTTAACAGTTATGTGGAAAAACAGTTACACTGTTGAGATGATTTCAAAGAATTCGAGAGTTATTGATTTGAAGGTTTCGCTAGGGTCCCTGTGCTTTTTCTTGACGTGTGTATACGGAGATCCGATCAGAGAAAAATGACAACTTGTATGGGATCAGTTATCTCGGATTGGTCTTTCTACAGATGAGCCATGGGTTATGATTGGGGACTTTAACGAATTGATGAACGCAGGAGAAAAGTTAGGCGGTCCGATAAGACCTGACAACACCTTCTGGGGCTTTAGAATGATGGCTGAGAACTGTAAAGTTAAAGAAATCAGAAGTTCTGGTAATTGTATGTCATGGTCTGGATGGCGCGATAGAGTGTGGATACAATGCCGCTTAGATCGTAGCTTTGGTAACGACGAATGGTTCAGGTTGTTCCCGAGATCGCAGCTGGAATACCTATCTATGTGGGCATCGGATCACCGGCCCATAAGACTTGCCTTCTCATTGGAAACTGAGGAGCCTAAAAGAGGTAGGTTCTATTTTGATAAAAGAATGTTAGCTAGACCAGACTTTGAAGAGGTTGTAAAACGTGGATGGGGGGATCCGGATAATCTGAACATCAGCATTATGGATCGCATTGCCTCGTGTCGTTCTGCCATGGCCAAATGGAAGAAGGGATCAGACCTCAACTCAAAAACAAGGATTCAAAGGCTACATACATTACTTGAATCAGAGATCACCAAAATTCAGCCTCGTTGTGATCGGTTTCAAGAGCTGAAACACGAGCTAGCTTTAGCCTACAGAGATGAAGAGGTCTTTTGGGGAGAAAAAAGTAGAGAACAATGGCTTAAAGAAGGTGATTCTCATACGAAATTTTTCTTCAATGCTGTAAAAGGGAAGAAAATCAGGAACAAAGTTCTTATACTACTTGATGAAGAAGGGAGAGAACAATACTCAGAAGGTGCTAAAGGTAATGTAGCAGTGGAATATTTCAGGAACCTCTTCATGAGCACAAACCCTTTTGACTTAGAATCGCTCTTCCAAGGCTTCGCATCAGGTGTGACTCCTAACATGAACCAACTCCTGACTCGTCCTGTGAGTGACGATGAGATCCGGTCTGCAGCCTTTAATGTTAAGGGGAGCAGTGCTCCAGGTGAAGATGGGTTAACATGAATTTTTTACCAACAATGCTGGCACATTGTTGGCCCTTCTCTGATCCGGGAAATCCAGAGCTTCTTCGCAACATCCACACTGCCCCCTGGTTGGAACCATACTCATTTATGCTTGCTTCCTAAGGTCACCAACCCCTCGCAGATGACAGATATGAGGCCTATAAGCCTCTGCTCCGTTCAGTATAAGATAGTATCCAAGATCTTGTGTGAAAGGCTGAAATGTATATTGCCGGACATCATCTCAGAAACACAAGGTGCCTTCGTATCCGGAAGACTTATCACTGACAACATCCTCATTGCTCATGAGATGGTGCATGGGCTGCGCACGAATGATAAAGTTTCCAAAAATTCCATGGCAATCAAAACAGATATGTCAAAGGCATATGATCGTGTGGAATGGTGCTTTCTGGAAACTCTACTAGAAAAGATGGGGTTTGATCGAATATGGGTTAGATGGATCATGGCCTGTGTACACTCGGTTTCATACTCAGTATTGCTGAATGGCCGTGCTCATGGTTTCATTAAGCCGGAACGTGGTATACGACAAGGTGATCCTTTGTCTCCTTTTCTTTTCATATTGGCGGCTGAAGCTCGAGTGGGATGTTTAAACCAATCTGAAGCTGCTGGGAAACTTCATGGTATCAAACTCGGCTCGACGGGACCGGCTGTGCATCACTTGCTTTTTGCTGACGATAGTTTATTAATGTGCCAAGCTACTACATCAGAAGCAAGTGAGATTGTTAGATGTCTGAAGATTTATGGGGATGCATCCGGTCAGCTCATCAACAAGTCGAAGTCTTCGATAATTTTTGGCGCTAAGATAGAAGAATCTGTCAAAAGAAACATCATGAATACACTGGAGATTGACAAACAAGGAGGTGAAGGAACCTATTTGGGCCTCCCAGAATGTTTCAGTGGATCCAAACGGAAAATGCTGAATTTTGTGCAGGAAAAATTACAAGGGAGAGTTAATGGTTGGTTTGCACAAACACTCTCTCAAGGTGGGAAGGAAATTCTGATAAAATCAGTAGGTCTAGCAATGCCTGTCTACGCTATGACTGTGTTCAAGCTCCCCAAAAACCTGTGTAAGAAGATCTCAAGCGTATTAACTCAGTACTGGTGGAGCAGTGGCAATAACAAATCGAAGATCCCATGGGTCGCTTGGCAAAAACTATGTCAGAGCAAAGAAACTGGTGGATTAGGCTTCCACGATTTAGCCAGATTTAACCAATCCCTATTTGGAAAACAGGCTGCTCGTATCTGGAGTAAACCCCATTCATTAGTAGCTCAAGTTCTCAAACATCGCTATTTCAAGGACACATCCTTTCTAGAAAGCACTCTCGGGCCCAGACCATCTTATGCGTGGAGGTCAATATTGCATGGTCGTGAACTTCTTTCTCAGGGGCTGGTGAGGAGTATTGGCAATGGGCTAACGACTAATGTTTGGATGGATAACTGGATTGTGGATATAACCCCAAGACCACCGAACTACCTCCAAAACAGCATTATCGATCTCACTCTCCATGTCTCGGACTTAATGGATCCTATAACCGGTCAGTGGTACTCCGACTTGATACGTCGGACGTTTACTGCGGAAGACTCGGCCAAGATTCTTAACATACGGCCTTGTATCAGCAGAGAAGATAAACTCATATGGGGTTTCTCAAGAAATGGTGAATACAACTCTAGAAGTGGATACAAATTCAGTGAATCGATTCAGGAAGCAAATAACCCACAGGTACAAAATCTATCCACCTTAGAGCGAGCCTCTGGAAGAAATTATGGAAGTTAAAGGCACCTGCAAAGCTGAAACATTTTCTTTGGAAAAGCTTGGCGGGGGCTTTGGCAGTACGAGAAAGATTATCCTCTCGGAACATACAACTGGACACCACTTGTCCGGTTTGTGGGGCCTGTCCGGAAACGATTGTCCATGTGTTGTTTACCTGCTCTGCAGCAAGAGAAGTATGGGAACGCTCTGGCCTTCATCTCCCTACGCATGGTTTCAGTCCTAGCTCAGTTTTCCTCAACTTACACTTCCTTCTCGAAAGTAATGTACGGAACTCGGCTCAAGGTAATTTAAACTCTGCTTTCCCATGGATTTTATGGCAAATCTGGAAATCTAGAAACGCATTTGTGTTCGAACAAGTCCGATATGCTGCTAGTGCTACCGCTGGAAAAGCTCTGGAAGATGCTGAAATATGGTTCAAGCTCAACGTTCTGAAACTTCAAACAGAGAGACGGGCACCAATGGCTATTGCACCGGAGATAACTACATGGAAAAGGCCTAACCCCTCGGTTCTCCAATGCAACATCGGCGTGGCCTGGTCCAGGAACACCCAGATCTGCGGTGTCTCTTGGATCACAATGAATCACGAAGGGAAGGCTACTCTCCATAGCCGACGTGCCTATTCCATGGTCCAGTCTGAACTGGAAGCTGAGCTTTTAGGGATATTATGGGCCGTGGAATCGATGAAATCGCTTAAGCAGAACATGATTATTTTTGAAAGCTCGCTTCCACTGGCTCGTGATGCTCTGATACATCCGCACTCGCAACAGCATTTCACTAGTCTCTTGGAGTCAATCAAGTAACACCTCCAGGCGATTCAGCTCTGGTCCCTAGATCATGTCTACCCTTCTGGTAATAGAGTTGCATCAGAAATCGCAATAAGTGTGAGTAGAAACCAGTCTTACATAGCAAGGAATGGTCCTCTATGGCTACATAGCTTAATTCATGCAGAGGCTACTCACTCAGAACCTTCATGAGGCTCATAATACAACTCTACTTTGGGCTCAGACGACATCTCAAGCTTCTTAGCTACACTCGTCTCCATTGATGGTTACTCTGTGTTATTACTTCTTTCTTTTGGATGCCTACTGGCATTTTGGTTCTTGTTGCATTTTCACTTTGTATCTGCCCGGCCGTGCCGGTGAACTTGTGTAGAATACATCTTCAATGTTTAAAAAAAAAAACGTACTCGTTAATCATCGAAAATAGCACTTATCGATGATTTTTTAACAGATTTTTTTTAATCGAATTTAATTAATTCCTATGCCTAAATGTTTTATAAGTATTTTCTATAGACATCAATTTACATGTTTCCGTTATATAAATGCAATTATGTTTTCCACGTTAAAAAAAGCAAAATCATGTTTCTTTTTTTTGGAATTTTTGTTCTTTTTTTCAACTTGCTTTTATTTCACAAAATATGTTTAGCTTCTAAATTTAAAATTTTCTTTAAATTTTCTGTTTATAAGTTAATTAAATCATTACATAAAACAAACAGAATGTATTATATATATATTTGTTGAAGCCATAAAACTATGCTTAATTTCACCGCAATAGAGTGGAATGATATACTCACTTCTACTTGTTCGACTTCGAGCAAGGTGAGCCAGTAGTAATATTAGAACGCAGTTTCCTATATAATTGTCGGTTGAAATACAATAAGCCCTTCCATCTTCGACCGAATGGCCGTCTGCAATCAGGGGCGGACGCAGGTGTGGCCATACGGGGTCCTGTGCCCCCTACTGATTTTTATTTTTCCTTTAGTAACTTAAACTATTTTACTTAAATATTCATACTTTACTAAAAAAATGAAATGGTGCCCCCAGTCAATTTTTTTTTTTTTGCTATTTTTAATATTGTGCCCCCGATTAAAAATGTTTCTAGATCCGCCCCTGTCTGCAATATATTGTAAATCGGATGGTTGAACTATAAATTTGATGCTAAAGAGATGATTTTCTGGAAACAAATTTGTTTGGATAAAATTATTCCACATTTGGAAGACGAATCACTTGGACAGCGAAACTCAAGCCTCAAGGTATGACTCTTGCTCTCCAAAATGTGTCTCTTTGAGTTTATTCTTCATACTTGTGTATATGAGCTTATTATTCGTGTATTTTAGAAGGTGGCGGGGCAAGGAGACATATTACCATATTTGTGATAACCGAGCTTGTCACAAAGGTTCGAGAGTACGTCTTGCTCGGGAGAGTTGACGTGCTCGGGTCCGAAAGGTCAAAGTTTCTCTTAAGGGAGAACCGACTAGGTTCAATGATGAGTCAGGAAAGAAACGTTCGGTGCTTAAGTAATGAAGAGAGAGAGTTGCTCGGTAACGAGCGTGTTGTATTAAGTGAGAGCCCGAACTTGTCGAAAGACGAGCTCGGTTTTACAATTCGGGAATATTAACTCTAGAGAGAGAAAGTAGTGAGAAGTGCACGAATCCCCAAAAAGTTACATTAATGTACAGTGACGACTCGTATTTATAGTAAAATACGGTCGTACTTTTTACAGGCCGTTGACCGCTTATCGAGCTCGTACGGATGGGCCGTACTTGGTGACGAGATGGGCTTAGCCGTACATTCCTTTGGATGTTAGCGTAGCCGAGTTGACTTGCTGTCGTTTGGCTGAGCCGAGCCGAGCCGAGCCGAGCCGATGGTAGTGGGCTCGGTTCGGGCATATTTGTTCGGGCCTTTATTGCTTGTTGGGCCGTTTTGCTTCTGTTGGGCCGACCTTTGTATATAGAATAAATATTGGGCCTTCTAAGTGGATGGGGTGCTAAACCCATATATAACAGTAAGCCCCCCCAGTTCGTCGATCTTCATGATATTTTGAAGTCGGCGGATTTGATGAGTGTTTAGTTGGACCGATATCTGTTCGGTGTGGGTCTGGTCGGCCTGTTTGATTTGCTCGCTTTGTCGTTTCTTCCTCGGGAATCTCAACGGGTTTCTTGGGAAACTGCTGGATACTGAAGAGTCGAGTCGATGTAATGATGATGCCTATAACCGCCGGAAGCTGAAGAGTCGCGTAGGAGTCATCATTGCGCTTGTCTCGAAATCTTCCCACTTCGCTTATAAATACCTCGCTCTATTCTTTTCCGCTTTCATTTCTATCCTTCTGCAGGTACTTCGCTCTCCCTTCTCTCTAGAATTTATTTTCTCTCTCTAGTTTTGTTGTTGTACTAGTAAGTTATGAGAATCGATTCCAATTCAGCATCGCCCTCGGGTCGGGATCTTCATTCGGTTAGACTGTCCGAGGGTAATTCTGTTCAATCTAGTTCGTCTGTTGTGCAACGGAGTTCCTCGTCGGGCTCGGCACGAACATAGGTTATTGTCCAGAGTCCTGAAAATAATCAGGCTCGGACTCCTTCGGCTTCGGGTAGCGTACAGAGCTTCCGAGTGCCATACTTGATAGACTCGGAAGACAACGGTGCTCGGCCTTGGTTGCCCTCGTTGGGTCAGCATTTGGGTTCTCTTCCAGTGAAGGCGGAGGCCGTGTGTATGGTAGAGCAGGCGAGGATTGAAAGGATGGTGCCAGAGCCGAGCAAATCTAAGAAAGCTCGGAAGAAAACGAATTGAGAGGCTGTGGATGGCTCGGGAAAGAAGGCGCGTCCCTTGCGTCCCGTTCTTCCGACGAAGTGCTCGGATGACGATTTGGAGTGGCTTTCGGACAACTGTTCTTCTGGGGGCGCTGGTCGGCTCGAGCTTCGCAAACCCGAGCAACACGAGAGACCCTGGGACTGTCCGGAGGGATGGGTGTGCCTGTATGACTTTTGGTTTAGGCATATCCATCTAAGGTTTCCGTTACCGAGGTTGCTCGTTACCTATTGCGAAGAAAGGAGGATCGCTTTGTCCCAGCTTTATCCTGCGGCTGTTCAGAATCTAGTCGGTTCTATGTTTCTGGCCTCCGAGTGTGGTGTTGATATGACTCTTCGGTTTTTCGAGGAGATTTTGTCAATTTTGACGAACAGTATGATTGTTGGGACCCGCTATGTGTGCATGAGGACCCATTTCGGAGAGAAGGTTATCATCGGGAAGCCATCAAAAGTCGATGACTGGCGGGACCACTACTTCTATGCTCGGGTTAATTCGGCTTCGGTTCCCCATCCGAAGAGGCCATATAGGACTCAGTGGAGTCATCTTCATGGTAAATGTTTTTGCTTTGCTCGTTCCTCTAAATAGACTAACTCATGCTCGTTCTATTTTTTTTTGCAGATCGTCATCCCTTTGATCTCCCGGCGCCGGATAACTTCTTAGCGGATCTCAGGAAGCTTGTTGCTCGGGGAATTCAGAAGTGGCCAAACGTTCACGCCAATCGAGTTAGACGAGCTGTGGAGTGTCTGGACGAAGGTACCTTCCCTTTCTTTCTTTTCACTCGGTTTTCCTTCTTTAATCTTGATTTCTGCAGGTTGTCGTCTTCGTTCGATCGAATCGTTGGCCGAGGAAGAGAAGGTGTCCGCTCTGGAGAAGAAGGTTGCTGAACATTCTTCTGAGAATGCTTGCTTGGACACCGAGAACAGACAGTGCCTGACCGACTGCTCAAACGCTCGGGCCGAAGCTGACGAACTGATTGTTCGGGTGTCTGAATTAGAAGGTAAGCTCGAATCCGAATGTGCTTGGCTCAGGGCATCCCGCACGCGCGAGGTTTTGAAGGAGAGGGAACGTGTGTTGGGCAAGGCGCAAGCTCGGCTGTCAAAGATCAAGAAAGCCAACGAGGAGAAGGAGCTCGGGAGGAGAAAACAAATAATCATGAATCAGGCCGCTGCGGTTGCGTCTATACTGAAGGCGCTTGTCGAGGAAGGGTTTGCTATTCCTCCCGAGAAGATAATCAAGGCTGATTCTGATTTTGCTCGTTTCAAACGAGAGCTCAGCGAGGTTCAGTTCACCGACTTGGTCGATGAGGACTTTGTCATAACTCCTCCAAACAGCCCGGGTCGAACTGAGGAAAATTCTTCGGTGCTTGTTCAGGATCAGAACGGCTCGAACCAAGCGGTCATGACTCCGTTGGTGGCGAATAATCTTTGTCTTGAGAGCGCGGCGGAGGATCGGGCCGGGGATCGTTTTACCGAGGCTTCCTAGATTTAAGCCTTCTTTTCTTTGTAATCGGGTTCATGCCTTGTGCATGTTAGTACTCAGTTCAGGTTCCTTATATAACCGGACATGTTTTGGTTTCCCTCTTTTTTTTTTAAGTAATATATAAATTTGGATTGTTTCCGCTTGCGACTTGTTCGGCTTTTCGCGTACTTAAATTTTCATTCCGCGTATTCAGCCTAACAACGCATTTCGAATTCATCGAGTGGTATGCTCGGGTTATGTTAGCTAGTGAGGAGTGAGTAGAATACTCGGCTTACCCCGTAGGACCGACCGTGACAGTTATGCGAAACTTGGTTTGGCTTATTTTTTCTGTCAGTCGTCCTTGTGCGGGAACTGGGCCTGGCTTACTTGGTTGCGTGGGAGTAAGTGCTCGGCTTACCCCTAAGGTATGATCGGGATATTATGCGAAAACTAGGTTCGGCTTATTTCCTGTCGATCAGCCTTGTGCGAGAACTAGGCCCGGCTTGTGTTGTATCGAGCATTTGGCCAGAATGTCGATTTGTTCGGGTAACTGAAACAAGTATACTTAATAAAAATTTTATTATTGATATAGCTGAGCCTCGTGAGAGGTTGCCTACGTACCCTGAAAGGGGATCAAGCCGATCGTAGTTCACTTTACATATTACTCGAACTCGTGTATAGCGAGTTCGGTTTGGAGCGAGATGTTCGTTTTTTTGCGCGATGCTTGCTGCGTCGCCTTTCCCTGCTGCTCGGTTTGTCTTTAGTAAAAATAGCGTTTAAGTTTGTTGGCGTTCCACGAGTGTGGAATGGCCTCTCCACTCATCGTAACGAGCTCGTAAACGCCGGGATTCACCACCTTGGAAAATATGTAAGGGCCTTCCCAGTTGGCACCGAGCTTTCCTGCCCCGTGCTCCCGAGTATTTTCGAATACTTTTCGGTGGAACAGGTCGCCTTCCACGAAGCGTCGGCCCTTGACCTTTTTGTTGTAGTGTCGGGTGATCTGTTGCTGGTAGTTTTGTAGACGCAGCAGTGCTCGGTCCCGTAGCTCTTCCACTTGGTCGAGGCGGTCGACGATCATATTACTGGTGAGTTCTTCGTGCTTGGGAGAAACGCTTAAACAGATCGTCGAGACGCACATCTCCGCGGGTGACATCGCCTCCATTCTGTGGGAGAGTGAAAAAGGGGTTTGGCCTGTTGATGTCTGTGGTGTTTTTCGGTGAGACCAGAGAACACCATCGAGCTCGTCGGCCCAAAGGCCTTTCTTGCTTTCCATTCATTTTTTGAGACCGTCTATGATTGTTTTGTTGGTTGCCTCGGCTTAACCGTTGCCTTGGGGATATCTCGGCGTGGATTTGCTCAGACGAATTTTCCACCTTGCGCAGAACCCCTCGAACAAGTTGGAAATGAATTGAGATCCGTTGTCGGTTACGATCTCGTACGGGACACCATGGCGGCAGATTATGTATTTCCAGACGAACTTCTGGACTTCGAGATCGTGAATTTCTGAGTAAGACTCCGCTTCGACCCATTTTGTGAAGTAATCCGTCATTATCAGGATGAAATTCTTTTGATGTGAAGCTGGGAGGGGTCCGACGATGTACATCGCCCACCGCATGAAGGGGTAAGGTGTGGCTGCAGTGGTTAAGAGCTCGGCTGGCTGGTGTATGCTCGGTGCATGTTTTTGGCACTTCTCGCATCGGGCCACGTATCCTTCGCAATCGGCGACCATGGTCGGCCAGAAATGACCGTGTCGTTTGATCTTTGCTGCTAGTGCTCGGCCGCTTGTGTGGTTTCTGCCTGCTCCCTCGTGAGTTTTCTCGGTGAACCATTGGATTTCCTGCCCGTTTATGCACCGTAAGAGGGCCCTGGACGCGCTCCATCGAAATAGCTCATCTTTCATCATTACATATTGCGTGCAATGGGCTTTTAGTCGACGGGCTGCCCAGCGATCCTCAGGGACTTTCCCATTCAGTATATACTCTCTGATTTCGTCTCTCCAATCGACGGCATTTGCAGGTTCGGGGTTGGTGTCCTTGATGACTTCCTCGTTGCTTTTATAAGCATCGTCCATTCCATCGTCTTCCTCGGTAATGAGTAGTACGTCCTCGTCTGGTGTGATGCTCGGTCGAGCTATGCACTTGACTGGAATGATTCGGCAGAGGTCGGGGTCGGAATTCGAGGCTAGAGCGGCTAATGCGTCCGCGGAGGAATTGTCACTTCGAGGGATCTTTGTCAGCGTGACCGACCCAATTCGTGCAACGATTTCCTGGACGAGTTTCAGGTATGCATCCATGCGCTCGTTTTTTGCTTCGTATTCTCCGTTAAATTGGTTCACCACGAGTTGCGAGTCTGCGAACGCGTTTACATGTTTTGCCCCTACTACTTCGGCCAGTCGCAGTCCTGCGAGCAGGGCTTCATACTCGGCTTCATTATTGGAGGCTGGGAATGCTAGTCGGAAAGATTACTCGATTAGTTCGCCGGTCGGGGATGTTAGCTTGACACCTACTCCCGAGCCGTTTCTGGACGAAGAACCGTCCACGAACAGAATCCATTTTTCTTTTGGGGCCTGAGCGTCACTGATGGTGAGCTCGGGTGGTAACTCGATTAGGAAATCTGCTAGAACCTGTGCCTTGGCGCTGATTTGGGGTTTATATTCGATGTCGTACTCGCTTAGCTCGACTGCCCATTTGGCGATTCTGCCGGATTGGCTCGGACTATGCATGATTGTTCTGATTGGTTGGTTTGTGAGCACCACTACCGAATGTGACTGAAAATAGGGGCGAAGCTTCCGTGTCGAGACGACGATGGCTAACGCGAGTTTCTCGAGCGTGTTGTAGCGTGTTTCAGCGTCGTCGAAGATCTTGGTCGTATAGAAAATGGGTTTTTGGTCACCTCGGTCGTCTCGGACGAGCACACTGTTGATTGCCGAGGTCGATACAGAGATGTACAAGTACAAAGTCTCTCCCTCCTCGGGTTTGGCCAGAATCGGTGGGGTGGAGAGGTAGGCTTTTAGCTGTTGACAAGCGTCCTCGCATTTGGCGTCCCACTCGAATTTCTTGTTTGCTCGGAGAAGATTGTAGAATGAGAGACATTTGTCAGTTGACCGTTAGATGAACCTGTTCAAAGCCGCGACGCGTCCGGTTAATCGTTGGACTTCTCCGGTGTTTTTCGGGGAAGGGAGCTCGGTGATCGCCGTTATCTTCTTTGGGTTTGATTTGATTCCTCTTCGTGTGACGATGTAGCCGAGGAATTCTCCCGATGTGACCGCGAACGTGCACTTCACCGGATTCAGCTTCATTCCATATTTGTTCAAACTTGCGAAACATGTTGCCAAATGATCGTCTGCCGAGGTGGATTTGACGAGCATATCGTCGATGAAGACCTCCATTGTTTTGGCGAGTTGGTCAGCAAACATGGGATTGACGAGGCGCTGATATGTTGCTCCTGCATTTTTGAGCCCGAATGGCATGACCTTGTAACAATAAGTACCGCGGTCGGTGATAAAAGAGGTTTTTTTCTCGATCGTCGGGGTGCATCATGATCTGATTATACCCTGCGAAAGCGTCCATAAACGATAGTAGGTCGTGGCCGGTAGTTGCTTCAACGAGCCGGTTGATATGTGGAAGTGGGAAGCTATATTTGGGACACGCTTTATTTAGATCGGTGAAATCTACGCACACCCGCCACTTGCCGTTCTTCTTTTTTACCACGACGGGATTTGCCAACCAGTCTTGATATTTACTTCGGTGATCGAACCTGCCTTTGAAAGTCGTTCTACCTCATCGTTGACAGCCTTGGCGCTCTCGGGACCGAGCTTCCTTCTCTTCTGTTTGACCAGTTTGAAGATTGGGTCGACGTGCAGTTCGTGGCAAGTGATGGACGGGTCAACTCCGGTCATGTCGCCGGTGGTCCAGCCGAAAGTGGTGGCATTTTTCTTGAGAAATTCCACGAGTTTATCCCGCGGATCTTCGCGAAGATCGGCTCCTATTCCAACATAATGCTCGGGATCTTTTATGTCAATGTTGACTTGTATCATGCATCCTTCTGCGGTCGATCAGGCGGTGGTAGCTCGATTCGAGGTTCTGCGACTAAATAGGCTTGCGATTTGCGGCGCATTTTATGCTCAATGCGGAAGCTTGTTCGGGATATCTTCTGATCTCCTCGTAGCGTGAATACGCCGAATGGGGTGGGGAACTTGACACATTGGTGATACGTGGATGGAACTGCCCTCATCTCGTGGATCCAAGGCGTACCGAGGATGATGTTATAGATGGCAGGTCGGTCGACGACCACGAATTTAATCAGCTTGGTGATTCGGCCGATGTAGACAGGAAGTTTGATTGTTCCGATCGTGTTGATCGAATCTCCCGAGAAGCCGGTTAATGGTTTAGTCGATGGCTTGATACGGTAGTCGCTGAGTTCCATTCGTTGTAATGTTTCTCTGAAGATTAGATCTACCGAACTTCCAGTGTCGATCAGGATCTTCACAACTTCGCAATCGCCTATTCGCATTGCGACGACGAGTGGGTCGTTATGTGGTCGATCTACGCCCTCGGCATCTTGTTCGACGAAGCTGATTTCACTGCCGATTCTGAGCTTGTCGCTGGCGTTTCGTCGGTAATGCTGGGCGGCCATGGCTCGACGTTCATGCTCCTTGATTGAATGGACTGAGTCGTTTACCATTGGTAATCCTCCCATTATCATGTTTATGCGTCTTCTAGGCGGAGGCGTTCCTTCTTCATCCTCTTCGTCACGACCCCGCTTGTTTAAGGCCGCTGTGTTTGCGTTTATTTATTCGACTTCTTCGGCGAAGGCCACTTCCCTCTTTTTTTCTTCTTGAAAGAGCCTGAAGCGTTCGGCCTCGTTTTTTGGCTGCGCTACTTGATTAGCGTGCTTCACAAGTGGTTGGTTACGATTTAGGACCAACTTCTTGCCATCCTTATGATAGTCAGCGTAAAGGAGGGCTTGGAGGTTCCTACAATCCTCGGTGTTGTGGCCCGCTCGTTGATGATATTCGTAAAATTGCTTGCTTCTGTCACTTCCTCGGATGGGTTTGTTCCATGGCTTGTTTGGATTTTGACCTTGGTGACCTTGAGATGGTCGACCTTTCTGAAAATACTGGGGTCGATCGGTTCGCTCTTGTCGTTGGTCTTGGTAAGGGCGTTCCTCGTCCTGTTGACTGTCGTGTAACTGATCGCTGACGTAATATGACGATTTTTCTTTCCTGGAGATTTCTTCCTCTTTGGTCTTCTTATAATCCTAGTCGTAGTGTTGTCGTGGTTCGTACTGATCGACAACCTTCTCGGTTCTTTCTTTTGACGTTGAACTCTTCGGGCCAAACTTCTTTGCTAGGGTTTCCTTTTCTTCTTCGAGGTCGATAAAGATTGATGCTCGGTGGAGGGCGTCCTCGAGCGAACTTGGCTTGTTCTTTTTTAGCTCTTCTCTGAAGTTTGATTTGACCATAGACCATTTCGGAGAGCGGGTAGGCCCTCACTGTCGGTGATTGTGAGTTTGGCGAGTACGTTCTTGAAACGGGTTATGTACGATCGGAGGCTCTCTTTCTGTCCCTGAGTAACGGCCCATAGGTCGGCGTTGGACACTTCCTCTTGTATGTACATTGAATAATGCTTTACGAAGGCATGCGTTAGATCGTCGTATCCGTGTACGGAGGTTGGTTCCAGACGAGAGAACCAATCCAATGACGATCCGGTCAACTGCTCTACGAACAATTGGCAGTAGCTTGCGTCTCGTTGCCCGAGGCTGAAGTGAGTTCGGCCCATCGCTATACGGAAGTCTGTTAGGAATTGCATCGGGTCGGTCTTTCCGTCATACATCATCATTTTTATCTTGACCTTGGAAGTGGGATGCTCGGTTTGGTCGGTTTGAGTGTTCATGAGTCGTTGAGTGAACGAAGTATTTTGAGTTTCTTCTATTACACGATCGATTTCGGGTGCCGAGCTAATTGCTTGATGGACCTTTGATGTCATGTTCTTCAGCATTAGCTTCAATTCCTCGATTTCGTTATCCCTGAGGGTGTCTTGCGTTGAGTTGTTTAAGGTTCCGTCGTCGTTGGGCTCTTCGATGTCCTCGGTCAGCTGTGTGACCGTCCGACTTCTAGAATTCAGAGGGGTTATGGTACCGAATAATGCTCAGTTGAGGCGAGTCCTAGGAGCGGAGTCCTGTTGGCTTGCTATCCATAAATCGTTGATCTGCCCCTGACATATCGCATGCGCTGTTGCGAGCTGATCGAATATGGCATTGCTTCCTTGAGATAGCTCGGAAATTTGTGTCATGAGAGCCTTGAGCAAGACAGAGGTGTTCTGCTCGGTTTGTTGATCACTCGTTTCTGTCCGAGGCTGCTCGATGTTTTGAGGTTGCTACTCGGCGCCCGCCGGCGGAATGATCGGGTTCGACCTGAGAGACGTGTTGAGGCTGAGGTTGGCCTCCTGCTTGAGAAGTGTTCATTCCCGATGTCGATTTCTCCGTCACCAGAATGAAATCTTTGATCGCTTGTGGTCCTGTCATTGTTGATCCTGTCAGTTAGTGAAGAAAAACTTTATAGTCCCCACAGACGGCGCCAATTGTGATAACCGAGCTTGTCACAAAGGTTCGAGAGTGCGTCTTGCTCGGGAGAGTTGACGTGCTCGGGTCCGAAAGGTCAAAGTTTCTCTTAAGGGAGAACCAACTAGGTTCAATGATGAGTCAGGAAAGAAACGTTCGGTGCTTAAGAAATGAAGAGAGAGAGTTTCTCGGTAACGAGCGTGTTGTATTAAGTGATAGCCCGAGCTTGTCGAAAGACGAGCTCGGTTTTACAATTCGGGAATATTAACTATAGAAAGAGAAAGTAGTGAGAAGTGCACGAATCCCCAAAAAGTTACATTAATGTACAGTGACGACTCCTATTTATAGTAAAATACGGTCGTACTGTTTACAGGCCGTTGACCGCTTATCGAGCTCGTGCGGATGGGCCGTACTTGGTGACGAGATGGGCTTAGCCGTACATTCCTTTGGCTGTTAGCGTAGCCGAGCTGACTTGCTGTCGTTTAGCTGAGCCGAGCCGAGCCGAGCCGAGCCGATGGTAGTGGGCTCGGTTCGGGTATATGTGTTCAGGCCTTTATTGTTTGTTGGACCGTTTTGCTTCTGTTGGGCCGACCTTTGTATAGAGAACAAATATTGGGCCTTCTAAGTGGATGGGGTGCTAAACCCATATATAAGAATATTGTAAATGATGGACCAACATGGCCATGTGTTTGTCAATGAACACGACCGCACAAATCATTTTTATGGAAGGACGACTGTGTATTCATACATCTCGCCCCACAACCTACCAGTGGCAGATCCATAAATGTTTTTGATCGAGGGCACACACACATATATATATATATATATATTAATAATTTCTGTATATATAACAAATAAACTATCAAAGTTTTAGTTAAGTTGACAAAAAAATAGTATTATATAATATTATGAAAAAAAAATATTTTAAATGTTTGGTTTATCAACTAAAATTTTGACTTTAACATTTTATTTCTTTTCTAAAATCATTTTAGCCATTTCTAATGATTAAAGATTTTATTCTAATAAATACAGTATAAATTAAAATTTAACCAGCTAAATAAAATAAATTATATATATACATAGTTATATATAGCTATTTGTAGCATGAATCTACATAAATTGATACAAAAATTTAAAAACGAAAAAGGAAAAAAATGCCATTCTTTGAATTAGTTGAAAAAAGTAAAAAAAAAATCATTATTATAATAGTTGAAGTGTCGCTCCTAGAGATGACAACTCATTTAATGAATAAAACTTGTAAACCAATAAAATTATAACCTTTCACCACGTTGGATCCACCTGTAAAGTTCAACTCAAGAGTTTCTTCTTGCTAAAACTAATCGTATTCTCTTTCCTTTTATTTTGTCAAAATCTTATTCTCTTCTTATGTTGCTTGAATATACAGAAAGCTCGGTTTCAATCTGATCGAAACTGCACTCTCAAAATCAGGTCAATCCATCAAAATGAAAAATCCCAACTTCTTCAAATAAAAAATTGATCGAATTTCGTAGCTGCCCGTAAACCTATAAACCCGATCCAAACGAGAAGCTGAATCGAATCAGAAAAAGCGAGATTGAAGGGTACGACAACACTGGACAAGGAAAGGTTGTTCCTGAAGCAAGAATTCAACGTGTATCTAGAATCTCAATCGTCTTCGTCATGATTTCAACTTCCTCTCTCGATTGGAATCGAATCGTATATTCTTATGTGAGACCTCTTTAAAAAAACCAGATTGATGCTTCGTGATCGAACTATCCGATTCTCATCAATCAATATCCGATCGTCTTCTCTCAAATAAACCCTAAGTCTTTGCGAATTCCATTTGTGCAGATTAGTGTGACAAGAATATCGGATAGGCTTAAGCAGTTCCGATTGCTCACCAATGGCTTATGCGACATGTATCATCAATTATTCCAAGAAGGTAATTGTTTCTCGATTCCATTTTCTCCTATCATTTTATCTTCTTCAGCGATCGTATGCACATTCGTTCGCCGTTATGTGTTTCTGCTTTCGAGATTCAATTGAATTGTGGTTTCATCTGATTTTTTAAGGATCTGGAATCATTTCTGATTTATATGGGTCGGTTTGTTTCTAAGAAATGATTGAGATCTGTAACCCACTTGGTGTTTTTGTATTTTTGACTGTTGAAGGATGTTTCCAATTTATTGCGGTGTGAGAACGCTGCAACAAACCGCTGCTTTTCGAGCTCTAATCGGGCTCCTATAAACAGAGAAGGTAATGTCATCCTCTTCTGTTAGAAATTTGTCCAATCGTTAGTATCTGTGAGACTTTCTGCTTGGCGCTTCAGCTTGTTTTTCTATGGCCTTCAGATACTATTAATGCCATCTTTGTTACTCCCCAGTGGAGAGGATTTCCAAATGTAGCATCAGCACTGTAAGTATCTATTAATGTTCTTTGTATATGTGTTTCTTCTCACTGAGCCGTGTTAACCAACCATAAACCTTTGGAGTTATATAGGTGCATGTGTCTATTAGTTTTTCAACTACGAAAACAACACTAAGCAGTACAATGGGAAGGGCAAGACATGGGATTTTTTTGCATGGTTCGGACTCTAACTCTTACTTTTACTCTTATATTGCATATGTGCATTAACTATTACTCTTACTCTTATCTGGATTTCACAATAATTAGGCATTACAAGTTGAAGGGGTACATGTCTACCTTATATTCTCTCTTGCTAAGACTTTTATACTGTGAAAAATCAAGGTTGCCTGGTTATTTTTCTGTTTTATACATATTACTCTTTAGTTGTACTATTTTGTCTCATATTGTCTCTAACATTTGTGTTTTGCAGGTGATAACTTCTTTGAACTCTTATGATTGCTTCCTTCTACAATCTGGTACATCCATGTTCCTATGGCATGGAAACCAAAGTCGCATGAGCAGCAAGAACTGGCTGCTAAAGTTACTGAATTCTTGAAGTCACATTGTACTTGTCTTTCATTTTAGTTTAGCTGAGCTTGTCCCAAGTATATGCTGTACAACTTTATATGAAGCTTAGAAAACAATATACTAAACGACATCTTAGGATATTTGGACTAATGCAAATGTTCTTTTGCCTTATGAAAGAATAATCAATCTTGACAAGAAGAGCATTAAACGAATAGAAAATGAGATATATTCTCTTATACTTTTTCGTAAAACACATACCATATAAATGAATTATAACTAAGGAAGAGTTTTTAGATTTATTCTCCATCAGAAAGAGTTGTGAGAGTAAAATGTCAAAGAAAGGAAAAAATCAGATTCAAGACTTGAATCCAAAAGGCCAAAGAAGCATGAATCAATGTTAATATTGTTTCATTTTCTCTAAGATGATGTGTGGTTGAATTAAATCAAACTTAGATCTTGGGATTGATTTTGAAACCATAAAAAAATAATTTATACAACCAGAAATCTTCAATCCGCTTAAAAATTATAAAACTCTAATAACGATGTGATGAACAACACATCTAATATTCATCACATCTAAAATTTTATACACCATGAAAAGTTAAAAAGAGAATGCCCAGTGGAAATGTGCGGATTCTTTGATATAAGTACTGCTGATCCATGATTGTATTACATACTCCTTTTTATGTTTGGAACTCTACTCGGCATTTTCTTATTTAGGCAATCAACACCAAAAGTATCTCAAACCATGTAGTAATATACAAATTTTCAGTTTTATATATTTTGTCAATATTTTCATCATTTTGGTACTACATTACAACATTTGTATAAATTTATAAAAAAACTCATAAAAATATATTTAAAGAAAAGCCCCGCTGCGTAGCGCAGACACATTCCTAGTCTACTATAAATCAATACAGAAAAGATGCATTTTCTTGAATTGAAATATTTTTAAAAACATGGGACCACTTGGAAAAAAAAGAACGAGCAAACTAAAGAAGGAATAAGTGATATAAAATAGTTTATTTCTTGCTCATTAGTTATGTAGAATTAGTGCTGGGAATTTGATTCAAAGCCCGCGGGTCCCGCTCCGCTAGACCCGTCGTGGGGCGGATGCAGATCAATTTTTTTTTTTTTTAGTTTCGCGGGGCGGGTGCGGATTGGAATTTTTTTGGCGGGGCGGTTGCGGGTTGGGAAATTTTACGATGCGGGTTCGCGGGTACCCGCAAATTTTATTTTTTTTAAATTTAAATTTAATATTTTATTAATACTTGTGAATTTTAGTGTTTAAATTTAAAAATAAAATAAAATATATAAAATTTATTGAAAATACTTAGTTTTTTAAATACAAATTATAAATTTACGTTTTTAATATTAAAATTTTATTAATAAATTTTGTTTTTATTTAAAAATATATATATAATTAAAAAATAATTCATATTTTTAATATTTGCGGGTTATCCGCGGGTATCCGCAAAATTAAGCGGGGCGGGTGCGGGTGAAGGTTTTGAATCCGCGGGTTTGGCGGGTCGGATTTTAGCGGATCAAAATTTTACTTAATCCGCCGCAAGTCGGGTTCGCGGGTCGCGGATTGACCCGATTCCCAGCACTATATAGAATCATGCCACAAAACATGGGACCCACATAATTGAAAAAAATAAATAAAAGAGAACGAGTAAGCTAAAGAAGGAATAAAGAGATAATATGAAAACGAGTTACCGGGGGCATCGAACTGTGGATGAATAATTTTGTAGGGGGCATTCATTACCAGTGAACCAAATGGCTTGTCAATTTCAAGCTGAAAACATAAACTTTTAAATATGGAACCGGGGCCACGTGACCCCAGTCTCTCCAATGTGGCTCCACCTCTGCACCCTACACACGCTGGAACTTATATTACGACTTGTAAGTAAATATCATAATCATTTTTTAGATTGTAACCAGTTTGTTTTTTCATAGAGAAACTCTTTAAAGACAACAAAGATTATTGAAGGTTTTACTAGTTTGTGTTTTCTTTTGAAATTGAAGAATTTCATAGGTGTTCAAGACTTGTTAGAAAATGGATAAGTTTGCCAAGTATAGTAATTTGATAGTTATTGCAAGCTGACAAAAAGGATATTTATTGGAATTTGGATCCTTGCAAGGGCTTTACTTGTTTGATGTAATTTAAAGGCCCAAAATACAAATATTTGTCCTGTGTAGTAGACTGCAAAAATATTTGTCTTGGATTTTAACATCAATAGGCATCATGACACTCCAGGAGGATGAACCGTGGACCAAAGAGGTCTGAAGAGAGGGAGAAAAGACGATCAATCCTTACCAAGGGGACTCAGCTGAGAGAACCTGTCGCAGCCACATAGGGCCTCCATGTGCAATATATGACTGATGACGAGAGTCTTTCGTCACACTTTCCGCAATAAGAATAGCCAGATTGTTACCTCTGATGGTGGTATGGTATAAACTCTAAAAGGCAAGACGGTGGAGAAGACTACATATATCGTTGATCCTTCCAAAGAGAAATAGGAAAATTTCATGGTTTGTGAAGGTGTCACACACCACAGATGAATACGCTTCAAAGATCACATGCTGATGCTTTAAGTTCACCATGCTCTCAACAGCCCAGTGGAAATTATTAAGAACAGCCTCAGTTTGGGACCCGATTCCAGAATAAGACTTTTGACTATGTAAAAGAACATTCCCACTGTGATCTCGAAATATCCAAGCAGCTCCATTGTTAAGGCCACGATCAAGCCATCGACACCGATGTTGCATTTCAGTACATTATGCTGCGGTGGAGACCAGACATAGTTTGAAGAGCTGTGTGAAGGAGACCTATTCTCGTGGTTCTTATCAGCAGAGTTAACGTGGAACCATATCTCAGCCTCTTCTTTTGCTCTGTCCACAATAGGCTAAGCAGAAGGTTGAAACTGTTCAAAGAGTAAGCCGTTTCTCGCCTTCCATAAATGCTACAAAATCCAGGAGAAATTGCGGCTGGTTTGACTATTCCTTGAGGTGCAATTGTTGCTGGTCAGAAGATAGTGCAAGTTCAGAAATACCAAGTTACCAAGAAAGCCAACCATTTCTATTTTATTTTAACATTAAATAAAAACTGATGTTGACAAAAAAATACCTGATTTGTAATAACAAAAACAAAAACATGAAAATGTTTTTTATTTGTAACAAGGGTTAATGATATACTTGTATTTCCATGCATTTAGGTTATTGTTAGGATCATGATTTACTTCTTTTTAGCTTCTTTTAACTTCATTTCTTTACTCATTGGTGTGTTTAGAGTATATGATCATCTAGAGCTAGGTTTAGGCATTCTAGGCTTGCATTTGGAGTGTTTTTGGTGTGTTGCAGGTGCAAGGAGTATTGGTGAGCTTGGAAGTGGAGTCTAGAGCTCAAAGGACTAAGGAAGACCCAGCAAAAAGTTCATATCGGCCACCATATTGACCAGCCTGGACAATACGACACAGCAGAAAAGTTCATATCGGCCACCATATCGGCTAGCCTGGACAATACGACACAGCAGAAAAGTTCATATCGGCCACCATATTGACCAGCCTGGCCAATACAGATCCCAGAAATTGACTTGGATCTGGGTCAACACCCGGTTTGTTCCGGGTTGACCCGGCTCGAACCCTAATGACTATTTAAGCCAAAAACCTATCTCTATTTGTTTCTGAAGCTGTTTTTGATGTTCTAAACTCTTTTGTAAGAACAAATTTGATTCTTGAGATTAATCTAGTATTTTCTTTGTTATTCCTTCTACAAATCTCTCAATCCCTCACCAATCTCCATGATCAACTCTATTCCTATGAGTTTTGTTGATCTAGTTATGATTAGTGAGTAGTTCTTCATAGGGCTTATGGGTTAGGTAGGATTAGGTTGATTAGGGGTGATCAATGGATTTCTAGTGCTTGATTGTTTAAAATCTCATCTGTCAAAGTGTGTTTAATATCTAATTAGCCTTGATCAAGTTGATTAGAATGCTTAAGATTTCTTGTTCACAACATGTTCGATGAAATTCCTGTTCATAGCTTTGATAGAACTTTCACATTCTAGCGCATGAGAATGTATGTTTAGAGTGATTGTTGTTTTGAACTTGTTTGATTGCTTGCTTGATTCTAATTCACAAATGAGAATTTGTTCTTGGATTAGGATTAAGTAAAGAGATTAGTATTAAGAGATTAAACTGATCGTATCGTTGTGTTCCTTACTAGGAGGTTAGCTTGTTTGAAGTTTGAATTAGGATTCCTTGATCATCCCGAGTCACCTGTCCGTTGACCTTAACCCTTAGGCCTTATCCTTGTCATTGATTGAATCCCCTGTTTATTTGCTTTTTGTTCACTTCGGTTTGAATTGTTTTCGTTAGGATTGTTAGAAATTGAAATTAAATTGTTTGATTTGACTCTGAAGGTTTAGTGCTTGCTTATTGGTTCTATCCATCCCAGAATAGGTTCGATACCTCAAAGCTACATCGATAAGCTTGAGGAATTGGTACCTCAAAGGATCCTAAAATCCTTGTTATCAATCAAGCATAGCCCTCAACATTAAAGCTATCTCTGAAGCCATGCTCTCTTCTTTATGATTGTACCTTGCAAAAAGAACAAACACTTGAAAGAGAGTTAGTAACCAAGACTTGAACTAAATAGGAATAGAAAACGAATTGATATATCCAGAATCCAAAAATGGCAACAGCGCCAAATTGATAACAAGGATTTTAGGATCCTTTGAGGTACCAATTCCTCAAAGCTACATCGATAAGTTTGAAGAATTGATACCTCAAAGGATCCTAAAATCCTAGTTATCAATTAACTTGGAAAAAGAGTTAATTCAGTGAGTGGTAGCAATATGCTAAAAATTAAATGGTTCAACCTAATCAAAAACCCATTTTAACGTTATTGTAGCGGAACTGTTATCACAGGGAATGATTAAGAAAAACTAAAATAGACCAACTCTTTCGAAATTAAATAAATACACTATATAAATTTACTTCGAAAAATAGTTTGTTATATAAAACTAGTTTCCATTGTAAATGTGTTGAATTCTATAGAAATTAAATTGCTTAAGAAATAAAGAAAACAAACATTTTATCCTACACTGCGTAAGATATTTTAGATTGTCAAATTTAAATGTGTTATCCTTTTCTTTTCCCCTTTTTTTGGTAAAAAGTTTTTAATTAAAAAGTGCTATCCAACGTTACGAAAGTCAAATTAAAAAGTGTTATCAAATGTTCCGAAAACAAACAATACTAAAAAACAAGGACAGATCGCAAAAATGGCACAAAAACATGTTTTGTCACAAATATAGCAATAAGGAAAGAAAATCACAAAATATCACAAAATATGTTTTGTCACTAAATTAGCTCTAACCCTTAACCCTAAATACTAAACCCTAAATCCTAAATACTAAACCCTAAACTTTAAATAATAAACCCTAAACCCTAAATAATAAACCCTAAACTCTAAATAATTAACCCTAAACCCTAAATTATATAATGCTAAAGGTCTTTGTAATTAAAATAATGCAAAAATGTGAATTATTTTCCTTGGTGTTATATTTATGAAAATGTATGTTTTTTGTGTTATTTTATGCTTTTTCTCAAAAAACAAGTGTCTTGTAATGACTTTTTGTTGGATTTATGAGATACATTTAATCTGATCTTACGTATACATAATCTACTATAAACCTGAGGTTTTTGCTACATTCATTTTGAACTTCTTAAATAAAATTACCTTTTTTTGCTAACATTTGATTACAATCCATTAATTCGGACTTGTTAATATGGTGATAATTACAAATTAAGGAAAACTGATAAACTAATGATTATAATCCACTAATTCGGACTTGACATTTGCGATCCATGTGTCTAACTTTGCTTTAACCAGACCACCTGCTTTGTCTCCCATCCAATGCATACCGAGACATCACACGACTGCATTTCCAAACTATTCGGTCCGAATAGAACATGCCAATCACTGGCGGAGTTACGTTGAGTAACATGGGGTCAGCTGCCCCCACTAATAAAAAATATTTAATATAATTTATTAAAAAAATAACTATTGTTCCCATATCTTATTATATATCTGCCTCCACTAATTTAATTCCTTTGTTCACTTACTTTACTTTATCAATTTTGTCAATAAAGCCGAATTTTGTCCATATCCATCCATAAATAGATTTACTTACATATTTCTATTAAAATCATTTCTTAAGTTATATATTCAATACATTTGATCAATAAGTATGTGCTCCATAATATTAGCATATCTAAAAGACTCGTCTATTAATTTTAACACTTTTTCGTTCTTATACTACCATGCAAAGCTTACAAAGTTTTAAGTTTTATTTAGTTAACTCTAATTTTTTTTCCAAAGAATGACTATAACTATTTTTATAAGATTATTTTTTGTAGATTACATGATAATAATTTTCAACAAAGTAGTTAAAATGCTTTAAAATTATTCATCGTCTATATAATATATATATAACTTGTTTGATAAATGGTATTAAATTAACTAACCACAATATATAACAAATTAAAGACACAAATTTTAATGTTTTCCATAAAATTTTGTTATTGTTAACTTTTAGAATTTTTTAGGGAAGATTGAATATTTTTATATATACATATTATATATTTATGTTTTATAAATGTTTAAAAAAAATATTATATTTTAAAATTATAATATTTTAATTTAAATATTGCCCCCGGTAATTTTTTTTTCTGGCTCCGCCACTGATGCCAATACACACAGATGAGGTCTGTTTGAGCAAAAAGACACGGTTTTATGGAAGAGTAAGGGAGATCAATATAAGGCGTATTTTGACTCATGGACCACATGGAAAGCAATCCGGATCCAAGAGCCTCACAAGAGTTGGTATAAGGGTATTTAGTTTCCCAAAGCCACGCCCAAATATACTTTTTTGCATGGCTCGCAATTCATAATCGGTTAACAACGAGAGATCGTATGTTGAATTGGAATATTGTGATTAATCCCTCTTGTGTTTTATGTCAAACTCAGGTTGAAAGCAGAAACCATCTATATTTTCAGTGTGCTTACACTAAGGATATATGGGAGAGGCTCGTTAAAAAACTGTTGGGAGCGAAATTCACATCATGTTGGGGTGGTGTAACCGAGCTCATTGTAGACGACTCAATTAATCAGCCAGTCCGGTTTCTCTTGAGGTATGCTCTCCAAATCTCCATTCACACTATATGGAGAGAGCGCAACCGCATGAAACACGGGGATACAAGCGCATCTTCTCTGCAACTCTCAGCAAGGATATACAAAGAGATTCGTAATCGATTATCGACGATATGAAACGAAGGGAATGGAAGATATGCATCATACATGGAGTTATGGTTTGCATCTGGATAGATGTTCTTGTAATAAAGTTTCAACAATCTGGTAGTCTCAGGTCAGGTAGTCTAGCAGGAAAACAAAAAACGTTGCTTCGTTCTACATATATATATATATATATAATCAGATCAGTGAATGTTGGAAAAAAACCAGATCATGTCACTCACAATTATATAACGGCAAAATTTTTCTAAATCGTAAAAACCTAGAATAATTGCACCCACTATGTCTTTTTAACTTTCTAATAGCAGATTATATTTTTGATTGTTGCTTCCTATTCTTGTATCTTTTTAAAGATATTTCTGTACTTAAAAAGACCATATTGCCCCTAACTAACTAACCAATTAAAATATCATTTAGTTAGTTCATTTGTTTTTTTATTTGATTTCAGTTACTTTTTTTTTAACTTTTTCAAATGTTTAGTTAGTGTTTAATTTGTTGGAAACTGTGTTTATTTATTTTTTGGGGCTGATTTAACACCAAAACTTCTAGAGAAAGATATAATCTGGCTCAACCACCAGTGAGCTTGCACATGGACACCATCGACTCTAGTATAACAAAAATACATTGTATTATTGTATCTGGTTTATGGATAGTGACAGATGATGGACGGTGGCGGTTTATAGTCGACATAGAAAGGGTCTCGCGGGTTGTCCCAATGCAAACTTGAATGAAGTTTCAGGAGCTTGTTATGATCGTAATGGAAGAGTTTGGTGAAGAAGTAGCTTCCAATCCTAGATTCAGCTGCGCGCCAGTTTCTTCGTCCTCCTTCAACGACGGCTGTTCACCACTGATTATGGTGACCATTGATTTCAGCCTAACTTGTTTCTTAGAATTATTCTCTACAAACCAATCAGTGACACTGTTGAACTGTTGAGACGCTGGAGACGATGCTACGTTCACACTATCCACCGGCCAAGTCGGTTGATTCAGGGTTAATATCATCCTTTATCACACCATTCATCAAAAAAGAATGTGTGGATAGTGTTACCTTGCAGCGCTTCCCGCATTCCTCGTACACAGGTTGCCGCGATAAACACCATCCGATGGAAGACGTCACGACATGGAGGTCTCCTTTCAACTTCAATTTACTGGATAGTAATAGCCCCAAAAACGTGTTAAAGAAAACACAGCAACACCAAGTGTTTTAGACTATCCATCCGACAAAGATCTACCGTAGAACACATGATATTGTGGCAAATAGACTTCCATCTAGCTTCGAATCTCCAGATAAAATTTCCCAAGGCGATATTTCCAACAGTGTATACATCGCAAGGAATTCGACTACCACCAATACATCTCTAGATGCTTCGGTGGATAGGTGTGAAAATCACGGTCCACGAAACAGAGCTTCAATTAGCTTCTGTTTACTAGATAACGATATCCAAGAGGATTCATATGTAAATGATGACACGGGCGGGCAAACGCCTCAAGCCAATCCACATGAAAATGCTAATATGGATAGAATGGATGAAGAGGGAAAATCCACACCAGAAGATGAGATTGATGGTACGTCAGATGAGGTGCCCGTGGATGTAGGTAATGTGGATCGTGATTTCTGGGAAAACCTTATTGACGGTGAATATGGAGGTTCAAATGCACTGGATGTGCTGACAGAAAGTCCCCCCCGTATTGTATCAGGGAATAAGACCATACGAACGGATTGTGGACCCGGTCTTGGACAACAAGAATACATGTACAGGTGGAAAGGTTCTGAAAAAGGTCAAGACTCTTCCTCGTTTGGCGACGAGCCCATGGATATTCTGCCAGTGGCGGATGAGTACCAGTATCAACATGCTCCTGTCCCCGATTTAGATCTAGACTCAATGGATGGGGAACTGTACAAGGGAAATTTTTTCAAGAACATTGCCTCATCTGGTTAGCAATCTATGCTATTAAGGGCAAGTTACACTATGTTAACCCTATGTCAACTCTACATAAGAGTTTTATCCAGTGTCCAGAGGAAACTTGAACCTGGCGTGTTATGGTGCATGAGATAAAAGACACATGATATTGATAGGTACGCAAGGCAGAGTTAGGGCACACATGCAGCACTAATACTCGCAAAATATAGGAAACTAGGGACAACGAAGGTCATCGCTTCTGCTTTCAAAGATAAGTATACCGACCTGACACCGGTTCAAAACCAGCTGGACTCCAAGCGCTTCTGCTGAAGGAATTGCGTATCCACTAAGAGGGATATAAGATGGATCCTATAGGAAGCTGTCTGAGTTCATATATATGCTTAAACTGGCTAACCCTGGGACGATTGCTGATATCAAGTTTGAGGAAGATACAGCTGGTTGTGATCAATTTCTTAATTTGTTCATGGCATTTGGTGCATTCATTAAAGGGTTTACGAAGTTGCGAAGAATGATTACTGTGGATGGCACACATTTAAGTGGAAGATACAATGGAGTTTTGTTAATCGCCATCGATCAGGATGCCAATTTTCAAGTCTTTCCATTAACATTATGCATCGTGGACAAAGAGAACGAGGAGTCGTGGACATATTTCTTCCACAAACTGTAGAGGATTATTGTTGACAGTCCTACCTTGACATTCATTTCCGACATGTGTCAGTCTATTTACAAAGCTAAGGGTAGGATCTTCCCTCGATCTCACCATGGTGCATGTCTTGAGCACGTTCAGAGAAATGTGAAAGCCAGGTTTAAATTGCCAGGACTCGAGCAAATGGTTAAAGCAGCGGTATCTGCTTACAGGATTGGGGGTTACCGTGAAAAATTCAACTGGATTCGTAATAATAACTTAGCATGATCTAAGTACCTCGCTAATATTGGTGTTGGTCACTGGACACGAGCATATTTTAGAGGAGAGAGGTACAATCTCCTGACTAGCAATATTGTGGAGACACTGAATAAGGCGTTACTGGGAGGAAGAAGTCAAACTATCATCGACCTTGTACAGTGTATACGCTCTATGTTGACCATGTGGTTTAGTGCTCGTCGTGCCAAATCGGCCGCACACATTGCTGAACTGTCTATTGAGGTTGACAAGCTCATGGATAAGAATATGCAGGAAGTTCACGGCTGCAAGATAGCCAGTGTGGCAAACTGGAATTTTGAGATAGTTGGGCAATTTGGCGGTGAACCATTCCATGTTCTTCTGCACGAAAAGAAATGCACATGCAAGCTATTTGACAAACTGAAAATCCCATGTGGACACGCTTTACTAGCTGTGGACAGCCTTGATCTAAGCTACACCAGTTTGTGCGACTCAAGTTACAAAACATCTACGTGGAGAGCAACTTACGAAGGCGTGGTCAGCCCGGGGGGGGGGGGGAATTCGGAAGACTATGATATCCCAGATGATGTTCGCAACTGTGTCTTGTATCCACCAGATGTTAACAGACCATCAGGTAGACCTAAGGAAGGGAGATATCCGTCGATATGTGAATTTTAGGCAATAAATCGAACCTTTATTTATATGTATTTAGTTTTTGTATTTGTATCTAATATATTTTTTAATACCCACTGCAGAAGGAGATAAGTCCTCGATCAACATCAAACAGATGTTCCAAATGTAAAGGCCACAAATACAACCGTGCAACTTGCAAAGAAAGATTACCAAACTAGCTACTGTGGAGACCTTATTTTGGGTAATAACTGCATCTCACCCGGATAGCAGTTATTTTTCACATTTCGATGTCTAGACCTTTTGATTTTGTTATGCATTTTTTAAAAAAACATTATCGGCATTGTATAACGGTATTGTATAACTCGTCTGGCGTCGATTTCTAGAGTTATTGCTCATTTGGATAATTATATGTCTTGCTATGTGAAGTATCCACTTGCCCAATAATAATCAATCGAATGGATATGTCGAGAAAGTATAATTCGTCTGACGTTAATTTATGAAACCTAGTTTGCCAGTTCTTCCAATGGGAAAAAAAATCATATTACATTACCCTTTAACATCATTTTTGTCATCAAATAGTACACAAAAATTCATAAATGCGTACCCAGGATAGGTATCCATTCGCTGTTAAACATTATGGATACAAGGGTCTCATTATTCTCAGACATTTCGAAGTCAAAGCCTATTGACTCTGATTTTTACGTATCGAGGCTGTGATGTGATATAATTTCACCGATTTAAAAAAACAAAACAAAACAAGATGTGATCGGTCATAAAAACTGTCATTAGCTCGTTTTACGAGTTTCAATCCCATCTTTGTCAAGGCGTGCTAAGTTATTTAAAAAAAAGTCAATACCACTACAAGAAATTTGATTACTGATATCATAACTAGATAGCGCTTTTGATGTTTATGCTATCTTTGACTGAACCGTGAATTAAAGATAGCGTTTGGTAATATAGAAACGCTATCATTTAGTTGAGCGGGATAAAATAAAAACACGCGGCCAATATTTTATCTATACCGCTATGTTTATGTTTTAGCGGGACAAATTTTTTTGCTTCCCCCGTGTTTTTACTCTTAACTCTAAACTTTTTTTTCTTCCTTAGCCAAAATTACAGATCTAATTCTCCCACTCTTTCTTCTTCCTTCTTGCATGTTCATCATCTTGGCTTGATTTCGCATTTTCACTCAATTACTCAGTCTTATCGCCAAATCGACACCCTAATTTGATTCTTAGTTGCCTGGGAATCTTGGGTTATCGATAATTTCTCAAACGAAGCAAAAACAGACATCAAAGGTAAATCTGAGTTAGAATCATCTTTTTAGAATTATCTTTCAGAATCATATTTGCTTGTTATTGTCTCTTTTGTTGATTGATATGGTTTAATTTGAGTGTATGTGGAGCTGTGGTGTTGTTTTAAGAAGGATAAGACTTGGGTTTGGCATCCACGGTATGAAATTGTTTATTCTTTACTTTGATTTTTGAAGTAAAACTTTTTGCAGAATTTTATATAGAAGTTTGTAATGTTTGTTTGTTACATGGCTAGCCTTGAGTATCAGATAGGAGCAAATAATTTTGTGCATGCATCAGCAACAAGTCTGGGTAACCCAAGTGTCATATTATGTCCCTGCATAGACTGTCGGAATTTGTATCATCAGGCGACAGATACAGTGGTAGATCATCTAGTGATTATAGGCATGGATGAGAAATACAAGAGGAAACCGTGTTGGAGAAAGCATGGGGATATTATAACTGCTAAGTCATCTGAAGATCCGAGGTCTGAGTTTGAAGCTTTTGATTTGATTAGGACAGCCTTTTTTGATGGTGAGTCACAGCCTAGTAGCCACAGTGAAGATCATAACGATGATGTTGATAGTAAAGAAGAGTCTGAGTTCAGGAAGAGGCTAGAAGATGCTGAGACTCCTCTAAATCCAAGTTGTTCTAACTACACCAAGATATGTGCAATCATGGGCCTTTACAGGATTAAAGTGAAGAGTGGTATGTCAGAGAATTATATTGATCAACTGCTGAGAATGGTTCATGAGATGCTTCCTAAGGAAAATGTTCTCCCGAGCTCTACAGATGAGATGAAGAAGTTCCTGAAGATGTTTGGATTTAGATACGACATGATTCATGCATGCACTAACGACGGCATCCTCTACAGGAAGCAATACACAGAGATGGAAAGCTGTCCAAGATGTAATCTGTCAAGGTGGGAAAGGGATAAGAATACTGGTCAGGAGAAGAAGGGGATTCCAGCGAAAGTTCTTAGGTATTTCCTATAAAAGACAGATTCAGGAGGATGTTTAGATCCAAAAGAGTGGCTGAAGAGTTGAGGTGGCATTATAATAATGCAAGTTCAGATGGTACAATGAAGCATCCTGTTGATTCACTAACTTGGGCCAATGTGAATGATAAATGGCCTGAGTTTTCTGCTGAACCAAGAAACCTCCGCCTTGGTCGTTCTATAGATGGGATAAATCCTTTCTCCCTCCAGAACACGAAGTATAGCACATCGCCGGTATTATTAGTCAACTACAACATGCACCCAACATTGTGTATAAAGGCAGAGAACATTATGCTCACCCTTTTGATCCCTGGGCCAACTGCACCGAGCAATAACATCGACGTCTACTTGTCTCCGTTGATAGATGATCTACAGGATATGTGGCGTGAAGGTATTGTTGTATATGACTCGTTCATGAGGGAAAATTTCACTCTAAAGGAAGTGTTACTGTGGAGTATAACTGATTATCCAATATTAGGGTCATTGGCAGGATGAAAAGTTAAAGGGAAACATGCGTGTAATGTGTGTGGGAAGGATACACCCTTTAGATGGTTGAAGTTCAGTCGTAAGCATGTGTATTTGGGCAACAGAAAGAGGCTTAAACCTGATCATCCTTACAGAAGAAGAAATAAATGGTTTGATAATACCATAGAGGAAGGAAGTGCATGTAGAGTTCAAACTGGAGTTGAGATTTCTGAGATGCTAAAGGATTTCAGAAATGAGTTTGGTAAATCTATAGACAAAAAAGGAAAAAGGAAAAGAAAGTTTAAATGCGAAGATGAGGAGCTGTCATGTGATGAATATGATGAAGACAATGATAATTGGAGGTGGAAGAAACGGTCTATACTCTTTGACTTACCTTACTGGAAGGATATGCCGGTTCGTCACAACATTGATGTCATGCATGTGGAGAAAAACGTTTCTGATGCTATACTGGCTATGTTGATGCAATATGCCAAATAAAAAGATGGGTTGAAAGCAAGGAAAGATCTGCAAGATATGAGAATTAGGAAGAAGTTACACATTCAAGAAGGGGGGAAGAGAAATTTTATGCCTCCAACTGCCTATTGGTTGAGATAGGATGAAAAAGTGAAGTTCTGCAGGAGGATAAGTTTATTCAGAGGTCCGGATGGTTATTCTTCCAATATCTCAAACTGTGTTTCATTAGATCCTCCTATGCTTGGTGGATTGAAGTCCCACGATCATCATGTGCTTCTCCAAAACCTCCTACCAGTTGCTTTGAGAGGATTGCTACCAAATGGTCCTAGGATTGCAGTGATTAGACTCTGTAGCTTCTTCAAAAGGTTGTGTGAGAGAGTTGTTGATCCAGAGAAGCTGCTATTACTGGAGACTGGGTGTGTAGGGACATTTTGCCAACTAGAAAGATTCCCCCCCATCCATATTTGATATAATGTTCCATCTGCCAATACATCTAGCAAGGGAGGCTCGTTTGGGTGGACCAGTTCACTTCAGGTGGATGTACCCATTTTAAAGGTACTCATGTTTTTAATCATCTTACTGTCTTGCTTGTATTGTCTGCTTCAGTTGAGTAACATTACTTCTGCTTTTCTGTTTGGGCTATAAGTACATGAAAACATTAAAGGCATATGTGAAGGACTATGCAAGACCAGAAGCCTGTATGGCTGAAGGGTATGTGGCTGGAGAGTGTATTGCATTCTACATGGAGTTCCTACAAAGTTTAGTTCCGGTTCAAGAAACAATAAACCGAAATGAAGATGTTGAATGCTCTGACCGCATATTTGAAGGCCGCCCATCACATGTCTGCTCAGGTTGTATTAACTTATAAAGAGTGAGAGATCGCCCACCGATATGTTCTAATGAATATGGCATTGATGAACCCATATGTAGAGTAAGTTTATCCCTTGTCTCATATCTTATCTTATAGTTTAAATTGGTGTTTTGAACTAACCTTATGATATTGTGTAACATTATGCATTTAGAAGAACTACAATTAAAGGATGTTAGGTGTTCTAGAAGTGAGACTCTTTTATGGAAATTACATACAGATAGGTTCTCACAGTGGGTAAAAGAAAAGGTTAGATCGTATAAACAAGTAACTATTAGACAAGGTATTTCATCTGTTTATTATTAACTTCATTTGTTATATTGTATTTGTAGATCCCTTCTAGCACAGAAGATCATTCGGTGAAATTAAAATGGTTGGCATATGGACCTAGGAATGTAGCTCAAACCTATAAGGGGTTTGTAATTAACGGTCACATATTTCATACCGAGGACTTAAAGCGCAAGACCCATAACAGTGGAGTAAGTTATGAGGCCTTTACCATGTGTAGAGCTAGTGCAAGAGATAACAAACATATGGCTGACATGGTTGTCTACTATGGAGTAATACAGCAAATCACTTTGCTAGATTACCACAAGTTTGAGATTCCACTATTCAGGTGCAAGTGGGCCAACAAAGGAAGTGGTGTAAAAGAAGAAGAAGGATTTACACTAGTGAATCTGAATGTTAACCAATCTGTGTATACCCAAGATCCTTATATTTTGGCTTCGCAGGCGAGACAAGTATTTTATTCCAGGGATGATGATTCAAATTGGTCAGTAGTGATGAGAGCTCCACCGAGAGGGTATCATGAGCTTGAGACAGAGGCAGAGTTTGTTGTTGCACCTCAGTGTTTTCTGGAAAGTGAAGATTTGGGGAATGAGTCTTCTAATGACGAGAGTTTCTTTGATAGAGAAGATTGTGAAGGAGTCTTAGTAGTGGATTAATAGGGATATGCTTAGTTTTTAAATCTTTCTCGTATATTTGAACATTTAGTTATGTTTCAGGTGATCAAACATGCCTAAGAAGGTGGAAGAAATCAAGCCGAGACGCAATAACCGTCAACAAGGTATCTCACCAGTCCATGCAAAGTCGTATAGCAGACGTGCTAAGGGAGCTGGAAATAATGTGGCTAGGAAGCGGAAGAATAAGGTGTTGTCCACTAGACATGCTAAGTCGTCCATCAGACAAGACGAGCATATGGAGGAAATGGAGGTGGATGCTCAGACAGAGGAAAAAGATCAAATGGAAGAGGAAGGAGAGAAGTAGGTGGATGTTCAGACAAAGGAAAAGGACCAAATAGAAGACGGAAGAGAGAAAGAGCTGGACGATCAGTCAGATGAAAAGGGTCAAAGTGAAGAAGAAGGAAAGAAGCAGATGGATGATCAGACAGAGGAAGATGATAACAGTCAAGAGGAAAGAGAGAAGCATGTGAATGAAGAGGAAGTTGAAGAGCAGTTGAATGATCAGACACATGAAGAGGAAGTTGAAGAGCTGTTGAATGACCAGACACGTGATGAGGAAACAGAGAAGCAGGATAAAGCCCAGACTCATGAAGAGGAAAGAGAGAAGCAGGGTGAAGCCCAGACGGATGGAGATGAAAGAGAGAAGCAAGATGAAGAAACTGTGCTACCAACAGAAGCCAAGAAAAGGAAAAAAAGAGGAAAACCAAGATGCGTGGAGTTGCTAAACACCATGAAGACAAGGTTGAGGTTGAATGGAATTCTCTTGGTGAACATGTGGGTAGTGGATCAGTACTGCTTTCATCTTTCCTTGGCCCTCTGGTGAGAGAACATGTGTCAGTCCTTCTTGATGACTGGAGACACCTGGATCCGTCATTAGTGGACATAATGTGGGATGAAATTCAGGTATTTCCTGAACATTGATTCGAAATTAGTTCTCATCAGAGTCTATTGTGTAACAACTTATTGTTTAACTTTGTTTGAGTGTAGTGAAGGTTCAATTTAACTGAAGAGTGGCAAAAAGATGTTGTTTTCATGCAAATGGGTTGTTTGTGGAGGAGTTCTAAGTATAGGCTCCTCTCTAAAATACGAAAATCAAATAAAAAGCAGATTGTTGACCTGAAACCAAGCAACATCCAGTCTACGACAGCATGGAAGAATTGGGTTAAGCGGAAAACTGATGAAAAGTTCGAGGTTGGGTGTTTGGAACTCTAATGGTGATTTATGTGTGTCTGATTGTGTATTGACTGTGTGTTTCTCTGTGTAGGATGTAAGTGAAAAGTTTAGGCAACGGAGGAAGGGCCAGATTCCACATACCACCACTCGTAAAGGAATGATTCGCTTAGCTGATGAAATGGTATGTTTTGTGTTAAGAATCTCCGTGTAGTATACATTTACCTGATGTGCCTTTGTCATTTGCAGAAGAAAAAAAGTTCAGACCCTAGCAAGGTGTCTCGGAGCTCGGTATGGGTAGCATGATACACTCATTCAGATGGGAGGCCAGTGAGAGCAGAATTTGCTCAAACGATTGTAAGTTATATGTGATAATTCTGCATGTTATATGTATAACTCATTCTAACTCTGTTGTTCTATTTGTGTCAGGAACAAATACGATCCATTGAAAGTGAAATGGCATCTTCAGATAGCACTAGCATCAAAGAAGATGCTGTGAGCCAGGTGTTAGGAAGAGACAAACCTGGAAGGCTAAGAGGGACGGGCAGAGGGGTCACTGCAACCAGATTGTCATTCTTTCAGGCGAGAGATGCGCATGTGCAGAAGTTGGAAAAAAACCAAGCTGAATTAAAGAGCAAGGTTGAAACTTTGCAAAACCAAATTCGTGTCTTGGCTCAAGGGAAGAAGGTCAGTGTATCTTTAACTGGATGATTGATGATTCAAATTTGAATAGTTTGACAAGTCCTTGTTAATTCTTCTGTCAACAGTCTGAAGAAGTTTCTAGCTCAGAGCTGAATAGTGATGGTAACCAGTTGGTACTTAGGTGTCGACTATTGGATTGGTATTCAGAAATAGGGGATTTTGTTATTGGTGAAGGAGAGTTCTGTTCCTTTGAACCAACATACAAGGTTGGTCGTATACCACTGGGTTCTAATGCAGCAGCTGTCATTATCAAGTCTGTGACAAAAGAAGATGCATATGTTTGGAGGCCAACCCCTACTGTTGAAAAACTTGGCCAGGCTGAGGGATTGAAAATAGCATGGCCAGCTGATAAGATCATTTTGGACAATGAGCTAGGCTCCCCAACCCCATCTGAAAACCAAACTTCTAATTCATCGGTAATTGTTTTCATATATGATTATGAATCTGTATAACTTATACATGATCTGTTCTGATATATATTGTGTTTTTGACTGACTTAGGCATTCCAAATACCAATCATCATCAATGATTGGAATTTAGAGGGTGTAGTAGTTGCTGAGGGTCATATGTGTTCAACTGATACGAAGGAAATGGTCAACAATATCGCTATTGAACCCGGTGCTGCATGGTGAAGGTTGTTAAGGTGGTTAAGAAAGATGCTTACCTGTGGAGACCAACTCATGACATGTATATTATGGAGCATGCACTTCAAGAGTATGTTGTCTGGCCTATTCAAAAGATACAGATGGGTACTCCTCCTGGTAAAGGATCACCGAAAGCATCATCACCAAAAACAGCATCACCTATATCATCATTACAGAAAGCAGTATCACCTGGGGTATGATTCTGTTACTACAATTTAGCTTAATATGATGGTTTTTATGGTCGCATGAAGTTTATTTCTTATTGTGCTGTGTAGAGTAACAGCTCATCAGGTCAGAAGAGAGAGAAGTGCTCATTGTTGGTCTTGGAAAATTCATGAGAGATTGTTGCAGAAGGCAAAGTTCTTCCATCCAATCCGGATGACAAATTCCACTTTGTCCCCTTAGGGCCTGATGCTAGCAAGGTATGGATTCATGTTGTAAAGAATGGAAAGGCCAAAGTATGGAGACCAAATGGGGAAGTTGAATGCATTGATGATGCTTTGGGTACAACAGTAGCATGGCCTAATGATAAACTTGTTTTTATATAAGTTTGTGATGGTGGGAGTTAAATTTATAAACTTATGTGTTATTATAAAATGGTGGGTTTGTTTATGTTCGAATATTGCGATTTGTGTTGACTTTAATATGTTTTACAAAGTTGTCTTATGTTTTTGTTTTTACATGTGTTCAAAATATTTGTTTTAGTTAAAAGTGTAAACTTTAAAATAAAAATTAAACAAGAACCTATACCCCAAATCTGACATGTAGATTTTTAAACCCTAAACTCTAAAACTCTAAACCCTAAACCCTAACCATAAAACCTAACCCGAAACCCTAAAACTTAAACCTTAATATAAAAAACTAAAACAAATTAAAATAAACCCTAAACCCTCAACCCTAAACCCTAAAACATAACCTCTTAAACCCTAAACTCTAATTTAGAAATCTAAAACAAATTAAAATGAAAACTAAATGATAAACTCTAAATCGAAAATGTAAATCTTTAAAAATAAACTACTAAACCGTAACACATAACCCCTTAAACCCTAAACTTTAATTTAGAAACCTAAAACATATTAAAAATAAAAACTAGCCCCTAAACACTAATAGCAAACCCTATATATGTAATCCCTAAATCATTAACACAACATATAGAAACCTAAAACCATAAACCCTTAGCTCAAAACCCTAAATCATAATCCCCTAAACTCTAAACCCCAAAAGGTTAGAAAACCAAGTATTATTGTTAAGTTAATATAGTAAATCTATTGGGCATTTACCAAAATTCCTTAATAACTTATCCTTTTGTATTAATATATATATATCGAGAAGAAACCTAAAAACTTATCCTTCAGTTTCTCAGAACAAAAATAGGGTTTCTATTATGTTCTTCGTTGTCTCTCGTCTTTCGACCGAACTGGGCTCTCATCGGCTTCCGTCTGCCCACCGGTGAATTATTATCTATCTGTATCTTTCTCAATAACTATGTATCTCTCTCAAGCTCACTGACTCTTAAATTGATACTCACTGTGATTTAGGGTTTGTATCTCAATATTTGAAGCCGCTTCTTATCCTTCGCCGTTTTGCAGGTATATATCGATGTATCTCTCGCACAATCGCATCTATCTCTAAACTGTTTATTGATGATTCCTCTGTGATTTATGTGGATGAGTTTATAGCTACTTGTCTCACTTCTCGGTTACATTGTTTTTTGACGGAGATTGAAGAACTAAGGAAGAAACTCGAGAAGTAGGAGCGTTCGGACACACTCATTCAAAAGGTTAGGTCTTTCTCTTAATTTCTTTAAAAATCCTAGATGAGACTATTACTAGACAGCAGCTGATAGATTTCCCTGTCTGCAGGTTTATAAATTATGGGTTTTTGATTCAATTCAGGATTTCATATCATGGGTAATATTTTTTTCACTGTATATTGATGATTCCTATGTGATTCATATGGATGAGTTATAGCTACTTGTCTCAATTCTCGGTTACATTGTTTTTGACAGAGATTGAAGAACTAAGGAAGAAACTCGAGAACTAGGAGCGTTCAGAAGCAGCCACCCAGAAGGTTAGGTCTTTCTCTTAATATCTTTTAAAAACTCTAGATGGGACTATTACTAGACAACAACTGATAGATTTTTCTGTCAGCAGGTTCATAAATTTCGGGTTTTTGCTTCAATTCAGGGTTTCATATCAAGGGTAATATTTCTTAACTGATTTACAATCACATATGGTTATCTGGAATTCACTAAGAAATTTGTATCCGTAGCCTTAGCCTTTCCAAGTTTAATGACTGATCGAGCATTCGTTCTTGTCATTTGAAACATATATCAAGAAGAAGCTGTCTCCCTAATCTCCCAAAGGTAATTGACAAGTTTGTTCTGGCTTTAGTTCAATCTTCGTCGTCTAAATATTAATTTAGTGTTGCTTTACGTTTTAATTCAGAAATGGAAGCAAGGAAGATCATAGTCTGCGGACTCCCGACAATGGGAATCATACCAAAGCTCCGCCCACAGCCACAACAAGAAGCAGATAATGATCGAGGAGGCGATGTGGTGGAGCTCACAAGATTAGAATACCGTAGAGCTTTGGGTTATATGATACGGGTTGAGGAAGACCAAACAGATATTGCACATGAGTTCCAAAGACTTATCCAAAATCTCAGAAGGGAAGAACAAAGACTCAGAAACCGAGAACTAAACTCAGCTGCAATGAAACGACCAAAGCAAGAACAAGGAGAGTCTTCAAGAAAGGGTGGTCGTCGAGGATAAGTAGCAGAAGCTGAAGGTGTAAGGGAGGTGTGTTTGATGTATGAACAATGTTTGTGTTAATTGTATTTTGATTTGTTTTTCATTGGTTGAAATTGTTTTTTAATACCCTGATGTGAGTATATTTTTATTTTATAATATTTCTTTATTTTTAATTTAAATGAAATTAATTTTAATATTAAAATTAAATTAATATTTACAGAAAATATTAGGGTAAAAAAATTTAAAAATATGATTTCGGACAATCGAAATACATAACATTTATGGATTAATATGTTTAATCTAACGATAACGTTTAAAAGATTGCTATCTTTAAAATATAGAAAACGACTATATAACGCTATTATATAGCTAATTCATAATCACATAAACGCTATTGTAGAAATAAACTATTGCATCAAATAAACGCTATCTTAAAAAACATATACAACAACATTTAAAGTAAACACTATCTAAAAATTTAATATAATAGCATGTATGTAAAACGCTATCTTAAAAATATATAACATAGCGTACCCTGGAAACGCTATCTAAAGTGTCCGACTTCTTATCGCGGCCGATGACATAACGGGTAATACAAAGCTATCGTATCGATACATAGCGTTTTCCGGTAGCTATCAATACTAGAATTTCTTGTAGTGTACTACTGTAACACGGATATAAATTCATATCCGATACCCTAATTTCAATTTCAAACATAATGGATACGTTCCCCGAAACAGAAACAGAATGGACACAAAAAACAACCTGTCCATCTATCTCCTTTTTTATATCCCGATGTTATTATACATTCACGGTTTATAAGTACCAGGTTACACACTCTGAATTCTCATACATTACCTAGGTCCATAGGCGTCACATTCCCAACCATATGTTGGTGTTGCGAACCCATTGAAATAGGATATGGTACAACTCGTTCGAACCTTCACCGTAGGTGGTTCAGATGCCATGAAGCCACCCGGGTTAGCATCAAATACAGATTCCTACGTTTTCAATACAGTCTTTTACATTGTTAAGCTTCATAAAAGACTTTTTACCTGAAACCAGTACCCATTTGAAGGCCACTTACGCGAGTGGGTGGACAACGCGATTATGAAAGAAGTTGATAAGCTTATCAAGTATTGAAAAGGTGGTCCACTTCAGTAGGAGACGAACTAGCTATAAAGATGGCAAGAAAGATCTCCGTTGAGGTTGCGAGAAATAATAATTTATCTTGTAACATGCGGCATGGACAAGATAAGCTAACCATGATGCAGTTGTCCTGGGTCGTTACCATGTCTATTTTTGCATCCAAGTGGACGTTTGCTCAATTGAAGACTCACTTTTATAACTGAAGATCGAACTTTTATGTTAACTAAGATTTAAGCACGCACTTTGTATGTTTATCAATCTGTTCTACATATTTTGTCCATGATTACTATTTGCGAAGTTCTTCGAATCATCATGTAGTGTCATTATCTGGTCTGGATACCCAAAGCATCCTTATATCACGTTGTAATGTGTTTCTAAACATGTGATTTAATTCTACCCAAAATGTGCACTACAGTTTTTAACAGTAATTTCAAGTTTTGAAGAGTCTCTAGTATCTATCGTACCCGAACTTACAATATTAGGTCTACATATATCATTTCCGGGTAATGAAATAAACTAACGCATGGATAACACGTTCTGATTTAAAATCCATAGCCTAAGACATTTTGCGAATTTTTATGGAAAGGAAATATAAGTAACATCCATCACATGTAACACTGATATCTTCACCGAACATCGTGTGTACCCACCAACAGTCACCCAAATCGTTTCAGCTCCAAAAAGCACACCAACTGTCCACTATTTTTAGCCTAACCCCCATAACATGGTATAGTAACATTTTCCCGATGGTCATTTCCTCATCAAACGATCGTTGTGACCGGAATAATTTATATTCATAGTTACATTCTCTCCCAGCGCACCAGGTTAGAATTATATACATGAGCTCGGCATGTGTATACACGCCTTTTACTTCGCGCACAATATAGATTGATGTTTCAAGTTCTCCACCATTGAATGCAATTCGAAGGTTGTCTGCGTACATGGCATATGGGTTTCGGTGCTCTACGCACTTTCTGTAGAACTTGTAAAACCATGAGTATTCTTTGTCAGAAAACCAAGTAAAGCCATGGCGCCTATCCAATCGGACTCGGGAATAGACCTCATATGAACAAACCGCAGCAGCCCCTTCCCGCCCGACCTTAAGTAAGTTAGCACACGCATCTACACCATTTTCTGCGAGTCGGCCAGCGATTTCGGAGAGGATCGGACTTGGTAGCTACATTTTGTATGATTTTGTGTTTTTTTCTCGATCGTTCCATTTTGTATTTCGTTAATAAACCGGGCGTGTGGTATTCCAACGCAGATGGAGAGGGTGGCTAATAAAATGGAGCCAACTGTTCTCTTTCTGGCTTTTGTATTCAACAATTATATCTGACTGATATCTAATACACATCCTATAGACTATCGGCTATAAATTATATCATATAACTAAATATATATCACTTAGTAGTAGCCTTCAAAAGGTTAAATGTTTCAGAAGGTCCATATCTCGTTTTTTGACTCAATCGTCGACATTGAGCTATCCACATACTTAACACACTCATATTTAACTTATCCACAATCATAATGCCTTATAACCTTTCCGCTCATACACACATCCGTTAAGAAGCTATTGTTCACTTTTTTTTCTCTTTCAATACTCTAAATTAAAGTTTGTTCGCCGACAATGAGTCAATGGAATGACAAAGTATGCTACAAATGGGGTCCTCCTGTATCTGGCTTGAGAACAGTTGTGCAATCAAATCGGGTGTATGGTATTCTTAAGACTTGCCATTGCGGCTCATCACCGTTCATATCGGTCTCTAACTAAAATGAAAATAGAGGGTGGCGCTTCTACTCATGCCCTTATGATATTTCTGATGTAAGCTCCCAATCATCATCATCCATACTGTCTTAGTTCCATTATATATATAAAACATCTTTTCCATTTGATTTTTAGGGACCCCAGGAGGGATGTGGTTTAAAGAAGTGGTGGTACGAAACGTTCCCGGAAGAAATTGAGTCCCTGATGTTGGAGGATCGGGTAAAAGAAGCAACACATAAGTCACAATGGCTGAATTAATGAATATGGTCGACTAGTTGATCTCAAAAATTAGTAACCTGGAAACAAAGGTGCAAGACATGCACCACCTTCTGTATTGATGGATAGGTGCCTCACTTCCATATCAGTCGTAATGGCAACTATGAATAATGGATTTGTAACATCCCGGTTTGTGGTATATGCGGAGAGGCTTAAATGAATTGATTTGGCTACCTATGTCACCAAATGCACTTACCTTTTCCGGTCACTTGCCTGAAAGAACTCCAGAGTTAAGCGTGCTTGGGCTGGAGTAGTCACAGGATGGGTGACCTTCCGGGAAGTGACTCGTGGTAGCATGTGTGTGAGGAAAAAACACATGGGAAAAGGTCATGGGGTGATTGTAGGGTCAGTAAATTACTCGGTCGGGCCTACCAAAAATAACGCACCGACCGTCGGACATGGGTGGGGCCCACAAGCCCGGGAGAGGGATGGGTGACTCACCGGTAGGGGCGGACGGGGGCGTTACAAAGTGGTATCAGAGCCGAATCCGAGGATGCGTGTGGAGTCAGTGAGGACTCACACCGTCAAGGATAACGATCCTGATGCACAACGAGGGCGTTGCGCTCTGTGAGAGTGGGTGAATTGTAACATTCCGGTTTGTGGTATATGCGGAGAGGCTTAAATGAATTGATTTGGCTACCTATGTCACCAAGTGCACTTACCTTTTCCGGTCACTTGCCTGAAAGAACTCCAGAGTTAAGCGTGCTTGGGATGGAGTAGTTACATGATGGGTGACCTTCCGGGAAGTGACTCGTGGTAGCATGTGTGTGAGGACAAAACACATGGGAAAAGGTCATGGGGTGATTGTAGGAAATTACTCGGTCGGACCTACCAAAAATAACGCACCGACCGTCGGATAGGGGTGGGGCCCATGAGCCCGGTAGAGGGATGGGTGACTCACCGGTAGGGGCGGACGGGACATTACAAGATTATCATTGCCTTAGTTTGTAATGAGGTCAGTGATTTACATGATGCCAATTAACTATCCATCTGATTCAGCAATATATTTGTTTATTTACTTCCATAATCGTTCTTCTTCTATTGCCCTTAGAACATTCATTTCAAAAATGCATACCATCTACTTGTTGAAACATATGTCATAATAGATTGATTAATGGATACAGTCTTCGTGTTCAATTCGATGTCAATAATGGATACGGTCGACTTTCCCAGATGGACCATATGTAAACTATCTATAAATCAGCATTTAATGGATTATTAAAAACTATCCACCCCAAATATATCTGGTAGGCCCATTAGAATAATATTACCTCACTCAAAGAATAATAATGTGGATACCTATCCATCTCATATTAAATTACTGCATGAATTACGAGTATTAAGATGGATAAAGCATACCTCTATCCATCTTACAAATGTAACTGTTTATATCACATTTCTCCCTATCTATTAGTTTAAATTATATCTCATGGATGAAAGCATTAGATGTCGCAATTGCGTGGTCTTTTTCCTATACATTGTGTTAAGTTATGCGGTATATAAAATATTCCACCCATTCAACATCTATAAGTTATGTCAACCAAATGCTCTATCCACACACATTGAAGATACATCACCAAAGATGAACAAACCCACCCTAAACTTTCTCAATTTGCCAGCCGAAATAAGAAGATCAATTCTCACCAAAAATGCAAGTGAAAACATTAGAGAGCACTTCAAGATTAGAACGGTGTGCAGGACCCTTCGTGATGACGCGGATGACGTGGATACGCTATCCCATATTGATATTATTGAGACTCACCATGAGTAACAAGGGATAGTCCGTCTACAAAATACTTGCCTAGATGCCAACAATCCAACTGCGGTTTTTTGAAGGCAATCTCTGATTTCATGTACTCAGATGCAAGAGTCGACGCCTTTGCACGCATCAAACACTGCGCCATCCTTGGAGTAAAATAGGTTGTCTACTGCTATGAAGTGATCCGCCTATCCATCTCGCTTGAACTGGATGCTGGTTCAACCATTCCCCCTCTTTCTCGCAGTGCTATTCGTGCTCTGAGGATGCATGTCAAGAAGTTCCAACGATTAGACTAGCCTATTGGGATCACTGTTGATCTCGCAATCATAAGGGAGACTATTGACTAAGGAAGACTCGCGACATGAACTTGTTCCGTTCATCGATATTGGCTGTACTTGCTCGATGAAAATGTAAAAGGATATGGAATGTGCCATATATGATTCTGGACTATCGAAATTTAGCGTTCTTCCGGATAATCCCTCAGACTTTCCTAAAGTGGACCGAGGCTGCTGAATGGGACTATAATATGGAACAAGCCGATGGTTGGGGAGATGGTGATCACAAGACGCTGCAGGGGGGGGGGGAGATGGTGATGCACAAGATGCTGCCAATTGGTTCGATGATGCCCAAAGACTGCGCCGGTTGGTTCAGATTAGGCGGTGGTTACGTACATGGCAACATTCCGCGAGTTTTGTTTAATTAATCTTAATTATCACATATATCTTAGGATTTTGTTTTTGTTGTATCCACGATAAAAAAGTTTATAAGGTATTGTAAAATCACAAGACTTCTACCTATCCACGTATATGAATCATTTTTGTTTTACTAAAACCAACCTATAATAATCTATCATTACAAGGATCGAAGTCTTTAACAAATAATAAATCTAATAAGCTATAGCCGTCAAATCTTAGTCAGAGTTCCAAGGACTTATTCTTTATTAATTACAATTTTTTCTTAAATAATTCTGTTTAGCGCGCTTTTGTTTTTATCATACTATTTGGAACATAGACGTTTTTAGGATTCCAAATACTGTATTAATGTATCCATCAATGATCATATTCAAAATAATAAATCCATATCCACTCTACGTAGACAAACAGATTTTGTTCATGCCATACATATCCTCATAGGATATGTAGGTACACAAATATACGCAAACAATTTTTTTTACTGTTCCTATCCACTATATATAATCATTCACAATACGCATTGAACTGTCCATGGAACTATTTACTATTATTGACTAATGGTTTATCAAACTAAATTAATATAAAAATCATTTCCGCTTACCCCCATTAAATTACGCATGTTTCTATGTGTCAGTCATCGTCGTCCGGTCTCCTCAAAAATCTGGATGATCTTTAGTAACCAAATCATTATATAACCATTCCCAATAAAATTGAACCCCAAAAAATAATAGTCATACAATCAACTTAGTTATAATCCGAACAGACTTGTATCCATATCATTTCATATTATTCATATACATAGATACATGGATCATGAATTTTGCATCAATCCCAAACTACGCATGAATCATAAATCATGAATTATGCATCAAACACAACAAGTAACCTCAGATACTCTTATAATATTATGTCCATGTACAATAATTATTATGTATATAACACTAGCAATTGTTTTGAATAGTACTTCTCCAAAACGAAGTCAACACAGCTACCCATTTAAGTTCTTTTCTTGGAAATATGTTTACGCAAGTTTTTGATGTATGGAATAATTAGGACATTACACCTTCCGATGTGTCAAACTCGAAACAGATCATGTGACATGAAATAGTAAACATATCTTTACACCAGACTAGTAGCTATCTAATAGAGGTCTCCTAGGGCATCATTACATGTTTTAACTATTTTTTTTAGTTTAATAAATATATATTCCGCCTAAGTTGAATTATTTCGTCAAAGATATACTATTGTTATCGTGACATATATATACTACAATACACCCTAGACTAACACGACCGTACTGTTATCCCTTTTTATAACTTCACATGTCCTTACGTGCAGACAAATATATGTATATGAGTGATATACATATTGTGTTGTGTTCTAAACGTAGAGATATACTACATATTTAACCTTTTATTTAAATTTTTACATTACATTCTCGGGTATCCATGTTTTTGCTATCACAATAGTCTTCTATGTTACACTATGGGTATCCATGTTTCTAAAGTGCCATTTATACACATAATTCTTCGGGGTAATAGTGTTTTATGTATTTATAACACATATGCTACACATGCAGTTTATGCATGTTCAAAACATGTGTATCCATACATCCCAAACATATACTACAACTACATGGTTATAGAGTTATATATATATCAATCAAATCAAACTAACAGAAGTTAGCATATTCAAACTTTCCTTATCTAATTTATAGCATGTTTACTTCCAGACAGATACTATCTATCCATGTAACTATCTCAGTTAGTCTGGGAATTACAAAAGGGTTCTATGCAACACTTCCGCCATCATAGTCAAACATATAAGTTCCAAAATACATCATACAACAATATCCCATAAAATAAACATAAATCCATAATTCCAAGGAATTTAATATGTATCCATGCATAAATTGACAAGTATAAGAAATTTCTTTATTAAAGTATTGAATAATTATTAAAAGTTTAGGGGGTAGGAATATGCGGGATGACCCAATACTTATAAATCTCCACCGCATAATGTTGCCTAGCCTGGTCAACGAATCCAACACTCATGGATGCAAACTCTTCTGTTTGTAGTAACGCATACATTTCAAGAAAATTCATGGATACAAGTCCACAATCACTAGTTTGTTCAATCTTGTAGTAAGTGAGCGGACGACTCCATCTATAACTCTGCACAGGTCTGCTCGCCTCCTTTGACACTTTTGGTCTCATACAATCAGCTTCATGGCCATATCTAAAAAAGCTTCCACAATGTAAGGCATCGTGTGAAAAATCAGAGTCATGTGTTCACTAGCCTGCTGATCGCGATAGTGGATAGGTAATGGGTCAAGCACCTTAACTCTCCCCACCTCGAGATTGATTACAACACCAACCTAGTGATCGTCGCCCCAATTCATTGGCACATATACTGTACAAATATCTTCAAACCACTTGGCCTTAATACTGCATCGAGTCCACTTGCCGTAAACAAACTCCTTAACGCGATATCCCCAATAATACGAGTTCTTGTCACGACATGACATAAAGCTCCTATACTTTCCTTGCAAAGGGCTCGAGAACCAAGGCGGCAGAAAAAACTACCTTATTATCAGCATATCGTTTAGCATGCTTCATGTATATGAGTTCTCCAAGCAATTTCATATGCTGAAATACATATATAGATGTGTTGTAAGCTGAGATGACGTGGTGACATAAACAATCATTTTAAGGGTTTTATTGAATACTAACCGACGTGTTCACAAATTTCATAGGCTCTGAGAGGTCCAACAAGAATTGGTTAATTATCATCAGCTCCCCGAATATCAAGTCGGTTACCACAAATTGCATGCAGGATTATAACCCAATTATTCATTATAATCTTCAACTAGCAATTTATTCATATATTGTATCTTTTCTTGGTATGACAGAGCCGAAGAACTTGATGCCATTGGGGGTGTTAGCCAACTATCAAACCATCATACTCAACCAATTTTGAAAATGCCTTAGCTAGATTAACCTTTTCATCTGTTGGTATTAGCTTAGTACGCTTTGGTGGTGGAGAAGAGTCACTCAGTACAACACTTTCTTCAGCGTTTGCCTCCTGCTCCTGGTCGGGAACTCGCTTCTTTTTACGAGATATCTTCAATGGTGTTTTCATGTTTTTCTTCGCATCCACTACCCTTCCATTGTAATCTGTCTGAATTTCACAATCAGTCTTTTTGACATCTTCGTTACTCTTATTTATTCCATCAGACAATTCACCTTCCAAAGCCTGGGATCACAAAAACAAGGCAGCCCTTTCAAATGTGTAACCATGTCTAGATTACACATTTTAGTTAACAATATTTAATTACACCTAATTCCTTTATCGTCGCCACACGCTCCTCTCCATGATCGGTCACCCTTGCATCCCCTTGCGTGTGGATAGTTTGTAGATAATACAATCCTAATAATTAGTAACCAATAATAGTTAAAATACAAATATAGGTCTTTAGTTTTTTTTCATTTCCATATTAATTAACAATATTTGATTACCACTAATTCATTTCTCGTTGTTACAGGCTCCTGTCTATCATCCATGGTTGCATCCAAGTCATTGTCCACTCGGGTTTCCATTGATACGCCATGGGGAAGCTGGATAACATCACCCTCCGTGTGGATAACCTGGCCATAATGCGATTCCGATAATTAGTAACCAATAGTAGTTACCAAACGAACTCAGATATTATTTGTTATTTTATAATTCGTGGATGCCTCTTCAAACTCCACATCCTTATTAACTTCTTTTGATTCCTTCTGAGATCATAACATACCACAAAATAAGTTACCTTTTTTTTTTTAAAATGCATGTCTCTTATGATAAATTTCAACTTACTAGGGATTATTTTATCCTCGACACATGCTTCTGTCGATGATCTATTCTATCCTCTTCCAAATCCCTGTTTGCAACCTCATTCTCATGGATAGTTTGTCTAGGATAGGAACTCAAAACTTAGTATCATATTTATGCCAAATAAATAAAAACCCCCTTTGTTCTTTTAAAAATCCGTGGATACCTCTTCATATTCAGTTGTATGCTCACCAACCCGGGCCATAGTTTCATCCTTCTTGGTCTCATTCAAACCCATGCTATCTTCTGCCTTCTCTTCTCCTGTAGTTTTCAAGCACTGAGCTGCACAAATAACGTTCTGATCATCCTGATGCCCCAATTCAGTAGTAATCGCCACATCCTTCTGCTAACAGGTGACCCTACATCCGTAGATAGATCGCTTGAAGGAATGACTGCAATAGCTGGCTGAGTACAAAAGATAGGAACGTTTAACGGATCCACCTGAAACTCTCCCCCCCCCCAAGATTCTGCTGGTCGAAAGAAGATTCATCACGTCTGTGTTTGGAAGTTCAGACATAATAGTTTTCATTGTATCCCAACACTGCTCCTCGGTGTCAAAAATTTCATTCCCGCATCCATTACTAACACTCTGAGCAGGAATATCACCAAATTTATTCTTGCGCTTCTTGATCATTGACGTTAATTTGTTCTTCTGCGGAGGACTGCGAAGACTTTGCTTTTCAGCAAGCCTACAAGACCGATACGCTAACTTTTGTTTTGAGTCCCAAAATCTCCTCTCCTTGTTTCCGCAGTAACTCAGACAGAGTCCAAATGATTAAGAGAAAACAAAAGTCTTGGTATTTTAAGGAAACCAAAGGCAATAAAAACCCTAGTGTTTAAATTTTTTTTTTAAACCCGTAAAAAACAATTTTTCGGAGATAAGAAACTAGAATTTGTATAAAATGAAAATAATCTATCAACAAAAAAAATTGATATAAATGCTCGCAAACATGGCAAAACGGAATAAATTATTAGAATGATTTATTTATATATTATAAATATATAAGATGAAATAATCATTTTACCAATTCCAAACAAATAATTAAAAAAAAAAAATCTTTGCAATTTTGATAGGAATGAATGTGATAATTTATGATATTTTTCTTGGTATCTCATAAGGTGATTTCATTATTACTATTTAAAGCCTTTAATTTTGCATATAGTTACCCAACCATAAAATCTTTATTAGAAGTCATTGGGTCCAATGCCTCAATTCATGTATGGGGCATCCGTTTTAGGTTAACGTAGATGGGATATGAAGAAGACTTGCCTACTTTTTAAATTATGGGGATCACAATCGAAGCTCATAATCATTGTACGTATAACCCATGATATCGATTTGTCCCATTCTTTTCACCCAAGAAATTCTTGTTGGTCCACTCATTTCCGCAGGTAATTGTAACACACGATCGGATCGACCTTTTCTACAAAGTATGGATTTACCCGATAGCTTGTGATTGAAAGAATAATCTTCAAAGGTTGCATAATTATTAAATTGATACCGTAAAAATAGATATTACTAAACCAATGCCTAAAAGCTGGCTAAAGTCTTATTATTCTATTTTTTTCTTTCTAAATAACAAAAATACTATTTTTAAATAGTATAAAATAATAAAAAATCTTCCAACTTAACCCATAGAATATTTTTTTTTCCGTATTTTTCATTACTTATGACACATATAATTTTTTTTGCTGACTGAGAGGATCTGTCGCAGCCACATTGAGCCTCCATGTGCAATATATGATTGATGACAAGAGTCTTTCGTCACACTTTTCACAATAATAGTAGCTGGATTGTTATCCCTGACGGTATAGTATAAACTCCAAAAGGCAATGATAGGTCAAAGTTTTATCCCTATTCTACTGTAAGTGCACAGTGATGCGAATGTAGTACTTAGGGTATCGAATCCACAAGGACTCACGACTCATACAATAGATTGTATGTTCTCAAGTTAAGTTAAATCAATCAGAAGAAAGAAGTAAACAAAAGCGAGTAAACAAGAAAGTGTTTTCAGTAGGAGAAAGGCGTCAGACTTAGGAAGTTCTCGGGAATTATGCAATGTCAGATACTTAACTAACCGGATTCAGATTAAACACAGGTTCAAGAACTAGAAACAGAATGCTAAACAATCCAACTCTCGCTGAGATTGTTTCTATATCTAGCAACCTAGCGATCCAAATCTCTTTGTGATCCTAGAGTTCTAAACAAGCATCAAGAACATGTTTTATCGGTTCACAATTCTCCTAAACCAAATCTCTTTGTATCTAGTTGAATTGCTCACACTAAGTTTATTCAGATTATAACTCACACTCTCGTGCTAAGTTAATTATCTCAGATTTAAACCCTAGATGATCAGTCCAGAATTTAGTATTAAGTACAACTTAGGGGATGAACGAACAGATTGTGAATCGTAATGAATCAGTTATCTAAACATGCATAAAACCCTTATGAGAATTCCTAAATCTAACTAGGTTACTACTCAGACATATTATCAGATAAACAACACATCATGAATACAAAAACCGAAAGACTGAATAGATAAGATAAAGGGGTTCGAAATCCTTCTCTCAAAGGTTACAAGTAGCAAGAATCAGTCCCTTAGCAAAATCTCTCAATCTCCAAAAGCAAGAACAAAGTAAGAACAAGATAAGATGAATCATGAGTCTGAAAACCTAATTAAAACTCCTAAACTCGTTTTTGGGGCTAAATTAGAATTAGGGGAAACTTCGGGGTCTTTATGCAATTCTTCAAAACTTGTCTCAACTCGGCGTATAGCTTCTCTCGCGCTCAGTGTCGACCGAAACCAAGGTCAGTGTCGGTCGACATCCAGTCGTGGCCGAGACACCAACTTCAGCTCCTTGCACAAATCACCAGAAACGTCCTATAATCCCATTCTTTGCTCCAAACACAAGCCTACCTGTAGAAGACTCAATAGACTCGAAAAACCAGGTTAAAGACTCAATATACACAACTATATCATGGTTGAAAACCTAGAAAAACCATGATATATCAACCCCCCCCCACACTTAGCTCTTGCTTGCCCTCAAGCAAGTAAAAGAACTAAAGCATAAGAAAGAGGTTTGAAAACTCAGAAACTCATTTCATCCTAGGAACTTTCGCATTCACATAGTAAGCCACTGAAAACTTTCCTGCAGATGTCAAGACCACAATATACTTCCCCCACACTTAGCAACTGTCCCAAGTAAACTCCACATTCAAATTAGGATATTCAAGTTCACCACACTAACCTCCGAATACAATTAGGTGAGGTCTTACAGAGGGAGTGTTGATCAGAGAACACATGGACTCAACTCCGTCAGTACCGACCACCAAACTATCGGTTTCTGGTTCTTTTCTTTTCCCTTTCTCCCTTAGCAGTGGTTTTTCCCCACTGGGTATCATTTTTTTTTTCTATTTGTGCTCTTCCCTTTCCACTTGGGGTTTAACTTTGGATCTCTCCATGGATACACATGAGGTAATAGGGGTCTCTACCACTCCCGTGACCACTTCGAAGCTACTAGCTTATCCTCGGTTTTAATCTTTTTTTTTTTTTTTACTTTCAAGGGAGGGGAAAATCAGGAACCATAATCAAACAGGATCACAGGCTGTGTCAAGTACATCAGAGGAATCGATCCAAAGATCTCAAGCCCCTAAGTAAGAAAATCAAGTCAAGTTTAGAGGTGATGTTAGTGATGGATCCTCTGAATACCTGGTTAGATATGGGTGTCCTTGGTAAGTGGATCCTTTTGGGGTTTTCTAATAGTCATAGAATTACTGCAAGTCTGTCAAATGGTCACTTAGTTCCTGTTCCAGCGAAAAATTTCCTCGAAAAATCATAGTTTCATACACTTTTTGACTCAATAAAATAATTTTGAAAACAACTGAAAACAAGGGACTGACTCTAAGAAAACAAAACACAGTGTCAGTAGCTACCTCCCCCACACTTAGACTGCACTGTCCCCAGTGCAATCGTAGTATGAGATCGGGAGAACAAGGTACAAGTAACCGAGAACTTGGGAAACATAAATCTTACCTGTTGTCGCAGTCGATGTCGACCGACACACAAAATACGTCGGGCGACATTAGCCTTTGGTCAACATCGATTTACTCGTAATAGAGCGTGGTCGATTTCCATCCGTGTTTCGAGTTTGGTGTCGACCCACATCAATGGTGATCGACACTGATATCTGCAGACCTGTCCTACGGCCCTAACATACAAGAACCAGAAAAATCAAAAGACTCAAGGACAAAGACTCAAAATAAAAGAAAACTAACCTACAGTGGGTTGCCTCCCACTCAGCGCTCGTTTAACGTTAATAGCTTAACAGTAATGCGATCAGGCATTGGGTGAATTATCCAGATGGACAATGTTGTCTTCTGGAATCTCAGCCTTGGCCCAGTAATGTTTCACCCTTTGCCCATTGACTGTGAACTCCTCGCCTTTAGAATTCATCAAGATAATAGCTCTGTGCGGTCTAGCTTCCTTAACAGTGAATGGACCTAACCAACGAGAACGCAACTTCCCAGGACACAATGTTAGACGAGAGTTGTAGAGAAGTACCTGATCATTGGGTTCGAAGTTTCGAGAGATGATCTTCTTATCATGATATGCCTTTGTACGCTCCTTGTACAACTTTGAGTTCTCATACACATGGTGGCGAATCTCATCTAACTCATTAAGCTGTATCAGCCGTCTCTCAACTGCAGGCTTGAGTTCATAGTTCATTTGTTTGACAGCCCATCTAGACTTGTACTCAAGCTCATATGGAAGGTGACAAGCTTTCCCATAGAGGAGATGGAATTGTGTAGTCCCCAGTGGCGTCTTAAACGCAGTCCTGTAGGCCCACAACGCATCATCTAGCTTAGCAGACCAATCCTTCCTAGTCTTTCCAACTATCTTCTCCAGAATCTCCTTGATCTGTCGGTTAGAAACCTCAACATGTCCACTAGTATGAGGGTGATATGGAGTAGCCACACGATGATTAACACCATGCTTCTTAAGAAACTTCTCAAAGACCTTGTTGATGAAGTGAGAGCCACCATCACTTATCACAATCCTAGACACTCCAAATCTGGGGAAGATGATAGTCTTAAACAGCTTAAGAACTACCAAAGAGTCATTGGTCGGACTTGCAATCGCTTCAACCCACTTGGACACATAGTCCACAGCAACCAATATGTACCGGTTCCCATAGGAAGATGGGAACGGACACATGAAATCGATGCCCCAGCTGTCAAAGACTTCAACCTCGAGGATGAAGTTTTGTGGCATCTCATGTCTCTTGCTGATCTTCCCCCTCCTCTGACACACATCACACTGAGAGATGAATAATTGAGCATCCTTGAACATTGTAGGCCACCAGAAACCTGCTTGAAGAACCTTAGACACTGTCTTGAATGTAGCAAAGTGTCCAACATACTCAGAACCATGGCAGTGGTATAACACATCATCAACTTCACACTCAGCAATGCAACGTCTGTATATACCATCAGAGCAGTGTTTGTATAAGTAAGCCTCATCCCAGTAATAGCGCCTGATTTCCCTAAGGAACTTCTTCTTAGCATAGCCTTTAAACACTTCAGGCTCATCATCTGCAGCAAGGTAGTTGGCTATATCAGCGTACCAAGGTCTAGTGGAGAGAGAACCTTGGGCGACTGCAGCTATGAATACGTCAGCTTCGTCGTCTAAAATTTCAGCCTGTGATCGTGACTGGTGTCGACCAACATCGATGTTGATGTCGACCGATATCGTGCCTAATCGGCCAATTGGTGTCGAGGTTGATCGATTATCGTCCGCTTTTTCGAGTCAGATGTCGACCGACATGAACTGGGTGTCGACCGACACTCTCTATGCAACCCGTGTAGAAGGCAGTGACCTCGCAGAAACTGCCTGAAAACCTGTCTCAACCTTGTAGATGTTCTCCTATGGTAGAAAATCATCTATAGGAACATCCTCATCAATCTTAATCCGTGATAAGTGATCATCAACACCATTTTATACCCCTTTCTTGTCCCTTACCTCTATGTCAAACTCTTGGAGCAACAAAATCCATCTTAGTAGCCTTGGATTAACATCTTTCTTCTGCATTAGATACTTAAGCGCGGAATGGTCAGTATGCACAACTACCTTGGATCCAATCAGATAGGGGCGAAACTTCTCGAATGCAAACACAACTGCCAACAATTCCTTCTCAGCGGTTGCATAATTTCTTTGAGCTCCATCGAGAGTCCTACTGGCATAATAGATAGCATGGAGCTTCCTGTCCTTCTTCTGCCCAAGTACAGCTCCTACAACATAGTCACTGGCATCACACATTACCTCAAAAGGAAGACTCCGGTCCGGTGGTTGCACAATTGGGGCCGAGATCAAGGCTTGTTTCAGCTCTTTGAATGCAACATGACACTCATTTGTGAACTCAAACTTCACATCCTTGCAGAGGAGTGCAGTAAGTGGTCGAGCTATCTTGCTGAAGTCTTTAATAAATCTCCTGTAAAAACCAGCATGTCCAAGAAAACTCCTTATTCCCTTGACAGAATCCGGTGCTTGCAGTCCTGTCATCACTTCAATCTTAGCTCTGTCCACCTCAATTCCTGCCTTAGAAACTCTATGCCCAAGTACAATGCCATTCTTGACCATAAAATGGCATTTCTTCCAATTCAAAACCAGGTGCTTTTCCTCACAGCGAGCTAGCACCTTGCATAGATTATCCAGACAAGCATGGTAAGATGGTCCGTAGACAGAGAAATCATCCATGAAGACCTCCATAAAATCCTCTATCATGCCTGTGAAGATAGACATCATACATCTCTGGAATGTCGCAGGAGCATTACACAGTCCGAAAGGCATTCTGCGGTATGGAAAGGTGCCATAGGGACAGGTAAATGTGGTCTTCTCCTGGTCCTCTGGGTGGATAGGGATCTGAAAGAAACCAGAATAACCATCCAAGAAGCAGTAGTAAGGATGATTCGCCAACCTTTCCAACATCTGATCAATGAAAGGGAGTGGAAAGTGGTCTTTTCTGGTGGCTGCATTCAACTTCCTGTAGTCTATGCACATCCTGTGACCAGTGATTGTACTCGTAGGAATCAGCTCATTCTTCTCATTTTTCACCACCGTGACTCCTCCCTTCTTAGGAACCACATGAAGTGGGCTGACCCAATCACTGTCTGAAATAGGGTAAATGATCCTAACTTGTAGCAGCTTCATGATCTCCATCTTCACAACCTCCTTCAGGTTAGGATTCAAACGCCTCTGGTTCTCTATTGATGACATGCTCTCATCCTCAAGGTGTATCCTATGCATGCACAAGTCCGGAGAGATACCTGAAATATCATCAAGAGAATAGCCAAGAGCCTTGCGATGCTTGCGCAGCTTGCTTAGCAGTAAAGTGAGTTCTGCGTTATTCAAATCAGCATTGACAATGACATGATAAGTGGAATTTTTACCTAAGAATGCATATTTGAGGCCTGCAGGTAGCTGCTTCAACTCGATCTTTGGAGCTTTCTCCTCGCTCCAATCCTTCACAACTGGTGTCGACCGATTCGCTTGTGGTGTCGGTCGACACTGGATGTCATCGGCCCCTTCCAAGTTCATAACTTGCTCAGTAGCGTCCATCAGCCTCAAGTATCCAGTAGCAGCTTCATCCTCCAACTCCAACTCATGCTTAGAACTCATTAAGGCTCTCTCCAAAGGGTCGACAGAATGCATTCGATTTAAAAATTCTGCAGCCAGATTCTCAATCGTATCAACATAGAAGGTCTGTCCATCAATGGTGGGGTGTCTCATCAACTTGTCCATGTCAAAATTCATCACCAGATCACCCACATTCAGTCCAATATTTTCTCTCTTCACATCAATGATGGCACCAGCTGTAGCTAAGAATGGTCTGCCCAATATAAGAGGGTCCTTAGGCTCATCATTGTACTGTAGGACTACGAAGTCAGTTGGGATAACACATTCACCAATCTTTACCGGTACATCTTCCAAGAGACCTTCAGGAATTCTCATGGAGCGATCAACTAAAATCAAGGAGATCCTAGTAGGTGTGAAGTCTGTCATCCCCATCTGCTTAGCAACAGAATATGGCATTAGATTGACACTTGAACCCAAATCACACAGTGACCTCTCAAATCTGTTGCTGAAGATTGCACAGTCCAAGACAAAGCTCCCTGGGTCCTTTTGCTTTTCAGGAACTCTGTTTAGAATGACGGCACTACAGACTTCAGTGATCATCATCACACTCTCTTCATCTCCCATGTCAAAAGTCAACTTCTGTTTCAAACACCTCTTAAGAACTGGGTTGTTGTTGATAGCATCCATAAATGGCATTGGGAGAGTTAGCTTGCTCAGCGTAGCCATGTATTTAGCCTTGAACCGTTCAAACTTAGACTGCTTAGGGTTTCTCGGGAAAGGTACTTTGGGTTTATACACCTTCCCACCAGCTATAGAGGTTTTCTGTGTAGCATCAGAGTCTGTACGCTGCTGGTGTCGACCGACATCAGCTTGGTGTCGGTCGACATTGGTCGATTTTGATCTGCCATCGACCTCACAATCGATCTCGGTCGATTTCCGTTCGTCATGAGGACTCGAAGAAGTTGGTGTCGCCCGATGTGCACAGGCAGTGTCGGTCGACGCTCGTTTCGTAGCTTCGTACTCTTCTTCAAATTCTTCTATCTCTTCGATCTCCTTATCACTGATCTGCCTAATAGGGATGGTGTGCAGCTCATTCCCACTCCGCAGTGATATGGCATTACAGTGATGCTTGGGGTTGGTATCTGTTCTTCCAGGAAGGAATCCGGCTTGCCTCTTAACAGCTCCAGCAGTTTGAGTAACTTGAGAATCCAATTGCTTCATATGTGTACTCAAGGATTCTCAAACTTCTCATTCAAATCAGCATAGACAGCATCTATCTTCTTGTTGAAATCCACATCAGTCTTTGTCTGATCTTCTAGCAACTGCTCCATCATAGCTTCCAGCTTACTCTCATGAGCATTAGTAGCAGGAGGTGTCTGATAGGAAGATGATCCATAGGTCCTCCGATAAGAGTTGTTTTGCTGAAAAGACTTCTGGTAACCAGCATTCTGACAATATCCAGAAGAGTTTTGATTGCTTGTGAAAGCACTCTTCTGTCTACCATTAAAGAACTTGTTGTTCTGCTGATTTCCAAACCTGTTTCCCTGAAATCCAGAACCACTAATGTAGTTCACATCTTCCTCTGTGCAGCCTTCTTCAGGTTTAATCTCCTCAACCTCCTGAGCAAAGTGGACAGCCTTCTTACTAGTCAACAAGCTGTGAACAGAATCCAGCTTACTCTTCATTTCAGCAATCTGGAAGTTGTCTACTTTTCCACCAGACTCTTTCCTCTTCCTGTCAGCATTCTTGGTGCTGTTACTGCTCACCAAATTCTCAATTAATGCTCTGTCCTGCTCAGGAGTTCTTATGTTGAAGTTGCCATTGCTAGCAGCATCCAACGCAGACTGGTACCAAAGATCTACACCTCTGAAGAAAATGCCCAGCAGCTGAACTTCAGAGAATCCATGATGAGGACAATCTTGTTGGTACATCTTAAATCTCACCCAAGCGGTTTTAAGAGGCTTTGTAGGTCCCTGAGTGAATGTCAGAAGATCCTGTCTGAGCTGATCGGAGCGAGCATCATCATAGATGCCTCAAGAACTCTCTCTTCAAAGCATCCCAAGTAGTTAACTTCCCAGGTGGAAGTTGCTTAAGCCAAGCTGCAGCCTCTCCAGCAAGAGAGTATGGAAAAAGCTTAAGGTATAGGAAATCATAACCCGCTCCATTGTGCTTCATTCCAGTGATGAAGGCTTCAAAATCCTCTATGTGGTCCATGGGTTGCACATGTGGGAGACCATGAAAAGGATGCTGCCTCAAAAGTGCATAATAGACAGTCTTGACCTCAAAGTCATTCCTCTCAAAAGGAGGAGGTACAATAGCAGACCTGTTGTTGTAGAACTCGTCAGGTCTATTGTAGTCAGCAAGAGTCCACTCAGCAGCAGAAGTATTAGGTTGTTGTCCATTAGCTCCAGCATTGACCATATGCCCCTCACCTTGAGGCTGTTCAGGTTCAGGGATCACGCGTCCCTCAGCGTTAATCCTTTTCCCCTGATCATTGTATGGGTTGTTCTGTGGGTCTCTCAGAACTCCCTCAGCATCTGGTCTCAAAATCAAACGAATGTTCATCATTCTTGTTCTCTGACCCTTTCTGTTCGTTCTCTCTAATTTAGCAAGCTCCTCAAGTCTGAGGTTCAAAAGTTCTTCGCTCTGGTTGCTTCGGGTGTGTCGGCTTGGCATACACTGATCTCAAGCTTGAAACCGTGAGTGGTGTCCGGCGACACTAAGGAGGTGTCGGTCAACACTGAGAGCTTTTGTCGATTCATGCAGCAACAAAACAATCCAACCGAGAAAAATCAGTAACAAAGAAATAAAAACGACTTAGACTAAACTAGAAAACAAAATCTATCGGCGAACTCAATTGAGTCCCCGGCAACGGCGCCAAAAACTTGATAGGTCAAAGTTTTATCCCTATTCTACTACAAGTGCACAGTGATGCGAATGTAGTACTTAAGGTATAGAATCCACAAGGACTCACGACTCACACGATAGATTGTATGTTCTCAAGTTAAGCTAAATCAATCAGAAGAAAACAGTAAACGAAAGCGAGTAAACAAGAAATTTTTTTCAATAGGAGAAAGGCGTCAAACTTAGGAAGTTCTCGGGAATTATGCAATGTCAGATACTTAACTAACCGGATTCAGATTAAACACAAGTTCAAGAACTAGAAACAAAATGCTAAACAATCCAACTCTCGCTGAGATTGTTTCTATATCTAGCAACCTAGCGATCCAAATCTCTTTGTGATCCTAGAGTTCTAAACAAGCATCAAGAACAGGTTCTATCGGTTCACAATTCTCATAAACCAAATCTCTTTGTATCTAGTTGAATTGCTCACACTAAGTTTATTCAGATTATAACTCACACTCTCGTGCTAAGTTAATTATCTCAGATCTAAACCCTAGATGATCAGTCCAAAATTTAGTATTAAGTACAACTTAGGTGATGAACGAACAGATTGTGAATCCTAATGAATCAGTTATCTAAACATGCATAAAACCCTTATGAGAATTCCTAAATCTAACTAGGTTACTACTCAGACATATAATCAGATAAACAACACATCATGAATACAAAAACCGAAAGACTGAATAGATAAGATAAAAGGGTTCGAAATCCTTCTCTCAAAGGTTACAAGTAGCAAGAATCAGCCCCTTAGCAAAATCTCTCAATCTCCAAAAGCAAGAACAAAGTAAGAACAAGATAATATGAATCATGAGTCTGAAAACCTAATTAAAACTCCTAAACTCGTTTTGGGGCTAGATTAGAATTAGGGGAAACTTCGGGTCTTTATGCAATTCTTCAAAAATTGTCTCAACTCGGCGTATAGCTTCTCTCGCGCTCAGTGTCGACCGACACCAAGGTCAGTGTCGGTCGACATCCAGTCGTGGCTGAGACACCAACTTCAGCTCCTTGCACAAATCACCAGAAACATCTTATATTCCCATTCTTTGCTCTAAACACAAGCCTACCTGTAGAAGACTCAATAGACTCGAAAACCAGGTTAAAGACTCAATATACACTACTATATCATGGTTGAAAACCTAGAAAAACCATGATATATCAGGCAAGACGATAGAGAAACTATAGACATTGTTGATCCTTTCAAAGAGAAATGGAAAAAGGTCATGGTTTGTGAAGGCGTCACTCACCACAGCTGAAAACACTTCAAAAATCACGTGCTGATGCTTTAAGTTCACAATGCTCTCAACAACCTAGTGGAAATTACTAAGAGCAGCTTCAGCTAGGACCCGATTCCGGAAGAAGACCTTCGACTATGTGAAAAAACATTTCCACTGTGATCTTGAAGTTTTCCAAACAGCTCCTCTGTTAAGGTCACGATTAGGGCCATCGACAGCGATATTGCATTTCAGTACATTACACTGCGGTGGAGATCATACAAAGTTTGAAGAGTGGTGTGAAGGAGACCTATTCTCGTGTTCCTATAAACTGAGTTAACATGAAACCATATATCAACTTCTCTTTTTTTTCTTTCTCTGTCCACAATAGCCTGAGCAGAAGGTTGGAACTGTTCAATGAGTAAATCGTTTGTGCCATAAAATTCAAAGAAAATTCCGGCTGGTTTGGTTATTCGTGAGGTGCGATTGTTGCTGGTCAGTAGATGGTGCAGGTTCAGATAGACCAAGTAACCAGAGCAACTATCCATTTCTATTTTAACTTTAAATAATAACTGATTTGTAATAATTTTAATTTGTAACAAGGTTTAACTTGGAAAATTGTTAATTCAGTGAGTGGTGGCAATATGCTAAAGTCAAATTGTTCAAACTTGCCAAAAACCCATTATAACATTGTTGAACATGGTATAGCAGGGAACAATTAAGAAAAGCTAAAATAGACCAACTCTTTCAAAATTAATTAAATACACTATAAACATACATCGAAAAATAGTTTTTATATGAATCTAGTTACCATTGTAAATGTGTATAATTTTACAGAAATTAATTTGCTTAAGAAATAAAGAAAACAAACATTTTATCCTATACTGCATAAGATGTTTTAAGCTGTTAAATTTAAATGTGTTAGACTATCCCCAATGGTTCAATTCTTGAATCACTCCAATGGACTTGTTGAATAAATAAAAATGCTTAGGTGGATTCATTCTAATTGAATTCTTTCAACAAATTGAAAGAGAGAAAAATGAGTCCACTTTGATGACACATCACCAAAAAAGTCTAAAAATTATTTCTAAAAACAAGGTGATATAATTAAATCACATACCTTTTCTATTGACTATTAAAATTCTTAAGAATTTTTTTCTCATCCCAATAATTTAAAATCAATTATTCAATCGTAAATTAATTTATTTTTACGTATTTTATATTAAAATTCATCATTTTGTGCTCTATAAATAGAGATTTGGTTCATTTCATTTAAACACATAAAAATGTTATTTTACTATAAATCTCTACTCATTCTAAAATTTTTTTGTGTTTATACATTTAAACTATAAAACTAATATTTATACTATAAAATATATAATATAAAACAATTTATAAAATTATAATTTATTTACTGTAATTAGATTAATTTAGTTTCGGTTAAATATGTAATCATAAATAAAAAAATAAAAAAATAAAAATAATAAGATAAAATATTAAATTTATTAAACAAACCATTGTAGAATGTAAAAATTGAATGAAATTGTTGAATGGTTATGTGGAACAATGAGAATCTGATTAGAGTGTTAAAAGGTGTTGAAAATTACAACCATTGTAGATAGTCTATTCCTTTGGGGATAGTCTCTTCCTTTTTTCTCTATTTTTTGTAAAAGATTTTCAATTAAAAACTGGTGCGATTATCGCACGTTACGAAAATCAAATTGAAAAGTGGTATTACATGTTCCGAAAACAAACGATACTAAAAAAAACGAGTGTTGTGTAATGATTGGTTGTTGGACTTATGATACACATATAATCTGAACTTAAGTATAAAATCTACTATAAAGCTGAGGTTTTTTTTAGACCACCTCGAACCCCGCACCACCTCTTCCCTCTCATCGCCGATGCCGGCCCTATCCTCCGTCGTCGGTTTCAACCCATAGCAAAGAAAAAGCGTACCCCCTGAAGAAAGCCATCACCCCCTCATGTGTCACTCCACCGTTTTCGGTTGGTGATGCCTCTCCGTCTCCAGCTTTGAAACTTCCTCCTTCTCCTGCTCCGCAGACGACCCTAAACTCTACTTCTGTGCTCCTCGCTCCAGATGCTCCTGTTTCCCGTGCTTCTCAATCCCAATCAGTTGACCAACAATCTCCTGCTTCTTCGCCGAGCCTCACTCCAGAGCCTCAAAAATCGAAGTCGTCGGACCCCCTCCAGACCAGACTAGAATCCAATCCTGCTTCTGGGCCTTCTCCGAAGATGTCCTGACGCAATGGTGTCCATGGTTCTTCTCAGAAAATGTCGAAGAAAGGCGAATCATTTCTTCTCGATTCGGGCGAGCTCTGTGTTCAGATCCCCAATTCTTCCATCACCAAGAACAATCACAAGTGGACAAGCTTCATTATTGCTCAATTTTATGGGAACCCACCCTCGGCTGGCGCTCTCCATGCTATCACAAACAACATTTGGAACAACAAACTAAGAAACATCACTGTTTAGAAACTCAAGGAGAAGTCTTTCCTAATCAAAATCCGTTGCCCAATCACTCGCCAACGTGTTCTCGACCAAGGTATGTGGCATATCCAAAAACAGGCTATGTTCGTAGCCAAATGGGAACCAAGAACTGAACCTGAGGTACCTGAGTTGACAGCCGCTTCTGTTTGGATCACTTTTCACAATGTCCCACCACACTTCTACTCAGAAGAAGGGCTGGAACACATTTCCGGATTAATAGGCGACCCAATTTTCTTGATCCAAACACAACAAGCATGACAAATCTCAAAGTTGCCCGGGTGTTCACCATCACTGACCCAACAAAACCCCCTTCAGAGGCCGTTAACGTTCGTTTTGAAGCGGGTCACACTCAATGCGTACTGGTCTCAAGCCAATGGTTACCTCCCACATGCGACCACTGTCAACTAGTTGGTCATAGCATAAAGAGATGCCCATCAGCTCCTATTACATGCCCTGAATGCAACTCCTCAGGCCATAAAGCAAAAGACTGCCCTTGTAGTAAATAACAGGGGGAAAATGTTGCAGATGAGGTGCATTCCTCTACAAAAAGAAGAAGAGAAAGAAGGCCAAAGTGCACTGGAAGCAAAAGGATGTTCTTGCCAATCAAGGTGATCCCATGGATACCTCTAAGAAGTGTAGTAACCCAGCTTCAGGCTCAGGATCAGCTGCTTTCACCCTTTTTCGCGAACTCGCTAGGCGCTATCCGTGCGGTTGAGCTAGGCCTAGCGAGTTAACGGAAAATCGAAAAAAATTCGGAGAATATGCGGGGCGGAAGTTTTAATTTAAATTTATTTTATAATAAAATTATATATAATCTTTAATGTAGATGATACATAACAAAGAAAATCAACGCGGTGTGGTGGTTTTGGTCTGGATGTCTTGAGTTCACAACACGGTTTCAAACCACAACATGCTCATTTTTGCCCATTTTTTTTATAAAAACTTTAATGAAGGGTATAATCGTAATTTTTTGTTCGTCTTCCTCAACAAATTAGGTTACCTCTGTGTGTTTTATTTGCGCGGCCGCCATTAAAACATCACATGATCCTTCTTTTTCTTGCGTTTTAATAGTCTTTTAAACCTAAACCTTGTAAACCTACCATATAATCATCGATTTTCAACCGTAAAAGAACAAAAAAATAAGTTTTTGTAACTATTCCGCATAAATGGCCGATTACACCAAAATCGCGGCGGCCATGAACCGTCGAGCGTTTAACCGCGGAAACGCGGACGCGGCGGCCGTGTTTCGAACACTGGCTGTCACTAACCAGACTCCAACTGGAAAAAAGAACGTTATTGTTGAACTAACCTTTGATCAACCTGCGAGATCGAAGCTGAAGAACAAAGCTGCTGATCCACCTGAGCAAGTGGAATCCCCTTCAAAAATAGATGACTCCGCCACATCAGAGGAGGAAACCCAAAGCTCTACTTCCAAAGAAGACTCCTCATCTAGTGAGGAAGAAAATTTCATTGAGGTATTTTACAAGAAGAGCAAAAAGAAGCAAAAGCAGTTGCAACTCAAAGCAAGCCAAGTAAGAGTGCTAATAAAAGTACTCGGAGCACATGCTCCAAAACCCGGTAATATCTTTATGATATACACTTTTTGGAACGTTGGAGGATTTAATAAGTCAATTCGGCGTCGGAATTTCAAGAAATGGCTCAGGCTTAATCAAGCCGTTTTGGTAGTTTAATCGAAACTCGGGTGAAGTCTCATCGGTCACAGAATTTTGTTCCAGTATACTTTTCCTGGTTGGAACCTTGAAATTAATTACGAAAATGCAGATTTGGGTCGGATATGGGTTGTATTGGACTCCTTTGTGACTGTCACAATTGTCTCCAAGTCTGCTCAGATGATTACTTGTGTGGTTAAGCTCCCCCAAATGGAGGCGGAAATTGCTGTCTCTTTTGTCTATGCTTACAACTGTAAATATCGTCGCAGAGAGCTTTGGAATGAACTTTTTCAACTTGCAGGAAACTCTGTTATTGCTTCTAAACCCTGGATTGTCCTTGGGGATTTCAATCAATCTCTAAACCCATTAGACTAATTCTTCTTGTGGCTTAAGGGTAACCCGTGGTATGGAGCATTTTCGCGAATGCCTGATCACTTCTAAGCTATATGATCTGACCTACAAAGACAATCACTTTACTTTGTGGAATAAACAAGAATCAAACCCCATTACAAAGAAAATCGACATAATCCTGGTGAATGATAACTGGCTGCATCATTTCCCTCTGTTCTATGGTGATATCAAGGATCCTGAATTCTCTGATCGTTGCTCTAGTTGTGTTAACCTTGGTACTCAAGTGCAGCAGAAGCATAGAGATTTCAAATACTCAAATTTTCTTCTGAAGAATGAGAACTTCATTGATCACATAACCACGGCTTGGACAAATTTTCAGGTGCTGGGCTCTCGCATCACTACTAGAAATGTGGGTATTAATAGCGGCCGATAAACGCTATGTATCACCTTCCATAGCGTTTCCTAAAACGTTATGACAGCGCCCATCATCGTAGGTCAGGTACTTTAGATAGCGGACTTGACTTATGCTATAGTTAATTAAACGACGATAGCGTTCATCTCTTCACAATTGTTTATCTTTATAATAGCGTGTTATAATTGTTATTAAAATCATTAATAATAGCATTTGTTTTACAAAGATAGCAAATTATTTATGTTATTAATTTATTTTATAATCACCCGAAAATTTATTATAAAATCATGGGAAAACATCCTAATCCAGTGAAATTGATATTAAAATTTATTTTACAATTAACTAAAATGAAATTGATATTAAAATAATTAAAATGCATTTATTAATAAATTAAAACCAAACATCGGTTTTTTATTACAAAGTATTAAACCAATGACCCAAACCAAAGAAAAAAAATCCTAATCCAATGATCATTTGGGCTAGTCTCTTGCACCTCCACCACAACATCTGCCTAATTCTTCTTCATCATTCACGAAGTCCATTGCGTATGTTGAGCATGAATACTAGCAATTCATTTTTGGCTCTTCTTTTCTCTTCTTCATCTTTCGTAGGTGCATCTCCAATACGACGAGAAGCATTAGACGGAATAGTGCTAGGTGATTGTGAGATCCAAGATGTAAGTATCACGTAATCACTTGGCATGGTGGTATGTAAATCTTCTCTGACAAATCACCAAAACAGTATAAGAATTACTCCAAAAACGAAATACACATTCACAAAACGTAGCATCTTCTTACATGTATTGCACTGTCAACTTTGCGCTGCCTTGCATCAACATCCTGAGCAGTCATGGGTTCCATTTCCGCCAATCACTATATATACATAAAAAACAAGAAGAAGCAAGTGTCCATGACTTCAATGATTGCTCTCTGTATTCCCACCATGTAATCCGACATAGGAACTCTTATGTCAATAACCTCAGGAGGTTATCTCTCCAATTCCTGAGACAAATCCATCTGAAACCTGAGACACATCCAATATAAGACACTCAAAACCAGTGGCTTTTTAATAAAAAAAAAATGTTTTTTCCAATAAATTGATGTCGAGTTTACAAAACCTGGGCTATAGATGAAGTCGGCTGAGGAAGAGAGCACACATTGTAAATTAGGTCTTGGCGAAACCAGAGACCATGGCTTGTGGTCTGTCGGAAAAGGCGCGTGCATAGATGGAGCCATTTAGGGTTTTGACAATTCGCATAATGAAGGCTTCGGTGGAGATGATTGGAGAAACTGGAATCCGATTATAATCCGCGGCGTGGTGAAGAAAGGACTTGCGGAGGAGTAGTGAGTAACGCTGATTCCGTAGGATCTTCTGTAATATCGGTCGGAGAAGGAGAATCAAGGGATGATAATGGATGGTTCTAGATTTGATAGAGTGAAAAGAAAACCAAAGTATGCGATGAAAATATGAAACCACTCTTCAAGAAGGAAAGTGAGACGAGGAACGGATGTCCGTTGATTTTAGTTTGATCTAACGGTAGATAATGAAAGAGGTGTGATCCTTACCTCTAAAATTTAAACAATGAAAAATCTCTTTTTTATTTGTTATTTTTGGAAAAACAAGTTTTTTATTTACAATTTTTTAAGTTAACATTTTTGTTAATTTAAATTTAATATAAGTATTAATTTTTTGCAATAATATTCGATGTTTAAAATTTAGTGTTTATGATTAAGGATTAGAAGTTTAGGGTTATAAGTGTTGGGTTTTTTTTACATATTATATATAATATGATGTTTATGATTAAGGGTTAGAAGTTTAGGATTTGGAGTTTGTGTTTAGGGTATAAGAGCACCTCCAATGGAAGTTTTTAGCACAGGTTCTTAAGTCAAAATAATAAAATATTTGTGGGCCCCACATGAATAGTTAACAACCGGGTTCTAAAAATCCTTAGCTAAGAACCCGGCTCGTCACTGTTCACGTGACGTGGCGAGCCGGGATTGGTCAATTTTTTATTTTTCAAGTTTCGGGAAATTTTTTTTTTTTAAGAACTTTTGGAGGAGTCCACCATTGGACATGCTCTAAGATTAAAGTTTTAGAGTTTTGGATGAAGAAAATATTAATATATGAAATTTGTTATAAGTGTTGGATTTTTTTACATATTATATATAATATGATGTTTATGATTAAGAGTTAGAAGTTTAGGGTTTAGAGTTTGTGTTTAGGGTTAGAACTCAACTAATTAAACCCTTACTCTCCAATACCCTAACTCTAGTCCTCCAATACCCCAAACACTAAACCCTAAAAAATTATTGGAAAACTACAAATAAATTAATTGTATTTCATACCCTAAACTTTATATATACCCTAAACTAAAATTGAAGAATTTGTTTTATAAAAGAAAATTTGTAAATTTGTTTGTTTAATTTAGTATTCAATATTATATATTTTGTAACACATTCTATACAACAAGAAATGACAATTTTATATTAATCTGTTAAAGGTTATCTTCCCACTGTAAATAAAAAGACATACAAATCCATATGAAAGATCTGATAACATTTAATATTTAGAAAATGATTATAAATTATAATTAAAAAATTTGGAATTACTATATAACTAAACACTCATTAATCTATAAAATGTTATTATATAAACACCATTAACTTAATTGAGTAAGTAAATGATCGAGAGGTTTCCAAGTTGCTCTTTTGTCATGACTTTATGCAACTCCAAGAGTATCACCCTGTTTCACAATGAAAAACCCATGTTAGAGACTCAAAAAAAAAACATAACAAAAAGATTGGTGCACTGTAAACATTGACTCCTATAATGCCAACACTAGAAAGCTAGCAACCAAATCCAGGATGTGACTGACACCAACTAACAAACATTTAAGGTCTGAAAAGATTAAAGATGAGAAGTTTAAACCAAATACAATGAAGCAATCGACAAAGCTCTTAACCAAATGCAATGAATGAGATTTAAAGCTCAGAAGCTATGATTAGAAGGAAGTCTCGAAGAGTTGCATCTCTTCAGACAAACCATAATTACACCTTCTCTTTGTATTTCTCTGCAAGTCATTTCAAATCAATTTAATTAGTAAAATAATAAAAAAACAGTAGAGAATGTTTGGTTTCTCACGGTTATTTCCCCATAAATAGAGGCAGTTAGGTTTCTTCTTTCTCATCTATTTTTCTCTGCAAAACCACAAAAAAGAAATCACAAACCATCCAATAACATCATGTCGTGGTGCAACATGATTTCGGACTTGGAAGTTAACGACAAACTCAGAGCTTGGCGTTTTAGAGTGAAGATAATCAGGATCCACTCATATCAAATTTTCCAAGATGGACCGTTTTGGAGTTACATATTGGCAGACGAAGCTGTAAGTTTAAAATTTAAATCTTAGAGTGAACACATCATACATGCAATTAACACATCATACCATTTCTAAATTTGCAGGGAACTAAGACTGAGATGGTAATTTATCCATCATAAGCAAGCAGATTTAAAGGACTTAAGGAACAAGAGGGCACGTAGGTCGAGATTTTCAGGGTTCATGTTGAGAAGGCGTTTGCAGGTTTCAAGCCTGTAAATTCTCCCTTCAGACTTAGTGTTATTGACGGGACTAGCATCAAACGCATCGACCCTCTCAACAACTATCACTACATGGATTTCAAATCGATGGGGAATATCCTTCACATCAACATTGACACTCATATAGGTATGATTGCTTAACACTAACCAACACATAATCCTAAATCATGAATAAATATAAGTAACCAGATTTGAGAAACTTATCTTGTAGATATAATGGGCGTGGTCTTCAACGTGGAACCCCTTGGAGTCTGTTGGGCAGACCGTAAAAGGTCACGGCTTGTGTTCCACATAAGAGACAACATGTAAGTCAAGAGAATTTATAATCACAAGTTTACTATATTCACAAGTGTGTTATGACAGAAGGTTTTTTTTGCATAACAGAGACCATCAAATTAAATGTGTTGCAAATGGGGACACTGCTTTTGCATTCAGGGATGAGTGGGAAAACACTAGGGGTCTTGGAGTGGTGATTGTGGTGTTAAAGATGTGGAGGATCCATAAGCACTTAATCGGTGATGATGAGGCATTGATGGAAACCCATAGAGGCTTATCTGATTAAAGATTCAACCCCCGGATGGTAGAGGTTGATGATTTTAGGAGAGAGCTAGCAAATAGTGACCCCTATGTTTCCAGACACGGTGCTATTGTGCCTCTCTAAGACCTGATTTTTATCTGCCCTATGTCTCTTCTCTGTCTCTTTAACTTAAACATGATGTGTTGTTGAACTTATCTCTTTTATTTTCTTGTCTCGAATCTTTAATTATGTATAGTTGTTTGATTTTAATTTATGTTTTGTCTTTAGTTTTCTGTTTCATATAGAACTATTAGAAAACTAAGATGTATCTAAACTGGATAAGGTTATGCGGATTGGTTTTCTCAGTCCCACTATTGCAACAAGCTAGACCTGCAAACCAATAACACAATTATGTGGAATTATAATTCAGGCACATATAATCATTTACAGTCTCAAAATGCCAAGAGTCTTTGCATATTAGAAGAAAGTCGATAATAATAACACAGACATGTCACTACAACAATAGGAACACTATTTTCTATTAAGGTTCCTTAAGTGACTCAACACAAGAAATCTAAGCAATGTGTTTTGAGACGCAACTAGTCATATACCTTAAAGAGTCTACATGAAGAAACCTTTCTTCTTTGGAGAGACGTAGAAGAACATTTAGTGCAGTAGCTCTATTCATTGGGAAGCCTAAGAGTATGTTTTGTCAAACAAGTTTAATATGTTTCTTGGGAAGCTTCATGTCAAGCAGTGAATTGAATCAATGAGATTGAAGGGAACAAACAATGAAGGAGTGTATATTTACCCGGTTGTATATCGTTTAGACATATTTTTGCTGTGAGTCTTGCTTTCTCAGCATTAGCATCTGACAGTTTCTTTAACACAAAACCTTCACTTTTACATTCAGGACAAATTCCTGAACCACATCAAGCTTCACATTCTGTCAAAGAAGCCTGAAATTCGGTGCACAATAATGCGTTTAAACCAAGAAAAACTAGTGAAGATTGTGTTCATGGCTCATATATTAAAAGAACTAACTTCAGCTTCTTTAGAGGCTTTGGTACTTCTCCGAACAAGAATAGTGGCTGCGGTACCAACAACCGTGGCTGCAATCGCTATAGAAACCGCCGTTTCAGATAACGTTGAAGTCACCGTTGATAATGATCTCTTCCCTCTCAAATCAACAATTAAGAACCACACATCCTTAACACCTACTACAAAAGATCAACAATCAAAATTTTAGCAGGTATATGTATATAACAACTCAGATGCTACAAACAAAACCTCAAAAAGTTTAGTGAAGAGTGAAGACGACAGTTAGGCCTGGGCATTCGGGTATTCGGTTCAGTTTCGGATAGGAACCAATCGGTTCTGGGTATTTCGGTTCTATAGATTTAGGATCCAATGGGTACTTTGCAAATTTTCGGTTCGGTTTCAGTTCGGTTCCTGTCGGTTCCGGTTCGGTTCGGTTCTATCATTTTAGGAACCGTAAAATACCCGGAATTTTCGGTTCTTAAACGGTTCCGGGTATTTTGGAACCGAAATATCATTTTTTACCCGAAATCAACAAAAATACCCGTAATCAACAAAAAATACCCCAAAATTTATGTTAATTCAACAAATCATTAAAAAAAAAATGGTTATGATTCAATATCAATTACATAACATAAACATAAATATCATGGATCTAACAATATTTTCAAATGATTCTTTATGTGGATGTTGAAACCATGGGTAATATATTAAGTCTTATATAAGTTCGGTTCTTCGGTTCCTTGTTTCGGTTCTCGGTTCGGTTCTGATTCTTACCCGATACCCACGGTTCCTCAACTCAAGATCTAATGGGTATTATAGGTGGAACCAAATAAATAATTTCGGTTCCGGTTATCGGTTCTTCGGTTCCGGTTTTTATGCCCAGGCCTAACGATAGTAGTGTGTTTAGTGATGAATCTTCAGATTAAAAATCAATAATTCCTAACACTTTAATGCTAATTCCACCATGTAATCTTACAATTTCTTCGTTACCCAATCAAGGAAACTACCAAAGCTTAAATTCAACTCAAAATTATCAACGATCAAATAAATTTCAACACCCAGTACGAAATTTACCTAATTCGATTCTCCTAAATGATTTTTACTCGAATTCATCACTAGACTAACACGGAAAATTCATGTTTTTTGTCTTATCTCACCGAATCCATTAACATAAGTCCATCCAAAATTCATCAAATTCTTAAATGAAATTGAAAATCTGAGTTAAGATCATCGAGTTGAGATCGGATTTTACCTCTTTCGATTTGGATCTTAAGAGAGAGAAAAGAATCGAAAACGAAGATGTAGAAGATTTAGATGGTTTCTCATTGTTTTAGATCTCCCAAAATATTGTACGAAAGAGAGAGTGAAAAAGATTTTTTGCCTTAGAGAAAATTGTATAAAAATCTAGTTTTTTTTTTGATTAAAAGTTTGATATTTTAGATGTAAGATAGCGTTAAATTTTGGATCTGCAATAGTAAGGTGCGGGTAATATATATCGTTTTTCAAAAACAAACGCTATGAAAAAAAACCGTGTCATAATACAATAGCAGAACAATAAAAAACGCTATAGTCCAATGCTATTAATACCCACATTTTTTGTAGTTCATGTTCTCTCTGGTCCGGAAGCTCAGGATGTTAAAACGTCTATCCGGCAGTTCCATAAAGAAAATTACTCCGGCTTAGAGAAAAGAGTTATGAAGGCTGCAAATCTCCTTGCTTCTTGCCAATCCAACTTTCTCCAGAACCATGTTCCTCACCTAGCTACTCTTGAAAAACAAGCTCATGCTAAGTGGCTGGAGCTTTCTCTTGTTGAGGAGAGTTTCCTCAATCAACGATTCCGGGTGAATTGGCTAGGCAACAGAGACTGCAACTCGCCTTACTACTTCAGGGTCGTAAACTCTAGAAGAGCTAATAGTCAAATCCACTATCTCATTGACCAACCTGGAACGAGAATAGACACACAACCTGAGATTGCAGATCACTGTGTTGGTTTCTACAGTCAATTATTGGAGGGCCTTCAACTATTCTCTTTCCCGAGGAAATCGAGTTGATCCGCTCCTTCTCGCCATTCCAATGATCTGCTGATCTAAGGAGTATGCTCACTGTTATTTCCTTTGCCGAGGATATCAAGATCGAGATGTTTGCTCTCCCTGGTAAAGCACCAGGGCCTGATGGCTACAACTCGGAATTCCTGAAGGCAGTATGGCCCTTATTGGTATTGAGGTTACTGCTGCCATTCTTGAATTCTTCTCCTCAGGACAGCTTCTCAAGCAGTGGAACTCTACTGCCATCACCTTGATCCCAAAAATAACCAATGCTACTAGAACCACAGACTTCATGCATATATCCTTATGTAATGTTGTCTACAAATTCATCTCGAAGATACTTGCTAGACGGCTTGGGAAAATTCTTCCGTTGATGATATCTCCCACTCAATCTGCTTTTGTTAAAGGGGGATTGCTGGTTGAGAATGTTCTCTTGGGTACTGAGCTCGTTCAGAAGTTCAATCAGAGTAATGTTTCTAGCAGAGGTGTTCTAAAAGTCGATCTTCGTAAAGTTTTTGACTCTCTCCACTGGGACTTCATCCTTACCACCTTCTTGAAGCAAACATGCCAAGCTCCTTTGTTGAATGGATCAAGCAGTGTCTTACCACCACTTCATTCTCAATTAACATCAATGGAGACTTTTGTGGATTCTTTAAAGGGAGTAAAGGTCTTAGACAGGGAGACCCACTCTCCTTTATCTATTTGTTATTGCAATGGAATTCTTTTCTAGGTTGCTAGAATCAAAGTTTAATGATGGCCATATTGGTCACCATCCTCTTGTTAATGATCCTTGTATCACGCATCTTGCTTTTGCTTATGACGTAATGCTTTTCTTTGATGGTAGGATGAGTTCGCTCCAAGGAATCACAGACACTCTTGAAATATTCCATAGAGTCTCCGTTTTGAGATGAACATGGACAAATCGGCTCTATAATGCGTTGGTTTAAACACGGAGGAGACTGAGTCAATGAATGCGTTTGGTTTCACTGTTGGCACATTTACTTTCTGGTATCTCGTTCTGCCGCTGATGCACCGCAAGCTGAGAAAGAGTGAATACTCTCCCCTCATTTACTCCATCAAAGCAAGATTCATTCACTGGACAACAAAACTCTTACCTTTGCTGGCCGCCTGCAGCTCATCTCTTCGGTGATCTACAGTTTCTTCGACTTTTGTAGCTCAGCGTTTATTCTTCCTAAGGCGTGCATCAAGGAAATATAAGCAATGTGCATTCACTTCCTCTGGTCCGGAGATATCAAGCGTAAAGGAGGAGTCAAAGTAGCATGGAAACCGTCTGCCTCCCGAAGAATGAAGGAGGTCTTGGCCTTAAGAACTTTAGCATTTGGATTAGAATGCTCAATCTGAAGCTGATCTGGTTTCTCTTCTCTAAAACGGACTCTCTGTGGGTTCAGTGGATGAGGAAGCATACGTTGAAGCATGACACCTTATAGATAGCAGAACCATTAAGTATTTCGTCTGGGATCTGGAAAACAATGTTAAATCTCAGGCCTCTAGCTAAGCGTTTTATGCAGTGATCTATCAATAATGGTGAAATGGCGAGCTTCTGGTTTGACCACTGGATAGGCACGGGTCCCCTTATTAACTCTATCGGTCCTCTAGGCCCGGCTCTTTTAGGCATTCCTCGAGCCAGTACTATTGAGGTATGTAACGTTGAAGGACAGTGGCGGCTCCCCTCAAACAGAACCCACAACACCAGTATCGCTTCTCTTAGTGCCACGCTTCTGCAATCTCCTCCCCCATCTGCTGGATCAGGTCTTAACTCTTACTCCTAAGTGATCGAGGGACACAACTATGTTGAATTTTCATCCAAGCTTACTTGGGAAAGTATAAGACCAAAAGAAGCCAACTCTAGGCTGGACGAGACTATGTGGTACAAAGGAAATATTCCAAAGTACGCGTTTACCTTTTGGGTTTCTCATTTAGATAGACTTCCATTGCGCACTTGTCTCGCTGCTTGGGGTCTAAACTCTCCAATATCTTGGTGCCTCTGTGACGTTTACCCAGAGACTCGAGACCACCTCTTCTAGCAATGTAACTTTAGCAAGCACATCTGGGCCTCTGTTTTTTGGCGTCTATGCTTCTCTGCTATTAACTTCATAGATTGGCATCAATTCTTCACATGACTGACTCGGATCGCTTCTACAAAGCAAGCCACCTTATGCAATTTGGTTATTCATACCACTATTTATTTTCTCTAGAGATAACGCAATGCTAGGCTTCACGATGGCTCCATAAACTCCAAGGAAAACCTCTTCAAGCTAATTGACAGATGTGTTAAAGACATTATCCTACCCCGGTATGCATGCAAGCATTTTGGAACCCTTCTTGTCCATTGGTTCAAGTATGAGTAGACTCTGAGACTGTTTTATCTTTGTATTCACCCGGTTTTTTGGGCTTCTTGAAACTTATTAGCTTTACCGAGCTGATGTAAAACAAACCGTTCCTTTTTTTTTAATATAATTTGCATTTTATCAAAAAATCATGAGGTTTTGCTATATTCGCTGAACTTCTTAAATAAAACATTTTTTTTTGCTAACATTTGATTACCATGGTTAATATGAATGTTTTCACCTATTTAATTGAAGTGGTGCAACTTTTCACATAAAACTTAACATTTTATTGTTTTTTTAAATTTTTTTTGCTATACATATATATTGGTATTTTAGAAAATGTATAATTAAATTATTTATGGCCAATAATATTTTTTTGTATATTATTATTTAACAATAGTAGTGAAAAATAGAACTATTAATATTTATGTTTACTAAACTTAAATATAGTAGATTATATGTACAAAATGACACTAAAAACTTGGTATTGTTTCTTGATACATCACACAAGAATATAATTTTTATAATGAATTATCATGGTCTTTTTCTAATTTTATAATATTTACAAATTGCTATGATGCTACCAAAACTTAGTGGACTATATTGAACTAACAACATATTTATATTAAATATATATGCTCAACATACATATTTCTTTGGTTTAATTGGTTTTAACACAAAAAAATTATATTCGAGCAAGATTTAGTTGTTTTGGTCAAAATTATTTATCGGTATAAAAATGTTAATATTTTAATTTAAAAAACTGTACCAATAATAAAATATTAAATAATATTAAAAATCATAAAGTATCAAACTCATTAAAATTTGCTTAAGAATTTGCTAAACATCTAAAAAATGAAAAAAATCCAACCACATAATATAGAAAAACACAAATTATTATATTATTATAAAGTATGTAATGAGATTAGTTATTAATACACAAATGAAAGAAACTAAAATGTATTTTATGCACAAATTACATACTAAATGTGTTGTTAAACATAAAATATAATAAATATACAATACCACAATCATGTTTATATAATAAGATTAAATCTAAGAATAAGAATCATCGATTTTTCTTTTTATGTTCTTTGCTGATCGTTTAGACGATATATTATTTTTCTGGTTTGAACACTTCAAAGATTTATTTTTCACACGGTTTAGTCTCCATCTATTTTTCTCCAATTTTCTAGATTTATTTCTTCCAACCTCTTATTGTTCTTTTTTAGGTCTTCTAGATCCTCTTATTTTTGTTATTGTGACCTAAAGATAATTTAAAATTTATCACATTCATATAAAATGTATTACAAAGATTATTAAAGTAATATTTGAAATTATATTATTGGTGCGAGAAAATTACCTCGAAAGATGAACAAATGGAAATGGAAGACCTAAAATTTTGTGTTACGAAAAATGAAGGATGTTGCAACTATATATAAGATTTGAAAGATTGCGATTAAAAGATACATTTGAAAGACACATTTTTAAAAATAAATAGAGGTTATAAACAAAAGGGTACAAAAAAATAAATATGAAAAGACATGACCGTTGCTATGATGTTACCAAAACTTGGTGGACTATATTGAATTAACAACATAATTATATTAAATATATGCTCAAAATATTATATTCAAACAATATTTAGTTGTTTCGTCAAACTTATTTATTTGTATAAAACAATGTAAATATTTTGTTTAAAAAAATTAAATTAATAAAGTATCAAACTCATAAAAATTGCTTAAGAATTCGCTAAACATCTAAAGAATGAACCAAAAATCCAACCACATATTATTATAGAAAAACAAAATTGTTATATTATTATAAAGTATGTAATGAGATTAGTTATTAATACACAAATGAAAGGGTACAAATAAATAAATATGAAAAGAAACAACCGTTCATTGGTATTTGGATGAACAAATAGAAATGAAAGATCTAAAATTTTGTGTTAAAATGAATGATGTTTGTAACTACATATAAGATTTGAAAGGTTGCGATTAAAAGACACATTTAAACGACGCGACCAAAGAATTAAAAAATGCACTTTTGACTAAATAAAAGATATATACGAAAGAGTTCGAATAAATAAATACGAAAAGACACAACAGTTTATAAATTTTCACACGATTTAGACTACATTTTTTTGTTTCTCCAATTTTTTAAATTTATTTCTTTCAACCTCTTCATCAAGAAATTGTTTCTTTTAGATATTCAAAATCCTCTTAATTGTTTTTTATTGTCATTGGCCTAAAGATAATTTAATATTTATCACATTCATATAAAATGTATTACAAATATTATTAATATAATATTTTAAATTATATTATTGGTGTTAGAAAGTTACCTCGAAGGAGGAACAAATGAAAATAGAAGACCTAAAATTTTGTATTACAAAAAATGAAAAATGTTTGCAAATATATATAAGATTTGAAAGATTGCGATTAAAAGATACATTTGAAAGACACATTTTTTGAACTAAATAGAACTTTTAAACAAAAGGTACAAAGAAAAAAATCTGAAAAGACTGGACAGTTGCTATGATGCTACCAAAACTTGGTGGACTATATTGAACTAACAACATAATTATATTAAATATATATGATCAACATACATATTTATCCAGCTTAATTGATTTTAACACAAAAGATTATATTCAAGCAAGATTTATTTGTTTTCGTCAAACTTATTTATCTGTATAAAACAATGTTAATATTTTAACTAAACAATACCAATAATAAAATAATAAATAATATTAAAAATCATAAACTATCAAACTCATAAAAATTACATAAGAATTTTCTAAACATCTAAAAATAAAACAAAAATCCGACCATATATTATTATTATAGAAAAACACAAATTATTAAAAGATACACAACAAATGGAAATGGAAGAACTAAATTTGTGTTATAGAAAATGAATGATATTTGCAACTATATATAGGATTTGAAAGGTTGCGATTAAAAGATACATTTGAAAGATATTTTTTAAACTAAATAGAAGTTATAAAGAAAAGGGTACAAATAAATAAATCCGAAAAAGTACGACCGTTCGTTGGTATTTTTAAAATTATGGAAAATGCGAATTAAATAAAAACCGGTAAGATGAATAAAATGTTGTGAATGAATAACAAAATTAAATAGTGTGAAAGTACAATAAAAACATACCTTTTGACAAAAGTAGAAGTTTTGTGCGAAATTATCAAAAGATTAATCCGAAAAACACTAAAACTATATATTTGAGAATAATGTTGTAGTAAAGTTCTTTGAATTTTTGTAGGTATGAAATCTGGTTTTAAGTAAGGATATGTTTGTTAAAAAGAATAAAAGAGTAGGGTGTGTACAACAAAAAAAAAAGAAAATGATGTGGTTTGATGATGAATATAATAGAACTTAAATACTTTTGTCTAAAAAATAATGATTTGAAAGGAGGAACGAATGGAAATGGAAAATCTAAAATTTTGTGTTAAAAATGATGGATGTTTGCAACTACATATATGATTTGAAAGGTATTAATTAAAACACACATTTAAAATACGCGACCATAGAATGAAAAGACGCATTTGACTAAATGGAAGTCATATACGAAAGGGTACGAAGTAATAAATACGAAAAGACACGACCGTTCATAGGTATTTAGAGGAACAAATGGAAAATGAAGACCTAAAATTTTTTGTTATAATGAATGAAGTTTACAACTACATATAGGATTTGAAAGGTTAGGATTAAAAGATACATTTAAAAGACGCGACCGTAGAATAAAAAGACGCTTGACTAAATGGAAGTTATATACGAAAGGGTATGAAGAAATAAATACGAAAGGGTACGAAGAAATAAATACGAAAAGAAACAACCGTTGATTGGTATTTGGATGAACAAATAGAATATAAGATCTAAAATTTTGTGTTAAAATGAATGATGTTTGTAACTAGATATAAGATTTGAAAGATTGCGCTTAAAAGACACATTTAAACGACGCGACTGTAGAATAAAAAATGCATTTTTGACTAAATAGAAATTATATACGAAAGAGTGCAAAATAAATAAATACGAAAAGACATAACAGTTCATTGGTATTTTTTAGATTGTTATTATTAATAGATATTGGCTGCATCTCGATTACTAATTTTTGGAATATTTTTAATAGAAATTTTATTTACTAAACAAACATCAAAACCAAAAGAAATTATAAAGTTTGATAAACCCGAAATAGAGTCCGAATGACTAAGAGAAAACAAAAGTTTGGTGATTTAAGAGAGCAAAAATCCTAATATTTTAAGGGAAGTAAAAGCCTTAGCATTTTTCTTTTGAAAAAAATTAAAACCGACAAAAAATAACTTTTGGAAGATAGAAAACTAAAATCTAAGTAAATGAAAATAATCTATCAACAAAAAAGAAAATAGTTATAAACTCGCAAATATTGCAAAAACAAAAAATTATTTGGAATAACTTATTTATATAGATTTTATGAAACATATGTAAGATGACATAACCATTCTATCAATTCCAGACAAACAAATTTCAAAAAGAATTTTTTTTGCAATTTTGATAAAAATGAATGTGATGAATTTATTTTAGTTTTCTTGGTATCTTATAAGGTAATTTCATTATCAATACTATTAAAAAAATAGAGTAGTTGAAAACCTAACATTTAGCTCATATGTTATTTATAAAGAATGCCTTTGAAAATTTAAAGGTATTTTAAATTATCATTAAGGACAAATTAGTATTTATAACAAATAAACGGATCATATTTAATGATCGGATCCGAGTTCAAAAATGGTAACACGCGCGGATCTTTTTTAAATTCCTGACCGTACATTTTTTTTGCTTTCTAAATTTGACATATGCAATTAAATTAACAGATCTGGGCCTGTAAATGGTAAAACATGTGTATGTTTTAATCCTGACCGTACATTTATAATTATTTATCAGAGACTTTTGATAAACCAACATATGATTTATCATCAATCTACCAAAAGAAAAATTTCCGCATACCATTTAGAGCCTGATTGGTTCACCCGCTGCCACCCGCAAACACTACGTTTGCGGGCGGTTGCGGTTGATAGCGTTAGAAATAATCATTATAACCGCTTTGTACCGTTTGGAATCGCTCCTTACCGCTAAAAATCAAAAGCTCCTTCCCGCAAGCGTTTGTGGTTGCGGGCGGTTGCGTTTACAAAAAAAAAATAAATAAATAAAAAATACGTATAAATCTAAAATTTTCTAGAATCTTAAACGATAACGGTTATCATCATATCACGTATGTATAACTACTAATATAATTATCTATAACTATCACATCCCGTATATATCTTATTCTTTAACACTATATATAATATTTTATTATATATATATATATCATTTTATCCTACCTATTCTCTATATAATCAACCCTAAGATTTCTGCACTCATAAAAGAATAGTCATAAAATTTCTACGGCCACAGACAACGATAAAACAGTGAAATTATGGCCTCTAAACAACCAGAAGATGGTCAAGAATCAAGCATAAGCTTTTTTGTTCTATTAGTAGTTAAATTATTGTGTTTCTTTTATGTTGATTTTTGTTATGCTTTTCTGCGTGAGTTATAAAGTTTATGTTTCATACTTACGTTTGGTACTTGTGTGTTTACTTATTTTTGAATAAAAAATTAATTGGTCAAACAAGATGACATATTTCTTACTAGAACTAATAACCCTAGAGAAACAAGCTGAATATACTAAATTCAAAAGTTTGTCGGAACAAGGAAAACAAAACGTTCTCACAGAATTAAACAAACAATATGCGTTGACTCTAAATTGGAATAAAATTAAGAACAAGCTTGATGCTTTAAAAAGGAAGAATTTTTAGAGATGGTATAGCGCGAAAGATATGAGATGCTCGTTAAAGAAGAATCGTACATGAAGACATGGCTGAATCTTTTTCTCACGTTTTTCTTTTGGTGTTTTCAAACAAGAAGCTATGTTAGTGTTTTGGAAATTTTCATTTAGTTCTTTGAAAATCTATTTTGGACTTTTTCTTTGAGAATCAGTTTTAATTTTACTTTTTCAATTTCTGTTTTTTGTTCTCCAACACGTTTAGAGGGTGTTTGATACAATAACAAGTCTTTGGAAAAGTTAATTCACGTGGCTCCTTTTGGTCGAAATAATATGCTTGTCCTCTACAGTTGTCATGCAGCTTCCTCGCCCAACTTCAGCTCTATTGTAGTGGCAACGTAGAATCTGAGATCAAACTTTCTTGAGAAATAGAATTGATTCATTTTTCTCTCGAGAAGCATGCCAAGCTTGATTTGATTTAACACATTATTTTTACTTTAGTATTTTCATTCAACCGCTGTTAACCGCAACCGCTTATCAACCAGTCAAGAATATTCCGCAAACACAGTCACTTCCAATTGTTAAACCAGTCGTATAAAACGTTTACAAACGCTAATAACCGCCACCGTCCGCTTCCGCAAACTCTCCCAACCGCAACCGCAACCGCCGCGTTTGAACCAGTCGAGTCCTTAGTCTACATATCTTCTTATTAATTAAGGTTAACATTACTCTATATTCGATACAAGATCTTTGCTAAACTAAGATAATTTTGTGAAACATCTATGGCACACCATCCTGCATACCAAAGAAGAACCTGTACAAAGAATTATCTTAATATATTAGACATGTTCTTTATGTAAACTTATCATTTCACATTACGAAGTAACTATATAAAACACATTTTTAAAAATTGACATGTTCATCACCATGCCCTTCTTATGATTAAAGATTATAACAATAAAGATATAATAATTAAGAAAACAAAGCCATTTTAAATTGATTCAGATCTTGCAAATGGCAACAAATGAACCTATAGTATCTAAAAAAAAATAATAAAACTAGAGAATTATGGTAAATTCAAAAAAAATATCCCTTCGACTAAATCTTTTTTTTTCCCTTCGACTAAATCATTGAACTACTAAAATATTTGGCGTATCTAACTTGAATCCAATATTGTTTCCATAATAATTTCGAGATCAATATGGAGTATCTAAACAAATATATACTCTAATAAGAATATCTCGCATTATAGATAACTATAATATTGCGAATTCTGGTTTTTAAGATTTTTTTTTTTTGATTAATCTGGAGGTATCCCGAGCCTATGGAGGGGCTCAGATTAATCCTCAAGGGGAGGTGCAGCCCATGGATAGACCCTCTCTCCGGGTATTCAAATGGGCCGAAAGCAATCGGCCCATATCCATGTGGGTGTCCAAGGAAATGTGTTTTAGTTTCGCATAGTAGGTGGATCGAACTTGAAACGTGTTAGCGTCCCAAGTTCCTCTCCTTACCACTTGACCACAAGCCCTTGGATAATTTTGAATTCCGTATCTATGGTATGTACTAGCTATGTATAATCCATTTCTAAAAATAACTAACACTAAAATAGCCTAAATATATATTCTAACTTAACTACTTAACAAACTAAACATATTCGAAATCATTGAAATCTTTATGATATCTTTCTGAGTTAATATTTTGTCATATTTTCTTATTAATATTCCGAAGATGATTGCTATGAGCCGACTATATATGACTAAAGAGGACATCTCTCTAAAACCTACACCACAGAACCAAAAAGCTATTAGAAACCAGAAATATTATCATTACAAAGATGTCTCTAATCGTTAGCAATCTCGACGAAATTAAGCCATTTAAAACTGGCTGGAGGTTCAAGTGAAAGTTTTACACACATGGAAACAACACATAAAACAATTTGGTAAATTATTGAAAATAATACTAGCTGCTGAAATATAACATCATATTCATTTAATAGATTAGATTGAATAGTTAACAAATATTTTTTAAAATATAAACCGTTGACAAATCAATATTATTTAAAAAGAAAATATAAATTTGCGCTTTTTTTAGCGCAAATCAAAATCTAGTTACTATTTAAATTTAAAGCCTTTAATTTTGCATATAGTTACCCAACCATAGAACCTTTAGTAGAAGTCAGTGGGTCCAATGCCTCAATTCATGTCTGGGGAATCCGCTTTTAGGTTAAAGTAGATGGGATATGAAGAAGACTTGCCTACTTTTTAAATTATGGGGATCACAATCGAAGCTCATAATCATTGTACGTATAACCCATGATATCGATTTTTCCCATTCTTTTAACCCAAGAAATTTCTTGTTTTTTTTTTTTTTTTTAAAAAAACAAGAAATTTCTTGTTGGTCCACTCATTTTTCCGCAGGTAATTGTAACACACGATCGGATCTACTTTTTCTACAAAATATGGATTTACCCGATATCTTGTGATTTAAATAATAATCTTAAAGGTTGCATAATTATTAAATCAATACTGTAAAAATAGATATTACTAAACCAATGCGTAAAAGTTGGCTAAAGTCTTATAATTCTAGTTTTTAAATAACAAAATACAATAAGTTTTGTTTTCTAAATAGTACATATAAAAATCCTTTATTTTCAAGCTAAAAATGCATTTACAAATGTGTTTATCATAAACTTTTAAAGTTGTATTTTACGACCATTGTGAATTGTATTTACGATTAACGTTTACAATTGCCATTTTTATGTAAATTATATTTTATGATAACGTTATTTGCAGTATTCAAAAGACATTATCATTAGTAATATATTTATTTAATGATAGTTCTGTAATTTTTCTTCTTCTTCAATATATTCGTTTAATAATGATTAATGTGTATATCAACTTGTTTTCTAAATTTTGTCAAAAAAACTTCTTTTCTAAATATGGTAGAATTTGTTATGAATAATAAGATGGATGCCCATTATAAAGGTTTTACTTGTACACTAGGTTTTACTTGGTCATCAAGTCTTTGTACTCTTATATAAAGGAGCTTTCATTCATTGGAATAAACATCACAAATTCTTCTATCTCTCTTTCACAACACGTTATCAGCACGATAGTCTCTCTTTTTCTATTTTCTTACACCGAAAAGGTGAGATTTAATTTATGTTTAGTTTATGTCTTATTCTGGGATGATAAGTGATATCTTCTCTGAATATCGTTATGATAGGATATGCCTTCACGATTATGATCTCTGATCTTATTCATAATATAGATGATTATCAATACTTATCTAGAATAATAATTTATTGATATTTGTCATGATTTAATCTTGTATTTAAACCATGTTTATTATCGATTCATGGTTTATCTTAATGGATTCAATTCTTTATTTTTATTGTTTATAAATTAGTGATCGTGCTCAATAGCTTAAAACCATTATACTGCTTTTGATTTGATTATTTTATTGTTCTAATCAATTTGATGAACACGTTTTGATTTTTTTTATGAGTAAAAGATTTTGTTTTATTGTATTTCCAAAATTCTAGATTATGAAAAGATTTAACCTATTATTTTTAAAATCAATATATTCCCTTTTGTTTTAATTGTTTCCGAAATTTTAGATTCTGATTTAAGAAAAATATTTAAGTTTCTATTATTAAATATCAATATATTCTCTTTTGTTTTAAAGAAAATATTTAAGTTTCTATTTTTCTTTTTTGCTAACTTGCATATCAACTCCAAACAAATATCTCGTAGCATATGTAGTTTGATAATAAGTTTAAAGTTCATGATCATATTGTTTTGCCATCAAATTTCATGGGGTTTTGGATATTGGTGGCTTGACGTAAAATATCCACATGTTCTTTGGAACATTAATGCGAAAGAAATATATGATCACCAGAATGTGATATAGTCATAAACTCATCTTTATTGGTTAATATAAGATTATAAGACTTTAAGTATGTGAATAAGTACTCATATAGAGATGTTATAGAAGTCATGCTCTATCTTTCATGCAAATATTGTTGTTCTGGAGACACAATATCATGAAAAGTGTTTGAGACGTACTATGAGTTTATATTTTTTCTTATTGAAAAAGAAAAGTACCACAGTAATGACAATACCCGAGGAGTATCTATATAAGTAGTTGTAGACGTATATGTGGATATGAATATGGATATGGTCAAGGTCGAGCCCCGATGAGTTTCTTTCAAGAAATCATATCCTCACCAGAAGTGAGAAAATAAGGATGGTAGCAATATGTGATGATGAAAGAAATTTGTGTGAGTACAATGTCAGGTTTTATAAAGATTATTGACAGCTCTAGAAGAGCGAATTGCCTATGGGAACGCAATTTGAAATCATTAATGCGTTATATTTTCCCAAGTCTCAAAGGTCAAAAGAATCTAAGATACACATGACCTAAGTTGGGTATGTTGTTGATTTCGTGGGATTCAATTCGAGATAGATGAACCTGGAGTGTTACTATCTTGAGGGGGAGAACTAGAGAATCCCACATCCATTCTAAATACTAAGTGGAACATCCTGAAGATTATGTTCAAACTGAAAATAGACTTGATGAATCATTTATAAAGAAACCCAAAGGGATTTTAAATTTAATCATGTTGAGACAATAAGGGAAATGTTGAATGCCTTCAACAAAAGTAATACCCGAGGCAATAAATATATTTTGGAGAAAATACATGCATTATCTATTGAATTGTACTACACTACTACACACAGATTATTAAAATGGAGATAAATGTTATGGTAAACCAGAAGTTTACTGAAAGTTTAATTTTTGGCAAACCGGTTATGCCATCCCGGTTTTGTAATGATGCGACATTCGTTGAAGAACCAGAGATTCTTGCGAATGATCTGCTATATGCTGCTTGCTCACAAGGCAATACGATAAAACGATTTCACCAGCCAAAATAGATTTGGAATCTATTTAATTTATGGAAAGTATACAAGGAAATGTATGTGGGCTTGATCACCCACTGGTGGACTGATCATCCACCATATGTTTATATATTAACACATCGATAAGATTGTCGTATGTATGTATCCTTGTCATAAATCCGCAACTTAAAGTGTGCGAGACTAATTGGTAATACTGGTGAAACTGAACAGCATTGATTCGCATATAGTCAAAGAGTAAGATAGCTCTCCCCATCAAATTGGTTTTGGGTCAGGAACCATAAATCCTCATCTAGAGAAGTTGGATAAGTTGCTCCACCACAATACAAAAGATGGGACCTCAAAGGAGGTTATAAATATATGTTGGATATGATTCTCCATTGATGATTAGACTCTTTTAATGAGTCAATTTATCCAACTTTAGGGAGAGAAAATAAACAGCTGGAAAAGAAATGAATTATCTATGATCCTCGTACTAAAGAGCGTGAATAGAAGTCCAAATGAATGTACAAAATATAATTCAAGTAGATTGGTTAAGCAATTTGTTGCCAGATGCTTCAACTGACCCTAATAGAGTGACAAAGTCACATACCAGCTGTAAATGCTCCAGTTAAATTGGATGTCCCAGAAGGACAGTATCAAACTGCTAGTGAGTCTAAAGAGCGCTTGAAGCGTGATAGACCTATCGGTTCCAAAGATAAGAATCCTGGAAAAAGAAAAGGAGCATGAATGAGAATGGCAGTACCGAGGAATGAAATATTAAAGATCTCGAGAAGAGATGATAAACATGACAAGAAAGAAATTCAGGTACCTGAGAATATGAAAATCTCAAATAGCTATGTCATGTCTTGAATAATATGGAACCGATATCAAATCGACGTCGTTAATAATTATGCATGCAATATAGCAGTTGATGAGAATGAGGATCATAAGACATCTATTGAAGAGTGTACACAAAGAAGTGATTGGCCAAAATGGAAGGAAGCAATAGATGCAGAATTAAAATCTCTCGCTAAAAGAGAAGTATTTGGACCAGTAGTCCGTACATCTAAAGGTGTAAAACCAGTAGGACATAAATGGGTCTTTGTACGAAAGAGGAATGAAAATGGAGAAATTGTGAGGTATAAAGCACGTTTAGTCGCACAAGGATTCTCACAAAGACCTGGAATTGATTATGAAGAGACTTACTCTCCTGTGATGGATGCACAGTGTGAAATCATATAAACAAATCATAATTTCTTCCTGAGATATTCACAGACTAGTTCAAATTTCGCAAATCAACAATCTTAAATACAAAGGTCGAAACACATGTAACAAGTATATACAAAGAAAGAATTCGATAATTCTAATAATCATAGAGACAGAGGATAAAAAGCGAGTAACCATGTATTATGAATCCTATTTATAAATTGATACTGCAGAGATAGCAAGGAAAGAGATGAACAAAATAAAAACTCACAAACCTAAAAAATTAGACGGTTGCTACTAGAAAGGGTAGGAAACATAAGTTACAAATAGTACAAACCACATGGAATACTTCTAGCAACATTCCGAACGAAGAGAAAGGAGATTCTTTCACAAATATGCCATATATAATTAAAATAGGTCAAATAGATTTCCATAATCTAAAAGTCCCGCTAAAAAAGACAACCCCCCCCCCCCCCACGAAAGAAAAAAATGTAATCCAGCTAATAGAAATTTAAATACTTAATTATCTTCCATAATATCTATAACTAGAGGAAAGTCAGGAATTTCGTCAGAATTGAGTATATCATCGTTGACAATAGAACCACCAATTTCAAACTCCTCAGATGAATCGTCATAAATTTCAGATTCTCCCATATCATATAAGTCTTTTGGTATGATATGCATTGCCACATTACAACCATTCTCACTTGGATCTTCAAGATAATATACCATCCTTGCTTGAGAAGCCAATACAAATGGTTCATCTTCTTCGCTAGAACTAGTATGTATAATACGTGTGAAATTCACCATGTTATGACCAAGATAGTCTCTCTTGTATCTACTGTGATCAAGAGTATCTTCCCATTGATACTTAAACAAAACAACTCTAACCTTATCATAGTAATTTAGTTGAATAATGTCAACTAGTTTTCCGTAATACTGAATGTCGCTAGGCCTTGGATTAAGGTCACAATAGGATACATAACTCATGGTCTCAGCAAATATATAAATCCCGCAATTCTGAGTCTTCAAATCACAATCTCATTCTAAAGTTCTATACTTATAACCATTAACATTATATCATGAGAACTTTAGAACCTTATTCGATGGTCCCTTCGCAATGTATTGAATATCATCATTGATATCTTCAATCTCATTTCTCTCTACCTTTTACCTACGCCACCTATAAAAATTAAGATGGACTTCTCAATTGACGTATAATGTATAACGTCTTTCCTGGCCATGGGTGTTAGTTCTACTTAACTCAGATTTAAGTTTCTTGTTGATAGAAAAATAATTACTTTAGAATACTGTTGGCATGTTAGTAAATAAAAATTATAAGTTTGAATGAATATAAATTTCATACTCTCGTAATTCATCAAGAAATGGACAACAAATCAAGATATATCGATGTGCTTGCTGTTTTTCTATGGCGCTAAGTGTCGTATATTGACTACCGCCAACATATCTTCTTAACGATGGAAAGATATTAGGAATTTGAGAGTTTGGTCCGAGATTATGAGTTGACATCGGGATATCATTAACTCTTCCAATTTGGTTGAATCGTGTCTCTATCCCACCGAGATACAACGAACAAAATGTCAAACATTCCTCTATTAAATATTTCTCACAAATAGATTCATCTGGTTGTGTGCGGTTTCTTACATATGATTTGAAATGTCCTAAGATCCTCTCAACATGATACATCCAACGGAACTGAGTAGGACCTCTTACTTCTTCAATTAAGTGCATTGTTAGATGAACCATCACTGTGAAGAACGACGGTGGGAACAAATGACATAATGTAAGAGCAATACTTTTTTGCAGATTGCGTAGCTCACTTACATCGATGGTCTTTGAACATATATCCCGTAAGAAGTGACATAAATCTGTTATTACAGAAGTCACATTTGGTGATAACACGTTCCGTAACACGATCGGTAATAAATGGCCCATGATGATATGGCTATTGTGGATTTTAAGGCCAAGAATTTTACGTTGCTTTACATCAATCTATTGTGAGATATTTGAAGAATATCCATCGGAAAGTCTCGCACTCTTCAGTCTGTTGAGAAACAAATCTTTCTCATTATTGGTGAGCTTGAAAAATGGTGGAAGATACTTGCCATTATCATCCGGCCATAATTCGGAACATATACCCAAATCACGAAGATCTTTCTTTGCCTTCAAATTGTCCTTTGACCTTTTCTTCTCGTCTAATAATGTGAATACAAAATTATCAAATACATTTTTTTCTATGAGAATTATATCCAGATTATGCCTCAACATAGCAATCTCCTAATATGGTAGTTAAAAGAATATAATTTTCTTCCTCCATTGTTGCCTCCATCTTTTCTTTTTATGGCCGCATCTACATCTTTTCCAAATATAACACCCGCGCTTTTTTGTTGTTCCAGTATCACTTAGCCTGAGAGTGTAATTGGAGGTAATCTTAATTCTTCTTTCCCATCAAAATGATGTTTATCATACTAGAATTTATGATCTGGCGAGAGAAATCTTCGATGCCCCATAAAACCGTTATTTTGTCCATGTTGTAGACGTAATTCAACATCATCATAATTACATGATGGACATGCTAAACCTGTATATGTATTCCAACCAGACAAATTTCTTTGTCCCGGGAAATCACTTACTGTTCACATCAACGTTGCATGCATACAAAATGTTTCCTTCATCGAAGCATCAAATGTTTGAACAACATCAGCCCATAACACTTTTTCTTCTTTGACTAAAGGCTGTAAGTAAATATCAATATCATTTCCAGACATTTGTTTTCCTGGAATGATCATCGACAATATCATTGATGTCTGCTTCATTGTCATTCAAGGTGGGAGATTGTATGGAAATAATAGAACTGGCCATATACTATAGTTTATACTTAGGGCACCGTAAAGGTTAAAACCATCGGTAGCCAACCCAAGTCATACATTTCTTGCATATGATGTAAAAACATGATATTTCTGATTAAATTTTTTCCAGGCTTGGCCTTCTCTACGATGCCTAAGTCTTCCATCCTTATTTTCTTCCAGCATATGCCACTTCATACTTTCAACAGTTTTAGAAGACATAAAAAACCTCTGTTGCCGTGGCTTTAACGGAAAGTAATGCAATATCTTAGCGGCTTGTATCTTCATTCTTTTTTTCTTCACGGAAATTCCTCATCTTTTGTTGTACTGACCTTGATTTTCCATCGTGAAGTCTCACAAATTTTACATGCCTCTCTTTCAGCATCTTCCTCCCAATATAACATATAATCATTCGAGCAAACATGTATTGATTTGTAGTCTAGGCCAAGTTTATGAATTGTTTTCTTCAAGTCATATAGTGATTCAGGAAGCTTTGCATGCTTAAACGCCTCATTGAGAAGATCAATAATCATAGACATCCCTTTATCACTAATCTTAGTTATACATTTGATGTGATACAACTTGAGCATAAAAGAAAGCTTTGAGAATGTAGTGCAGCTCACGTAACGTTTCTTCATTGGCATATGATCATAACTCTTCAAATGTTGTTTTTTTCTCAGAGACATTTGATTGACCAAGATCAACTCCTATGCCAAACGATGGGTTAGATGAAGCAGCTCAATCCTCCAAATTTTCACCTAAATTTGGGAAGACATCATCTAGCATAATCATCATCGACTTATCTTGTTGAGGTTCTACCAGCAATGGAGTTTCCATGATTTTTAATCGCTCACCGTGGAAATGCCAATTCGTATATGTAGGTAAGAAACCATTATACATCAAGTCACCTTCTATATCATCTCTATATTTACTTTTTACTAGGCAACATCGACGACAAATACATTTTATCATTGTTGCATCTCTCCAAGAGAAAGCAAATTCTAAAAAAAGCTTTGACACCATCAATATATTCTTCAGACAAACGAGATTTATGAATCCATGATTTATCCATGGTAAATATTAGCCTATAACCAATGCAAGAAAAACAATCATATATATATATATATATATACATATATTATCTTTTATATATTGAACAGTTAACTATATCCAATTTGTTACTCATTCTTCCATTAGCTATTATTACCTATCACACTATACACTATTCAACAGCCAACTAGCAGCCAAGTTTCAAGAAAAAACTACTTTAAATGATCCTAACATAATTAAACTCATCCATATATCATGATGATTTAGGCAAAACATGAGCATAAGTTTTAATGAAATTACGTACATGGAAAAATAAGCAGTATAGACGACAATGATATTTCTGGAGAATAAAATCCAATCCGGTTGATCGAGTTAGACAAATTCGATCCAAATAAACCTTGGAAGATGGAGCAGTGATATTTTCTTGAGAGCTACAATTACATATTAAAGCAACACAATTTAGATACAAGTCATATGGAAAACGTTATGTGCAGGGGATAGAGGAAAAGAGGAATCCATCTAGGAAAAGATAAGATCCTTAGGTCAAATCACTTGTTTGGCAATCTAAAAACAGAACAAAGGTCTAATCCGATAGATACATAGATACAATTCAATAGTGTTGCTGTTGAGAATTGGTTGTATCTTGAGCTTGAAGAAGGTGTTTGAATTCAAGCGGGCCAGTCGAAAACCAGGAATCAGGAACTCGGTTTAGTTGGTTCTGAGTTTTGGTTTAATCCTTTATGAAGACGACGGCGTTTTGTAACAGTCAACATTCACAGCTCGAGTCAACTCTTGTTCGAGAGCTTAAAGACCGTTAGCGACGGTGGGAGTCACGCGCCGGCGATTCTGTTACGATTGAAGATCCGGTGAGCGGATATAAGTAATCGGTGAGTGAGCTGTTGGGGTGGGTTGTTGAATTGTAATTTCGGGTGAGAGTTACAAGTTCAATGGAAATACGGTGAGAGAGAAAGCGAGAAGGGTTTCCGGTGAGTGAAAGCGAGTTTTCGCGGGGGTTCTCGGGGAGAGTGTTTCGTCGTCGTAACCTGTACATTCTCGTTTCTAGTGAATTCCGAGCACGATCCTCGGCTAGACGTAGGGCATAATTTGTGCCTGAACTGGATAACAAACTCGTGTGCATCTTAGTTTTCTGTTCTGGCATTCGAGTTCTTACGATCGACATCGATTCTTAGTTCAAGAGAAAATCAACGATTAGGTTCAGGTTTTACAACAAGTGGTATCAGAGCGTAGGTCGAGTAGACTGGAATCGCGAAAATCTATACAAATCGTTGGTCAATCTTTCTTGCTTATCTGACATTGTTGGTTGATCTTTCCATCTTCACGATGCCTTCCGCAAAGATCGAGTTGGAGAAATTTAATGGAGTAATCGACTACAACATGTGGAGGGAAAGGCTTCTGGCTAATCTAGATCTATTAGGTCTGATAGAAGCCTTGTACAAGCAGGAAGAGGAAGAAAAATTGAAAGAATCATCATCGGTTAAAGATGAAGAAAAAGAAAAGGTTCTGGAATCAGATCCAAAGAAGGATGGGGACGACTCTCTGGAGGAGAAGAAACGGAAGGTACGCAGTACAATCATAATGAGTGTGACTGATAAAGTCTTGAGAAAGATCATCAAAGAGAAAACGGCTGTAGGAATGTTGAGGATCCTTGACTCTCTATACATGTCAAAGTCTCTACCGAATAGGATGTATCTTAAGCAAAAGCTCTATGGATTCAGGATGAACGAGTCTCAGTCGATTGAGAACAACATGGATGAGTTCTTAAGAATAATAACGGATCTTGGAAACGTCATGGTGGAGATAGCTGATGAAGATCAAGCTATACTGTTGTTAATGTCCCTTCCAAAACAGTTTGAAAACCTACGAGATACTCTGAGGTATGGGAAGGAGACTTTGACATTAAACGAGGTGATGAACTCAATCCGCTCAAAGCAACTAGAGTTCTCAAATTCCAAGACCACAAACAAGACCCAGGGAGAAGTGTTGTACTCAGGAAACTCCAGTCAAAAAGGCAAGAGCACTGGAAAGGACTCAAACAAGTCAAAACAGAACAAGCCAAACTCAAAATCAAAGGAAAAAGGAGTTCTAACTTGTTGGATCTGTGGAGGAGAAGGACATTTCAAGAGAAACTGTCCAAAGAAGAAATCCCAGGATACAGGTGAAAGGACTCAACCAAGAGGAGAGTCCTCAGCTGTAACTGGAATTGATTACATTGAGTCACTCGTTGTATCAGAAGCAAATGCAACTGAGTCATGTGACTTCAATGAAGAGTGGATCTTAGACACTGGTTGCACATTTCACATGACCCCCAGAAAGGACTGGTTTATTGATCTAAAAGAGTGTGAAGGAGGAGCTGTGAGAATGGCAAACGAGTCAGTATCTTCAGTAAAAGGCATTGGTACAATTCTCCTGCAAGCCTCTGCTGGAAATTTTGTAAAAGTCAGTAATGTCAGGTATATTCCTCAATTCACAAGAAATCTTTTGTCACTGGGAACTTTTGAAGATCAAGGGTGTAAATTTACATCTGAGAATGGTGTTCTTGAGATTAAGAAAGAAGGAAGATCTGTTCTAAAAGCTGATAGAAGAGGTAAGCTGTACTTTCTAAGGGGAAGGAGTCATGTCGGAGATGTGAATGCAGTTGAAACAAAAGATGAAATTGGTCTATGGCATAGCAGACTGGGACATGCCAGTAAAAAGAGCCTTGATACGTTGGTCAGAAAGGGATATATAGATGGTAAGAAAATCTCCAGTCAAGACTTCTGTGAGAACTGCATCTATGGCAAAACTCACAGGACTGGTTTCCCAACTGGCCAACACACAAGTAAGAACCGTCTGGATTACATTCATGCGGATCTCTGGGGTTCTCCAAATATACCTCAATCTTTAGGTAAATGTCATTATTTCCTAAGCCTGATTGATGACTACTCAAGAAAAGTATGGGTGTTTTTCTTAAAGACCAAAGATGAAGCGTTTGACAAGTTTGTTGAGTGGAAAACTCTGGTTGAGAATCAATCAGGAGCTAAAGTGAAGAAGTTGAGGACTGATAATGGGTTGGAGTTTTGCAACAGAGAGTTCGATCAATATTGCTCTCAGAATGGGATTGAAAGGCACAAGACAATTCCACACACACCTCAACAGAATGGGGTTGTGGAAAGGATGAACAGGACTATTCTTGAAAGAGTAAGAAGCGTTCTAAGTGAGTGTGGCCTACCAAAGACATTCTGGGCTGAAGCTGTAAACACAGTGGTCTATTTGATAAACTGTACTCCTTCTGCTGCAATCAAGGACCAAATCCCAGAAGAGGTATGGTCTCAAAAACCTTTAAGCTTCAATCATCTAAAGTGTTTTGGTTGTGTTTGCTACTACCATACAGATGATGGGAAGCTTCAGCCTCGAGCCAAGAAAGGAATCTTCATTGGCTATCCCTCAGGAGTCAAAGGGTATAAGGTTTGGTCTTTGGAAGATAAGAAAAGCATCATCAGTAGAAATGTTACTTTCAAAGAGTTTGAACTCTATAAAAGACTTCTAAAACCATCTGATGATATCAGAGAGAAGAATACAATGTTCCTGGACGTTGAACTTGAAAACCAGAGGAACAGAGATGTTGGCTTAGGAGGAGGAGATCTGGATCTTGATCAGTTCATAGATGAGTCTGAAATGGATGAAGTAGTGCTGAGCTCAGAAGAAGAAGATTCTGAAAGTGACTCAGACTCACCAGGAGAAGAGTCAGAAAACCATGTTCTGGCTCGAGACAGACCGAGGAGAGAGCCAAAGTTACCAAAAAGGTTGGAGGATTATGTTCTTATGGCCTTGCTTGCCTCGGAAGAGGCTTACATTGATGAACCAGGAGATTTCAAACAAGCCTTAGATGATCCCTACAAGGAAAATTGGGTAGCTGCCTCAAAGGAAGAGATGGATTCATTAAACAAGAATCTCACTTGGACTTTGGTACAAAAGCCATCCGGCAGAAAGATCATTGGATGCAAATGGATCTTCAAAAGGAAACCAGGCATTCCAGGGGTAGAAGAACCAAGATTCAAAGCAAGATTAGTTGCAAAGGGTTATGCTCAAAAGGAAGGCATAGACTACAATGAAATATTCTCTCCAGTAGTGAGACATGTTTCAATCAGATTCCTTATGTCTATTGTGGTCAATGAAGATCTTGAGCTGGAGCAGCTTGATGTAATAACAGCTTTCCTACATGGGGAGCTTGAAGAGGAGATTTACATGGATCAACCCGAAGGGTATAAACAAAAAGGTAAGGAAGATTGGGTATGTCTTCTCAAGCGATCTCTCTATGGGTTGAAGCAGAGTCCTAGGCAATGGAACCAGAAGTTTAACGACTTCATGATGGAGGTTGGCTTCAGAAGAAGCAAACGCGATAGCTGTGTGTACATAAAGAGGTATGGAAACATTTATCTGTATCTCCTTTTGTACGTGGATGACATGCTGGTTGCCTGCAAGGATGTGAAGATTATATCTGATCTAAAGGAACAGTTGAGCTCTAGGTTTGAAATGAAAGATTTAGGTGCTGCAAAACGGATTCTTGGCATTGATATAATTCGAGACAGAGGAGCTGGTACTCTCAAGCTATCTGAAGAAGAGTATATGGAGAAAGTGCTAAGAAAGTTCAACATGGAACTATCTAAGCCAGTCAATACTCCACTGGGAGCTCATTTCAAACTGAAAGCTGCTACAGAATTGCAGTTAAAGGAAGAAGCTCAGTTTATGAAGTCAATTCCTTATGCTAATGCTGTGGGAAGCTTGATGTACGGTATGATTGGCACAAGACCAGATCTTGCTTATCCTGTTGGAGTAATAAGCAGGTATATGGGCAATCCTACCAAGGAGCATTGGAGCGCAGTTAAATGGGTACTCAAATATGTCAAGGGTATAGTCAAGATGCATTTGAAGTTTAAGAAGAATGCTGAGTTCACAGTCTATGGGTTCTGTGATGCTGACTATGAGGCTGATCTTGACAAGAGAAGATCTCTATCAGGTTACTCTTTTCTAGCTGGAGGAAATGTGATAAGCTGGAAGTCGACACTGCAGAAGGTCGTTGCTCTATCCACAACAGAGTCAGAGTATATCTCTCTATCTGAAGCTTCAAAGGAAGCTGTGTGGTTGAAAGGTCTAAGTGCTGAGTTTGGATACCCACAGAAGAATGTTGAAGTTTTCTGTGATTCCCAAAGTGCTTTGGCTCTGGCAAGGAACAATGTGTTCCATGAGCGGACCAAACACGTTGCTGTCAAATATCACCACATAAGAGACCGGATAGAAGCTGGAAAGATCAAAGTAACTAAAGTTCATACAAGTGACAATCCTTCGGATTTGTTCACTAAAGTCTTGCCAGTTTGTAAGTTCAAGAAGCTCTTGAGCTTACTTGGCGTCTCTCACGGTTAAGTTGAGAGGGAAATCGAGGATCGATGCTTAAGGGAAGGAAACGAGATGTGAAGATCAACCAAGGAGGAGTTTGTTGAGAATTGGTTGTATCTTGAGCTTGAAGAAAGGTGTTTGAATTCAAGCGGGTCAGTCGAAAACCAGGAATCAGGAACTCGGTTTAGTTGGTTCTGAGTTTTGGTTTAATCCTTTATGAAGACGACGGCATTTTGTAACAGTCAACATTCACAGCTCGAGTCAACTCTTGTTCGAGAGCTTAAAGACCGTTAGCGACGGTGGGAGTCACGCGCCGGCGATTCTGTTACGATTGAAGATCCGGTGAGCGGATATAAGTAATCGGTGAGTGAGCTGTTGGGGTGGGTTGTTGAATTGTAATTTCGGGTGAGAGTTACAAGTTCAAGGGAAACACGGTGAGAGAGAAAGCGAGAAGGGGTTTTCCGGTGAGTGAAAGCGAGTTTTCGCGGTGGTTCTCGGGGAGAGTGTTTCGTCGTCGTAACCTGTACATTCTCGTTTCTAGTGAATTCCGAGCTCGATCTTCGGCCAGACGTAGGGCATAATTTGTGCCTGAACTGGATAACAAACTCGTGTGCATCTTAGTTTTCTGTTCTGGCATTCGAGTTCTTACGATCGACATCGATTCTTAGTTCAAGAGAAAATCAATGATTAGGTTCAGGTTTTACAACAGTTTCAAATCATAGAAGAGGAAAAGAAAGAAACCTGATAGTTAATCCAATTGATTTTTTGAATATTGTATGAATTGCAATAGAAGACGTTGTTATATAGTGCATTGGTAATTATCTCTAGACATGATAATTATCTCTAGTCACAATATTTTCCTGTTATGACAATGAAATTAAGGAAAAAGTAAATATTAAAACCTTGATTTCTCTAAAAGATAATGGTAAACTAATAGATTCTATTACACATATAAAATAATTCATGATCGATCAAAAAGGAAAAGTGGTTTAGAAATTTTGGAATGAAAAAAAAGTTAACCAAACAAATTTCATAAAAAACATAAGTCATGAGGAGGAAGCAAACAAACCTGTTGATCAACACATTTGTAAATCAGAGCTAAGATATTGAAAGTGGTACAAGAGATATTCAGAGAAGCTAAGTTTGAGTTGATTCTCTGCACAATCAACCACAATCGTAGATCATCATCAATAGATAACAATCATCAATCACTCTAAATAAGAAAAAAAAGGAAACATAAAATTATATTGACCCCAAACAACATATCTGAAACAACCTCGTTGTTTCTGCGAAGAAAGATGAGATGATATCGGAAAGTGGATCGGAAAAGGAACAACAACGAGGAACGAACAAAGAGACAACAAGAAGAGAAAGAAAAGATGATGAAGCTGGACCGTAGAACTAAGCTTCTTTTGAATTCTCCAGATTCTTCAATGTCCGTTCTCCAATAATCATTCGAACATTCCCAATTGGATCTGAGCTCCCTGTAATAACTAATTTAACAAAATAAAATCTATTGTTGAGCTAATTTAATCATTAACTGAGAGTATAAAAGGAGTGAAAGCATAAGAAGAGTCTTAAATCAAGATCTGCTCAAACTTCATCGGAAAAACCGACGACGAGGCTGTCAAATGGAAGAGGAGAGGTAGAGGTTCTCTCTGACGGAGGAATTAAGAAGCTATGCCTACTGGCAAGACAGATCGGCGGTGAAGAAGAGTTGATCAGTGGAGTAGAGCTGGTCCGAGATTTTTTTTATCAGAACAATGAATTTTTTTAATATATAATTTAGAGGTCGCTTAAAACAAACTATGCTACATATATCATTTAGTTTTAGTTGTAACTTCGTTTAGAAAATTAACTTTAGAAAATGATGCTTTAACACTTAATTTTAGTATTGGTGTAAGACTATAATAAAAAGGATTTTCCAAATTAATAACTAAAAACTGTTTTCTTTTTCGGAATATCAAAAGTTTTAACTAAAATCAAAAAAAAAATTAAATTACTTTTTAAGAAAATATCATTTAATATAAATTAAATAAATTCAATCAACAAAAAAAAATTACAGAGTTTAATTGATGACACAATATCCAATAAATATAAAAGTTGTATAAAATAAAATAAAATTATATTTTAATACAATAAAATACTTCTAAAACAACTATTTTCAAAAGAGAGATATTGTTGGATATGAGTTTAGCACCTATCTATAAGCCCATTGGAAATCTTGTTAAGTCAACAAAACCATCTCGGCCCAAGAAGACAAGCCCGCCAAGGAGTCAATGTCCCAAGAAGGAGTCATCATCCAAGCGCTATAAATAGGACCCTTCACTCTTTATTTTGCAAACATTGTAACTTGCGAGAGTGCCGAGCTACTTCTATAAAGCTCCGACCTCAAGCAATATTTAGGGAGCACGTCATTTGACGGACTCCCACCTTGAACCATCATGTTCATCGCTCGGTTTCGGCCTTAAGATTAATAAAGAACAGTTTCGACCTCATTTAAGTTTACCCCGCATCTCGTAGTTCGGACATTTCAGATCATAGCCCGGTTTTTATTATTAGATCAAATTTTCGTAACAACAATTGGCGCCGTCTGTGGGGAGCGCAAGGAACTTCTTTATATCCTTAGACGAAGCCGAGATGACATGACCTCTTCTAAAATGAGGCAACCCCAAGTCGTCCAGACAGGTACCTAGCCCGCTTCTCCCGAGCTCGTCTATCGCGACATGTCCTTTACTACCACCAAACGACGTCCCCAGGCCGACAGTAGCGACCAGCCAGGTCCCAACAAACAACATAATCATGGGACTCCCAACCTGCAACGACTCCGTGCGATCGATAAAGGAGTACATACGAAGAGTAGAAATACACCGACATCACAAACCAAGCACGGACCACGAGCTCGGAAGCAAGGACGAGATAACATTGACCAAGGACAATGAGAGAAGGTTGTACAAACCGCACAACGACCCCCTTGTCGTCGAAGTACAGATCGGCGACTGTGAGGTAACCAGAATCCTAATCGACACCGGAAACACAGTCGACCTCATATACGAAGAAACCTTGAAAAGGATGGGACTGTACGACTATGAGATAAAGCGCTCAAAAAGACCGCTGGCCGACTTCACCGGAGGGATGACCACAACCGTCGGAACAATCAAACTACTGGTCCGCATCGGAAGAACGACAGTAATGATCAAATTCGTGATCGTCGATCGGCCGACAATCTACAATGCCATCTTAGGAACACCATGGATCCACGCCATGAGAGCAGTCCCGTCGACCTACTATCAATGCGTCAAGTTCCCTACTTCCAGCGGAACGTTCACGCTCCGTGGAAGCCAGGGAGTCTTGATACGATCAGAGTTTTAATCCCTAAATCTACACTGCAAGTGCACAGACGTGAACCAGTAGTATATAGGGTATCGAATCCACAGAGACTTTAGATTCTTGCGATAGATTGTAGAACGTCGAATTAAGCTAGGTAAAGCAATATGAAAGCAGTAAATCAAGCAATAAAATAGATAGATCGGTTCGTAAACAAGAAAGCAAAGCGTCAGGTCAAAGGAGTTCTCAGGAAATCAGGAACACATGCTAATCAATCAATCGGAATCTAATTAAGAACTGTTCTTGAACTAGAATCACAGATTTATAACAGACCAACTTTCGTTGCGAATATTATCTATGTCTAACAACCTAGCAAGCCAACTTTCGTTGCGAATCCTAGAGTTCTAAACAAGCATTAATCTCAGGTTCTTTCGTTCACAATTCTCCTAAGCCAAATTTCTTTGCGAATAGTCAAATTGCTCATCTAAGTTCTTTCTAGTTAATTAATCAAATTTCGTTGCAGAAATCAACCTAACATCATAAATCTGGGTAGCTATTCAGATTTAGCATTAAGAACAACCCTAGATGAAGAACTAACAGATATGAATCCCTACAGATTTATCAACCTATAATTCCATGAAATCCCAATGAGAATCCCTAAACCTAACCAGTAAACTACTCAGACATGATCATCGAGACAGAAGACATCATGAATAGAAAACCAAATAGCATATAATAGAATAAAGAACTGGGGTTCGAAATCTCTTCTCTCTCGAGTACAAGATCAGCCCCTCAAACTCTCTGAATGTAAAATAAAGCGTATATAAAGCGTAGCCTAAACAATGGCTTAAAACCCTAATATAGTGATCTAAACTCGGCTGGAGCTTCTTTGTAATGATGAGAAACTTTTGGGCTTTGTTGCAAATTCCAAACTCTTCATTAACCGCCGAGAAAAGCCTTATACGCATGTGTGTCGATCGATTCACATGTTGTGTCAATCGACACAATACTCTGAAATCAACAATGAACTCTATCTCTCGGGTTAAATCTCCAAAATGCTCCAGAATGCGCCATAATGTCCAAATCCGCTCCAAACGTGTCTAGACCTGAAAACACACATAAAAGGACTTCAAAGGACTCTAAAAGACTCGATAAGAAGACATATACCATGGTTAAAAGTCCTAAGAACCACGGTATATCAACTCCCCCACACTTAGCTTTTGCTTGCCCTCAAGCAAACAGAAGACCAAGATCAGGAGAAGAAGTTTGAAAACTTCAGAAACTCGTTTCATCGTAGAAGCACCACACTCAGATTCCCCTTCGTAAGCCACATGAAAATGAACCTGCAAACATCAAGACCAACATGTACTTCCCCCACACTTATCAACTATCCTGAGTAAACTCCACAATCCTATTCAGAGCATTCAAATTCACCATACTGACTTCTATAAGCTATTAAGTGCGGTCTCACCTATGGGGTATCAATCAAAGAACACATGGACTCTTACTCTGTTAGTATCTGACCACTCAACTGTTGCTTCTGGTTCCTTTCTTCTCTTTTCCCTTCCTTAGCACTGGTTTTTCCCCATTGGGTATCATTTTATTTTTTCTATCAGTGCTCTTCCCGTTATGGGGTGTACTTTGGACACATTCCATGGATGCACAGGAGGTAATAGAGGTCTCTACCACTCCCGTGACCACTTCGAAGCTACTAGCTTATCCTTAGTTTATTTCTTTTATTTTTTTATTTTTACTTTCAAAAATGGGGAGAAGGGAACCATAATCAGACAAGTTTACAAGTTGTGCCAGAACCAACAGAGGAATCCGACTCAGAGTATACCAAGCCCATAGGAGAGAAAATTAAGTCTAGTTAAAGGTGAAGTCAAGTAATGGATTCTCTGAATACCTGAAGTGATAAGGGTGTCCTCAGTAGGCTGGTCAGTGTTTTCTAATAGTCATAGATCATCTGCAAATCATCCAATGGTCACTTAGGTTCGTGCAAGTGTGGTAATCTCCTCAAAAAATCCTTGTTTCCTACTCAATTTTGACTCAATAAAACAAATTTGGACTGACTCTAAGAAAACAAAAGCGTGCGTCAGTAGCTACCTCCCCCACACTTAAAACACATTGTCCCCACTGGTCTCAAGCTCAGGATCGGCGAGAAAAATCGAAAATAAGAGAATCCGAAAAGAGTCAGAACACTTACCTGTCGTTGGCCTGCATCGATCGATGCCACAAGTGGTGTCGATCGATGCAAGGTGAATATGCTTGCGGTTATGTAGATAACCGGTGTCTGAACCGCAATTGAATCGGCAAACCGTAAATCACGACTGTGTCGACCGATGCACTATATGTGTCGATCGATGCAGTGCGATTTTGCCTATTTCTCACGCTATTGAACACACAAACCAGAAAAATTAAAAACACCTAATCAAAACGAAAAATGAAAAGAAAAACGAACCTACTAGTGGGTTGCCTCCCACCCAGCGCTTGTTTAAAGTCAGTGGCTTGACTATGGAAAGGAGGTCGGACTTATGGGGGATTCAACAGTGACTTTGAATGTCTCTGTGAATGTCTCTTCATCCAAGGTGGCGTATAAGCATTCGGATCATGAGATCTCCCAAGGAAAGAGCGAACAGAACCAGGGCGGGAGCGAAGCGTGGGTGGGATACTTCGTTTTCCTGCATTCACAGCTTTGCGATTAGGAGGTTTGAGCTTAGAAGATTCATACATGTGCTTTGGTGGATGGAAGAGATTTGGAGCTTTTTGCTTAAGAGCAGTTGCAGGCTCTGAAGATGTTAGAGCAAGTTCAGAATGAACTGCCATCTTCTCTTCTCCAATAGGAACCTCTGGTTCCAGTTCCACACTGAAGCTCTGTCCATCAATGGTGGATTTATGCAGCTTATCCATCTTGAACCGCAATGGATCATCTCCCAGGTGGAGATCAATCAGTCCATGCCTCACATTAATCACCGCTCCAGCAGTAGCTAAGAAAGGTCTACCAAGTAGCAAAGGATCAGCTGGCTCAATGTTATACTTCAGCACTACAAAGTCCGTTGGAATCAAGTAGTTTCCAATTCTGACAGGAACATCCTCAAGAACTCCTACCGGATACCTTTTTGATCGATCAGCTAGGATAAGAGAGATCCTAGTAGGCTGGAATTCCATCATTCCCAATCTCTCAGTCACAGAGTATGGCATGAGATTCACACAAGATCCTAAGTCACACAGAGAACGCTTGAATCTGTCCTTAGAGATGGAACAGTCGAGCACAAAGGCTCCTGAGTCTGGTATCTTCTCTGTAATCTGAATCAACTTCTTTTCCATCACTTTCATGCAGTTAGCCACTTCTAGCTCCTGTTTAGACAGTTTAGGAACCTTAGGATATCGCACAGAGGTCTTATAGACTCGTTATAGGACTGTTGCAGTTTTCTAGTCCCGTCTGCAATATGTGTCGACCGATGCAGTAGGTGTGTCGATCGACACAAGGCGATTTTGAGCAATTCCATCAGACGTATCGGGACTGTGTCGATCAATGCACGAGTTGTTTCGATCGATCCATGTCTCAGACAGACATAATTCACCCAGAAAATCCGAGATTATGCTCTCTTCTTCTTCCAGCAAGTCAATCTCATCTCTTATGATCACAACATTGACGGATCTGTTCTGTTCAGCTTTTCCAGCTCCATTTTACCTTTGCACTGCTTGAGATGTCTGTTGGACTTGAACATCTAACTTCTTCACATGAGCGCTCAAGGATTCAAACTTCCCATTCAGATCTTCATACACAGCATCCAGCTTCTTGTTGAAGTCCACAGTAGTCTTAGTCTGCCCCTCCAAAAACCGCTCCATCATAGCTTCCATCTTGTTCTCATGAACACTAGCAGCAGGAGGTGTCTGATAGGAGGATGATCCATAAGTCCTCTGGTAAGAATTACCTTGCTGATTTCCAAACCTGTTTCCTTGAAATCCAGAGCCACTAATGTAGTTTACATCCTCTTCTTTGTTGTCCTCTCCAGCCTTAAACACCTCAACTTCCTGAGCAAAGTGGACAGCTTTCTTTCCAGTTAATAAACTGTGAACAGTGTCTAGCTTATTCCTGATATCAGCAATCTCCAGATTATCAATCTTTCCCCCAGACTTTTTCCTTCTCCTATCGGAAGTCTTGGTGCTATTACTGCTCGCCAAGTTATCAATCAGCGTCCTAGCCTGTTCAGGAGTCCTTGTGTTGAAATTGCCATTTCTGGCATTATCCAATGCAGACTGGTAATGTAGATCAATTCCTCTGAAGAATATGCCCAGCAGCGTCACTTCAGAGAATCCATGATGAGGACAGTCACGTTGGTACTTCTTAAACCTCATCCAAGCAGACTTGAGAGGCTCTGTAGGACCTTGGGTGAAGGTGAGAATATCCTGTCTCGACTGATCAGAGCGAGCATCATCATAAAAGTGCCTCAAGAACTCTCTCTCTCTTCACAGCATCCCAAGTAGTATACTTCCCATTTGGAAGTTGTTTCAGCCAAGCTGCAGCCTCTCCATCGAGAGAATAGGGGAAAAGCTTGAGATACAGATAGTCATATTTTACCCCATTATACTTCATTCCAGTGATGAAGTCCTCAAAGTCATCAATGTGATCTATCGAATGCTCGTGTGGGAGACCATAGAAAGGATTCTGCCTAAGAAGAGAGTAGTAGACAGTCTTGATCTCGAAGTCATTCCTCTCAAAGCCAGGAGGTACAATTGCTGACAGGTTAGCATAGAACTCATCCGCTCGGTTGTAGTCACCAAGAGTCCTATCATTAGTAGGAGGATTAACCATCTGCCATTGACCTTGGGGCGGTTCAGGATTAGGGATCACACGTCACTCAGCATCAATCCTTAGCCCATCATCATTGTACGGGTTGTTCTGTTGGTCTCTCAGAACACCCTGAGCATCAGGTCTCAAAATCAAAGGCACCTGATTAACGTTCGCCATCTTAGCCTTCTTCTGAGCTTTTCTGTTCTCGCTCTCTCTCTAGCTTAGCAAGATCTTTAAGTTCAAGTTTCACGAGCTCCTTGTCCAAATTACTCCTCAATTCGCGATGAGGCATAAACTGTCTCAGTTACGCAGATGTATCGACCGATGCAAGTGAAGCGTCGATCGATGCAAGTCGCGAAGATGTGATGATCGACACACAGGACCGTGTCGATCAATGCAATGCGAATACAGGCGTACCTGAAACGCAAGAAAAAGAAAAAATAGTAACCAAAAACAAAAACGAAAAACCTAGTCTAAACCCTAAGTTCAAATCTATCGAAGACTCAAAAGAGTCCCCGGCAACGGCGCCAAAAACTTGATACGATCAGAGTTTTAATCCCTAGATCTACACTGCAAGTGCACAGACGTGAACCAGTAGTATATAGGGTATCGAATCCACAGAGACTCTAGATTCTTGCGAGAGATTGTAGAACATCGAGTTAAGCTAGGTAAAGCAGTATGAAAGCAGTAAATCAAGCAATAAAGTAAATAGATCGGTTTGTAAACAAGAAGGCAAAGCGTCAGGTCAAGGGAGTTCTCAGGAAATCAGGAACACATGCTAATCAATCAATCGGGATCTAATTAAGAACTGTTCTAGAACTAGAATTACAGATTTATAACAGACCAACTTTCATTGCGAATATTATCTATGTCTAACAACCTATCAAGCCAACTTTCGTTGCGAATCCTAGAGTTCTAAACAAGCATTAATCTCAGGTTCTTTCGTTCACAATTCTCCTAAGCCAAATTTATTTGCGAATAGTCAAATTGCTCATCTAAGTTCTTTCTAGTTAATTAATCAACTTTCGTTGCAGAAATCAACCTAACATCATAAATCTGGGTAGCTAATTCAGATTTAGCATTAAGAACAACCCTAGATGAAGAACTAACAGATATGAATCCCTACGGATTTATCAACCTATAATTCCATGAAATTCCCAATGAGAATCCCTAAACCTAACCAGTAAACTACTCAGACATGGTCATCGAGACAGAAGACATAATGAATAGAAAACCAAATAGCATACAATAGAATAAAGAACTGGGGTTCGAAATCTCTTCTCTCTCGAGTACAAGATCAGCCCCTCAAACTCTCTAATGTAAAATAAAGCGTATGTAAAGTGTAGCCTAAACAATGGCTTAAAAACCCTAATATAATGATCTAAACTCGGTTGGGGCTTCTTTGTAATTATGAGAAACTTCTGGTATTTGTTGAAAATTTCAAACTCGTCATTAACCGCCGAGAAAAGCCTTATACGCATGTGTGTCGATCGATGCACATGTTGTGTCGATCGACACAATACTCTGAAATCGACAGTGAACTCTATCTCTCTGGTTAAATCTCCAAAATGCTCCAGAATGCGCCATAATGTCCAAATCCGCTCCAAACGTGTCTAGACCTGAAAACACATATAAAAGGACTCCAAAGGACTCTAAAAGACTCGATAAGAAGACATATACCATGGTTAAAAGTCCTAAAAACCACGGTATATCAAGTCTCAAGCACCTGTTTCCTCGTCGATCATAAGCTGCGCAAAAAGTTTCGAGACTGCCTGCTTGCCGAACCAAAGATAGAACTACCACCTCCAGAAGGGCCCATCCGCGACGTCATCGAGCAAGTCAACATCAACATCAGTGACCCATAACGATGCGTGGGCATAGGCGCAGACCTAAGAAAGGACTTGAAGGACCAGCTCATTGAGTTCCTCTGTCAAAATGCTTCGACCTTCGCCTGGTCGACCAGTGACATGAAGGGGATCGACCCTACGGTAACGTGCCACGAACTCCATGTCGACCCGGTGTTCAAACCCGTCAAACAGAAAAGGAAGAAACTGGGGCCAAAACGGTTTTAAGCTGTAAACGACGAAGTAGAAAGACTATCCAAGGCGGGCTCGATAACCAAAGTAAAATACCCGGACTGGCTCGCAAATCTGGTGGTCGTCAAGAAAAAGAACGGGAAGTTGAGAGTGTGCGTCGACTTCATAGATCTCAACAAAGCCTGCCCAAAGGACAGTTTCCCACTTTCTCACATCGACAGACTCGTCGAAGCCACGACAGGCAACAAGCTCTTATCATTCATGGACGCCATTGTCGGGTACAACCAAATAATTACACACCCCGACGACCAAGAAAAAACATCGTTCATCACCGACCGAGGGAAATACTGCTACAAGGTAATGCCGTTTGGCCTACAGAACGCCGGAACAACGTATCAGAGGCTCGTCAACAAAATGTTCGCTGACTAACTCGGACAAACGATGGAGGTGTATATCGACGACATGTTGGTAAAATCAGCCTCGGCTGACGACCACATTACCCACCTCACGACCTGCTTCAACAACTTGAACAAACATGGGATGAAGCTCAACCCAGCCAAGTGCACATTGGGAGTCACTTCGAGGGAATTCCTCGGATACATAGTCACCAAAAGCGGGATAGAGGCGAACCCACATAAGATTACAACACTCACCGAGCTCCCTTCGCCAAAGAACACGCACGAGGTGCAAAAACTCACCAGGCGAATCGCCGCATTAAGCCGATTTATCTCAAAATCAACAGATAGATGCCTACCTTTCTACCAACTTCTCCGAGGAAACAAGCAGTTTGAATGTGACGCTGGATGCGAGAACGCCTTTCAACACTTGAAAGAGTACCTACTACGCCGCCCGTCCTATCCAAACCAAAAGAAGGTGAAACCTTATACCTCTACATATCGGTATCAAGCTCCGCAGTAAGTGGTGTCTTCGTCAGGGAGGACAGGGGCGACCAGAAGCCGGTCTTCTACATCAGCAAAAGCCTCGACGATGCTGAAACACGATACTTCACCTTGGAAAAGATCGCTCTAGCGGTCGTCACCTTATCAAGGAAACTCCGGCCATACTTCTAGTCTCACTCGGTGACCGTCCTCACCAACCAACCACTGCGAACAATACTCCACAGCCCAAATAAACCAGGACGAATAGCAAAATGGGCGGTGGAAGTAAGCGAGTACGACATTGACTATAAACCACGAACAAGCGCAAAATCGCAAGTCCTAACAGATTTCCTGGTCGAACTACCACCAGAGCTGATCCGTTATGGGGACCAAGCTATGGTTGAGAAATGGACCCGACGGGTCGTCTTCTGTAACGGGTCAGGAATTGGTATCAGACTGACCTCCCCAACCGGAGAGATACTGGAGCAGTCATTCCGACTCGCTTTCCCAACATCCAACAACAAGGCAGAATATGAAGCCCTGATAGCGGGACTGCGACTGGCAAAGACAATTGGAGCAAGGCCTATCAACGCATTCTACGATTCGCAACTCGTCGCCAGCCAGTACAACGGTGAATACGAAGCCAAGAAAGTCTGAATGGGCGCATACTTGAAGATAGTTCAGAAATTAGCCAGAGAATTTGAAATCTTCTCGCTCACCAAGATCCCGCGAAGCGATAACTCACCAGCTGATGTGCTAGCAGCCCTCGCATCTACATCCGACCCCGACCTACAACGAGTCATACCAGTCGAATGCATCGAAAAGAAGAGCATAAGTCAGACCCGCGAAGCGATAACTCACCAGCTGATGTGATAGCAGCCCTCGCATCTACATCCGACCCCGACCTACAACGAGTCATACCAGTCGAATGCATCGAAAAGCAGAGCATAAGTCAGACCAAAAACCTGTTCGCCCTTTCCAAACCCGAAGATAGGATGGACGACCCCGGCGAGACGGACGAGTCCTCCACAAAGGGAACCTCCGGGCAAGCAAAAGACTGGAGGGATGAGATCATATCTTACATCCTAGAAGGGACGGTTCCGGAAGATAGATGGGCGGCCCGACGCCTAAAAGCGAGATGCGCCCACTACGTCATGAGCGACGGAAAGCTGTTTCACGTAAGCGCAAAAGAAACCCTACTAAGCTGCGTTCACGGCAAGGATATCAAATGGGTATTGGAAGAAACACACAAAGGAGCTGTAGGAAACCACTCCAGCGGTCGGACACTGGCCATGAAGATCAAGAGTAAGGGACACTTTTGGCCAACGATGGTAGCAGACTGCAAAAAGTACGTCGCCCTCTGCGAAAAGTGCCAAAGACACGCTCCTGACATACACCAGCCCGCCGAACTTTTAACCACCTCAGCCGCCCCCTACCTGTTCATGAAATGGGCGATGGACATAGTGGGCACCATGCGGGCTTCCAGGCAAAAGAAATTCATCATCATCATGACGGATTACTTCACCAAGTGGATAGAAGCCGAATCATACGCTAACATCCGAGATCTCGACGTGCAGAAATTCGTATGGAAATACATCATCTGCCGCCATGGCCTGTCATACGAGATCGTAACAGATAATGGATCACATTTTATATCAAGTTTCTTCAAAGGCTTCTGAGCAAATCGACACCCCGCTACCCTCATGGAAATGGGCAGGCAGAAGCCACAAACAAGACAATCATCGATGGGCTCAAGAAACGTCTCGAAAGCAAAAAGGGAGTCTGGGCCGACGAACTAGACGGAGTACTGTGGTCGCACAGAACGACCCCGCGTCGAGCAACACGACAAACCCCTTTCTCATTGTCACACGAAATGAAAGAAATGGCACCGACCGAAGTGAGCATACCAACAATCAGATGCAAACTCGCACCAGAATACGAACATCTCAACAACCACATGATTCTCGATCAGGTCGACCATGTCGAAGAAAAACGTGATCAAGCGCTCCTCAGAATCCAAAACTACCAGCAACAGGCCACACTCTATTATAGCAAGAGGGTCAAAGGAAGACATTCAACGAAGGGGAACTCGTCTTACGAAAAGTGTTCGAAAACACCAGAGAATATCGAGCAGGAAAACTCGGCGCGAATTGGGAGGGCCCGTACATCATCTCTAAAATTGTAAAACAAGGAGTATACAAGCTCGTCACCATGCAAGGAGAAGCCATACCCACGTCGTGGAACGCAAACACACTCAAGCGGTTTTACTACTAAGAAAAAAGGGTTATGTGAAAACGAACTACGATCGGCTTGATCCCTCCCCGGAGAATATGTAAAGTTCCTTCTCTAAACTGCCCGCATTCCCTTACACTCACTAACGTTCTGGCCAAACGATTGATGAGAACAATGCATCGCACAAAGAAATGACCAACACGCGTCATGAACCAAGCCGGGCCCAGACCCGAAAAAGTCCTCACCCGTACGGATTAAATAAGCCAAACACCCCCTCGCACGTCCAGTTCAAACGAGACTTCCACAGGGTAAGCTGAGCACGTACTTGCACCTAAAAATATATATCCACGGGATAAGCCGAGCTCGAACTCGCCCCCAAAAGAACCACAGGATAAGCCGGCATCAGATCCGCACCTCCAAGAGACCACAGGATAAGCTGAGCACGTACTCGCCCCTACGAGTCAATCACAGGATTAGCCAAATTCGCCCCTAAAAATCAAATACAGGATAAGCCGGCAACAGTTCCGCACCTCAAACGACCACAGGATAAGCCGAGCACATACTCGCGCCTAAAGGTTATCACAGGATAAGCCGGCGGTAGCCCGCACCCCAAAAACACAGACTACAGGATAAACCGAGCATGTACTCTTCCATAAAAGTCATTCAGAGGGTAAGCCGGCAACAATCCCGCTCCTACGAATACATAAAATAGCAGATGAAAAACAACCCAAAAAAAGAGAGGGGGCAAGAACATAACTGTTCGCATTCATTTAAAAAAAAACGGACTACAAAGCAAGGCTCATAAAAGTCCAATCTAAGAAAACAAGTACAACCAAACAAAGCAGGAGAACAAAACCACACCCCCAAAATCAAACCAAACACTAAGACCCGACCGGGACACACTCCTCCGCAGGAACAAGCTGTTCGTCACGAAGTCTGGCAACGTCAGTTAGCAGCAGTTATGATCCCCTCGTTCGAACCATGCACATCTCACACAAAGCGACCTGCCCAAATATCTCTTCGACGATCTCGATTACCCAAACGATTCATGCGAAGGTCTCCTTCGGAAAGCTCGGTATAGTCCATCGAATAAAGCTCCTCCCCGAGGATCTTCTCATCAGCAACCAGCCGTTCGATCTTCGACACCGGAATGTCCAGACCACCATCGACTAGAAGACGGTAAGACGCTAAGACCGAAAAAAACTTGTTCAACTCCAGAAATTTCTCCCGGGATCGTACGTCCTCCTCCTTGGCTCTCCTAATTTTCGCCAAACGAGCCTCCGCTCTGCCAAAAATCTCGGCCTTCGATCGAGCGATCTCACTGGCACAAGACATACGCAACTTATCACACTCCAACCGGTGCACGGCTTGGGCAGCAAGCAGCACGTCCCTTTCTCGTGAGGAATCAGCAACCCGAAGCTCAAGATTCTCAACCCTTCTCTTCTCACGACGGAGGACATCACCAACTCCCTCGAGCTCGCGAACCCTTGCATGCATCTCAAGCAGCTTCGATCCAAGCCTCTCCTTCTCGAGCCTGAGTGCCTCGATCTCTTGCTCATAAGGATCCTTCAGACGGTTCTCGTCCACGAGAGCCTACCATAAAAACCAAAAACTCACAACAAGAAAGGGAAGGAAAGCGGAAGCACGGATATGGAAAATCCTTACCGGGACACGAGAACATCCAATCCTCCGATGAAGGTCAGATCTAAACGACGCAGGAACCGGAAGTCGCTTGCTCGATGGACTCGACCTCATTAATCGTAGAAATCGGACACACGCATCAGCATCATTAACAATTAACTCATAACCAGAATACTCAAAGCGAACTGAAAAATTAACCGCTTCAGCTCGGACTAACGTCTCAGGCTTAGATACAGAGGCTAAATCTCTCTTCTCTGTTTTCATCCTCTTCACCCTCGACATTGAGGAATCGCCACTAACCACACCGCCTCGTACACCATCCAACATACCCCCGGACGGCCGCTACTTCTTGAGGTCCCACTTAGCCGCCCCGGCATCGATACAAGAAAACTCCTTTGAATCCTCTCCATATGGACATCAGGCCACGACAAAGGACCCTTCGAATTCAGCTTCTTCAAACCCAAAGGAAAATTCTTTGGATAAGGAGCGTTGAACGTACGCCGATCTGGGCAAAAGAAAACACGAATAAAAAAAGGGAAAGGGGGAAGTAAAGGAAGAGACAAAGCAGGAACCATACCATGAGCATGATTCCACGACGATCGGAACAACCCAGTATTACCAGGGACCGACGCATCAATAACCTTCGCGAAGAAATATCTATCCTGCTAGCTGGGTATTTTACTCACCGCGCCGGTAATAAGCTTGAGCCCATACCGACTCCTAGCCGAAACATAGCGCGTTCCGGTGATCGTTTTGTTAGTAGAAATCCTCATCATCTCCTCGAAAAACTGAAGAGTCATGTCAACCCTCCCCTCAGCACCAAGTAATAAAGCAGCTACCATATTACGAACTGCAGCCGGGGAAAGTTGAGAAAGTGCAATCCGAGGCTGCTCACAGTAACTTACCATAAGTTTTGGAAGAGGAAACCAAAGATGGCACTTGACAAACCAATATTCATAGAGGAAAATCCATCCATCAGGAACCGACCATGGCCGCTCATCCATAGCCGGAAGACGAAGCACAAGACCCGGAACACGAGCATGGGTTCTCACAATCCCGTCCAAAGTCGCTTGCTTGCACAAGGATCTCCGAATCTCGCGAGTCACCAAAACCTTTTTCGTCTGAGGCACCTCACAAACAACAATCAAATCAGAGTTACTCACCTGGTATTCTGGGACATCAAAACGAAGACGACGACGCACGGAAGACGAGTTCCTCCCACAAACCCGAGATTCCTCTTCCTTGACGAGCGATTTCAGGACAGGGGAGTCCGTCACCAAGGAAACAAATGAGCTATCATCATCACTATCGCTACTAGAAGACGTATGATCAGACGAAGAACTCATCGACGAATATCAAATGGAGGATGAAGCAAAAGCAACGTAGAAAAAAAAATGAACGAAGGAAAAATCCCCTCTGGAGAATATTTATACTGAAGACTCTCAGCAGACATCGAGGGAACACTATCATTGCCTCTACACAGATCCCGAGACCCGACGGTTGCACCAGTGATGTTGCAAGCGATACACAATATTCCCTTCCGTATGACCGTTAGCACTTTCCTGTCCCCCCAGTGATATCATGACACGTGCACAAAAATACAAAGGGCCAAAAGGCCACAAAAGTCGAACACGTCCAAACAAGATTTCCGCTTGACTTAAACACTCAAGAGAGTTCATCGACCACGACTAACGCCGCAGCTCGATGAACTGGGGGGGAGGGAGGGACTAATTGTTGGATATGGATTTAGCACTCA